>JASUUH010000212.1:1909438-2545918 GCA_030449925.1 Citropsis articulata | reverse complement strand
AAGATGCGTTTCTAGAGTCACTACACTCCATATTCAGCCATCTTCGACTTAAAAACTTGAAAACATATATTTATAAAGGAGAAGTCAAAAAGAAAAGTTAGGAAAAACATAATAATAATTTTTTTTTTTTTTTACTAAGATGCTTCTTTAGAGTAACTACACTCCATATTCAGCCATCTTCTATTCAAAATGGTTAGTTCTACAACAAAATTAGTAAAATTTAACCAACATTCCACAATTATCAACTATTCCTCCCCAACGAAACATTGTCCTCAATGTTTGAAAGGAAAGAAGTAGAGTTTAAGACATCACCGGTAGTGCAACACGTAAGAAAATATTTACAAGCGGAGAGTTAAATCTAATTTGTACTTTCATTCTGCCATCGTTACCATCATTATTTGAACATTCCAACACAACGGTTCCCGGATCCTGGGATCTCTCGATTGATAAACATGATCAAGTAGCTCATTAGCGATGTGCACAAATAAAGACTTTTTAGCGAGGAAGGAATGAAATAGTTTTTATTGCATGGTTAAGAAATGATAAAACCATCATAAAATTATTGACATTTAACAAACCGATGGGTTTCTCGTGGATGTTCGGATGGGCCCAAGATGCTAATGTGATTAGTGCCTCTAGAGTTGCAAGATCTCCGGAAGGAAAATAAAAGCATCAAGATGATTTAGCATTTCGCTTATTCGCTCTGCATACACCGAGACAACTAACTCTTCTCCAGTTGATGAGTTAGACAAACAGCCCAAAGGTTTTAGGATTGTTGGGATGATGCCTAACACTTGGCTCCCTCTGATATAAGCAGCTTCTGAGACCATTTTGGATAACCCCACACCTCCTCCATACACCAAGTGCAGCTTTTCTCCGCTATTCTTCGACCAAGATCTATGGCTGCTTCAACGAACTTTTTATGTTTTCCATAATTAAATCCAGAGAGCACACAAATGTTCTTGAATTGTTTGCTGGGAGTAGCTGCCATTAGGATACTGCTCAAAAACAACTTGTGAGTGCACAACAACAAAAATTATATTTAAGAACCTTGGTGACAACGGGTCACAGCTGTGTATGAGGCATTATGTCAATGTCAATTAACACTAAGGCACATGGCTCGAGAGTCAAAAAGAAAACAGTAAAAAGGAAAAAAGAAAGCAATGATAACAAAAATTATTACAGGCAATAATGCGAATGGTAAATTAACAGTGAAATAAAACAACAGTAAAGGGTATTCGGTAATGATCGCGGCTCACATCTTCCTCGGTTTTACGTCGAACGGCTTGAACGCCTCTATGGGTCGAGGATAGGCTTCCCATCCGCTTTTCTTACAAACCGCAAACAGGTCGTTTATAGTCGATTCGAGATCAGATCGTGAACGCTTCTTTCTCGAATAATGGCCATAATCGGAGAATCGCTCAGACGTATCCACTGGGATGCGTTTCAAAAGACAAAAGGATATTATCCAATGACTCTTTATTCAAGCCATCCCTAATGAATTTAATCTTATCTTCCCTGTTATCAGACACCATTCCTAAAGAACATGGTTTTTTATTGCATATCGTTCTGGCACACTTATGACAAGCAACAGAAAGTCTTCGAGCTCGTCGTTTTCTCGCATAATTTCCTTTACCACAACCAGGCATGTATGCAATAAATTTAGGAGGCAACTCACCTGCCAAACGTACTTTGGCCTCGATTAACCAGCGGATGTCAGCAGGTATGCCATTCTTCATAAGCAATCGCATGCGTTCGGATCGGGCTTTATAGATTGAAAAGAGTGCATTCCGAGGCGAAGGAATCGTTTGTGAAGCTTTGCTAAAATCTTGTCTCCGTCCATGCCTTCGCCCTCGAATATCGCTTATTGTGGGAAACTGAAGTAACCGACTTGATTGTCACGGAGTACCGTTATCCGCCTCTTCACCGGGGTGACAAACTTAAATACACAAAGCAAACTAAAACACACAAACAGAAAAACAAATTAAAACACACAAAGCAAATTAAAATTGTCCTCTTATCGAATTATCTCAAGCTCCAATTCCAGATCAAAAATACCATCCTCTATTTCTGTGAGTTGTCTTTCTAGATCTTTAACGTGGAATACTAACTCTGGCGGTTGTAGATCCCAGATAGGATGAAATTTACAAAATCGTATCTGCTTTCTGAGATGAGTTTGGATACGTTGAAGTGTTCTAAGCATGTACAAGAGGTACTGTCTCATGATTAAAATGATAAGAGAGGACTGTAATGGTTAAGCAAACACACTTACACAAAAAAATAATTTCAATGAGCAAAAGAATAATAAAAAGAAAGAAAAGAAATAAATCAAATCAAATCAGCGAAAAGAAAAAAGAAATATCTCAATTCAAACTTGGTGGGTCACTCAAATTTATTTCCCTATCCTCTCCATGTGGTTGGTACTCTAGATATGACTTTAATCTTTGACCATTAACTTTAAAAGTGACACCGTTCTTTGGATCCTTAATTTCAATTTCCCCATGTGGAAAAACAGTTTGAACAATAAATGGGCCAGACCATCGAGAACGTGACTTACCTGGGAATGGGTGCAAGCAAGAATTTAATAAAAGCACTTTCTGACCTGGAGTGAAAGATTTCCTCATAATTGATTTTCTCATAATTTGCTTGTCGTGAAAGACTTTTATTCGCTGCTTGTAAATCTTGGCCAGCTGTAATCTTCTTTTTGAGCCAGCTTGTTGCATGTCAAAATTGAATTTCGATGGCCCAAAGACGCACGATGCTCGAGTTTTGGTGATTACGATGACGGGCTGAGTTTCTTTTCCGATGGCACTAGTTGTTCAACTCTTGACTTCCATTTGTTTGTGTCCATGGATGGTCGAGTCAAGTAGTGCATTGACCTCATCGATTGATCTCACAATGTCAAAATCCAAACCAAAGTGAGTTAAACATGTTTGTAGAAGGATCATCACTAAGATTTGATGAAAATTATTATCAACTAATGTTTCTATTAAATCCACATCAACAATTTCATCATCTGCATTATCGGGTTGTTTGGCAATGTTGAAGATGTTGAGCCCATGGTCATATTGCCAAATGACAATCGATATTTCCGCCCCGCATTGAATGCGAGCATCGGTTGCCAAGAAAGGTCGGCCCGTAATAATGGGAATGTGCTTTGAATCCTGCTACCGGTCGAGTGTCAATTACGATGAAATCAACAGAAAATAAAACTTGTCTACCGGATAAGACGTCCTCCACAATACCACGAGGTATTTTGTGGACCGATCTGTTCGTAACACCTGAGTTGGGTGTAATTCTCCATTCAAGTTTCACAAATGAATAAGGCAACAGATTTACACTAGCTCCTAAATCCAACAAAGCATTCTCAATTGTGTGGTTCCCTACACTACAAGAGATAGTGGGGAGCCTGGATCTTTGCATTTTAGAGGTATTTTATGTTGGAGTATAGAACTAACATTTTCTGTTAAAAAGGCCTTTTTCTGAACATGAATATTTCTCTTTTTAGTGCAAAGGTCTTTAAGAAACTTGGCATATGATGGCACTTGTTTTATAGCTTCAAGCGAAAGGGATGTTAACACTTTTGTTTGAAGATTTCAAAATCTCACCTGGATTTTCCTTTGTTCCCTTTAGCTAACCTCTGAGGAAATGGAGCTTTAGGAATGTATTCTCGTGAGTTGGTTTCCTCTTTCTCCTTTGGTGATGAATCCTCAACATTCACAGGTACAATCTGAGTTGATTTTGGCATCTCCACTTTGTTATCGACTTCTTTCCCTTTTCGCAAGGTCATCACTGCTTTGACCTCTCCATGATGTTGTGGTGAACTGGTACTTGCTTCATTCACTGCTTTAGGGTTAGGCACTGGTTGACTTGGGAATTTACCTTTCTCAACGGTCATTGTCAAGGTTTGAACTGAAGAAGCAAGTTGTCCTACCATTTTCTCGAGATTTGAAATTGATTGGGCTTGTGAGTTGAAGCCTGCCCTCATCTCATTTCGCAGTTCATCAATAGTGCGGTTCTGCTGCTCGATTCTAGAATGAGTAGAATTCTTGAAATTTTGGAATGTATCCTGGTCCGGTTGAGAGTGGTTTGGGTTTTGATTGTATGGTCTAAATGGTGGTTGAACGGCTTGAAATTTGAGGAATTGGTGGAGGTGGAGGTTGGTTCATTTTGTTGGAATCTTGAGACCATGAAAAATTGGGGTGATCTCTCCATCCGGGGTTGTATGTGTTGGATAATGGGTTGTAATTTTATGGTTTACTAATGACTCCAATGGCATTGAAATGATTTGAATAAGAGTCATGGTCATGTGGTTCGCTGAGTTGGGTCAACGATGCTATTCACGAGAAAGGCCTTCAACCATCTCTTTGACTTCTTTAATTCTCGAGCTTGACTCGCCAATGTGAACCTCATTAACTCCTTAATTCTCCGGTATTTCGAGTGATCGACTGTTGGAATTATCCGATTGTCGCTGGAAGAATTCCCAAATCTCTGATGCGCTTTTGGACATTAACTCTCCTCCACTGGTCGCCATTAGCCATTCTTGCACATGTGGCAATAATCCCTCCAAAAAGTATTGGCATTGGTGCCATTTCTCGTACCCATGATGTGGGCACTTCAAGAGTAGCCCATTGAATCGCTCCCATGCTTCGAAAAATTGCTCGTCTTTTGGGTAAATTCTGAAATTTCGCGAATAAAGATTGGTTTTATGAACTGGGAAATATTTATTTAAAAATTTAGTTACCATTTGTTCCCATGATGTAATGCTATTAGCAGGCAATGTATTAAACCATGAACGAGCTCTATCCTTTAAAGAAAATGGGAATAATCTAAGTTTAACATCATCATCTGAAAAATTCTCATATTTAAAAGTCTGACAGATAGCATGGAAATCATTCAGATGATTATATGGGTCCTCATTTTCTAGGCCATAAAATGTAGGGAGACAATTTAGCACACTAGGTTTTAATTCAAAACTCCTAGCAGCTACATTTGGGTATCTGATGCATGATGTGCTCAAATTCGCTAAAGGACTGAAATAATCCTTAAATGGCCTCTCCTGTGGTTCTGGTTGTTGATTTTGCAAATCCATGTCAATTTTATTTTTAAAAGAAATGTATTTTTGTGTGCGAAGTGTCTTTTCAAGTTCAAGGTCTAAAGGCTCAAGATTAGGTGATAATGACCTTCGACCATGCATACAAAGAACAAAATAAATGAAAGCAAAACAAATAAAAATAACGAAGAAGGAGAAATTATGATACTAACCTTGTCACGTTGTTATAACTTTACTATGAAAACACACTCAATTGCTATAAGAAAAAGAAATTACGTGAAACAAATATTAACTAAAATTAAAATATATTACAAAGAAAGATAACAAGATAAACAAAATTAAATTACAAAGAAAATGATAGGAAAATTAAATTACACAAATTTAAAGAAGAGGAAAAAATTTTTTTTTTTTTTTTTTTTTTTTAAATGAGAAAAGGAGAAAAAACAATTACAAGAAAACAACTAAAATAAATAAATAAATATTAAAAGAAAAAAAAAACTAACTCTACGAATTAAAATACTTACCTCCCCGGCAACGGCGCCAAAAACTTGTTGTGCAAATTTTATTGAACTCGCAAGCGCACGAATCTATTGTAGAATAGATCAATGGTGACGAGTGTCGATCCCACGAGGAGGTTGATTTTAATTATATGTAGAATTAATTTTCTTTAATTGGGTTTGTTGGATTTGTGATGAAATTGATTTAAACTATGCTAGAATTTAAATTGAGACTATCATAGAAATTAAATTACAATGGCAGGAATAAATTAAACTGGAAACTATTGAAATAAAGCACTTGGGTATCAGGATCTGCATCAACATGCTCCATGGGCTAAATATTCTATATTAATACCAATTAAACCGCCGAGGGGATTCCACACTCATGAACCACGCCAAATAAATATGGTGTTATATTATCGTGCCAAATAATAATAACCTTGTACTAGGCTTTAACCAGTGTATTCAGACAAAGAATATTATTATTTGTCATTTAAAAGTCAAAACAACCACAAATATTAGAGGAATAGAAAATAAATTTACCAAATAAAGCCCATGGAACATGTTGAGACTTCACCTTCAACCCAAGCTTGAAAGAAAATTAGCTACTCATATTTGAACTAAGGGTAAAATGGGAATTTATTAAAATACATAGAAAATACAAGAAAGAGAAGGAATTACGTAAATCTAAGCTACAAATGAATTCGTGGATATCAAATTAGTGGAAGCCCCTTTTTATGTACATTGAGTGAATCATGACCATCGGATTAAAAACAGTTTGACGCCAGATTGCGCCACGTCATCACCAACAACAGCCACTATTTGCACAAGAACACTATTTACATACTCACACGGTTTGACCACTATTTGCACAAAGAACGGTTTTGCACAAGAATACTATTTGCACGCTCACACGGTTTGACCACTATTTGCACAAAGAACCGGTTTTGCACAAGAATACTATTTGTACAAGATATAATGCACTTATACGTATGAATAGTTAGTATATGCGTGACATTTTTCCTTTTATGCTCCTTCTAAGGTTTTCGATCGTCCTGAGTTCAAATGTAACGTCCGTTTTACTGTCTGATCACCCGTTCATTGTGAAATGATCGTGATACCCCTAAAATACATAAAATAACTAATTATAATGAAACACACGTAATTAAATAATAAAATACTTAAATAAATAAAAATAGCAATGTTAGTGAGACTTGAAGTGTAAAATGACGATTTTCTCCTTTATAAATATACACTTTCTAACACTCAACAAACGGCACCATTATTTTTACTTTTTTATTTTTTATTTTTTCATTTTTTTATTTTTTAAATAAATTGAATGATAGAAATTAAAAATTAATTATATGACATGTTTGAAATTTTGAATTCACTCTCAACCAAATAAAAAATCTAGGCTAACATAATTAAATTAGGAATAAAAAAATTGATAAAACCAATCATGAAGATTAATTCAAACAGCTAACTCTGCTTCCTCTTTAATCCCTCTTGGCTACTGATTTTTTTTCTCTCTCCTTTGCGGCTACAAATTGTTAAATTTGTGTGGCTGCCGAAAAAATCCCTCTCGGCCGAATACTCTTTCTTTTTCTTGGCGGCTCTCTCCCCAAAAGGCAAATTTCAACTTTCTTATATAGTCTTTAAAATGGACCCCACTGACTTTTTCAACTCTTAAGCCAAAGGCCAAGCCTTTTAATATGATTTTGCTTCACTCACGTGCACCCGACTTTTGACAATTTCCTTTTTTCCAATTTTGCTTTCATGTGATGGCTTAGCTTGTAATTGGCTTGGCTTTCTTTTTCAAATTTTTAGCTCCATGCACATGCCGCCCACTTTGCCAACTCCCTTTTTCTTCAATTTGCTTTCTATAATATTGACCAACGAAGAGCAGTTTATAATGGCTAGTTTTCGGCTCCAACTATAAATAAGCTCATTTGAATTCAAACAAAGGTTGATCACAACACGACCATTGAGCTTATACTAGAGTATACAATTCTTTTTGATATTTAAAACACATTCTTACATTCTTACTTTATTTAATCACACATTGGGCATTAATTTGTAATCTTAAATATTGTGTGAGAGAAAAACAATTTGTAATCTTTTGATTTGAGTGATTGTAAGTGTTGGGATATACTTGGGTTAAGAGATTGAGGATAATCTCTTGTTGTAAAGGTCCACTGACACCTTAGAAGTCAATTGTAAGCATTTGAGGTCTTGGAGGCTTGCTTAGTGAAATCCTCAAGCCCGGTGAGCTTGGAGGCGTGGACGTAGGCGGGGATAGCTGAACCACGTAAAAATCATTGTGTTTGTTCTCTTTTATCCTATCTGTTTACTTTTCATTGAGCATTAATTTATTTATTTCGAATTTGGTTACTTAGTTTATATTGCATTAAGTTTTTGTTGCTTAATTTTTAAAAACCCAATTCACCCCCCTCTTGGGTTGCCTAGTTAGTATTTCACAAAGGATTGGGATATTAAAAGGACATTAGCTCTTTTGACCAAATAATTTGATCAAAAAGATGGGCTTAAACCTACACCCTACATGGGCCAAGTTCCAATGAAAGTTAAACGAGTGGCCTATTTATCCTTAATAATTGACATCACACTTTTTAAGGTCACAATAGAATAGCTCTTTGCATCCATCAAAGATAAAGACATGCTTATACCACCGAAGAGGATGAAATCGCCACTTGCAAATGAGAAGATATCAACAACTGCAGCATTGCTCATGAAGATGTAGGTCATGACTTGGGCACATGTATTGATTTTTGTGAACAAATATTATGGCTCCTAAAAAAAAATTACTTCAGTGAATATGTTAGAGAAGAACAGGTAATCGATAAACATGTTGACAACTATCACACTATGATCATTTTTGGTAGACCATCCTTAGCTGGGAACTCAAATTTCTTGCAAGAAAACAATATGTGAGATACCTCTTAACACCTGATATTGATTATGTTCACGGAGGAGGATTCCAAAGGCAACTCATGCCTATACGATGATGCTTTGGTTATAAGATGAATCTGGCGGGCACAACTCTTAAAAAGTCCTTATTGATCTTGGTAGTTTTTTGATATTTTGTTTAAAGATATGTTGGACTCATTAAAGATTGATCGCGCCCGGCTCAAACCAATGCATACTCCTTCATGTGGATTTGGCAAAAGTTGCCTATAACCTTTAGGACAAATCTGTCTACCGATGACTATAAGTGATATGTCTTAGAGTAAAACCATAATGCTGGATTTCATTATAGTTGACACTTTTATGGCTTATCAAAGTTTACTAGGATGACCATTCACGAAAGCATCCCTTGTACCATGCTATTCTTTTCTCAAACTTAATTTTCCGACCGAGGATGGTATTGGGATTATTGTTGGAGAATAAAAGGTCGCTCGAAGTTGTTACGTGACTTCCTCGAAATAAACATACTTATAACTGCTACTTCGCCAAAGAAAGATCTTTTACAAGTAGGGGATGTGGCCCATATTGACTTTATTGATCAACGACCCATATTGGCTCTGTGAGGGATGGAAAAATCTGAATTCGAATGTAGGTACACCTAGATCAAGATCCGAATTAATATTTCTATATCTGGATCCGCATCCGGATCCAAATGCGGGTAACATCTGCACTGATTGTGGGCGGATATCCTGGATATTTAGATCAGCATAAAGTAAAATTTAATAATTTGAAGTATAATTTAAAATTATATAAGTTACCTAATAATATCAAGTAAAATCCAATCATAATTCAACAATCAACAATTCAATACTTAGAATAACATACAACATCATAAAGTCATAAATAAAAATACCACAATATAAATCAAACATCAAGAATAACATAAATGTAAGCATAGCACCACCACAAATCCACAAATAAAATTACAAAAATACCAAAAATGCATATAAAATAATGTGATTTGATATATTTCTTAATTTAATTTAACTTCTATATTTTTAATTAATCCTATTATCTTTTTCATTTAACTTATAATGTAGATTTAGATATCTAGATTACTGGATGCATTTGCATTCAGATCTAGATTCTGATCTACACAGATTTTAAATCTTACAAGATGTTTGGTTTGAAGAAAGGGGAGGAGAGGAGAGGAGAGAGATGGAAAGGAAGGGAGAATAAAAGAGAGGAGTGGAATAAGGAAATTAAATTTAAGTGTTGGATTTAACATAGAATTTCATGGGGAAAGGAATTACAATTTTTTCTTTTTAGACAAATTTATCCTTTACTGTAAGTACTACACTATAAATATTAATAATTAAATATGATTTAATGTCAATACTAAACTTTTGTTAACTTACAAATATTTTTTTTTAAATGTTAGGATGTCTTAAAAAATTCATGACTATTTATTTATCTTTTATTTTTATTATTATTACACACACACACACACTTCTATATGGTTATGTGCTGGAACATAAGTTTTCTCATAGTTAAATAAAATTCATGATGATGATGATGATTATTATTATTATTATAATACCCACACACACATACCTATATGGTTATGTGCTGGAACATAACCTTATAAAATTTAAATGCTTCTAAATTTTGACAATAAATTAAAAAAATCAAAATAATAATATGCATAAAATGAGTATATCAAAACAATAATAAGTCTAAAATGAGTTATAAATTCCATAAACAATAGTAACCTTAAAATGAGTTCATCAAAACAATAGTAAGTCTAATATGAGTGCATTAAAACAATAATAGATCTAACATAAGTCATCGAAACAGTAATAAGTCTAAAATTACTTAAATTCACCGCTAAGAAAAAGTTTAACCCACGCTTCTCATTCCTCATCACAAAGACTATAAAAAACGTTGAGTGCGGCATTGTCACGAGCGATTAAAGTGGCGGGTCTAAGGCGTTCTACCATTGTAAGAGTACCAATCTTCTTCAACTCATTACTTAATCCTACTTGTTTGGCATTAATTTCTTGCCCTAGAGCTCGACTCAAGCGACTTGAAGTTTCTTTCATTTCCATGACAAAAAGAGATGTTAGCTCTTTAAATGACTCTCCACTCTCTTCTGAATCATCAATTCTCCAAAAAGATCATTATAACATGACACAACGTGACACCACATCTAGCATATAATTATTTCTCCATAGCACAGTAATTGCTTGATACTATATTTACTAAAATGAGGCTTATGAGGAGTAGAAATTATCCCTCATAAATTGATTGAAACTAAAAAAGAATATTAAGCCCATGGTGAAATGTTGAGTGTGAATCTAGAGACTCAAATATTTCATTTGCATTATTTCATCTTTAATTTATTTCCACCACCATTTTTTTCTTAGTATTGCTCAAAAATCACATCCAACTAATGTAAAAACAAACTTAAAAAGTTTAACCCTACACATTATTAAATCTATTTCTTCTTGAGATCGACATTCGTCCCCATAAAACTATACTACAATAAATTGGTGCGCTTGTGAGTGCAATAAAATTTACATTAAATTTTTGGCGCCATTGCCGGGGAGGTAATTCATTTTAATTTGTAGAGTTAATATTCTTTGTGAATAATGTGCAAATAACTTTTTGTGCTGATTTTGAGTGTGTTTCCATGGTAAATGTATACTAACCTGATATAGTCAACATCGTAACTTCTCCTCTCTCTTTATTTTCATTAATCATGTTTTTTTAATTTTTTTTACATGCATGATTGAAGGTTGCAATCACTTGATCTAGAACCTATTGACTTTGAACTGGAAAAGAGACTTTGTACACGTAGGCATATTGCCTCGCAAGATAAAATTACGAATGAAATTGAAATATAATTAGAACAACACCAGCCGCAAGTATCACAAGAGAGGCCATATAAGGACTAATTTAGTCGATTTGATAGTTTGATCACTTCATGCATAAGGTAGCTACATGTAGCTATTAGGAGTTTCAAGTTAAAACTTGGTGTGCTAAATTCTCTCCCATCACTCTACGGCTTAGAAAATGAAGACAATTATTTAAATGATTTTCATGCTACTTGCCAAACTTCTAAAATATGAAAATTTTAGATGTCAAGCTTAGATTGTTTCTATTTTCACTAAAGTATAGAGATCGTTCTTAGTTCAGTACATTGCTCGCTTATTGTCTCACACATCATGGGAGCAGATGATAACTAAGTTTTTAAATAAATACTTTACTAGTCCATAAAACCAATGTTATTCAAAGGAAAATCTCAGAGTTTAATCAAAGACAAGACAAGTAATTTTTGAAGCATGAAGCAATTCAATGGGCTACTCTTGAAGTGTCCACATTATAGGTACGAGAAGTAACACCAATGTTAATACTTCTTGGAGAGACTATTGCCATATGTGCAAGAATGGCTAATGGCGACAATTGGAGGAGAGCTAATGTCTAAAAGTGCATTAGAAACTTGGGATTCCTTCCAATGATAAGCGAATAATTCCCAACAGCGAAGCCGATCACTTAGGAATGCGAAAAATGTCAAGGGAGTATATTCGATCTAGATTGGCAAAACATGGTTAGACATCAAAGGAGTTAAAAAAAAGTTGAAAAACTTCCTCCCCAAATAGTATCATTAACGATTGCTAAATCAACGGAGACACAAGCCTAAAATCAATTTGACCACGAATCATACCAAATTAAGCCATTACTATAAATGTGATGAGATAGTAGTCGAACTATAACCCTTACTCTATTGCTTACAATCCTAGATGGAGAGAGCATCCCAACTTTTCTTGGTCTTAAGGATTCTAGTAGAATAGAACAGTAGCTCCTCTAGCTCCTACACTTTTCTTAGTCTACCAATACAGCCATTTCATCAATCTCCTCAAGCTCTTTAGCTACCTTTTAGATAGTACAATCAGAATCAAAACTACTTCATTGACACTAAAAAGTGTATATTTAATAAGAATAAAATTATTATTTTTCACTTACAGTGTTGATTAATGCTGCACTAATTATTCTTAAATTATCTTAACACTCCCCAAATATATTTTTATGTTAAATTAATGTGTAAATTAATGTGTAACATATTAATTTTAATTTGCAGACAAATTTCAAGAATAAGGAGGAATTGGAGCTGAAAGCAGGAGATAAAGAAGTTTGATTGTATTCATATATAAAAGCCAAAATAAAATAAAATCAATTAAACAAAATAAATAAAATAAAAAATAAAAGAATAATAATTGAAAATAATAAATATAAAATTTGAGAGAGTGTTATAACCATAATTTGAAATCTGAGAGTGGATCCCGTAACTTTAACATATTTTTAGATTGATTCAGATTAATTTCTTTTCTCACATTAAACTTTCTGAGTTCAATAAATTTACTACTAGATTTTAAATTCCCTGTAGTTCGACCCCGGACTCACTAGTTTATATTACAACTAGACACTCTTATACTTGGGAGTAATAATACTTTTGAGTCGTGTAAAGTTTTTGACAATATTGATGGGGAGATTTCTAAATTTGGTGTCGGTTTGTCTTTATTTTATTTTATTATATTTTTTTGTCGTTAGTTTTTTTCTTTGTCAGTTTCGTTTATTC
Source organism: Citropsis articulata (assembly GCA_030449925.1). Taxonomy (NCBI): domain Eukaryota; kingdom Viridiplantae; phylum Streptophyta; class Magnoliopsida; order Sapindales; family Rutaceae; genus Citropsis; species Citropsis articulata. Next base: position 2,532,807 of record JASUUH010000212.1, on the reverse strand, counting down.
TCTTTTTGTAAAATGTCAGTCAACTCCCTTCTCTCTCTTATAATCATAGCATTGCCATAAAACATATGAGAAACTTTAATTTAATATAGAAACTTTTGCAAACCAGTTCCTAAATTGAATTGGAACTTAGACCTTTCGACTGTGTGAGCATAATGGACATTTAGATTGGAACTTTAACCATTAAGGCCAAATAATTGAAATTTAATTGGCTGGTAAATTTTAAAATAAAAAAACTGCATTTCCTTTTCTTTTTTTAAATTTCTACAATTTAGATTTCATAGTATTTCCTTTTCTTTTTCTTAATTGAAATTTAATTGGCTGGTAAATTTTAAAATAAAAAAACTGTATTTCCTTTTCTTTTTTTAAATTTCTACAATTTAGATTTCACAGTATTTCCTTTTCTTTTTTTTAATTAAAATAAAAAAAAACTGTATTTCCTTTTCTTTTTTTAAATTTCTACAATTTAGATTTCACAGTTATTTTTAATGGTCTGTTCAACCGCCTTAATTTTATTTCAATTTTGTTAATTTATTTTTATTTATATGGTTGGTTCTATCACCTAACAATTTAATTTTAGTTTAGTTATTCTTGTACATTAATTCGTATAATTTTTATTTTATGTTTTATGACTGCTTCTAAAATATCATCTAATATTTTGTTAATTGTTTCCTTTAATTACTTTTTTCTATGGCTAGTTTTACTATTAATTTTTTTTAATTTCAGTTCATTTATTTCTATTTCGTATTTTTTTCTTATATGATTTTCAGTTTGTTTTTATTTCTTTAATTTTCATTTAGTGTACTATGCACATTAATTTGTTTAGCACACACCATTAACATTACATGCGATGTTGGTCTCCTACAGATATTGGTAGATTAATTAGAAAATTATCTTTACCACCCTTAGATATGGCTGACATTGGAGCTGATAATTTTTTAGAGCACAAAGATAGCCAAGCCTTGCAAAATCTGCATGAACAGTCTAGGACACTTAGAGATTTCATGCATCCTACTAGATGTGACACAACCTAAAAAGCCAAATGAACATGAAGTACCAGAGCTTAAATTAAAGCCCTTATCAGAAGAATTAAAGTATGTCTATCTTGAAGAATCAGAGATATATTCAAAGGGTAATTTCTTCCCCACCACACACATGATCAAGAAGGTGTTGTTTCACTGCATTTGTGGCATAAAGCTACATTTGGTTGGACTTAAAATACATAAAAGACATTAATCCTTTAATTTGAACACATTGAATACACTTAGAGAAAAATGCCAAAACAACTCGTCAACCTAAAAAAAGAGATTAATCCTTTATTCACTTCATGCATAAGCTAGCTATATGTAGCTATAAGAAGGATCATTTTTGACACAAATTAAAATGTTTGATTTACTCCCAAGTATAAGAGTGCCTAGTTATAATATAACTCGGTAAGTCCGAGGTCGATCCACAGAGAAAGGGTTTAATTTATTTGTTTAAATTTATCTAAGAAAAATAAAATTTAAAAACACACAATTTAATTTGAGGAAAACTATGAAGTTGAATTAGTTAGGGTTATGGATCCACTCTTAGTAATAAATATAATTTAACAAATTCTTTTTATTTTTGTTTTATTTCCTAAAAAATTAATTTTATTAATTAAAATTATTTTCCCATTTCTTTTATTATGGATTAAGAATTTAATGTGCCAAAACTTAATTTGTCTACACTAAATCAAAATACCATTTTACCATATTTTATATTAAGATATTAAGAATTCATTGTGTCAAATTCCTATTTTTGTCTACAATAAATCAAATTTTCAAAATATAAAATATGGATAAAATTAAATAGAAAACAACTTAATTTATAAAATTAAAAATTGAATTTGATTAAACCATATTTTTTTACTAAGAGTTTCACCTTCCCCTAACTATAAATATTTAGCTAAACATTTTTGAAATAAAAGAAATGATTAAGATTGAAAAACACATAATTAAAATAGAAATTAAAAATTGAAATAAACCTAATTTTATTAATTAAAAATATATTACAAAGAGAGATGAGGAGAAGAATTGGGAGGAAAGAAGAAAAGAGAAGGTGCTTAGATATGTGTTCACCACCCTTCTCTATTTATACTAATGCATGGTAAATCAAAAGAACTAAATGCTGCAAAAATTTTAACTTACAACCCACTAGCATGTGTCATAATGTGTGTGTGAAGAATTATTTAATAATACCTGTTAAATGAGTAAATGACAAAACAACTTAATAACCAAATGGAGAGTTCAAAAATTTGAGTAATTCAAAGAAAAGAGAACAAAAATAACTTATTATGAATTTTAAAATCAAAATATAATACAACAGAACTATTAGGATGCGTCTCAAAAGTTGTGACTCTTTACACAACCATCCTAGACACAAAAACAAAAAAATTGCTTGTTTTTGGTTTTTTTTTTCACAAAAAAAATAAAAAAAAACACACATATTTACAATTTACGTCAACTATTTCTTCCCCTCAACTTAATTTAAACATTATTAATAATATATATATGCAAAAAGACAAAAAAAATAAAAATAAAAATAAAAATAAAAAAAACATAAATCGGAAAGATCACACCTGAACAAGCGGTTGAAGATGCGTTTCTAGAGCCGCTACACCCCATATTCTGCCATCTTCGACAAAAACATTACTAGGATTTGCTATATTCCACAGCTGTCAACTATTCCCTCCCCCCAATTTGAACAAGACATTGTCCTCAATGGCTTAAAGAAAAGAAGTAGAGTTTAGAAGACATAACCTCATTGGTCCAAGAAAATAGTTATAACCGAAGAGTTAAGTCCAACTTGTACTTCTTACTAGGGCTAGGGTTACCATCATTAGTGAACCATTCTAATGCCAAGGTCTTGTGATCCGCTCTGCGTGTTTGTAAAAGATCAAGTAACTTATTAGCAGTAGAAGCACAAACAAAGATATTTTTCGCAGAGATTGGAATAAAATGATTCTTAATTGCATGGTTAATGAATGTGAGCAACCCATCAAAAAACTTATTAACATTTAGTAAACCGATGGGTTTCTGATGGATGTTTAAATGGGCCCAAGATGCAAATGTAATCAATGCCTCTAAAGTTGTAAGATCTCCCGGAAAGAAAATGAAAGCATCAGCATGATTTAACATTTCGCTTATTCGCTCTGCATACTGAGACAACTAACTCTTCTCCAATTGGCACATCATGCATCCTAGAGGTTTTAACCTAGTACCGGTTTCTCTAATAAAACCGAGACAAGCTTTGATAACCCGCGTCACCCCTCCATATACAAGGTGCGCTTCTCTCAATGGCACGACTCAAGATCTATAGCTTGAACGAACTCTTTGTATTTTCCATAATAAAATTCAGAGCACACAAATATTTTTGAATTGTTTACTTGAAGATGCCGCCATTAGAATAATCTTTAAAAAATTTGTGAGTGGTTGGAAAAAGAGCTCATATTAAGGATCTTAAAGGTCACAAAATGAGAAACAATCAGAAATGGGTTGGCGATTTGTCGATGACGCCAGAAAGCTCATGTCTCAGTTATTTAAAAGCAAACAGTAAAAGGAAAAGCAATCCGTGAAAAGAAAAAGTAAATAATAATTAAATACAAAATCACACCATTAAATGCAATAATGCAAATGATGAAATGACAATAAAGGAAAATGTGATCGTGGCTCACATCTTCCTCCTGGTTTTACGTCCAAGAATCTTGAACACCCTCTATGGGTCGAGGATATTTTCCCATCCGCTTTCTTAAACCGCAAACATGGTCTTTTTGAGTCAGATTTCCAAGACTAAACTGTGCACTTTCTTGTTGGAATAGTCTCCATAACCTGTTTATCTCATATTGCACATGTCCGCTTTGATGCGTCTCAAGAGATTGTAAGATATCATCCAACGATTCTTTACTCATGCCATCTTTAACGAATTTAATTTTATCTTCTCGACTATCGTAAACCATTCCTAAAGATTTACAAACTTCGCTTACAATTAAGACATACACAGCTATGACATTTCGAGCCAAGTCTTTAGCTCGCTTTTTAAAGAAATGTGCTTTTACCAAAACCGTGCATGTAAGAAATAAATGGATCGAAAACTCACCAGATAATCGGACCTTTGCTTCAATTAACCAACGAATATCAGAAGGAATTCCGTTGATCATTAACAGACGCAATCTTTCACAACGAGATTTGTAAATTTTTTAGAGTGCATTTTTAGGAAGAGAAGGAAAACGCTTATGCAATTTATGTTGTATTTCTTCCTTACTTGATTTTGAGATTTCAGTTATTGTGGGAAACTGAGGACACCGACTTAAAAAGTCACGAAGTACCGTTATCCGCCATTTATACGGGAAAATAAATCAAAACACACCAAAATCAAATCTGCAGAATAAAATCAAAAGTGAAAGCGAACAACAAAAAGAAACACAATATATACAAAAGAAAATGAACTTACATTCGTCCTCTCATGGAGTTAACCTCAAGCTCCATTTGAAATTTATATATACTACTCTCTATTGATCTTAGTTGTCTTTCTTGCTTTTCAACGAAGGCCACTAATTCTGCTGGTTGTCGTTCCCAAAGTGGATGTGATTTACAGCTTTGTATCAATCTTTTCAAGTTAAATTTTATTCGCTCAAATCTTTTAAGATGTGTGATCAGAATTTTCCTTATTGAGGAGCTCATGATGTAGAATGATAAGGAGAACACAATTATTAAACACACTTAAATAAAAAACTTTACAATTCGTATCATTCAAGACAGTCAGACAATTCAAACGGTAAAGCAACAGTGAAAAGTTAAAACACTCAATAAAAGCTTAATCAAGATTTGGGGGGTAACTCAAATTTATTTCGGTGCTTGCTTCATGTGGTTGGTATTCCAGATAGGGCCTTATTCTTTGTCCGTTAACTTTAAATGTGACACTATTTTTGGGATTCTCAATTTCTACGGCCCCATGTGGATATACATTTTTTACAACAAATGGACCACTCCATTTTGACTTTAACTTTCCTGGAAACAAATGAAGACGAGAATTATAAAGCAACACTTTTTGACCAATTTCAAATGTTTTTCGAAAAATTATTTTATCATGAAAATTTTTTATTTTTGCCTTAATAGTTCTTGAATTTTCATATGCATCATTTCTTAATTCCTCAAGTTCATTTAATTGCAGTTTTCGTACATTACCAGCATCATCCAAATTTGAATTAAAAGCTTTAGTAGCCCAAAATGATTTATGATCAAGTTCAATAGGCAAGTGACAAGGTTTACCATAAACTAACCGATAGGGTGACATTCCTAAAGATGTTTTGAATGCAGTACGGTAAGCCCAAAGTGCATCACCAACAAGAGACCAATCTTTTCGGTTTGGGTTAACCGTTTTTTCTAGAATTTGTTTTATCTCCCTATTTGCTAGTTCAACTTGGCCATTTGTTTGAGGATGATAAGGGGTTGCCATTTTATGTGTAATTCCATATTTTTTTTATTAAAGACTCAAATGACTTATTACAAAAATACTTACCTCCATCATTAATAATGGCTCGAGGGATTCCAAATCGACTTAAAATGTTTTCTTTTAAAAATTTAACGACAGTTTTACTATCATTATTTCAACAAGACATTGGTTCAATCCATTTTGAGATATAATCAACTGCAACTAATATGTACACAAATCCAAAAGATGGTGGAAATGGGCCCATGAAATCAATTCCCCAACAGTCAAATATTTCAATTTCAAGTATGGGATTTAATGGCATCATGTTTCTTTTAGTAATTGATCCTAGTTTTTGACAGTTTTCACAAGTTTTACAAAATTCATATGTGTCTTTGAATATGGTAGGCCAATAAAATCCACATTGTAAAATTTTAGTCGTAGTTTTTCTTGAAGAAAAGTGTCTACCACATGCTTCAGAATGACAAAAATTAATAACACTACTTGCCTCATTATCAGGAATGCATCGTTTAAAAATTTGATCAGGGCAATATTTGAACAAGTAAGGATCATCCCAATAAAATTTCTTTACTTCAACCAAAAATTTTTTCTTCTCCTGACTATTCCATTGTAAAGGCATTTTACATGTAACAAGAAAATTAACAATATTAGCATACCATGGCATTGAAGTAACAGAAAATAAAAATTCATCAGGAAATAAGTCATCGATGGGTGTTATATCAGTGCAGAATTCAGATGTGAGTCTTGATAAATGATCAGCGACAACATTTTCGGCACCCTTCTTATCTTTGATGGTAAGGTCTAATTCTTAGAGTAATAAAATCCAACGAATTAGTCTTGGTTTGGCATCCTGTTTAGTCATCAAATATCTCACAGCAGCGTGATCAGTAAAAATAATAGTTTTAGAACCAAGCAAGTAAGAACGAAATTTGTTTAATGCAAATACCACAGCAAGTAATTCTTTTTCAGTTGTCGAATAATTCATTTGAGTACTATCTAAAGTCTTACTTGCATAATAAATTACAAATGACTTACGATCCCTTCTTTGTCCTAAAACAAAGACCAACAAAGAAAGTCACTTGCATCACACATTAATTCAAAAGGTAAAGACCAATCAGGCGATTACATAATAGGTGCAGATGTCAAAAGACAAATTATTTTCTCAAAAGATTTTTGACAATCATCAGTCCATTCAAATGATGCATCTTTTAATAAGAGGTTACAAAGTGGTTTAGATATGGCACTAAAGTTTTTTATAAAACTCCTATAAAATCCTGCATGTCCTAAAAATGATCGCACGTCTCTAACTATTTTTTGTTGTGGCAATTTAGATATGACTTCAATTTTCACTTTGTCAACTTCAATTCCTTTAACAGATATAACATGACCCAAAACAATTCCAGAAGTAACCATGTAATGGCATTTTTCCCAATTTAACACAAGTTCTTTTTCAACACATCTTTTTAAAACTTTTTCCAAATTATCAAGGCAATCATCCATAAAGACCTCTAAACAATGTTCAACCATATCACTGAAAATACTTAGCATGCATCTTTGAAATGTTGTAGGAGAATTACAAAGTCCAAACGACATTCTTTTAAATGCAAATGTTCCAAAGGGACATGTAAATGTGGTTTTTTCTTGGTCTTCAAGTGCTATAGGAATTTGATAATAACCTGAATATCCATCTAAAAAGCAGTAGTATGGATGTCCAGCTACTCTTTCTAAGATTTGATCAAGAAATGGTAATGGAAAATGATCTTTTCTAGTGGCTTCATTTAATTTCCTATAATCAATGCACATGCGCCAACTAGATGCAAGTCGTGTTGGAATTAATTCATCTTTTTCATTTCTAACTACAGTGATTCCAGATTTTTTAGGCACTACTTGTGTAGGACTTACCCACTTACTATCAGAGATAGGGTAGATAATTCCCGCATCAAGTAACTTAAGAACTTCTGTTTTTACTACTTCTTTCATGTGTGGTTGTTGGCATGTTTTAGCATTTTCTTCTAAATTGATTCTATGTGTGCAAACTAAAGGATTAATACCTTTAATGTCATTTAAAGTCCATACAATTGCGTTTCTATGCTTTTTAAGAACAGATAGTAACTTACCTTCTTGGTCGCTTGATAAGGTCGAAGAAATCACAACAGGATAAGTTTGCTCTTCCCCAAGATAAACATACTTCAATCCCTATGGCAAAGGTTTCAGTTCTAGTTTAGGTGCTTCTTCTTGTTCCGTCTTTTCAATGATTCCAAGCTCGTCAAATTCTTGTTTCCCATCATCATTTTGCAAAGTCTGACAAGAATCAAACAACAAATTTATATTAGAAGTATCATGTTTAAATTATTTATTTGATTCAACTGAATTAACCAAACAAATGTCACTAAGTTCAGAAAAATTCCCTTTTTGAATATTCTCCTCTATACAAGCTTCAAGCAATTCTTTTTGTTAATCAATTTCATCTTCATTCTCATTTTCTTCATTTGGTTGCCTACACATGTTAAAAACATTTAATTCCAAAGTCATATTTCCAAATGATAAATTCATTAAACCATTCCTACAATTAATCAAAGCATTAGCAGTTGCTAAAAATGGTCGACCTAAAATTACAGGAATTGGTTTATAATTATTCACAATAGGTTCAGTTTCTAAGATAATAAAATCCACAGGGTATATGAATTTATCAACTTGTACTAAAACATCTTCCACTATTCCTTTTGATACTTTAACTGATCTATCGGCAAGCAAAAGTGTAGTTGAAGTTGATTTTAACTCACCAAGATTAAGTTGAAGATAAACTGAATATGGAAGCAAATTAACACTAACACCAAGGTGTAACAAAGCATGCTCAATTTTATGATCTCCAATAATACAAGAAATAGTAGGACAACCAGGATCTTTGTATTTCAATTTATTATTAGAAGACAAAATGCTACTTACCTGTTCAGCCATGAAAGCAGTCTTTTTTACCTTCACTTTTCTCTTAATTGTGCATAAGTCCTTTAAAAATTTGGCATATGAAGGTACCTGCTTGATTGCATCTAACAAAGGAATGTTAACTTTCACTTGTTTAAAAATTTCATAAATTTCTGAAGAGTGGTTTGATTTCCTTGGTTTATTTAATGCATGCGGAAATAATGGTTCAGATGGAACATTAGTTATTTCTTCACTAGGTGTAAGTTTATCTAGTTCTTCCTTACCCGTTGAATTTTCATTTTCACAAGGTTCAGGAATAGGCCGTTCAATAACCTTACCACTACAAAGAGTTATAACTGACTTGACTTGGTCCAAGGGTGAATTTTGAATCTTAGGATTTGGTTGTGGTTGAGCTGGAAATTTTCCTTTTCGAATCATGTGAGTGTACAATTTTAGCAAGAGTATCTTTCAAATCAGAAAATTTTTATGCATTTTAATTATTAATGGCGTCTTGTTTCCTAATGAATGAATGCATTGTATCTTCCAAATTTTTCCATGGTGGTGGAACTTATGGTGCATAAGGCTGAGTATTTTGAAAATTTTGTGGAGGTGGTGCTTGTAAAGATTGTGCATTATTATTATTCCTCCAACTAAAATTTGGATGATTTCTCCAACCAAGATTATAAGTCTGTGAATATGGGTTTGGTTTGTTAAAAGTGTTGATGGCATTAGCTTGATCATGCAAACATTCTTTAAGTGCAGGCAGAGTGGGGCAATCTTGAGTGAAATGATAATTAGAACTACAAACATCACATGCAATTTCTTGAACAGATTTTACTTGATCACTTTTTTTATTCTCCAAAGCTTCAACCTTCCTAACTAGGGATGTAAATTTTGCTTGTAAATCATGATCTTCCCTAAGGTTATAGATTCCTCCACTAGATGGAGATGGTTGTGGTTTATTATTCAATTCAAAAGTTCCAACAGTATCCCAATGTTGTGCATTTTCAGCTAATTGGTCAAGGTAATCTAGTGCATCTTTAGGATTTTTATCTCTAAATTCGCCATTACACATCATTTCTACAACTTGTCTACTTTGTGGTGTTAAGCTCTCGTAGAAATAAGTGACAAATCGCCAAATTTCAAAACCATGGTGTGGACATATGTTAAGCAATTCTTTAAACCTATCCCAACATTGGTATCATGTTTCTCCATTTTTTTGAGTAAAAGAAGTGATTTACCTTTCAAACGAATTAGTTCTATAAGGTGAAAAGAATTTTTTCAAAAACTATTCTTGCATGTTATTCCAAGTTCTTATTGATCCAGATTTAAGATTTTGTAGCCATGTTTTAGCTTTATCTTTTAATGAAAAAGGAAAAAGCTTTAATCTAATTATGTTCATGCTACAATTTTGGTCTGTGTATGTTTACAAACTTCCTCAAAATCTCTTAGATGCAAGTATGGATTCTCAGATTCTAAACCATGAAATGTTGGTAAAAGTTGGATAATACCTGGTTTGAAGTTGAATCGAGATGCTTCTGGAGGAAATACTATACACCATGTCTGCCTGCTGGATTCATGTAGTCTCTCAAGGTTCTCGGTTGATTTAGATCATGTCCCACGTTGAGAATGATTATCTCCTCGACCAACTGAGGATTGTGTTCGCCTAAAAGTTGTCATCTTGGTGCTCGTCCATGATTAATGGTGGAGATTGAGATCTACGAACTAACCTGCCACTTGAAGTACGAGACCAATGTCTCATGCAATGGTTATGTCACAATGATGATATTCAAACAAATTAATAACAAAAACTAAATAAAAATTATAAAATAATAAAAAGAAAATTAAATATGCAAATAATATAAGTGTACAAAAAAATTAAAATTAATTAACAATTTTGGTGGTTAAACCCACCAAATAAAAAAAAAGCATAAAATAAATGCAAAAAAAAAACTGGTGATTAAACCCACCAATAAAAAGAAAAAAAATACGAAATAAAAAAAAAACTGAAAATTAAACAACTGGAAAAGAAAAAAAAATTAGTAATTAGCTAGTTAAGAGTTAGTAGTTAGTTTGCTTAGTCCAAATTAAGTCCAAATTCAGTCCAAATTGAGTCCAAATAAGTCCAAGTCCAATTTTTGTGAGAAATTTCATCCAGGGATCTTATTGCAAATTATTTATAATATTATGGCCACACCGTAATTTTTAGAAATTTAGAATTTAGCCATATAGGATGAAATTGAAGATTCTGAAGAATTTTAGGGTCAGATCGTAATTAAGAGAAGATTGAGCTAGAAACGAAAATTATTGGGGGTGATAATGGAATTATGAAAGATGTAGAGATAGAAGAGAATTTTAAAAAAAAAGGAGCCCAATGAAAATTTACACAAAAAGTAAAAAAAATCAAAAGGAAAAATAAAACAAAATAAATACCTCTCCCCGGCAACGGCGCCAAAAACTTGACACAACTTAAAATGTTTTATTTACTCCCAAGTATAAGAGTGCCTAGTTATAATATAACTCGGTAAGTCTGAGGTCGATCCACAGAGAAATGGTTTAATTTATTTGTTTAAATTTATCTAAGAAAAATAAAATTTAAAAACACACAATTTAATTTGAGGAAAACTATGAAGTTGAATTAGTTAGGGTTATGGATCCACTCTTAGTAATAAATATAATTTAACAAATTCTTTTTATTTTTGTTTTATTTCTAAAAAATTAATTTTATTAATTAAAATTATTTTCCTATTTATTTTATTATGGATTAAGAATTTAATGTGCCAAAACTTAATTTGTCTACACTAAATCAAAATATCATTTTACCATATTTTATATTAAGATATTAAGAATTCATTGTGCCAAATTCCTATTTTTGTCTACAATATATCAAAATATCACAATATAAAATATGGATAAAATTAAATAGAAAACAACGTAATTTATAAAATTAAAAATTGAATTTGATTAAACCATATTTTTTTACTAGGAGTTTCACCTTCCCCTAACTATAAATATTTAGCTAAACATTTTTGAAATAAAAGAAATGATTAAGATTGAAAAAAACATAATTAAAATAGAAATTAAAAATTGAAATAAACCTAATTTTATTAATTAAAAATATATTACAAAGAGAGATGAGGAGAAGAATTGGGAGGAAAGAAGAGAAGAGAAGGTGCTTAGAGATGTGTTCACCACCCTTCTCTATTTATACTAATGCATGGTAAATCCACACCACACAAATAAAAAAATCTAATTAAATCTTAACCTTACATTTGTCCCACTAATAATCTCACTAATCAAACATAATCCTATCTTATCCACTCAAGCATATCCAAAACATTCCACTAATAAAATATCATACCTAACAAGATAAAAACTTATAATTTTACAATTACCACATTTACCGTGGTAAAAACGTAAAAATTTACAACAAAAGTCTTGGACTCTACTCGATAATGACATAATTTCTCGGACTTCCGGAATCCAAATTTGACATCCGTACATTTGTTTGAAGCCTCCAATTGCATGAAATTATTATTTTTACCTAATAAACACACAAAAATACACAAAATCAAATATTTAAAAAAATAATTAGAAATTCATAATATGTTACACAATTAAAAATATAAATTACATTAATAACGCAAAATAACATTTTTACTTCATAACAAACATACTATTTTTAATAATAATCAATTTTCAAGACTTAAAAATGAGTCTTCAATTGATACGATACCCATCAATAATTCTTTCTTTGATGAATTTTTGTTTCTATAAACTAAATGCCTTAGTATGCTAATATTGTTAATTATCTTGCAACGGATAAAATGCCATGTGACTGGGGTTCCTAAGATAAGAAGAAATTCTTAGCAGAAGTGAAAAGTTTTTACTGGGATGATCCATACTTGTTCAAGTACTGTTTTGATCAAAAATTTCAAAGATGTATATCAGACGACGAGGTAAGTAGGGTCGTTCAATTCTGTCATTCTAAAGCAAGCGGTTGCCTGTATTACAGTGTGGATTTTACTGGCTTATATTATTTAAAGATTCACATGCATTTTACAAAGTGTGTAAAAATTATCAAATGGTAGGATCTATTTCAAAGCGAAAAATGATGCCTTTAAACCCCATCATTGTCATTAAAATATTTGATTGTTGGAGATTGATTTTATGGACCATTTTCCATCATCATTTCGATTTGTATATATTTTGGTTGCAATTGATTATGTTTCAAAATAGATTGAGGTAATTCTTTGTCGGCACAATGATCACAAGACTATGATCTACTTTTTAAAAGAAAATCTTTTGAGCAGATGTGGAATACATTGATCTATTATGAATTACACATAAAGTTGCTACCCCTTATAACCCTCAAATAAGTGGTCAAGTTGAATTAGCAAATATGGAGATAAAATAAATGTTACAAAAGACAATTAAATCAAACCTTAAAGATTGGTTTCTTTGACTAACTGATGCACTTCGGGCATATCATACTACTTTTAAAACATCTTTAGGAATATCACCATATCAGCTTGTTTACGGTAAACCTTATCACTTACCGGTTGAACTTGAACACAAATCATTTTGGGCTATTAAAGCTTTTTAATTCAAATCTTCATGATACTGGCAATGTGCGTAAATTGCAATTGACTGAACTTGAGGAATTAAAGAATGATGCATATGAGAATTGTAGAATTATTAAGGCAAGGACTAAAGTTTTCTATGATAAAATAATTTTTTGAAAAACATTTGAGATTGGTAAAAAAATTTTGCTTTATAATTCTTATCTTCATTTGTTTCCAGGGAAGTTAAAGTCAAAGTAGAGTAGACTATTTATTGCAAAAATTCAGAATCCATAGGATGGTGTCATATTTAAAGTTAATGGTTAAAGATTGAAACCATATCTAAAATACCAACCATGTGAAGAATATACCGAAATCAATTTGAGTGACGCATCAAATCTTGATTAAGCCTTTTGTTTTAACTTTATGTGAATTTGTTTTACTGTTACTTCACCATTTGAATTGTTTGATTTTTTTTCTTCTCTGTGCCTTGAATGAAGTGTATAACGTTATTTCTTGTTGTGTTGTTCGACAATTGTGTTTTACCTCACCATCTTGTTTTTTTTTTTTTTACATGAGCACCTCTATAAAAAGGATCATTTTTAAACATCTTAGAAAACTTTTAAATATAAAATTTCACCTGAGGAACTTGCTCTGAGTTTGCGAATCACATCCTATTTGGGACCTACAACCACCAACGTTAGTATCCCACGTTGAGAATCTAGAAAGACAACTCAAAGAAATAGATAATGGCATTTATGAACTGCAATTGGAACTGAAGCTAAATTCAATAAAAGGACGAATGTGGGTTATATATTTAATTATATTGATTATGTGTTTTTTATTCTATTGTTCGTTTTCACTTTTGATTTGATTTTGTAGATCTGATTCATTTATTTGCTATGTTTTGATTCACTTTCCCCGTATAAATAGTGGATAACAGTACTCCGTGACTTTTTAAGTCAGTATTCTTAGTTTCCCATAATAAATAAAACCCTAAAATTAAGCATGGAAGAAATAAAACATAAATTGCATAAGTATTTTCTTTCTCTCTCTCACAATACTCTTAAGAAGATTTACAAAACTCGTTGTGAACAATTGTGTTTGTTAATGATCAATGGGATTCGAGTTGACATTTGCTGGTTAATTGAAGCTAAGTTCCAATTGGCAAGTGAGTTTTTTGATCCATTTGTTTCCTACATGCCAGGTTATGGAAAAAGCACATTTGCTAAAAAAAGAAGAGCTAAGCAACTTACCTTTAAATGTTTTCACTGTATAAGATTTGCTTGCAACAACCATGTTGTAAAACCATGTTGTAAGATTTGCTTTTTCTTTTCATTGTTTGCTTTTGAATTATTGAGCCGAACGTTTTATGCATTGTTGTGCAAATTTTATTGAACTCGCACATCCAGGGATCTATTGTAGAATAGATCAATGGTGTCAAGTGTCGATTCCATAAGGAGATAGATTTTAATTGTCTGTAGAATTAATTTTCTAAGTGGGTGGTTGGATTTATGGTGAAAGTGATTTATACTACCCTAAAATTTAAATTGGAATGGTGGAATTAAATTAAATTAGAAACTATTAGAATTGACGCGCTTGGGTATTTGGATCTGCATCAACATACTACATGTGCTAAATATTCCTTATTAGTGCCAATTAAATCATGAGGGGAGCCGGTTATGCCAGTGCGGTATCTAGACAAGATTATTACTATCCATCCATGAAAAGTCAAAACATCCACAGATATTAGAAGGGAAGAGAAAGTAAATTTATCAAATTAAGCCCATGGAACATGTTGAGACTTCATCTTCAACCAAGCTTGAAAGAAAATTAGCTACTCATATTTGAACTAGAGGTAAAATAGAAATTTATTAAAATACATAGAAAATACAAGTTGGAAAAGGAATTACAAAAAATCGAGTTAAAAAATGAATTCAGGGTCACCAAATTAGGGAGGAACCCCTTGTTATAGGTCCACTGAGTAAATCAAAGCTATCGGATTAAAAATAATTTGGACGCTCAAGATTACGCCACATCATCGGTCAACAGTATGCGGTTTGACCACGTGGTTTGAATAGTGACACGGTATGAACAGTGAGGCGGCTTGAATAGTGACGTGTATGAACAGTACATAAGAATTTTAGTCCAATAGGATCGTGACACCTCATCAGTCATTGCCAACTCATCAGTCAACACCACATAAGCAGTCAATTCCACATCATTCGTCCAATCGAATCCTGCCATGTCATCGGTCAACATTATGTCATCGGACCATAAATGTGAACAGTGTTGTGAATAGTATCATTAACAGTAATGTACGTATGAACAATACTATACATATGAACAGTGCCATTTTTCCTTTCATGTGCCTCCCAAGGTTTTCTACTATCCTGAGTTTAAAAGTGATGTCTGTTTTGCTGTCAGGTCTCTTATTCATTGTGAAATGATCATGATGCCCCCAAAATACATAAAATACTTATTACAATACAATACACATAATTAAATAACAAGAGACTTAAATACATAAAAGTAGGGATGTTAGTGAGACTTGAAGCGTAAAATGACAATTTTCTCATTTATAAATATATACTTTCTAACACTCAACGCACTCCACAACCAGCTTATTGCTACTCCCTAGTAAATAAAGTGGAGACAAAATTCAAACCCAAAAATATTTTTTTAAACAATCATGTTTATTCAATTAGACTAATGATAGCAATCAAATAAAAGTATAAACATTATCTCCAGTCGAAAGAAACATCACACCTACATTAACCATCTATATGCATCAGTGTAGCAGATTTGTCATAGCTATAATAATCAAGTCATTTTTAAGAATGATATGTCAAACTCCAAAATCTCACCGGTAGTAGTGACACTCTCACAAGGAAATTAAACCCAATAAAAATTGTCACTTCAATGAATGGTAAATTGAGAGAAAATAATAAAGAAGTAACACACACTCTCACTAAGATGAAAGGAATATACCCACAGCTTGGAAATAATATGATCTCAAATAAAATACTAGTCAACCCAATGTATTTATTTATTTATTTTATTTATTTATTTTATATATTTTAATGCATCACTACATCTTTATAGCCCATATAACTAGCTTCTACTTTAGACTATAGTTCCGTAAAATTAAGAAGAATTTTTATGAGGACGTAACATAGGCTAAGGTCATGGCTAACGAAGGAGGAGAAATAGGAAAATAAAATATATGTTTGAGAAAAAAATAGATATCTTTTGGAAACTACAAGGTGTATTTCGCTTATTTATTATTATTATATCTTTCTTTCTTTTTTTGAACTAATTTTTTTTTTGTATGGCACAACTTTGCTAAACAAAATAATTATTTACATTTTTCTCAAACATGAATAGGTGATGGAGCTTGTAAGACATCGGATAATACTCCAAATCGGAGTGGGTCAAGATGATAAGTTATCAAAGAATTTTTTTTTTTTTTACAAAAGGGCTAACTATGTATATTTCACAACAGGGATGGTTAGAAAGGCTCAAATGGGTCGAAGATGGTCTTTCCATCATCTTTTAGGGCTCTAAATAATCTTTCATATCTACTAGATAGGTGGACCTTCAGATGTAGCAACACATTTTTTACTTTTTTTCTTTTTTTGTTAATCATTTTTCTCGTAGAGGGTTGACTTAAAAAAAATCTAGAGATCATGTATAAAATAATAAACTGTTAAGCTTTATGAAGAATGGACAAAAAAGGTTACTCTCCAAAAAAAATGATAGGCTTAAAAACTCACTTGGAATTTATTATGACATGTGCACTCCTTCAAGCAACTCATATTTGTCTCCAACATCAACATGTAGAATAGCAAACATGGTGTAACATTACCCAAGACCAAAGATAATACAAATACTAAAATTCAAAAGTCATCATGTCATCCAATGTTAAAAGCTCACACAAAATTGCCAATTTTTTTTAATGACATTCTAGGCCCCAAGCTATTTTAAACATAAAAAGAAAATATGCATCCAGAAAGATGAAAATAATGCAGAAAAACTAACTAGAAAAGTTATACTTAAGATGATAGAAAAAAAAATGTCTGAATTTTTTATTTTTATTTTTTACTAAAAAGATGCGTTTCTAGAGTCACTATACTCCATATTCAGTCATCTTCGACTCAAAAATTTGAAAGTGTATATTTATAAAGGAGAAGGCAAAAAGAAAAAGTTAGAAAGATCACACGTAAAATAATACAATTTTTTTTTTTAACTTTCGAACTAAGAAGATGCGTTTATAGAGTCACTACACTCTATATTCAGCCATCTTCGACTCAAAAAATTAGCCACAGTTAGTCTCTACAACAAAAATTCAGTAAAAACTTCACCAAATTTCATAATTGTCAACTATTCCCTCCCCCCAACCAGAACAAAACATTCTCCTCAATATTTTAAAAGAAAGAAGTATAGTTCAGAAGATATCACTTGGGTAGTGCAACACAAAAGAAAATATTTACAAGTGGAGAGTTAAATCTAATTTATGCTTCTTACTGCGGCTACTGTTACCATCATTATTTGAACACTCCAACACAAAACTCCTGAGATCTATCTATGGTTGATAAGCTTGTACCAGATAAAAACATTTTTGCTGCGGAAGGAATGAAATAATTTTTTATTGCATGGTTGAGAAATACGATAAAACCATCATCAAAGTTATTGACATTTAACAAACCAATGGGTTTCCGATGGATGTTTAAATGGGCCCAAGATGCTAATGTGATTAGTGCCTCGAGAGTTGGAAGATCTCCTAGTAAGAAAACAAAAGCATCAGCATGATTTAGTATTTCAGTTATTCTTTCTTGCATATCTAAGATGACTAACTCTTCTCCAGTTGGTGAGTCAAACGAACCGCCCAAAAGTTTTAGGGCTCTTAGGATGATGTCTAACACTTGGCTCCCTCCGACATAAGCAACTTCTAAGACCAGTTTTGATAACCCTCGGTTACTTCCTCCATACACCAAGTGCAATTCTCTCTCTGCTATTCTTCGATTAAGATGTATGACTGCCTCAACAAACTCATTATGTTTGTCATAGTTAAACCCAAAGAGCATACAAATTTTCTTGAATTGTTTATTGGGATTGGCTGCGATTGGGATACTTCTCAAAAACAATTTGTGAGTGCTTAAAAAAAGAAAATTATATTTAAGGATCTCGATAATAATGGTTCACAGTTGTGTATGAGGTAGCATGTCTGTATCAATTAACGCGTAAAGCACATAGCTCGAGAGTAAAAAAGAAAACAGTAAAAAGAAAAAAGCAAGCAATGAAAAAATAGAATTATTAAAGACTATAATGTAAATGATAGAATAACAATGAAATAAAACAATGGTAAACCGATAGTTGTGATTGTGGCTCATATCTTCCTCTAGTTTTACGTCTAGAAATAGCTTGAACGCCTTCTATGGGTCGAGGATAGGCTTCCCATCTAGTTTTCTTACAAACTGGCAAATAGAATCATTTATAGTCATATTCCCGAGACTATATCGTGCTTGTTCTTTCTCTCCATGTGGTTGGTACTTTAGATATGGCTTTAATCTTTGACCATTCACTTTAAAAGTGACACCGTTCTTTGGATCCTTATTTTCAGTTGCTCCATATGAGACAATAGTGCGAACAATAAATGGGTCAAACCATCGAGAACGTAACTTACTTGGGAATAGGTGCAAGCGATAATTGAATAAAAGCACTTTTTGACCTAGAGTGAAAGATTTTCTCATAATTTGCTTGTCATGAAAGACTTCCATTCGCTGGTTGTAAATCTTGGCATTTTCGAATACATCTTTCTTTAAGTTCTGCCAGCTGTAGTTTTCTTTCTGAGCTAGCTTGCTGCATGTCAAAGTTGAATTTTTTAACGGTCCAGTACTCACAATGCTCGAATTCCACAGGTAGGTAGCAAGCTTTTCATACACTAGCCTATAGGGCGACGTCCCCATCAGGGTCTTGAAAGCCGTTCTATATACCCATAATGCATCATCGAGTCTCAATGACCAATCTTTTCTGTCTGGTCCCACCGTTTTTTCTAATATGTGCTTTATTCTCGATTGGAGATTTCAATATGGCCACTTATTTACAGATGATATGGGGTCATTACTTTGTGAGTGATAGAATACTTTGTCAAAAGAGCTTTGAATGATTTGTTGCGAAAGTGGACAACATCACCACTGATTATTACTTAAGGGAATCCAAAGTGTGAAACAATATTGCTTTTTAAAAATCTTATCACTACCATATGATCATTGGTTCTATATGGAATTGCCTCTACCTATTTTGATACGTAGTCAACAACAACTAATATGTATTGATGGCTAAAAAAAGAGGGACAGGGTCCTATGAGTCGATACTCCATATATCAAAAATCTCAACCACTAAAATTGGGTTTGAAGGCATAATATTCCTTCGTTGACACCTATCACATGAAGAACAAAAGGTGTAAGTATCTCGAAATATAGTTGGCCAATAAAAATCATATTGTAAAACTTTAGTAGTTGCTTTCTTAACATTGAAATGACCTCCACAAGCTTGTTCATGGCAAAATGAAATGATATTTTCAAATTCATTTTCTAAGACACATCATCTAACAATTTGATTTGCATAACACTTGAATAGATACGGGTCATCCCAAAAGAAATTCTTAATTTCCACAAAAGATTTGGCCTTATCTTGCTTAGTCCAATGCTCTGGAAGTTGACCTGTAATAAGATAGTTAACGATATCAGTATACCATGGTAATACTTCCACACTCATAAATTATTCATCTAGAAATGATTCATTCAATGATAATGATTCTATAATTGTGTCAAAATAGAGTCGAGAGAGATGACCAGTCATAACATTTTCGGTGCCTTTTTTATTTTTGAATTCCAAGTCAAATTCCTGCAAAAGTAACACTCGATGAATTAGTCTAGCTTTTCTATCTTTCTTTGTGAGAAGATATTTATGAGCAACATGATATGTGAATACAATTATTTTACAACCAATGAGATAAGATCAAAATTTCTCTAATGCAAACACTACTAATAGCATTTATTTTTAGTGGTTGAATAGTTCAATTGTGTATCATTCAGTGTCACACTAGCGTAGTAAACAACATGGGGAATTCGATCAACTCTTTGTCCTAATATTGGTCCTACTGCATAATTAGATGCATCACACATAAGCTCAAATGGTAAGTTCTAGTTTGACGGCTGAATAATGGGTGATGATGTCAACAACTACTTTAGTTTTTCAAATGCCACAAGACATGAATAATTAAAAACAAAAGGTACGTCCTTAGTAAGTAGATTATATAAAGGTCTAGAAACTTTGCTAAAATCTTTAATGAAACGTTTATAAAAACCAGCATGCCCGAGGAAAGATCTTACTTCTCTGACTATTTTAGGTAGGGGAAGATTATAAATGGGATCCACCTTGGCTTTATCAACTTCAATACCTTTGCTCGAAATGATGTGACTGAGAATAATAGCTTGTTTTACCATAAAATGGCACTTTTCCCAAATTAAGACCAAATTTTTCTCTATACATCTCTGCACAACTAGTGTTAAATGATGTAAACATTAATTAAAGATGATGTAAACATTGATTGAATGAATAACCAAAGATAGAAAAATTATCCATAAAGACCTTGAGGAATCGTTCAACCATATCAGAAAAAATGCTTAACATGCATCGTTGAAATGCAGCAGGTGCATTACATAATCCAAATGGCATTCTCCTATATGCAAATGTACTAAAAGGGCAAGTGAAAGTGGTCTTTTCTTGATCTTTTAGTACTATGGGAATCTGATTATATCCTGAGTAACTATCTAGAAAGCAATAAAATTCATGGCCTGCTAATCTGTCAAGCATTTAATCGATAAATGGTAAAGGAAAATGGTCTTTACGTGTGACAAAATTCAACTTTCTATAATCAATGCAGGCATGCTATCTTATAGTTACTCTAGTAGGTACTAATTCATTATCAGCATTGGTAACTATTGTGACTCTTGATTTTTTGGGGGCAACTTATACATAACTGACCCATGAACTATCAGAAAATGGGTAAATAATACCTGCATCTAATAGATTAATGACTTCAGTTCTAACAACTTCTTTCATGTTAGCGTTCAACCGACATTGCATTTCCCTAGTAGGTTTAGTATTTTCATCAAAGTAAATGTAATGCATACAGTCCACTGGATTTATACTTTTTATGTCGGCTATGGTCCATCGCAATGCTCCTTTGTGCTATTTTAAAACTTCCAACAACTTACTTTTTTGTTCGTCATTTAGAGATGATGAAACGATTACTGGCAGAGTGCTTTCTTCTTCTAAAAACAAATATTCTAAAGTGTTGGGTAATGGTTTGAGCTCGAGTTTTGGTGGTGATTTTGATGACAGGTTGAGTTTCTTCTCTGATAGTGCTAGTTGTTCAATTCTTGGCTTTAATTTATTAGTGTCCATGGACGGTGCTATTCAAGTAGGGTGTTGACCTCATCGACTGATCTGTCAATATCAAAATCCAAACCAATGTGGGTTAAGCATATTTGTAAAGGGTCATCACTAAGGTTTAAAAGTAAAGTATTATCAACTAATGCTTTTATTAAATCCACATCAACAATTCCATCATCTATATTGTGAGGTTGTTTGGCAATGTTGAAGATATTGAGCTCCATGGTTATATTGCCAAAGGACAACTGTATATTTCTAGTCTTGCATTGAATGTGAGCATCGACATTTGCTAAAACAGGTCGGCCTAGGATAATGGCGATTTGCTTCCTTGAATCTTAGACTGGTTGAGTGTCAATTACAATGAAATCAATAGGAAAATAAAACTTATCTACCTGAATAAGCACGTCTTCCGTAATACCACGAGGTATTTTCGTGGACCGATCTGTAAGCTGTAGTACCACTGGAGTTGGGTGAAATTCTCATAGTCTAAATTTCAAAAAAATTGAATAAGGCAACAGATTTACATTAGCTCCATCCAACAAAGCATTCTTAATTGTGTGATTCTCTATGCTACATGAGATAGTGGGAGAGCTTGGGTCTTTGTATTTTAGAGGCATTTCGTGTTGGCTTAGAGAGCTAACATTTTATATTAAAAAGCACTTATTTTAAACATGGATGTTTCTCTTTTTAGTACAAAGGTCTTTAAGAAACTTGGCATAAGATGACACTTGTTTTATAGCATCAAGCAAAGAGATGTTAACATTTACTTATTTGAAGATTTCAAAAATCTCACCTGTAGATTTTTCCTTCTTTGCTTTAGCTAACCTTTGAGGAAATAGAGCTTTAGGAATGTATTCTCGTGGGTTTGTTTATTCTTTCTCCTCTTATGATGAGTTCTCAACATTCACGGGTATAATTTGAGTTGTTTTTGTCACTGGCAACTCCACCTTGTTGTCGACTTCTTTTTCTTTTCACAAGGTCATGACGGCTCTGACCTCTCTATGCTGTTGTGGTGAACTGGTACTTGCTTCATGTACTTCTTTAGGTTTAGGCACTGGTTGATTTGGAAATTTGCCTTTCTCAACAGTCATTACCAAGGTTTGAACTGAAGAGGCAAGATGTCCCACCATCTTTTCGAGGTTTGAAACTGATTGGGTTTATGAGTTGAAGTCTAGTCTCATATCATTTTGTAGTTAATCAATAGTCCGGTTCTGTTGGTCGATTGTAGAATGAGTAAGATTCTTGAAATTCTGGAATGTATCCTCCCATGGTCTAGGTTGAGAGTGATTTGGACTCTGATTGTATGGTCTAAATGGTAGCTAAAAGGCTTGAGGAATTTGAGAAATTGGTTGCATTGGTGGAGGTATAGCTGTTGGTCCATTCTGTTGGAACCCTTAAGATCATGAAAAATTAGGGTGGTCTCTCCATCCAGGATTGTATGTGTTGGAGTAAGGGTTGTAATTTGATGGCTTTCCCATCACACCTATGGCATTGGATTGATCTGAATATGAGTCATGGTCATGTGTTTCTGTTGATTTAGCAGTCATTAACAACGCTACTTGTCGAGAAAGACCTTCAACCATCTCTTTGACTTCTTTAATTCCTGAACTTGACTCGCCAATATGAACCTTATTTACTCCCTTAATTCTCTTAGTATTCCTAAGTGATCGACTACTTTGTTGGGAATTATTCGATTGTCGCTGGAAGAAATCCCAAATTTCTGATGCACTTTTTGACATTAGCTCTCCTTCACTTGTTGCCATTAGCCATTCTTGCACATGCGATAATAATCCCTCCAAAAAATATTGGCATTGGTGTCATTTCTCATAGTCATGATGTGGACACTTCAAGAGTAGCCCATTGAATTATTCCCATGTTTTAAAAAACTGCTCGTCTTCTCTCTGGGTAAACTTTGAGATTTCTCTGTGAATAACATTGGTTTTATGCATTGGAAAATATTTTTTAAAAAATTTTATTACCATTTGTTCCCATGATGTAATGCTATTAACAGGCAATGTATTGAACTATGAACAAGCTCTATCCTTTGAAGAAAATAGGAATAATTTAAGTTTAATATCATCATCTCAAAAATTCTCGTATTTAAAAGTTTGACAAATAGTATGAAAATCATTCATATGATTATATAGGTCCTCATTTTCTAGGCCATAGAATGTTGAGAGACAATTTTGGCACATTAGGTTTTAATTTAAAACTCCTAACAGCTACATTTGGATATCTTATGCATGATGTACTCAAGTTAGCTAAGAGACTGAAGTAGTCCTTAAATAGCCTTTCATATGGTTCTAGTAGTTGTTGTTGCAAATCCATTTCAAATTTATTTTTAATTACATTGTGTTTGTGTGTGCGAAATGTTTTTTCTAGTTAAAGATTTATAGGGTCAAGATTAGGTAATAGTGACCTTTGGCCATGCATGCAAATAACATAAAAAAAAAAAGCGAACAAAACTAACAAAAATAAATAAGAGAGAGAAATTACAATACTAACCTTGTCGCGTTGTTACAACTTTACTATGAAAATACACTCAATTGCTATAAAAAATACGTGAAATAAATTAACTCAAATTAAAATAAAGAAATAAATAAATAAAATAAATGAAAAATTACAAAGAAAAATAACTTAAAAATTAAATTACAGAAATTTAAAGAAGAGAAAAAGAAATTCTTACCTAAAAATGTAGATTCACTTCTTGTTTAAATTAATTTAAAAACATTACAAGAAAACAACTAAAATAATAATAATAATTATAATTATAATTTACAAAAATTAATTCTACGAATTAAAATAACTTACCTCCTTGGCAACGGCGCTAAAAACTTGTTGTGAAAATTTTATTGAACTCGCAAGTGCACGAATCTATTGTAGAAAAAATCAATGGTGTCGAGTGTCGATCCCACGAGGAGGTGCATTTTTATTGTGTGTGGAATTAATTTTCTAAATGTGTGGTTGGATTTATGGTGAAAATGATTTGGACTATCCTAGAAATTAAATAGGAATGACGGAATTAAATTAAATTGGAAACTATTATAATTTAAACACTTGGGTATCTGGATCTGCATCAACATGCTCCATGGACTAAATATTCCTTATTAGTGCCAATTAAATCATGAGGGGGGTTCCACGCCTCATCAACCATACTCAAATAAATATGGTGCTCAGGATTTATCGTGGCAAATAGTAATAACCTTGTACTAGGGAGCCGGTTATACCAGTACAGTATCTAGACAAGATTATTACTATCTATCGACAAAAAGTCAAAACATCCACAGATATTAGAGGGTAAGAGAAAGTAAATTTATCAAATTAAGCCCATGAAACATGTTGAGACTTACCTTTAACTCAAGCTTGAAAGAAAATTAGCTACTCATATTTGAACTAAGGATAAAATGAAAATTTATTGAAATAAGTAGAAAATACAAGATAGAGAAGGAATTGTAAAAAATGGAGCTAAAAAATGAATTCAGGGTATCAAATTAGGGGGAGCCCTCTTTTTATAGGTACACTGAGTAAATAATAGCCATTGAACTAAAAATAATTTGGACGCTTAGGATTGCACCACGTCATCGATCAACAGTACGCGGTTTGACCACGATGTTTGAATAGTGAGGCGGTATGAACAGTACATAAGAATTTTAGTTCACTAGGATCGTGATACCTCATCAGTCATTACCAACTCATCAGTCAACGCCACAAGGGCAATCAATACCATATCATTCGTCCAATCGAATGCTGCCACGCCATTGGTCAACGCCATGTCATCAAACCATATATGTGAACAGTGTTGTGAACACTACCATGAACATTACCGTATGTATGAACAATGCCATTTTTCTTCTTATGCTCCTCCTAAGGTTTTCGATTGTCCTCCGTTTTGCTTTTTGATCTCTCGTTCATTGTGAAATGATCATGATGCCCCTAAAATACATAAAATATTTAATTATGCCCCTAAAATACATAAAATATTTAATTATGCCCCTAAAATACATAAAATATTTAATTATGCCCCTAAAATACATAAAATATTTAATTATGCCCCTAAAATACATAAAATACTTAATTATAATACAACACAAATAATTAAATAAAAAGAGACTTAAACACATATAAGTAGGGATGTTAGTGAGACTTAAAGTGTAAAATGACGATTTTCTCCTTTATAGATATACATTTTCTAACACTCAACACTCGTCATTTGACAAAAATGCCACCCTATTTACAACTGTGTATCATTGTATCTGTTGCTAAAATCTTTAAATAGGTGCTCATTTTCAAGTACTCATAAATTGTTTTCTTTTTTAGAATTGTTTCAATGGCAGCAACTTCGAACAGACAATTTAAGAACATTTGTAAGCTTTTGGGATATCGTTATGGAAAGTGAAGGGAGTTCGTTGAGGCAGCCATAAATCTTAGTCGTGTTATAACAGAGAGAAAACTACACCTTGTATATAGAGGAGATATCATGGGTTATCAAAGCTTGACATAGACGTTGTTTTTGTTCGAGGAAACCAGGTGCTAGGCATTATTCCAAAAGCTTTAAACCTGTAGGATTTTTACTCAACCCACCAATTGTAGAAGAGTTAGTTTTCTCAAGTATGCAAAAAAGAATATTTGAAATGTTAAATCATGCTAACACTTTCATTTTCTTGCGAGGAGACCTTATAATTTTAGAGGCGCTAATTACATTTGATTCTTGAGCTCATTTGAATATCCATAAAAACCTGATCGATTTGTTAAATGTTAATAACTATATCATGGCTTAATAACATTTCTTAATCATGGAATTAAAAATTATTTCATTCCACCCTCAATAAAAAAACTCTTTATTTGTGTTCCTACTGCTAACGAGTTACTTGATCTTTTGTAATCTTACAAATCAGAGCCAAATCCCATGACTTTGACGTTGGATTGGGAAACTGATGATGAAGGTAGCAACCGTCGTAAAAATTGTAAATTTGATTTAACGCTTCATTTGTAAATATTTTCTAGCAGTGGCCAGGTGATGTCTTCTAAACTCTACGCCTTTCTTATAAGACATTAAGGACAATGTCTCATTCAGGGGGGAAGGAATAGTTGACAATTATGGAAAGTCTCAGTCCTCGCAATGTTTTTACTAATTTTTTAATAAGGACTAACTTTGGATAAAAATTTGAGTTAAAGAATGACAGAATGTAGAATGTAGTGTCTCTAGAAATACATCTTCTTAATTTTAGAGTTTATTCTTAAAAAAATTGTTTTCTAACTTTTTTCTTTTTCTCTTAATTATCTCATTTATGTTTCTGCAATTAGTCCCAATCTCTTTTTAGAGTTTTCTTTAACTTAAAAAAAAGCAAAAATACAAAAATACAAAAAAAAGAGTTTTTCTTTTTCTATGTGATCTTTTAACATTAGATAATATGATGATTTCTAAATTTCGGTATTTGTATTATCTTTGGCCTTTAGGTATGTTACACCTTGTTTTTCACCTTGCATGTTGAAATGTAAATTGAGAAATTTGATGAGTGAAACTAATTAAGCCATTTAAAGGAATGTCATGGTAAGTTCAAGTGAGTTTTTGAGCTTATTATCCTTGAAGAGTAACCCTGTTTGCCTATACAACTTTACAATTTATCATACAAGATCTCTATTTTTTCTCAAAGTAAAAAAAAAAGATGTTAAAAAAATTAATTAAAAACAGCGATTGCAGTTGTATCTGAAAGTCCATTGAAGTAGTGGATATAAAAATTATTTAGAGCCCTAAAAGATAACAGAAGGCTATTTTTTGATTCATTTGAGCCTTTGTACCCAACATTATTATAAAGTATCCATAGTTAAACTCCTTTGAGCCTATATAAAAATATTTTTTTATTTGGTTTTATGTTTTCCACCACCCAACTATGTTTGAAAATAGGGATGATCATGTATTCTTTATAGTGGTGCTATGAAAAGAAAAAAGATATGTACTGTTAGCCTAAAAGGCTACACATTATGTAATTTTGATGATAACAAACATGTGTCTTAAGTGATTTAATAAATAATGTATTTCACAAGTTCACTAGTTTTTTAAGGATAATATTTATGCAAGTGAATTAAGTGAAATCAAGCTCAAGACACTCAACGGACAACGGTGAAATCAAGATTGAAGTTTAAAGCTCGACGGACAAATTATTGCAACAATTTCTAATAAAACCGGTATGATTTAATTTATGATTGGTTTATCATTTGAGAAGCTCAATATTTTGTTTAATAAATTATTACTTTTCATAAACAAAAATATTTTATATTTAAGATAAAAGTATTTTGTGAATTTGAGTAATTTGGATTAAAATGAAAATGTTTTACAATCTTTGATTTTAATAAATATTATTTTGAATTTGAATTTAAACCTATTTGCAAATATTTGAAACGTTTTGGGCCATATTGTAACTTATAAAAAGATTGAGGGTCTAAGTGAAAGGTTTTGAGAACTTTAACATTTATGTTGATTATGTTAAAACTTAAAAGGACTTTTACGAAAAATATTATTACATGTTGGGCCAAAGCATAATTTCAGAAAGTTTTGGGAATGATAAGTATTATTTATAAATTCTAGATTTGGACTTATTTGTAAAAGTTTAAAACATTTTGGGTCATACTATAATTTAGGAAAGTTTCAGGACCAAAATATAAATCCAAACATTAATTTCCAGAATTAGACTTATTTGAAAAGTTTTATGAATTTTGGGTCATAGTATAATTACAGAAAGTTTTAGGATAAAATTATAATTTTATGAACAGTATTACTGTAGCAAATTTCAATGGTAACATCACTGTTCATAGCGGCTAACCGCTTGGGCGCTGGAATTTGTCTATAACGGCTAGTTTTCGGGCTTTAGCTATAAAAACTAAATTCCAACTTTATTTTAAGTACTCTAGAAAGCTGAAACAAGTTTATTAAACATATATTGAGCTTTCATTTCGTAAATCATCATTTATTGAATCACCATTGAGCTATAATTTATTTATCCACTCTTAAAGAGAGTTTCATTGTTGTAATTTTTATTTCTCATCAATTTGTGAGTGTACAAGTGTGAGAAACACTTGGGGTGAAGAGATTGGAGAGATAATCTCTTGATTGTAAAGGTCAATTGACACCTTGGAAGTCAATTGTAAACATTTGAAGCCTTAGGAGGCTTTGATAGTGAAATCCTCAAGCCCTGTGTGCTTGGAGGCGTGGACGTAGGCGGAGATAACGAACCACGTAAAAATCATTGAGTTTGCTTTCCCCTCTCTTACTCATTTATTATTATGCTTGTTTGAATTTATTGTTTTTTATTTGATTAAGGCATTATATTAAATTGGTGTGCGATTTGCTTAGCATAATTTTTAAAATCCAAATTCACCCCCCTCTTGGGTTGCACAACTTGTATTTCATATATATATATACGTATAAATAAATAAATAAATTGAAATACTAACTATGCAACCCAAAAGGGGGGGTGAATTGGGTTTTTAAAAATTAAGCAACTAAAATTCAATGAAACATAAACTAAGCAATCAAATTCAAAATAAACAAATTAATGTGCAATGAAAAGTAAAGAGATAGGGTAAGAGAGATCAAACACAATAATTTTTACGTGGTTCGGCTATCCCCGCCTACGTCCACGCCTCCAAGCACACCGGGCTTGAGGATTCTACTAAGCAAGCCTCCAAGGCTTCAAAAGCTTACAATTAACTTCCAAGGTGTCAATAAACCTTTACAAGAAGAGATTATCCCCAATCTCTTGACCCAAGTGTATAAAACAAAAGATTGCAAATTGTTTTTCTCACACACAATTTTTAAGATTACAAATTAATACCCAATGTGTGAATAAGATGAAGTAAGAAAGTATTTAAAGCTCTATGAAGATTGTATACTCATATATAAGCTCAACGGTCATGTTATGATCAATCTTTGATTTGATTTGAATGAGCTTATTTATAGTTGGAGCTGAAAACTAGCCATTATTGCCTTTTTCGCTAGAAAACGGATTGCCGTTAACTGTTAACGGTTAACGGTTTGCGTTGCTCAAAGTTACCGTTGAGCTGAATTTCAAATAAACGGTTGACCGATTGTCACTACCCTTTCGCCGTTAAAAACCAGAGACATGCACAATAAAATTCTTCTAACCGTTCTCACTAAACGGCTAAGGATTAGCAAAGAATATCATACTGGAAATTATCGGTTAGCCGTTTATCCGTTAACGGTTCGTCGGTAAATTCTAGAAACATGCACAACACATTTCAACTAACCGTTCTCACTAAACGGTTAAAGATTAACAATGTATGTCTCTCTGGAAATTATCGGTTGGCCGTTATTAGTTAACGGTTCACCAGTTATTTCCAGCAACCTTTAAAACAACAAGCTTAACTGGTTTGCTTTAAACGGTAAGAGCTTAGCACAAAAATCCTTTCTGATTATTATCGGTTAACCGTTAAAATTAACGGTTTGCGTTTATCTTTTAACAAGTTTGTTTGCTAATCGGTTAAAGTTTAAGAAATAAACCTTTTCTGAATTTTACCGTTTAGTCTTTAAAATAAACGGTTAGCCGTTAAAAACAAAAGGTTAGCCGTTTACTTCCAGTAGTTGGCTTTTTATGCAATCAGTTAATGCTTTAGAAAATAAACCTCTTCTGCATTTTATCGGTTAACCGTTAAAATAAACGGTTCACCGATTATTCCCAGAAATGCACATTTTTGCAGAGATGTTCAAGTTTATTCAAAAACTTATAAACACATATAGAAAAATTCTGGCTTTTAAGAAAATATTTGTTATTATGAAACTCCAACAAATTGATCAAAAAAGATTAAGGTTTGTTATCATCAAAATCAATAAAAAGAACATTTACATATTAACATAAATAAATATTAAAAAAAAACAAAATTCCAAGTGAAAGCATCTTGCAATCTCTAAAAAGTCCCTTAATTTTTCAAAAATATATTTTGTTTTCCTATTACCCTTTCTTTGTTAACCAGACCCTAGACTACGTTACGTCCTAATGAAAGTCTCTTTTTTTTTTAAGGAACTATAATATGAAGTTGAAGCTAGTAATATGGACTGAAAGATATGGTGATGCATAAAAATATAAATAAATTAGTTTGACTAATAATTCCCTTAAGTTGAGATCATTTTATTTATAAGTTGTGGACATTATTCTTTCATTTTAGTGAAAGCGTGTGATATTGTTTACTATTCTCTCAATCTATCATTTCTTAAAGTAACTATTTTTTTTGGGATTTATTTTCTTTTGAGAGAGTCACTCTTAATAGTGAGGTTTTGAAATTTAACGTGTCATTCTTAAAAGTGACTTGATTAATGTAGCTCTAATAATTGATCATTTTATATGATTTTATTTAACTGATTTATAACATGTTAATTTTAATTTACTGATAAATTTTAAGAATAATGAGGAATCAAAGCTGAAAATAAGAGACAAAGAAGTTTGATTGTATTCATTTATAAAAGCCAAAAAATAAAATAAAAAATAATATAAAAAATAATAATTGAAAAGTGTGCCTGAGTCACTTATCAAGATGAGCAAGTGGCTGCCACCATCCACTTGCTTATCCCTTTAATTATTGACAATAATAATATAATAATAAATTAAATAAGAATAAAATGAACGAAGGTGGAGGTATTTGTTGCCTATAGAAGCCGAAGAAAAGGAGCCGAGCTGGGGAGAAGAGAACGGGAGAAAGTTGAGAATTCCTTCTTTTTCTTTTCTTGTTTTTTTGTGTAATCAATCTTCATGTAATAAATTTCAAAAATTTGTTAAATAAACTGAGTGTTTTATTTTCCAATATGAATGGCCAAATTCTCTAAATTGAGGTGAAAAGTGAAGCTTAAAGATTCAAATTATTAAGTTAATTACTCTTTCAAGTGAGTCTTAAAGTTTATTTTATTTATTTATATTTTTCTTTCTTACTGGTTTCTTTTATGTCATTTTAATTTATAAATATAATGAAATATAAGTTGTGTAACCCAAGAGGGGGGTGAATTGGGTTTTTAAAAATTATGCTAAGTAAATCGCACACCAATTTAATCTAATGCCTTAATCAAATCAAAAACAATAAATTCAAACAAGCATAATAATAGAGGAGTAAGGGAAGAGAAAACAAACATGAGGAGTTTTACGTGGTTCATTTATCTGCCTTAGCGTCCACGCCTCCAAGCACACCAGGCTTGAGGATTTCACTATCCAAACCTCCCAAGGCTTCAAATGTTTACAATTGACTTCTAAGGTGTCAATGGACCTTTACAATCAAGAGATTATCTCCCCAATCTCTTCACCCCAAGTGCTTCTTCACTTGAACACTCACAAATTGATGATAAATGAAAGTTACAACAATAAAACTCTCTTTAAGAGTGGATAAACAAATTATAGCTCAATGATGATTGAATCAATGATAATTTATGAAATGGAAGCTCAATATATGTTTTATATATTGAGTTATTAAAATGAAGTTGGAATTGAGTTTATATAGTTAAAACCTGAAAACTAACCGTTATAGGCCAAAAACTGAAATCAAGCGGCTAGCCGCTTAAATTAATCGGATCACCGCTCATAACAGTGAAGTTATCGTTAGATTTGAAATTTGCTACAGTAATATTGTTCATAAAATTACAGTTTTACCCCAACACTTTCTGTAATTATATTATGGCCCAAGAGTCACAAAACTTTTCAAATAGGTCCAATTTTGGATATCAAATGTTTGAATTACATTCGGGTCCTCCAACTTTCATAAATTATAGTATGGCGCAAATTGTTTCAAACTTTTGTAAATAAGTCCAAATCCGATTTTATAAATAATACTTATCATTCCCAAAACTTTCTGAAATTATGCTATGGCCCAACATGTAATAATACTTTTCATAAAAATCCTTTTAAGTTTTAAATAATCAACATAAATGTTAAAGTTCTCAAAACCTTTCACTTAGACCCTCAATCTTTTATAAGTTAAAATATGGCCCAAAACGTTTCAAATCTTTGCAAATAGGTTTAAATTCAAATTCAAAATAATATTTATTAAAATCAAATATTGTAAAACTTTTTCATTTTAATCCAAATTACTCAAATCCACAAAATACTTTTATCTTAAATATAAAATATTTTAGTTTATGAAAAGTAATAATTTATTAAACAAAACTTGAGCTTCTCAAATGCTAAATCATGCATCAATTAAATCATACCGACTTTATAAGAAATTGTCGCAATAATTTGTCCGTTGAACTTTAAACTTCATTCTTGATTTCGCCGTTGTCCGTTGAGTGTCTTGAGCTTGATTTCACTTGATTCACTTGCATAAATATTATCCTTCAAAAACTAGTGAACTTGTGAAATACAATATTTATTAAATCACTTAAGACACATGTTTGTTATCATCAAAATTACATAATGTGTAGCCTTTTAGGCTAACATATAAATCTCTTCAGATTTATATGGTATTTTGACATAATGTCGATACTTCAATAGAGTTATGGCACATTGGTACTTAGTCCCATATTTATCACACTAATGATTAGTTAAAATTTAAATGGCATAATAATTAACTGGTAAAAGAAATGCAAACTATAAAATTTGAGTGTTATAACCATAGTTTTGAAATCTGAAAGTGGATCTCGTAACGTTAGCATATTTTTAGATTGATTCAAATTAATTTCTTTTCCCACATTAAATTATTTTAGTTTAATAAATTGACTACTAAATTTTAAATTACCTGCGGTTTGATCCTAGACTCAACGGGTTATATTATAACTAGACACTCTTATACTTAGGAGCAATATCACTCTACCATGGAACAATAAAATCGCACCATTTACGAGTTGCGAAGTAAGATGAGAGCTAGAATCAATTCACAAGCTTAACTAATCTCAAACCTCCCAAAGATAATGGGTCAACTAGCCTCTTCAGTTTAAACCTAGTCAATGACTGTTGAAAAATGTAAATTTCAAAGCTAGCCAGTGCCCAATCCGAAGGAAGTATCTGAAGTTAATACCAGTTCGCTCACTAGCATCACCTTGCGAAAAGAAAAAGAAGTCGGCAACAAAATAGAGATGTTGGTGAGAAAGAAAACTCAAGTTATACCTTTAGACTCTTAAGACCCATCACCAAAGGAGAAAAAAGAAAGCATCCTAGGAAAATACGTCTTTAAAGTCTCATTCCCTCATAAGTTAGCTAAAGCAAATAAAGGAAATTCCATAGGTGAGATTATAGAGATATTTAAACAGGTATGTGTCAACATCCATTTGCTTGGTGCTATAAAATAAGTGCCTTATTATGCCAAGTTTCTTAAGGATCTTTGTACTAGAAAAAGAAGTATTATATTCAAACGAAGACTTTTAACACGAAACATTAGTTCTATAATCCAATAGTAAACTCCTATAAAATATAAAGATCTAGGCTCCTATATCATCTCATGTGGCATAGAGAACCATATAATTAAGAATGCTTTGTTGGACTTAGGAGCTAGTATAAATCTCTTACCTTACTTAGTATTTATGGGACTTAGATTAGAATATATACATCTAATTCTAGTTATATTGTAACTTGTAGATAGATCCATGAAAATACCTTGCGGTATTGTGGAGGATATGCTTATCCAGATAGACTTGTTTCACTTTCCTGTTGATTTTATTGTGATTGACAATCAATTAGTGCAGGATTCGAAGAAGCATATCCCTATTATTCTTGGTCAACCTTTCTTGGCAACTACCGATGGCCGCATTCAATGTAGGACTAAAAAATATATAGTTGCCTTTTGACAATATAAATATAGAGTTGAATATTTTTAACATTGCCAAATAACATGAAAATAAAGACGACGAAATTGTTGATGTTGATTTAATTGAAGCATTAATTGATTATACTTTTTCATCTAACTTTAATGATGATCCTCTACAAACAGGTTTAACTCACTTTGATTTGGATTTTTTTATTGACAAATCAATTGATGAGGTAAATGTCTTACTCGATTCATCAGTATTCATAGAAATGGAAGTCAAGAATAGAACAACTGACACCATTGGAGAAGAAACTCAGCCCATGATCAAAATCACCGTCAAAGCTTAAGCTTAAATCACTCGATATTTTCGAGTATGCATTTATTAGGAAAAGAAAACATTTTTCTTGTAAATTTCATCCTTTCTTGATGACAGACAAAAGATTCAATTGTTGATGTTTTAAAAGAGCACAAAGAGGCATTAGGATAGACCATCGCCGCCATAAAATGTATAAACCTAATAGATTGAATGCACCATATTCATCTTGATGAAAATGCTAAAAGTACTAGGGAAATGCAACATTGATTAATCCCTAATATAAAATAAGTAGTTAGCGATGAAGTCTTTAAACTATTAGATGCTTGTATCATTGCCCTATCTCTGATAGTTCATGGGTTAGTCCTTTACAGGTTGTCCTTGAAAAGTCAATAATCATGGTAGTTACCAACACCAATAATGAACTAGTACCCACTGGAGTAACTACAAGATGGTGCTTATGTATTGATTATAGGAAATTGAATTCTATCATATGAAAAATCCATTTTTCTTTACCATTTGTCGATCAAATACTTGATAGATTAATTAGTCATGAATTTTATTACTTTTTAGATAAAGACTCAGGATATAATCAGATTCCTGTAACACTAAAGGACCAAGAGAAAACTACTTTCACTTACCCTCTTGACACTTTTCCATATAGGAAAATGCCATTTGGGTTATGCAATGCACCTAGCACATTTCAGTGATCCGTGCTAAGTTTGTTTTCTAATATGATTGAACGTTTCCTTGAATTTTTATGGATGAATTATTTTATTTTCTGCGATTCATTTCATTAGTGTTTGTATTATCTAACGTTAGTATTGCATAAGTGTGTAGAGAAGAATTTACTCTTAAGCTGGGAGAAATGTCATTTTATAGTAAAATAAGGTATTTTCTTTGGTCACATCATTTCGAATGAAGGTATTGAAGTTGACAAAGTTAAGGTAGATCTCATTTCCAATCTTCGTTCACCCAAAACAGTGAAAGAAGTAAGATCTTTCCTTGGCCATGTTGGCTTTTATAGATGTTTTATTAAAGATTTTAGCAAAATCTCTAGATTTTTCTACAATTTAGTTGCCTCACTTATTTCTTATGAAGAAGATTTAGCTGTCAAAAAAGGTGATGAAGAGAAAAAGAAGATGAGTATTGCCTTGAAAGCATCATAACTTAAAAGTAATGAAGAGAGCAAGTTTGAAGATGAAAAGATAGCAATGATTGCCCAAAAATTCAAAAAGTTCTTCAAGAAATCCAATAAAAGAAGAAAGTTCAGGAATTTTAAAAACCAAGAGGAAAGGAATGAGACAATTATTTACTTTGAATGCAAGAAGCCTAGACACATTAAATTAAAATGCCCTTTTCTCAATAAAGGAAAAAAGAAAGATATGGTAGCAACATGGAATGACAACAATAAGGAGACTATAGAAGAGGAAGAATCTTATGAAATATCAAATTTGCCACTCATAGGAATAAGGATGAATTTGATGAGAGAAGGGATTTTCTTTTCTATAATGAATTGTTTAAAGCATTCATTGAATTGCATGATGATATAAAAAAGATTGGAATGAAAATGCTTCTCTTAAAAAGAAAAGTGTAAAACTCTCAAATGAGAATGATTCTTCAAATGAGAAGATTAAATGTCTAGAAGTAAAAATTAAAAGATTGCATGGAGCAATTGTGTGTTTTAAAGAAAAAGAAGATGTTTCATCTAGACATGATAATTTGCTTGTTAATGATTTGAAAAAGGAAAGCGAAATGCTTAGGAAAAATAGTAATTAGCCAAATGATATTATTTTAGAGTTTGCAAATGGTCAAAAGAATTTAGAAAAACTTCTCAACTCTAAAAAATATGTTTTTGACAAATGAGGCATTAGCTACAAGCCAAACTTGAAATAAAGATTTTATAAGAATTACTTTATTAGGGCTACCTATTGAGTACTAGAAAGTATATATTTATAAAGGAGAAAATCATTATTTTACACTTCAAGTCTCACTAACATCCCTGCTTTTATATATTTAAGTCCTTTTTTATTTAATTATGTGTGTTTTATTTTAATTAAGTATTTTATGTATTTTAGGGGCATCATGGTCATTTCACAATGAATGAAAGATCAAAGAGCAAAATGGACAATAATTTTATACTTAGGACAGTCGAAAACCTTAAGAGGAGCATAAAAGGGTAAATAGCACTATTCACATGTACGATACTGTTCACGACACTATTCGTATATATGGTCTGATGACATGGCGTTGACCAATGACGTGGCATTGATCGATGAGGTGGCACTACCCTATGATATGGCAGCATTCGATTGGATGAATGATGTGACACTAATGCTTATGTGGAGTTGACTGATGAGTTGGCGTTGACCGATGATGTGTCATGATCCTATTAGACTAAAATGTTGATGTGGTGTTGACCAATGACGTGGTAGTATGTTAGTGGACCAAAAAACGTGCATACATGGCACAATTAAACCACAGAATGACAGCCCTGATGATGTGTTCTATCTAATCAGAACTTGCCACGCGGCACAATCCTGAGCGTCCAAATTGTATTAATCTAATGGCTATGATTTACTCATTGTATCTATAAAAAGGGCACTCCCCCCTAATTCGAAACCCCTGATTTTAGTTTTGAGCTTTATTTTTTGTAATTCATTCTTCATCTTGTATTTTCTACATATTTGAATAAATTTTAATTTTACCCCTAGTTCAATTATAAGTAACAAATTTTCTTTCAAGCTTGAGCTGAAGGTAACGTCTCAACATGTTTCATGGGCTTAACTTGGCAAATTTACTTTCTCTTCCCCTCTAATAATTGTGAATGTTTTGAATTTTCATCGACAAATAGTAATAATATTGTCTAGATACCGCACTGATGTAACCGCCTCTCTAGTACAAGGTTATTACTATTTTTCACGATAAGCCCTTAGCACCATATTTATTTGAGTGTAATTCATGAGTAGTGGAAACCTCTCTCATGATTCAATTGGTACTAATAAGGAATATTAAAGTCATAGTGCATGTTGATGTAGATCCAGATACCCAACCAATTCAATTATAATAGTTTCCACTGTAATTTAATTCCGCCATTCCAATTTAAATTCTAGGATAGGCTGAATCACTTTCACCACAAATCCAATTACCTACTTAGAAAATTAACGCTACACATAATTATAATCCACCTCCTCATAGGATCGACACTCGATACCATTGATATATTCTACAATAGATTCGTGCCTTCCGAGTTTAATAAAATTTGCACAACGCTACCTTCATTAATGATAATCAAATTGTTTGCAACTATTGTAATCAAAATGGTCATATGAGTTATGCATGCCTAATTAAGAGATATACTTATCTAAGTATTAAAAGGAACTATTACCAACATTCAGAGATCCAAAAAGGTTTAGGTACCTAAAAACTCAATTTGAGATTTTTTCTATAGTGATTAAAAAAGAAAAGAAACAAATAGTCTTTGGATAACGGATGCTTAAGACGCATGACCAGTGATCATTCTTAGCTTTTGAGTTCTACCAAATTGAAAATGGTGGATAAGTATTTTTAGGAGACAATTTAAAAGGAAAAATTCTTAGAGTAGGAAATGTCGATATAAATTCCTCTACAATTATTGAAAATGTATGCTTAGTTGAAAACTTAAGCATAACTTGCTTAGAATCAGTCAATTATGTGATAAAGATTATAGAGTTATTTTTTATCAATCGAAATCTGTCATTGAGAATGTATGTGATGGTGAAGTTCTCTTTATTAGAAAAGGTTCATAAATGTGTATACAAATTAATATAGATTGTGTATTGTCTCATGATAAATATTTTTCTATATTATATGATGATAGATGGTTGTGACATAGAAGAATAGGTCATGCAGGTATGGATTTGATTGCAAAATTTTCAAAAAATGATTTACTTAAGGGACTTCCAAAGATTAATTGTCAAAAGGAAAAAATATGTGAAGCTTGTCAATTTGGAAAACAAATCAAAAGTCTTTTAAAAGCAAAAATCATGTTTCTACTTTAAAACTACTTCAATTTATTCACATGAATTTATTTGGACCTTCTAGATAAACAAATCTAAGTGATAAATACCATACAGATTTATTTTGACCTTCTAGATATGCAAGTCTAAGTGATAAATGATATGCATTTGTGATTGTCAATGATTTTTCCAGATATATTATGCCTTTGATGCTTTTTGAAATCATTTGCAGAAGGGTTCAAAATGAAAAACATTATACTATTTCTTGCATTATGAGTGATCATGGTAGGGAGTTTGAAAATCATGATTGTGAAAGTTTTTGCTATAATTTTAGCATTGAACATCAATTTTCATCACCAAGGACTCAACAACAAAATGAAGTCATTGAAAGAAAGAATTGGTCTATTTAAAAAATGGCTAGAACTATATTGAATGAAAATGCTTCACTAAAATATTTTTGGGCTGAAGTTATTAACATCTCTTGTTATGTTTTAAACTATGTGTTGATTAGACATTACCTCAATAAAACTCCCTATGAGCATTAGAAAGATAAAAAACTCAAAATTGGTTATTTAAAAGTTTTTAAATGTAAATAGTTTATATTGAATACTAAAGATAATCTTGGTAAATTTGATCTAAAATTTGATGGTGGTATCTTTCTTGGATATTCTAATACAAGCAAAGCTTATTGATTTCATAATAAAAGAACCTTGGTTATTAAAGAGTCTATGCATATCACATTTGATGAGTCTAACCATTTTTCTATGGAGAATGTTGTTAATGATGATATAGATGAAGAGATACAAAAAGAAAACTCTTTGAATAACAAACAAGATAATGCACCATGTGAGAATCAAGATGAGCGATAAGAAGAACAAACTAATATGAAGCAAAATGAAGGTAATTCTCAATCATTCCCCAAGGAATGGAGGTATATTTCTTCTCGCCCAAAAGACTTAAGCTTAAGAGATCTTTCACGAGGTGTAATTACTAGATCATCACTTAAAAATACATGTGAACATACTGCATTCATATCTTAAATTGAACGAAAATCTTTTTCGGATGCCGAAAAAAAAAATCTTGAATTATGACAATTTAAGAAGAGTTAAATTAATTTGAGAGAAACAGTACGTGAAAATTTATTTTTAAATCAGAATATCAATTTGAAATAGGCATTAAATGGGTGTTTATGAATAAAATAGATGAATTTGGTGTAGTTTTAAGGAATAAGGCTAGACTAGTGGCTCAACGATACAACAAGGAATAACGAATTGATTTTGATGAAACTTTTGCTTCTGTAGCCAAATTAGGATCCATTTGGATGCTCTTAGTATTTGGACGTCTTAAGGATTTCATTTTGTATCAAATCAATGTAAAAATGCTTTCTTAAATGGTTATAGTAACAGATGAAGTTTATGTAAAACAGCCTCCTGATTTTGAAAATGTAAAATTTTTTAATCATGTTTCCAAGTTTTTTAAAGCTTTATACTGTTTAAAGCAAGCCCCCCCAAAGTGCGTATGAAAGGCTTAGTAGATCTCTTTAAAAAAGTGGTAGAGTAGATATTACACTCTTTGTTAAGCATAAGGATAAAAAGCTGCTCATTGTTTAAATTTATATAGATGGTATTTTCTTTAGTTCTACTAATGAGCTTTTGTGTAAGGACTTTTTATCTTGCATAGCAAAGAATTTGAAATGAGCATGATGCGAGAGTTGAATTCTTTCCTTAAACGTCAAAATAAACTAAACAATGAGGAAATCTTCATGAATCAAGCTAAGTATTTGAAAGATCTACTCAAAAGGTTCGACTTCGAAGATGAAAAAGCTAAAAGTACTTTAATGAGCTCAATAATCAAGCTCGACAAAGATAAAAAAAAGTAAAAAAGTTGATGTCAAAACGTATCGAGGTATGATTGGATCTCTAAGAAGTCTCATTACTTGCTATCAAAAGAATTTTCTATTATTTAAGTGAAACAACTAATCTTGGTATTTGGTATTCTAAAAGGACTTACATAGATTTAACATGTTACTTAGATGTTGACTTTGCTAGTTACAAAGTCGATAGTAAGAGTACTAGCAGAACTTGTCACTTTCTAGGCTACTTGTTGAGTGTTAGAAAGTGTATATTTATAAAGGAGAAAATCGTCATTTTACACTTCAAGTCTCACTAACATTGCTATTTTTATTTATTTAAGTATTTTGTTATTTAATTACGTGTGTTTCATTATAATTAGTTATTTTATGTATTTTAGGGGTATCACGATCATTTCATAATGAACGGGTGATCAGACAGCAAAACGGACATCACATTTGAACTCAGGACGATCGAAAACCTTAGAAGGAGCATAAAAGGAAAAATGTCACTGTTCACATATACGGAACTATTCATACATAAGATCGCTCATGACAATCGCATAAATAGTATTACTGTGCAAAAACCGGTTTACTGTGCAAATAGTGGTCAAACCGTGTGAACTGTGCAAATAGTGTTACTGTTCAAATAGTGGCTGTTGACTGTTGACTGATGACGTGGCGCAATCCTGAGCGTCCAAACTGTTTTTAATCCGATGGTCATGATTCACTCAATGTACCTATAAAAAGGGGGCTTCCCCCCCTAATTTGATATCCCTAAATTCATTTCTAAGCTTAGATTTTTGTAATTCCTTCTCTTTCTTGTATTTTCTACGTATTTTAATAAATTCCCATTTTTACCCTTAGTTCAAATATGAGTAGCTAATTTACTTTTAAGCTTGGGTTGAAGGTGAAGTCTCAACATGTTCCATGGGCTTTATTTGGTAAATTTATTTTCTATTCCCCTCTAATATTTGTGGTTGTTTTGACTTTTCGTCGACAAATAATAATAGTCTTGTTCAGACATCACCGTTAAACCGGCAAGACCCTAAGACAAGGTTCTTATTATTTAAAGACGATAAGCCCTTAGCAACATACTTTTTTGTGAGTGGTTCATGAGGTGAATCCCCTCATGATTTAATTGGCATTAATAAGGAATATTTAGCCCATGGAGCATGTTGATGCAGATCCGGATACCCAAGTGCTTTATTTCAATAGTTTCGAATTTCAATTTATTCTTGCCATTGTAATTTAATTTCCAGCATAGTTTAAATTAATTTCACCACAACCACTCATTTAAAAGAAAATTAATTCTACAAACAATTAAAATCAACCTCCTCGTGGGATCGACACTCGTCACCATTGATCTATTCTACAATAGATTCGTGCGCTTGCGAGTTCAATAAAATTTGCACAACAAGTTTTTGGCGCCGTTGCCGGGGAGGTAAGTATTTTAATTCATAGAATTAGTTTTTTTTTCCTAATATTTATTTATTTTAGTTGTTTTCTTGTAATTTATTTTTCTCCTTTTCTCATTTAGAAAAAAAAATTTTAAGGTTAGAATTTCATTTTTTTTTCTTTAAATTTGTGTAATTTAATTTTCCTATCATTTTCTTTGTAATTTAATTTTGTTTATCTTGTTATCTTTCTTTGTAATTTATTTTAATTTTAGTTAATATTTGTTTCACGTAATCTCTTTTTCTTATAGCAATTGAGTTTATTTTCATAGAAGATCAGAATAACGCCACAAGGTTAGTATCGTAATTTCTCCCTCCTGCTTATTTTTATTTTCATTTATTTTGTTCTTTGTATGCGTGGTCAAGGTCATTATCACCTAATCTTGAGCCTTTAGACCTCGAGTTAGAAAAACACTTCGCACACATAAACACATCGCATTTAAAAGCAATTTGACATGGATTTACAAAACCAACAACCGTAACCACACAAGAGAGGCCATTTAAGGACTATTTTAGTCCCTTAGCAAATTTGAGCACATCATGCATCGGATACCCAAATGTAGCTGCTAGAGTTTTGAATTAAAACCTAGTGTGCTAAATTGTCTCCTACATTTTATGGCCTAGAAAACGAGGACCCATATAATCATCCTAATGATTTATCCGCCGACTTTTAAATATGAGAATTTTTCGATGATGATGTTAAACTTAGATTATTCTCATTTTCTTTAAAGGATAGAGCTCTCATGGTTTAATACATTGCCTCGCTAATAGCATTACATCATGGGAACAAATGGTAACTAAATTTTAAATAAATATTTCAGCTCATAAAACCAATGCTATTCGCAGAAAATTTTAATTTACCCAAAGAGACGACGAGCAATTTTTCAAGCATGAGCGATTCAATGGGCTACTCTTGAAGTGTCCACATCATGGTACGAGAAATGGCACCAATGCCAATACTTTTGAGGATTATCAATGCAAGAATGGCTAATGGCGAGGAGGAGAGCTTATGTCAAAAGTGCTTCAGATTCGGGAATTCTTCCAGCCAATCGATAATTCCCAACAACGTAATGATCACCGTGAATACCAGAGAATTAAGGAGTGAATGAGGTTAACATTGGTGAGTCAAGCTCAAATCAAGGAAGTCAAAGCAATAATCAAGGTCTTTCTCGACAACAAGATCATTGACGACCGCTAAATCAACAGAGCCACATGACCATCACTCATATTCAGATCAAGCCAATGCCATAGAATCATGAGAAACCATCAACCTACAATCCTTACTCCAACACATATAATCCTGGATGGAGAGACCACCCTAATTTTTCATGGTCTCAAGGATTCCAACAAAATGGACCAGCAGCTCCACCTCCACCAATTCAACCAAATGCACCAAATCCTCAAATTTCTCAAGCTTCTCAGACTATTTAGACCATACAATCAAAACCCAAACCACTCTCAACCTGCACTATGGGAGGATACATTCCAATTTTAAGAATTCTACTCATTCTGTAATCGAGCGAACCGCACCATTGATGAATTGCGAAACGAATGAGGGCGGCTTCAACTCACAAGCTCAATCCGCCTAAGCCTCGAGAAAATGGTGGGACAACTTGCTTCTTCAGTTCAAACCTTGGCAATGACCGCTGAGAAAGGTAAATTCCCAAGTCAACCAAAGGCTCAACCCTAAAGAAGTGAACGAAGTACCGCTCACCACAACATCATGGAGAGGTCAAAGCAACATGACCTCATGGAAAGAAGTCGATAACAAAGTGAGATGCCAAAATCAACTCGATTGTACCATGAATGCTGAGGATTCATCACCAAAGGAGAAAGAGGAAACCAACCCGAGAATATGTTCCTAAAGCTCCATTTCCTCGGAGGTTAGCTAAAGGGAACAAAGGAAAATCCACAGTGAGATTTTGAAATCTTCAAATGTAAGTTGTTAACATCCCTCGTCAGTTATAAAACAAGTGCCATCATATGCCAAGTTTCTTAAAGACCTTTGCACTAAAAAGAGAAATATTCATGTTCGTAAAAGGCCTTTTAATGTAAAATGTTAGTTCTATACTCCAACATAAAATACCTCTAAAATGCAAAGATCCGTGCTCCCACTATCTCTTGTAGTATAGGGAACCACACATTGAGAATGCTTTGTTGGATTTAGTGAGCTAGTGTAAATCTGTTGCCTTATTCTCAGATTTGTGAAACTTGACCGGGAGAATTACACCCAACTCCAAAGTGGTGTTACAACATAGATCGGTCCACTAAAAATCCTCGTGGTATTGTGGAGGACGT
Organism: Citropsis articulata; assembly: GCA_030449925.1. Lineage (NCBI taxonomy): Eukaryota > Viridiplantae > Streptophyta > Magnoliopsida > Sapindales > Rutaceae > Citropsis > Citropsis articulata. The sequence continues at coordinate 2,488,741 of JASUUH010000212.1, read as the reverse complement.
GCTTATTCAGGTAGACAAGTTTTATTTTCCTGTTGATTTCATTGTAATTGACACTCAACCAGTACAGGATTCAAAGAAGCACATCCCCATTATCCTAGGCCGACCTTTCTTGGCAACTGCCGATGCTCACATTCAATGCAGAACCGGAAATATGCAGTTGTCCTTGGCAATATGACCATGAAGCTCAATATCTTTAACATTGCCAAACAACCTCACAATGCAGGTGATGGAATTGTTGATGTGGATTTAATAGAAACATTAGTTGATAGTAATTTTCTTTCAAACCTTAGTGATGACCCTTTGCAAACATGTTTAACTCACTTTGGTTTGGATTTTGATATTGACAGATCAATCGATGAGGTCAATGCCCTGCTTGACTCAGCACCATCCATGGACACAAATAAATGGAAGTCAAGAGCTGAACAACTAGTGCCATCAGAGAAAAACTCAACCCATCATCAGAATCACCACCAAAACTTGAGCTCAAGCCATTACCCAACACTTTGAATACGATTCTGGGAGAAAAGCACTTTCACAAGAATCATCTCTTCCTCCCTCGATGGCGAACAAAAGGTAAGTTGTTGGATGTTTTAAAAGAGCATAAAGGAGCATTAGGATGGACCATAGCAGACATAAAAGGTATAAACCAAGAGATCGATGCATTACATTCACCTTGATGAAAATGCTAGACCTACTGGGAAATGCAACGTCCGGTTAAATCCTAACACGAAAAGTTTCGTCAGACCAAGTCCTGTTTATTAGGTGTGTATTATTTACCCCATTTCGATAGTTCATGGGTCACCTGCAAGTTGTTCCTAAAAGTCGTGAGTCATGTAGTTACCAATGCTAATAATGAATTAGTGCCACCAGAGTAACTACAGGATGGCGTGTATGCATTGATTATAGGAAGTTGAATTGCTACACGTAAAGACCATTTTCCTTTACCATTTATCGATCAAATGCTTGATAGATTAGCAGTCATGAATTTTATTGCTTTCAGATGGCTACTCGTGATATAATCGATTCATAGCACCAAAAGATCAAGAGAAGACTACCTTCACTTGCCCTTTCGTACTTTCGCATAGTGAGAATGCCATTTGGATTATGTAATGCACCTGCTACATTTCAACGATGCATGTTGAGTATTTTTTCTGATATGGTTGAACGATTCCTTGAGGTCTTTATGGATGACTTTTCTGTTTTTGGTGATTCATTTGATCAATGTTTACATCATCTAACACTAGTTCTGCAGAGATGTATCGAGAAGAATTTAGTCTTGAATTGGGAAAAATGCCATTTTATGGTAAAACAAGGTATTGTTCTCGGTCACATCATTTCAAGCAAAGGTATTGAGGTTGATAAAGCCAAGGTGGATCTCATTTCTAATCTTCCTCCACCTAAAACAGTCAGAGAAGTAAGATCTTTCCTTGGGCATGCTGGTTTTTATAGACGTTTCATTAAAGATTTTAGCAAAGTTTCTAGACCCTTATGCAATCTACTTGCCAAGGATGTATCTTTTGTCTTTGATGATTCATGTCTTGTGGCATTTGAAAAATTAAAGCAGTTGTTGACATCATCACCCATCATTCAGCCCCCAAATTGGAATTTACCTTTTGAGCTTATGTGTGATGCATCTGACATGCAAGAGAGCGATTAGGACAAAGAGTTGATCGAGTTCCCCATGTGATTTACTATGCTAGTATGACATTGAATGATGCACAATTGAATTATTCAACCACCGAAAAGAAATGCTAGTAGTGTTTGCATTAGAAATTTCGATCTTATCTCATTGGTTGTAAAATAATTATATTCACAGTATCACGCCGCTCTTAAATATCTTCTCACAAAGAAAGATGCAAAGGCTAGACTAATTGGGTGTTACTTTTGTGAATTTGACTTAGAAATCAAGGATAAGAAAGGAATGAAAATGTTGTACGACCATCTTTCTCGCTCCATTTTGACACAACTATGTAACCATTACCCTTGAATGAGTCATTTCAGGATGAACAATTAATGAGTGTGGAAGTAGTACCATGGTATGCTGATATTGTTAATTATCTTGTTACAGTCAACTTCCGAGCATCGACTAAGCAGACAAGGCCAAATTCTTTGCAAATAAAGAATTTCTTTTCGGGATGATCCTTATCTATTCAAGTATTGTGCAGAGATCAAATTGTTCGACGATGTGTCCCAGAGAATGAATTTCAAAACATTCTTTCATTCTACCATGAACAAGCTCATGGAGGCCACTTCAAGCTAAGAAAACTACAAAAATTTTACAATGTGGTTTCTATTGGCCAACTATATTTCGAGATGCTTACACATTTTGTTCTTCATGTGATAGTGTCAACGAACGGGGAGCATAACACTAAGAAATACGATGCCACTAAATCCAATTTTAGTGGTTGAAATTTTTAATGGGTATCGATTTCATGGACCCTTTCTCCATCTTTGGCCATCAATACATATTGGTCGGTGTTGACTATGCTTTCAAAACTGCAGAGGCAATCTGCAGTAGACCAACGATCACAAAGTAGTGATAAGATTAAAAGCAACATTGTTTCCGCTTGGATTTCCTCGAGCAATTATCGCGATGGTGGTGCCCACTTTGCAATAAATCCTTCAAAGCACTTTTGACAAAGTACGACATCACTCATAAAGTGGCAACCCCATATCATCCACAAACCAAAGGGCTGTTGAGATCTCCAATAGAGAAATAAAGCACATTTTAGAAAGACGGTGAGGCCCGACAAAAGATTGGTCGTCATGACTCACGATGCATTACGGGCATATAGAAACTTTTCAAAACTCCAATTGGGATGTCACCCTACGTGCTAGTGTACGGAAAAGCATGCCACCCACCGTGGAACTCGAGCATCGTGCGATCGGGCCATCAAGAAATTAATTTTGACATGCAGCAAGTCGGCTCGGAAAGAAGATTACAACCGCGAACTCAAGAAATTCGCAATGACGCTGTATTTAAAATGCCAAGATTTACAAGCAACGAACGAAAGTCTTCACGACAAGCAAATTATGAAAATCTTTACTCCAGTGTCGAAAGTGCTTTTATTCAATTCTCGCTGCACCTATTTCCGTAAGTTACGCTCTCACGGTCCGCCCATTTGTTGTTCACACTGCTTTTTCCACATGGGCAATTGAAATTAAGGATCCAAAGAACGGCGTTATTTTTAAAGTTAATGGTCAAAGATTAAAGCCATATCTAGAATACCAACCACATGGAGAGGAGAGTGAAATAAACTGAGTGACCCACCAAGTTTAAATTGAAGTTTTCTTTTCTTTTCGGTAATTTGATTTGATTCTTTTCTTTCTTTGATTATTCTTTTCATTGATTGAAATTATTTTGTTTAAGTGTGTTTGTTTAACCATTATAGTTTTCTCTTATCATTTTAATCATGAGATGACTTCTTGTACACGATTAGAACACTTCAACGTATCCAAACTCATCTCGTAAAGTTAGACACGATTTTGTAAATTTCATCCTATCCGGGATCTACAACCGCCAGAGAGTTAGTATTCCACGTTAAAGATCTAGAAAGACAACTCACGTAAATAGAGGATGGAATTTTGATCCGAATTGGAGTCTGAGGTAATTCGATAAGAGGACGATTTTAATTTGCTTTGTGTGTTTTAATTTATTTTTCTGTTTGGTGTTTTAGTTTGCTTTGTGTGTTTAAGTTTGTCACCCTGAAGAGGCGATAACCAGACTCGTGACAATCAAGTCGGTTACTTCAGCTTTCCCACAATAACCGATATTCGAGACGAAGGCATGGACAGAGACAGATTTTAGCAAAACTTCACAAACGATTCCTTCGCCTCGTAATGCACTCCTTTCAATCTATAAAGCCCGATCCGAACGCATGCGATTGCTTATGAAGAATGGCATACCGCCGACATCCGGTTAATCGAGGCCAAAGTACGCTGGTGTGAGTTGCCTCCTAAATTTATTGCATACATGCTGGTTGTGGTAAAGGAAATTATGCGAGAAAACGATTTAGCTAAAAGACTTTCCGTTGCTTGTCATAAGTGTGCGAACGATATGCAATAAAAACCATGTTCTTAGAATGGTGTCCGATAACAGGGAAGATAAGATTAAATTCATTGTGATGGCTTGAATAAAGAGTCATTGGATAATATCCTTTGTCTTTTGAAACGCATCCCGGGATACGCATAAAGAGCGATTCTCCGCCATGGCCATTATTCAAAAAGAACGGCACGATACGCCCCTGAATCGACTATAAACGATCTCGCTTGCCGCTTTGTAAGAAAAACCGACGGGAAGCCTATCCTCGACCCATGTAGGGCGCTCAAGCCGCTTCGACGAAACGAGAGAAGATGCGAGCCACAGTAACCACCAGATATCCTTTACTTTCATCGTTGTTTTACTTTACAGTTGTTTTATTTCACTGTTATTTTACCATTCACTGTATTGCTTGTAATAATTTTTTCTTGTTATCATTGTTTTGCTTTTCCTTTTATCGCTTTTCTTTTTTCTCGAGCCACGTGCCTTAAAGGTTAATCGACATTGACATAATGCCTCATACACAACCGGTGACCCGTTGTCACCAAGGTTCTTAAATATAATTTTGTTGTTGTGCACTCACAAGTTGTTTTGAAAGCAAAGATCCTAATGGCGCCTACTCCCAAAGAAACAATTCAAGAACATTTGTGTGCTCTCGATTTAACTACGGCAAACATAAAGAGTTCTGCTGAGGCAATAGATCTTGGTCAAGAATAGCAGAGAAAATTGCACTTGGTGTATGGAGGAGGTGACCGAGGGTTATCCAAAATGGTCTCGTGTCGCTATGTCGGAGGAGCTGTTGTGCATCATCCCAACAATCCTAAAACCTGTTTTGTCAACTCATCAACCTGGAAGAGTTAGTTGTCTGTGTATGCAAGAACGCATAACTCGAAATGCTAAATCATGCCGATGCTTTTATTTTCCTTCCGTGGAGATCTTGCAACTCTAGAGGCACTAATCACATTAGCATCTTCGGGCCCATCCGAACATCCACCGTAAACCCATCGGTTTGTTAAATGTCAATAATTTTATGATGGCTTTATCGCATTTCTTAACCATGCAATAAAAACTATTTCATTCCTTCCTCGCTTAAAAAATCTTTATTTGTGCACATACATCGCTAATGAGCTACTTGATCTGCTATGTTTATCAATCGAGATGTATCCTGTGACCGTTGTTTGGAATGTTCAAATAACGATGGTAATAAAGAAATTGCAGTAGTTAAGTACAAATTAGATTTAACCTCCGCTTGTAAATATTTTCTTCTCAGGTTGCACCACCTGTGTGATGTCTTCTAAACTCTACTTCTTTCCTTTCAAACATTGAGGACAATGTTTCATTCAGTGGGGGAGGAATAGTTGACAATCAGGAATATTGGTTAAGTTTTTACTAATTTTTTGTTGTAGAACTAACCATTTTGAATAGAAGATGGCTGAATATGGAGTGTAGTTACTCTAGAAACGCATCTTCTTAGTAAAAAAAAAAAAAAAATTTATTATGTTTTTCCTAACTTTTCTTTTTGACTTCTCCTTTATAAATATATGTTTTCAAGTTTTTAAGTCGAAGATGGCTGAATATGGAGTATAGTGACTCTAGAAACGCATCTTCTTTAAAAAAAAAAAAAAATTCAGACATTTTTCTTTAATTTTTCTACATGTATGTTTTCTTTTTATGTTTAGAATAGGTTGGGGGGTAGAATTTCGTAAAAAAAAATATATATATATATATATATTTGGTAATTTTGTGTGAGTTTTTGATATTGGATGATATGATGACTTTTGAATTTTAGTATTTGTATTATCTTTGGTCTTGAGTGATGTTACACCATGTTTGCTATTCTATATGCTGATGTTGGGGACAAATATGAGTTGCTTGAAGGAATGCATATGTCAAAATAAATTCCAAGTGAGTTTTTGAGCCTATTAATTTTTCTTGGAGAGTAACCCTTTTTGCCCATTATTCATGCAAATTAGCTTTATTATTTTATACATGATCTCTAGATTTCCTTTAAGTCAACCCTTTAAAAAAAAAAAATGTGTGTTGATCTAAAGTGCCCACCTAACTAGTAGATATGGAAGATTATTTAGAGCTCTAAGAGGCGATAGAAGGCCATTTTGATCCGTTTGAGCCTTCTAGCCATCCCTCTTGTAAAATAACCATATTTAGCCATTTTGACCCCAAAAAAAAAAAAAAAACTTTTCTTTATTAACATCATCGACCCCGATTTGGAGTATTACGATGTTTATACAAGTTCCATCACCTATTCATGTTTGATAAAAAGGATAAATAATTATTTTGTTCAACAAAGTTGTGCCATAAAAAAAAAATCCAAAAAAAAAAGAGAAAAAAAAAAAGAAAAAAGATATACAATAGCAATAAATAAGCGAAATGCATCTTGTAATTTTCAAAAGTTCTTGAACTTTTCTCAAACATATATATTTTGTTTCCCTATTTTCCTTTCTTTGTTAAGCCATGTCCCTACCCAACGTTACGTCCTAATAAAACTCCTTCTCGTTTTTTGAGAACAATAATCTTAATTAAAACCTTGTTTTTTTGGCTATTAACATGTAGTGATGCATTAAAAAAAAAAAAATTGGGTTGACTAGTAATTTATTTGAGGTCGTATTATTTCTAAAATGTGGGCATATTTCTTTCATCTTGGTGAGAGTGTGTGGTATTTCTATATTATTTCTCTCAATTCACCATTCATTGTAGTGACAATTTTATTGGGTTTAATTTCTTTGTGAGAGTGTCACTACTTCGGTGAGATTTTGGGGTTTGACATGTTATTCTTGAAAGTGGCATGAATAATATAGTATAAATGACAGATGCATGTGTATTGTTTATTTTCTTGTGATATTTATTTAGACTGGATATAATAATATTACTTTTCTTTGATTTCTATCATTAATCTTATTGAATAAACACGTGTGTTAAAAAAAAAAAAAAATTTGTATTTGAATTTTATCTTCTCTTTGTTGCTAGGGACTAAATAAAATTTGGATTAGAAGTGTGTTGAGTGTTAGAAAGTGTATATTTATAAAGGAGAAAATCGTCATTTTACACTTCAAGTCTCACTAACATTGCTATTTTTATTTATTTAAGTATTTTGTTATTTAATTACGTGTGTTTCATTATAATTAGTTATTTTATGTATTTTAGGGGTATCACGATCATTTCATAATGAACGGGTGATCAGACAGCAAAACGGACATCACATTTGAACTCAGGACGATCGAAAACCTTAGAAGGAGCATAAAAGGAAAAATGTCACTGTTCACATATACGGAACTATTCATACGTATAGTACTGTTCATGATACTGTACAAATAGTATTACTGTGCAAAAACCGGTTTACTGTGCAAATAGTGGTCAAACCGTGTGAACTGCGCAAATAGTATTACTGTGCAAAAACCGGTTTACTGTGCAAATAGTGGTCAAACCGTGTGAACTGTGCAAATAGTGTTACTGTTCAAATAGTGGCTGTTGACTGTTGACTGATGACGTGGCGCAAACTCGGCGTCGGCAGCAGATGGTCATGATTCACTCAATGTACCTATAAAAAGGGGGCTTCCCCCCCTAATTTGATATCCCTGAATTCATTTCTAAGCTTAGATTTTTGTAATTCCTTCTCTTTCTTGTATTTTCTACGTATTTTAATAAATTCCCATTTTTACCCTTAGTTCAAATATGAGTAGCTAATTTACTTTTAAGCTTGGGTTGAAGGTGAAGTCTCAACATGTTCCATGGGCTTTATTTGGTAAATTTATTTTCTATTCCCCTCTAATATTTGTGGTTGTTTTGACTTTTCGTCGACAAATAATAATAGTCTTGTCTAGAATCACAGTTAAAGCACCTAGTACAAAGGTTCTTATTATTGTACGATAAACTATACACCATACTTATTTGAGCGTGGTTCATGAGGTGTGGAATCCCCCCTCATGATTTAATTGGCATTAATAAGGAATATTTAGCCCATGGAGCATGTTGATGCAGATCCGGATACCCAAGTGCTTTATTTCAATAGTTTCGAATTTCAATTTATTCTTGCCATTGTAATTTAATTTCCAGCATAGTTTAAATTAATTTCACCACAAATCCAACCACTCATTTAAAAGAAAATTAATTCTACAAACAATTAAAATCAACCTCCTCGTGGGATCGACACTCGTCACCATTGATCTATTCTACAATAGATTCGTGCGCTTGCGAGTTCAATAAAATTTGCACAACACTACTCACTTGTCTCTTGATTTAGTAAAAAATTAAAATTAAGTTACACTTTCAACCACCAAGGGTGAATATATCTACTGGTAGTTGTTTTACACAAACTATTTGGATTAAATAAACTCTTAGAGACTACGGGATTAACCTTGATCATATACTTATCATATGCGACAATACAAGTATTATAAATTTGTCAAAGAATCCTATTCAACATTCTAAGACCAAGCATATAAAGATTAGACACTATTTCTTGAAAGATCATATTTAAAAAGGGGATATTGTGTTAGAATTTATTTCAACCAACAAATAACTTGCCAACATATTTACAAAACCCTTTAGCGAGGATCAATTTGTCAAAATTTGACGTGAACTTAGGATGATGAAATTTTCACATTAATATATTCTTGAATGATATCATGACTATTAGACTATCTATTATATGGTTATTGGTGTGTCTGTATTTAATTGTTGATTAATTTATTTGATTTTCAATTTTGTATGGTGTAATATGCATTTATTTTACATGTATTAAAAATGGTCTTTTAAACGTTTCAGGTTCACGAAATGACCTTGGAATGGAACAATTATTGGCCAAAAATCAAAATAGATGTGTGAAATTATGGTTAAAATAAACTGATAGCCATTTGTAAATAAAGGGATAGCCTTTTAAAAAGAAAAACTTAAGAAATGAAATCTACTAATGAAATAGTTAACCGATTGAGATAGGTACAATTTTTCTCCCTTAGATATAAAAGAATTTATTTTAAACTAGCAAGCCCCCTTAAGTATTAAATATTATTATTATTATTATTATCATTATTAATTATAAGTAATGAAGACATAAGCAATGATATAAGTGATAATGTAAGAGAAGTTTGTCAAGATAGTTAGGAATTCTAGAATTTAGTAAGATATTTATGGACGATAATCTCAACCATTAATCAAAAGTTATGGAGGTAAAATCATAACCATCCATTAGCCTTAAGAAATCCTATAAATACCCCTAGCACTTTCAATTTCAATTTAACCTAGAAATTCCATCCTTTTTTATTCTAAGTCATAAAATCAAGAGTAGATAAATCCTTAAGTTAGAAAGGTTTAGAGAAGTCAAGGTTAAGAGGTAAGTAATACTTCAACTGCAATATAGGGACAAAATTCTTTTCATACTCAACTTTAGTTTTAACTAATCCTTTATCTTGTGACGGCTACTATTATGATATTTTCTTATTTACGCCTTATATGGTTGGCTATGCTGCCTAATCTGTGATACTGTTACTTAATTTTGTTATGGTCAGTTCTGTCGCCTATATTGTAATTTTATTTTGTTTAATCTCAATAAAAAATAAATATCTTAGCTTTATATAATAATAAAGTTTTTGAGATATATACTAAGGAATCTCTATAAGTCCTCTACTTTTTGTAAGGAAGTTTTGCTTACAATTTTTTTTAAAGAATTCGTATTTATATTGAAAAGTAACAGTGTCTTAAACATTTTAAAAATAAATATTTTTGAAGTGGAGTGTAATACTGTTTTAAAATAGAAAAGTTATGGGTGCTAGCGTTTAACCGATTTGCCTAAACAAATAACCACTTTTTGAGGTGAAAACTTTTTGTTTGATAGCAGTTAACTGATACACATAAACAGTGAATTAATTGTGTGTTAAGAGGTCTCTGACTTTTAATGGTTAGCCAATTATAGAAAGCGGTTCATCGACTTCGTGCAATAAGATGTTGTTCCTAGTTTTCTTCTTCTTTTCTAATTAACCCTTTACTGTTTCACGCTCGAAGCGGCGGTACCTCTCACTATCTCTCTAGGATTTCATCATTTTCTTGCATTTTTCTTGCCAAATTGAAGCACCCAAATGATTCTAAATTGCTTTAGTAGCCTCTTTGTACCATAGAAACACAATTTTACCCACAAAATTCAAGATTTCAAAATTGAAAACATAGGTTTCAACCGAAGGTTCCTTTCCGAAATTGGCCATATTTTTACTCATTTTTGTTTAAATTGAGCACCCACATTGCTTCATAAAGCTTTTCTTTTCTTTCTAATAAGTTCAAATTCTCTTAATTCATCCATATTTTTAAAATCATTGTTATTGTATCCATGACCAAGGGTGAAACCTCTAAACCAAGTAAGAGGCAAAAACAAATAGCAAGGAGAAATCCAGCATCTCTTAAAAATGTCTCGGAGTTTGATAGAACTCATTTTCCCATTATTTCTATGGCAAGACACTTTCATTCATGCTTCATAGGATAGTCAGTAATTTCTTCTTACTATGTCGATTTAGATGATTTTGAGCAACTCTTACTGTGTGGTAGAAGTACTAAAGAGTTGTTAAAACACGTGGGATGGGAGAATACATTAAGCATTAAGGAAAATGTGTATAAAAACCTTGTTAAGGTGTTCTATTCTAACATGGAACTTTGATGTGGAGGATTTAAACTCGATTTTAGGAACTAAGAATGAGGTTTCAAAGCTTTATACTTCGAGGAAAGAGCTTATGCTTAATCATTTTTCATGTTAATACGGCTAGGAATATTTAAAGACGCAGGGACCTATTAGATGATGTGTGTTCCTTTTCCTTTAGTTCTCAGCTTTTACCTCTTCAGGTTAGAGTACTTCGCAGTATCTTACAGTATACAGTCATACCTATGAAGAGACTCATTTCAATGTAGGATTGTTGGATTGCATTCTTAAACGAAGGCGAGTTAACATAGGGTACGTGATCCTTAGATACATGTTGAGTACTCATAGGGAGAGTAACCAATTACTTCCTCCTGACAGTATCATTTCTAGGATCCTACAGCACTTTTGAGTACCTCTTAGAAAGCCAGTATTTGAGGAGTCTGAGAGGTTGGAAGAAGAGGCTATTACTAACTAAGGCGAGCAATGGGTTAAGACTTTATCCTCTAAGGATCGAGATACCCTGATTGCCCTTAAGGATGATAGAATGATTAATGATGTCTACCCAACTAACTAGCTACTTGATTTCTATTTAGGAGCGAGGACTCAAGTACCAAATCTGCTGCTGGGTAGGCACATTAGCAGCTCATGCTTCTGAGGGTTATGATATAAGTACGGACGAGCCTCCAGTTCTTGAGAAGCCTCTAGTTTTGAAGGTCTTTATGCAGCAATTACTGGGTGAGATTCGATCTATTTCTGAGCAAACTCAGCATCAGTCTCAAATTATTACCTTTTAGCTTCAGTTGCAGTGTATCCATGATCAGCAGCAGTAGATTCTTGATGACCAGCAATGTCTTTTCTCTGCATTTAATATTCCACCTTCTCAATCTCTATCACATCTACCACAATAGATTACTAGATTCTATATTTATATTTCGCACACACATTGTTCTTACATTATTTCATTATGTTTATTTTATTCTAAAACTTTGATTATATTGTATTATATATTTTGATACATGTGATTGGCTATTTTATTATGTGATTGATGATTTGATGTTCTTGGTGATGATTTTGATACTTGAATAGTTGGTTTTTATGATATTAATGATTTGATGATTACTACATGTCTCTCGATATTAATGATATTAATGATTTGATGATTACTACATGTCTCTTGATGATGGGGGAGCCAACACTTCATGTTTGGATGACATTTCATAAGTTAGGTAAAAATATGATATTTTTCTTTATTTTTTATTACATTTCTTTCCCATTGCCAATAAATTTTCTTTTTGATGATGAAGAGAGAGAAGAATACATGTACTTGAACTTGTTAAAATTAGCTTTTCACTTAAAGGGAATTGCGTTGTTAAAATTAATGCATACACACGCACGAAAGGGGAGTCTTTGAATTGGTTAAAATTGGCATAACTTGTTGGCACCTTTTAAGGCATGTCATATACTTAGGGTGAGCTTATATTTAGTAGGAGCTAGTATTTTTAAATCACACATACTATAAATACATGTAAGGTTTTTTTATCATAAAAAAATAGGAGATTATTGGCATAAATATATTTATAATATTGACTTTGATGATAACAAACCAATGTGTCATAAGTTAAGAATGTTGGACTCTTTAAAATTAGATAAGTTTCTTTGGTCGTACATTGTTTTTGAACAAGTTTAAGCGTCTAGAAACAAACAGATAACTGTTAACATTGAAATGGCAAACCGTTTATATATGATTAATAGATTGTTTGATTTGAGAAGATAATGGTGAATCGTTTATTTGAAACAACTAATTAATAAATTCTAGAAAGGAATTTATTTGGAAACGGCAGATTGTTATTTGTAAACGGCAACCGACTTCGAATAAGTGAGCCTCTGGAATCAAATAACAAATTGTTATTTACAAGCGGCAAGCCGACTCCAATCAATGAACTCTCTGGAATTAAATGGCTAACTAGTATCCTCTAATAGTAATTCGACAATTCAAAATTCTGCATAACGGTACCTTGCACAATGTCAAAACAACAATACGAGTTTTACTAATAGCGATCCGATTATTTCCAAAAAGTCAATAATGACTAGTTTTCTTCTCCAACTATAAAAGGCTCCATCAAATACAATTTACAATTGTATTTGACAATTCATTACGTATTCAATCTATTCTGAGCTAAAATTTGTTTATTCCTTTGTGCTTTCATTTGTAACATATAGATTTTGTGAGTTAGAAATCCGTGTAACTTTCATTTTAATATTAAAATTGAGTGCTTGAGAGCATAGGAAACATTTAGAAAAAGAGGGTTATGATTACCTCAAGTCGTAAAGGTCCTATGACACCTTTGAATTGTAGCATAATCTTATTGAAGCCTTAGAGTTGTAAGGCTTATTAAGTGGAATCCTCAAGCGTGTGAGCTTGGAGGCGTGGACATAGGCTTATTTTGCCGAACCATGTAAAAATACGGTGTTCGATTTTTTTCCCTTTTCTCTTTACATTTTGATTGTTGTTATTTATTTATAATTTGTTTTATTTGATTAGAAATTTATCATTATTTAATTACTATTGATTTGCTTATATTAGAAATTTAATTACGCCACGTACTCCGCCACCTTTTACAACATACCACCCTTATGATCCTAGCTGACAATGAAACCATACCTACCATTGTCCAGATCCCTAAACAGATCCAAAAATCAGAACTTCTCAAGTTGATGCCGTTGGAATGGCTATCCAACTATGAAAAGTTCTATCAGAATTCTTAACCCATTCAGACTTCTGATGCCTAGTTTGAAAAAAGGTCAGACGGTACTGTCCGGATGACCTTTCAACCTCCAGAAAGCCAACCTACCAGAACTTTTCATACACTGCTATGATTACAGTTGTTCAGACAGCTCAAGAAAATCTTCCCTTCTATGGCTTCTCTTCAGATAGTTATCCTGTGTACCTTGATAAGGTACAAGGACACTTTATTTAGGATGTTCCACAAGCACATATGTGCGATCCAGGCTACCCTTGCCTAGATGATGATGACTGGGAAGTCAACAGACGCCCTCGGCGGCGGAAAAAGAAAAGTACAAGACGAGGCAGTTGTAAGCCTCCACCTGATCTCCCACCGGATGATGAACCCGACTATACTCCATGGCCGGTTGAGACAACATCTCCTGTTGTTTTCACCTCTCAAGTTTCCATACCCACAACCTGTAGACAAAAAGTCAATAACTCACTTTTGTCTCAAACCTCTCCACAGTCCTGTATGTTGTTTTCATCCAGCTCTTATCATAACCAGTTTCCTCCTTTGGAAAAACAGACAAATCCATAAACTAAAGTGGTTTCCAAACCATTTGTCCAGCCTCCTGTTCTTTCTACTGGACAGATCGAGGAAAAAAAGTAGTATGGAGTAGTGCTTAACTAGCAAACCCAAAATGCCAGAGTTCAGAATACAGTCCTGGAATCTCTTGATACCAGGCTTGACAATGTTCAAGCACAAGTCCAGACTACCTATAAGAAGGTTAACGCAATTACAGCTCGGATGGAACAGCTGTATCGTAACCTCCATGAACAAATTGCTAGATTGGACACGGAGCTTCGTGCTATGATCCAGTATAATTATTGGGGACCAGAGTTCAACAATAAAGAAGCTGAAATCAGGCAGCTTAAAGCTGAACTTGCGCGGATTGATGCTGAGAAGCAATATCAACAACCATCCCTTTTTGCCCCAACAAAAACTTTACCTATGCCTACTCCATCTTTCAATACCTAGTAACCTTTCTACAGTCCTTCACCATATAAAAAACCTTTCAACTACGCTCTGTTTTTTGGACTGACTCACTTGTCGCACCGATAACCTAAACTAAAGCCAAAGCCATCAACTAAACCATCTACCTTGAGACCTACTCAAAAACCCCAAACACACACCACATATACTGAACCAGCTCAAACTCCTTCTCCACAACCTCTTCCTGAACCTCCTCAACAACCACCAAAAGATAAAGACCCCATGCATCAGCTCTATTAAGAAAAAGTTCATTCTAGTCTTATTCTTCCAGAAGACAGTGTTCATTCCTCTGATGAGTCTTTGTCAAGAACAGAATCAGTTGCCTCTTACTCTGCAACAAATTCAGAAGTAAACTATGTGGAAATTCCTGATATGCTTATAGTTCAGCCATCAGCTACATCCGAGAATCCTCCTCTTAATTCAACTAGGGGACCACCCATAGTTGAAGAAGCAGATGATCTACCTCCTGTAGATGTACCTCTTGCACACTCTAATCCAAGTGCCAAAACATCCAATGTGTCATGGTTCGCATTTGATGATGTTCCAAAAGTCAAATGGTTCCAAAGGTTCCAAGAGATCTTTGCCTGGACTGATGTTCAAATGCTCAAACCTGGAGCAACCTCATACAACGTTCTCAAAGAATTTTACTCTAGATTCATAGGCTCTCTTCGTGATTGGTTCATGAGCCTTGGCGAGTACAGACAGTTGTAACTATACCAAGCTATAATTCCTCAAGTCTTAGGACTTGTCTATAAGCAATTTTTGGGAGAACTAACACTGGCACAAGAAGCTGCCAGACGAGAGTACTATAAGATGAAGTACTGCTCTTTAAGGATCAAAGATCTTAACTTCCATTACAGGCGAATGGCAGCCCTGTATTACAAGCTCAATGGATTCAATGATGCATTTCTCAAGCATGTCTTTATGGCATCTCTTCCCAAAGAAATCTTACTAGAATTTCAACGCCAGTTTCATGTTCATCAACTGGACATCTCTGATCTCTCTCTGGGAAAGATTTACCAGCTTGCAGTCTCCTGCTTAGATAAACTCTGTGAACAAAAAGAGTTTTTCAAAGATCTCATGGATCACAGAGAACCCTTCAAAAGTTCTTGCGAAACGCCACACCTTGCCATCAAATGCAAGGATGAAAAAACTTGTCATTGTCCAACAAAAAAGAAGTCTCACTTCCAGAAATACTCCCATTCTAAATACTCTTCCAAACACCGTTCTTCAAAGCCCAAAAAACCCTATCGGTTTTTCAGACGAAAAACATCCAACACCCGACAACAAAAAGAATCATGGTGTTTAATCTGTAAGAAAAAGAGACATTTTGCCAAATCTTGCCCTAACAACCCAGCCAAGTCAGCCAGGTTACTTCAACACCTTGACCAAGTCTCTCCTCTCTCCGAGGATGATGATGTTGAATCCCTGTTTTTTGAACAGGAATCTTGTAATGACAATACGGTCTTTATTCTGCCTGAACATAGTGAAAACTCTGATTATGAGGACATTCCTACCATACACCACATGCAACAAATCAACCTTGTCCAAACTCCTCTTTCATCCATTAAAATCAGTCTCCTTCTGTCCAAATTTGCTAAGCCTATCTCTGTCATAGGTTTCATTGATACTGGCGCATAGCACAGTATGCTTAACCCATCCATTCTACCACCAGAGTACTGGGAACCTCACACTAAATACTTCAAAGCAGCCGATGGTGAATTTTTCCATACTGATCTAATTACCAAAAAACCCATTGCTATCCAGTTCTTCCCAGACTGTGTTCTTTGGATTAAGCTCATAGGTTCTTCTCTTCCTGACAAGGACCTCCTCATAGGTTTTAATGTTCTTCAGCTTATCAAGAAGTTGAGTATATCCTCCACAAGTATTCGGTATAAGCAACGGTTCCTACCGTATACTGAGACCTTAGGGTGTGTTTACTTGTAGGAATAAGGAATGAGAATGGAGGAATGAGAATCAAAACTACGTTTACTTGGTAAAATTGAATTTGGGAATGAGAATAAATTATGTGAGTCCCACACAATTTGGGAATAAAGAATGAGAATCTCATTCCCATGGGAGGGGTAGGGAATGAAAATGTGAGAATGAGAATGAAAGATGAATTTACTTTTGTACCCTTCTAATTATTAATTTATTAATATTATTATTATTAACAATAAAATAATAAAAATAATTATTATTATTTTAGTTATAATAATTAATAATAATTAAAATAATAAAGTTATTATTATTATTATTAAATTTTATTAAGTTTATTGTTTTAGTTATTATTAATTATTGTTATTATTATTTTTATTAATACTATCATTATTAACATTTATTATTATTATTATTATTATTAAAATTTTTTATTAACTTGATTATTTTATTATTATTAATTGTTGTTAGTATTATTTTCACTAATATTATCATTATTAACATTTATTATTATTATTATTAGTATTATTATTATTATTATTATTAAATTTTATTAACTTTATTATTTTATTTATTATTAATTATTGTTAATATTATTTTCATTAATATTATCGTTATTAACATTTATTATTATTATTATTATTATTATTATTATTAACTTTATTGTTTTAGTTATTATTATTAACAATAATAAAGTTAATAATAAAGTTAATAATATTTATAATAATTATTAACATTTATTATTATTATTATTAATTTTATTTTTAATTAATATCATTTTTATAATAATATTTATACATGTATCTAATTAATGAAAATTACATTATTTAATACTGTGGGTATTTTGGTAAATTAATTATCATTCCCATTCCTCGTTCCTATTTATTTTGCCAAGTAAACACATCAATGGCATTCCAGCACATTCCCATTTTCATTTATTCTTGCCAAGTAAACATTAGAATCTCATTCCCATTCCTTATTCGCATTCCAGCACATTCTCATTCCAGCCCATTCCCATTCCAGCTCATTCACATTCACTAGAAGTAAACGCACCATTAAGGATATACTCAATCTCTGATGCACCTTCCTCCTATAAGTCTTTCAAAACTAAAGTCATTCTGTTTTTGTCCTGAAAATCATCTTCAGTTTTCTCATCCTTTCCCTCTGCAGAAAAATCTTCAGTTCTTTGTTAAGCTACCCTTCAAGCTTAATGAAGGTGTCAATCCTACTAAGGCCACACACCCGATCATGACGCCCTCAGATCTTAAATTAGCCCAAGCTGAATGCCAGCAGCTTATAGCCCAAGGCCTTATTGAGCCCACTCATTCTGATTGGGCTTTTCAAGCGTTCTATGTCAAAAAAAAGTTCAGAGATAGTTCGGGCTAAGAAAAGGCTAGTCATTGACTATCAACCCCTCAATTGTTTTCTCAAAGATGACAAATTTTCTTTGCCCAAAATTCAGTCACTATTTGTCAATCTCTAAGATACAAAGGTATTCTCTAAATTTGACCTTAAATCAGGATTCTGGCACATCGGTATTCATCTTGATGATAGATCGAAAACAACCTTCTGTATTCCTAATGCCCACTACCAATGGATAGTCATGCCATTTGGTCTAAAAGTGGCACCATCCATTTTCCAAAAGGCTATGGTCAAAATGTTCGTGCCTATTCTTAATTATGCTCTCATCTACATCGATGACATCCTCCTGTTCACTAACAATCATTAGTCACATCAACAACTCTTGAATCAGTTCTATCAAATTGTTGAGTCACATGGAGTCATGTTGTCCGTCAAGAAAAGCTAGATAGGTCAGGAATCTATTGACTTTCTCAGCATGATAATACAAGATGGTCATTACCATCCAGGGCCCCACATTACACAAGAATTGATGCACTTTCCAGACTCTCACCTAACCCGCTAGCAAATTCAATAATTTCTCGGGATTGTCAACTATCTCAGAGATTTTTTCCCACATATTGCGGTCCACACTTCACAATTGTCAAAGATTCTAAAGAGATCAGCCCCACCTTGGGGACCTGAGGAGACAACAGCTATTCAGCAGCTAAAGTAGATGACTCAGCACCCACTACCGCTGAGAATCCCGTCCACAGGACAACACATCCTTCAGACAAATGCTAGTGACTAGTACTGGGGAGCAGTACTCCTTGAAAGTATTGACGGAAAAGATTTCTACTGTGCCTATGCCAGTGGCCAGTTCAAAGAAGCTGAAAAACACTACCATGTAGTGTACAAAGAAATCCTAGCAGTAAAGTATGGCATCCAAAAGTTTGAATTCCATCTGATTGGCCATAACTTTATTGTTAGACTTGATCATGCAGTTTAAGAACAAAGTGCTACCAGATAAACATCTCATTCACCTTTAAACATGGTTCTCCAGGTATGATTTCTCAGTTCAACACATCAAAGGAGATACAAATCTCATCACTGATCTTCTCTCCCGACCTCACCAACAAACCTCCGTCATACATACCTTCGAATCCATTCCAGTTATAGCCATGGTATCATCTCTACCCAGTCGTGCTCTCACTCAAAAGTCCTTTCCTTTAAATATGACTTTCACCTCTCTCCACCAAATCCAAGACTTTGCTCGCAAATTCCTGTTTAGGTTTTTCATGAATATTTACACAAAAAGTTCGGAACCCATGTTCCTCTTAAGTATGCATCCTGAACATCTCTTTCTCACAGGATTAGTAATTTTACCAAACAGGGATATTACTGAAGACGAGCTTTAGTACACTTAGTGTCTTCCAGTTCTATATGCTACAAAAATGATTTTTTCTATTTTACCCCTTCTTGACAGGCTAAACAATCCAGAGCATTCAACCAGTCTCACATGGACTCTCTTTGAATGGTTTTTGCCATTACCATGCTAGCAACGAAAGCTCCAACAGATCGCTAACACTCATCACCTCCGAGAGCTTCCTGACCAAGAAGGCAGATAGTTTACCTAAGTTTTCATCATCCATCATCTATATTTCCAGCATCCTCAGACTAATGCTTTCTGGACTCAAGACCAAACCTATGAATGGACCACAGTCCCTCATTTTGCCTGCCTTGAACAAGACTTCCATACTAAGGCCTTCTTAAAGAACTTCCTCATGGAATTTAACCATATTCCTCCAGACCCACCCACTATCCTCCATACATCCCTTGGACCAAAACATGATATGTTCATGGTACCTACGCCCTCTTTACATTCACAATCTCCCAACAAAGGAATCATCTTTAAAGAAGAAAAACTTGCCTATACTGACTTCTTATTCCAGGATTCGCAAGATCCCTATGAAGATTTTACTCTCATATCTTCTTAGTATGACCCCGGATCATCCTCTACTCTATATCCACCATTCTCATCTCAACCAGATCTTCCACCATCACCTTCTACATCAAAATCTCTAAACTGCCCTTGCCCATATGTCCTTGGTTGTTCTCATCCAGAAAGAATTTTCAAACCTGATAGGGATCTTGATCAATACCCTGACGAGACAGAATCCTCCACCTCAGAAGGCACTATTTCACTTTAATAATGTTGTTTGTCTTATATGTTTTAAAAAGTCATAAAGTAGTTTGTCTTATGTGCCTTAAAAGTCATAAAGTAGTTTGTCTTTTGTGTTTGAAAGTATTCTTTATCATTTTATAATAATGGTTTGCTTTTTCTTTGCTTTTGTCAAGATTAGGTGACATGTCCTAATCTTTGTCTTTTTCTTTGACTTTAAGCATGTTGCTTTCATGTAATAGCGGGGGTCCTGTCCTGCTTTAAAGTAAGGCTCTTACCTATATAAGGCAGCCTTTTCCCTCTTGTAAGATAATTATCCGATCTTGAAATTTCCTTTCAATAAAAGCTTAAGGTTTGCTTTATCATGAGTAACTAAACTCTTCTCTTTTTATTCTTCTAATAAAGATCACAGATCGAACAATAGTTCACGGGCAATAGCGGTATGCTCTACACTTGCCTATTGTAGGATCACTTGTGTGTCGAAAGTCCGTGACCTTATGCGAACACGGACCGATCATTAGAAAATACTGTTCATGCTCCTTTAATGCCCAATGAGAGGCTTTAGTTTTAGGTGGTATGTGCTATGGTTTCTTTTCTGGTTTTGGGTATATAGGCTGGAAACCCAAGTATGCGGGCTATTGGTCCAAAGGACAATTTTAATTGTCGTTACTCTGGTATAACAATGCCACGTACTCCGCTACCCAAGTGGTATCAGAGCCTAACGCCGTTCTCTCTAAGAGGGTGGTATATTGTAGAAGGTCTGTGATATGAAAAAGAAGAATAAAAACTCTAAAACTCATGGCTTCCTTTTCAAGTTCTCAAACATCTGAAACTCTTATTTCTCTTTCTTCTACTCTTTCTCTTCCTAGATCATGTACTAAACATTTAGCCTCTAAAATCGAAAACCTTGTAGAATATTCCTATGTTCCTGATTCTGCACAAATCACTGAGTCTTCTTTACCCTTAATCGGCCCTTACAAACTGTATTAGAGATTCAATTCTGTTACCAGAACCATCAGATCCCTGATCTCCACGAGACGTCCTGCTCCAAAAGAATAGATTCACTCTTCTAGATTGGATCGGTATGCTTTGAAAGCAACTCAGGCAGAGCAGTATGTTACTTTGGAAATTCCAACAGAGCTTGGGGCAAATTGGAAACAAGAAGGTTATACATACCTCTATCTTGGTGGAATCCGTGTAATCCTTACTTTTCATAGCAGAAAAGGATTGCCTATTTCGGCAAGAATAGCTCTCATGGACACTAGATTAAAAGAGTACCAACATGCTGTTATTGATGCTGTTTCACTCTTCTTCGTGCGAGTTCATGCACCTTTTACCCAAATTTCAACCTGTCCCTTGAAGATCCCAACTTACCAACCACCTTGAAGGTCCAAATCCAATTACAAGGTACAGAACAAGTAGTAACCACCAAAATAGCTACTTTGCATCACTAATTGGTATATATACTTTAAAACCATGCTCTTGATCTTCCTACACCTCAATTCTCCTCAGATACCTTATGATCCTAGCCGACAATGAAACTATACTTACCATTGTCCAGATCCCTCAACAGATCCAAAAATCAGAACTTCTCAAGTTGATGCCGTTGGAATGGCTATCCAACTATGAAAAGTTCCATAAGAATTCTCAACCCATTCAGACTTCTGATGCCTAGTTTGAAAAAGGCCAGACAGTACTGTCTGGATGACCTTTCAACTACTTAACAAATCACCTCCCAACACCTTTTTCTCATACACTGCTATGATCACTGTTGTTCAGACAGCACAAGAAGATCTTCCCATCTATAGTTTCTCTGTTAATGGCTATCTAGTGTACCATGACAAGTTACAAGGCCATTTCATTTAGGATGTTCCAGGCTCTCACATATGTGATCCAGGCTGTCCTTGGTAGGATGATGACGAGCCTGATGATGACTAGGAAGTCATCTACTGCCGCCGAAGGTGCCGAAAAAAGAAAAGTGCAAAATGAGGCAGTTGTAGGCCTCCACTTGATCTCCCACCAGATGATGAACTTGATCGTACTCTATTGCTGGTTGAGACAACATCTCCTATTGTTTTCACATCTCAAGTTTCTATAACCATAACCTGTAGACAAGAAGTCAACAACCCACTTTTGTCCTAAACCTCTCCACAGTCCTGTATGATGTTTTCATCTAGCTTTTATCATAATCAGTTTCCTCCCTTGGAAAAACAGACAGATCCACAAACCAAAATGATTTCCAAACTATTTGTCCAGCCTCTTATTATTTCCAATAGACAAATCGAGGAACCAAAACAGTATAAAGCAGTGCTTAACTGGCAAACCCAAAATGCCAGAGTTCCGAATACAGTCCTAAAATCTCTTGATACCAAGCTCGACAATGTTCAAGAACAAGTCTAGACTACCTATAAGAAGGTTGACGCAATTACAGCTCAAATGGAACAGCTGTATCGTAACCTCCATGAACAGATTGCTAGATTGGACACGGAGCTTCGTGATATGATCCAGTATAATTTTTGGAGACTAGAGTTCAACCAAAAAGAAGCTGAAATCAGGCAGCTTAAAGTTGAACTTGCAAGGATTGATATGAGAAGCAATATTAGCAACCATCCCTTTTTGCCCCAACAAAACTTTACCTATGCCTACTCCATCTTTCAATGCCTACCAACATTTCTACAGTCCTTCACCATATCCTCCTAATTCAACGAGGGGACCACTTATAGTTGAAGAAGTAGATGATCTACCTCCTGCACGCTCTAATATAAGTCCTAAAGCATCCAATGGGCCATGGTTCACATTTGATGATATTCCAAAAGTCAAATGGTTCTAAAGATTCCAAGAGTTCTCCGCCTGGACTCATGTTCAAATGCTCAAACCTAGAGAAGCCTCATACAATGTTCTCAAAGATTTTTGCTTTAGATTCATAGGCTCTCTTCGTGATTGGTTAATGAGCCTTGGCGAGTACAGACAGCTGTAGATGTACCAAGCTACAATTTCTCAAGTCTTTATGAGCAATTTTTGGGAGAACCAACAACCGCAAGGTTTAAGGATCAAAGATCTTGACTTCCATTACAGGCGAATGATAGCCCTGTATTACAAGCTCAATGGCTTCAATGATGCCTCTCTTAAGCATGTCTTTGTGGCATCTCTTCCCAAAGAAATCTTACTAGAATTACAATGCCAGTTTCATATTCATCAACTGCACATCTCCGATCTCTCTCTGGGAAAGATTTACCAGCTTGCAGTCTCCTACTTGGATAAGCTCTGTGAACAAAAAGAGTTTTTCAAAGATCTCATGGATTACAGAGAACCCTTCAAAAGTGCCTGCAAAAAGCCACATCTTGCCATCAAATGCAAGGATGAAAAAATCTGTCATTGTCCAACAAAAAAGAAATCTCACGTCCAGAAATACTCTTATCCTAAACACTCTTCCAAACACCATTCTTCAAAGCCCAAAAAACCCTATCGATTTTTCAGACAAAAAACATCTAACACCGGGCAACAAAAAGAATCTTGGTGTTTCATCTGTAAAAAAAAAGGGCCATTTTGCCAAATCTTGCCCTAACAACCTAGCCAAGTCAGCTAGGTTACTTCAACACCTTGACCGAGTCTCTCCTCTCTCTGAGGATGATGATGTTGAATCCCTGTTTTCTGAACAGGAATCTTGTGAGACCTTAAGGTTATACTCAATCTCTGATACACCTTCCTGCTATGAGTCTTTCAAAACTAAATTCCTTCCGTTTTGTCCTGAAAATCATCTTAAGTTTTCTCACCTTTTCTCTCTGTGGAAAAATCCTCAGTACTTTGTTAACCTACCCTTCAAGCTTAATGAAGATGCAAATCTTACTGAGGCCACACACCCAGGCATGACACCCTCAGATCTCAAATTATCCCGAGCTGAATGCCAGCAGCTTATGACCCAAGGCCTTATTGAGCCCACTCATTTTGATTGGGCTTGTCAAGCGTTCTATGTTGAAAAAATGTCAGAAATAGTTCAGGGCAAAAAACGATTAGTCATTGACTATATACCCCTCAACTGTTTTCTCAAAGATGACAAATTTCCTTTGCCCAAAATCCAGTCTCTATTTATCCATCTCCAAGATGCAAAGGTATTTTCCAAATTTGACCTTAAGTTAGGATTCTGGCAAATCGGTATTTATCATGATGATAGACCGAAAATAGCCTTTTGTATTCCCAATGCCCACTACCAATGGACAGTCATGCAATTTGGTTTGAAAGTAGCACCATCTATTTTCCAAAAGGCTATGGTCAGAATCTTTGAGCCCATCCTTGATCATGCTCTCATCTACATCGATGACATCATTCTGTTCTCCAATAATCATGATTTCCATCAACAGCTCTCGCACCAGTTCTTTTAAATTGTTGAGTCACATGGAGTTATGTTGTCCGACAAGAAAAGTTAGATAAGTCAGAAATCTATTGACTTTCTCGGCATGATAATTCAAGATGGTCATTACCACCCAGGGCCCCACATTGCACAAGAATTGATACACTTTCTAGACTCTCACCTAACCTGCAAGCAGATACAACAGTTTCTCGGGATTGTCAACTATCTTATAGACTTTTTCCCACACATTACGGTCTACACGGCTTTCCAGAATGCTGAAGAAATTAGCCCATGGGACTGCTTTCGGACAACGGTGTCTGGCATTAGCAGAATGACTCCACCATCACCGAGACTTTCTTCTATTAGACAAAGCATCTTCCCCGATCATTATTGGCAAACACTGTTCCTAAAGGAATCCAATGAATACAGGAGCATTGATGCTTGTAAATCTGATTCGATGGCTGCCATCCAGTACCACCATCTCTTCTCAAAACACAAATTTAAAGTTTGGTACTCCAAGAGACAATTCACTGCCATCTTAATCTTCTTGTCTCACCTCATCACCATTCTGGGTTTCATCCTCATCCCCATCATCATGTCTCAGAATCTAGTGCTTCTTTTCTCAGTCTGTTAACCTTCATAGCTTGGCTACCAGAAGGCCTCCAAGAGCTAATCTTCTAGAAGGTTATTGACCACAAACATGGCTCCCGAAATCATTCTCTCACCTGGCATCTCTAGAATTTAACGGCCATACAAGAATTCAGACCAACTTACAATTGCATCTGTCAAAGACAATTTGAACTACATCCCAATCCCGATCAAATGCACCAATTGATCTTCAAGCTCCAGACTGTCTTCCATTATGTAATAGATGAACAAACCAGCTGGGGACATTATGTCATCTGTGATATCTCTCCTCAAGCCTACTACATATTCTGGTACTGGCTGAATTTGTACCTAGTGGCTCTCCTATTTTATCCTAATTTGATCCACACCAGTCGCAGATACGGCAAAAGACGTTGGTTTGATAGGATGTTCATTCCTTTCTTTAAGGATCCCTTGACTCTTGAACTCACTACCGGTTACCAAATCAAGCATCTTACCATAGTGATTGTAAAACTCACAGATATCTAGGGTCGATGCACTAAGTTTACAAAATCCCTCATCAGAGTCATAGAACACCACCACTGTTGTGAAGGTTTTCATTCTATGTGGACAGAATGTCTCACAGCTAGACACCCTCTAGCCGATGAATATGGCATTGCTCCCTCGTATATAACCCACAGTCCTTTATCTCTTGAGATCCAAACCACACCAGATCTCTATTTCAGAGAAGAAATCAGAAATCACTGCCTTCACTCTAAGGATGATGAAGCCATATACACCCAACACAGGTATGACAACTACCTCATTGAGCATGGCAAATCTCAGAATCTATGGAAAACTCCTCTCTAAGAAATACCTGACTGGTCAAATCACCAACAGTGGCCTCAACCAAGTCTCAGCCTTCAGCCTGATGACTTGCAGATGGACCCTGATCCAGACTCTGAAACAAAGGCATCCTTATCCAGCACTATTTCACTTTAATAATGTTGTTTATTTTGTTTGTCATAAAAGTCATAAAGTCGTTTGTCTTATGTGCCTTAAAAGTCAAAAAGTAGTTTTTTTTTTGTGTTTGAAAGTCTTCTTTGTCATTTTGTATTAATGGTTTGCTTTTTCATTGCTTTTGTCAAGATTAGGTGACATGTCCTAATCTTTGTCTTTCTCTTTGACTTTAAGCATGTCGCTTTCATGTAATAGCGGGAGTCCTGTCCCGCTTTAGAATAAGGCTCTTGCCTATATAATGCCGCCTTCTCCTCTTTGTAAAATAACTTTTGATTTTCAATCTAAGTCTGAAGTTCACTTACAACTAAGAGTAACTAAACTCTTCTCTTTCTATTCTTCTAATAAAGATCACAGATCAGCTTAATAGTTCACTTTTTATCTGGCTTGATGATGAGTATGCTCTACATTTACCTCTTGTAGGATCCTGTGTATTAGAAAGTTCAGCAACCTTTATACCAAACACCAGACCCGGTCACTAGAAATACTATTCACCCACCGTTATGCCCAAGGAGCGGTTCCAGTTTTGGGTGGTATGTGCTATGGTTTCTTCTCTAGTTTTGGGTATATAGGTGGGAAACCCGAGTAAGCGGGCTATTGGTCTAAAGGACAATTTTAATTGTAGTTACTCTGGTATAACAACACCACATGTAAATTATGCTTTATTAAGATGATCTAAAATGCAATGATTTGGCTTTGAGTTGCCAGCACCTTTCCCAAATCCATTTCACTACTTATCGCACTAGCTAGTAACAGAGGAATCAATATCGATCTACGAACAAATATTGATGTATAATAGGTTGTTCACTCAATGATAGCTCTTTCTATCTCTATCGAACTTGCATTCCTTGTTTTCTTTGAAGAGTCTCTACCCACCTTTTTTTTAGACTCGAAAAGCCAATGGGCTTGTCTGGATAAATGTTGTTTCGGAACCCGAGATAACAAGTAGATTCGGTCACAGGTACTGTTAACATTACATGCTCCGGTAACCGACATTGACTAATACTGAGATGGTTTATTTCCTGTAATAAATTACCCGGTTCAAGGCTTTGTCTTACTAGATCATCTATTCTATTGGTAGCAATGATCGAGAGATCAGGCGTAGAATGCATCAGGATGGGAACAAGCGTTTATTATTAAAAAAGAATATGACAGCATGTCTTTCCTGTCTTTGTCAATAGAATGTATTGAATTATCAATATTATTTTTCTCCCTGAAGTTTTCGCTATGTCAAATGGCTTCTGCAACTCAATCTAATAGTAAAAGTTAGTAATCAATAGAGATAGAATAAATCCAGTGAGTAACAGTGGCTGGCCATTTATTACCCGTTTTCTTTTAATTCTGCCTAACTGTATGAGAAGACCCGACTATGATTCCTACGTGAATACTGAAGCTACCTTTGATGGTAACTGGGCTCAACCTTGCTGCACAAAAATTTAAAGGGTTAGAATGAAAGTAATTAATTGTATGCCATTCCTGTTAGTGTGAGTCTCTAGCATAGATAAACTCTTTCCTCGTAAGAAAAGGAATCCATTACATTCTTCACTATTTAGCAAGTCTTATGTCAGCTACCTACTTGCACTGCCTTACAACCCTGCTTGCCGCACCTGACACTCCCAATCTATCCATCTTTAGTTCAAAAGATGGATCCCAAACCTACAAATATGAAGGAAAACAAGCTAACTTTTTCTTTTCCGATAGAGAACGGCTTTACTTTATAATTTTAATAGTTAAGGGACAAGCTTGACACAAGATCTACTTTGAGGGTTTTGATTTTTCACTTAATAAGTAAATAATATTGAAAATTAAATTAAATTACTTGGATACAATGTCATTTTAATAGAAGATTTCTATGAAAATCTAAAATCTAAAATTTTTGAGATGTAAAAAAAAAATCCCCTTAGCCGTTTCCTACTCTGAACTGAAGCTCTCTCTCTCTCTCTCCATGTCTTTATAACAATGATCTACCTCAGCCGCTGCTGTCAACCTTCAAATCCCCATCCTTGAGCTGAAATACCCCTGAACTAGAACGTGTTGTGAAGAATTTAGGAAGTTAGGGTTTTTTTGAAAGTTTAAATCCAAAAATTAGGGCTTTTTTTGTAGGGGTATTTCAATGTTGAGTTTGGAGATAATGATTTTGCCACCGTTGTTGCCTAAGCAGTATGAAGTGATGAAGCTGATAAGAGGCTCAGACGATCTCTGAGGAAGACAAAGCCTAATGCCAAGTACCAAGATCACGTAGGGCTCCATGTTGTTCATGCATGACACATGCATGCTTCCATACACGTACAAGAGTTTGAGAAGAATAAGAATTATGAGGTTGTTTAGTTTAATCCAACTGCTATTCGTATTTATAGCCTTGTGATGTTATCTTAATTTGGCCGTGATTGTTGGCTGGCAAAATAAGGATAGGTATTGCTATTATAAATAAGTCAGCAACTAATGAATAAGGCAAGCATCAAACGAAAAGTCCCCAAACATTCTGGTTGTTCTCACCATAAGCAGAACTTATCTCGTTACTGTTATATTGCTTTGATTGGGACCGCATCAAGTGGTATTAGAGCAGGCTAACAATGACAACTAACAAAGAGCGTATCGAGAGAATTGAAGCTGACTTAGGGAGCTTGCAAGACAGAATATCACAGATGGAATTTGGGATCAATGAAAAGCTTCAACGAATGGAAGACACCATCAGTAAACTGGCCGAGTCCGTTAGTGCTAGTAAGGGAGCAACAAGTCAAGGGAACGCTGGTTCTACAACAAGGCCAATTCAAGAAGAATGTGAAGGAGGACGACAACTAATACCACCAAGGATGGCAAAACTGGAATTCCCTCGTTACTCCGGTGATGATCCAACGGAGTGGTTCAACCGAACAACACAATTCTTTGAGTATCAGGAGACGACCAATGAACAGAAGGTAGCTTTAGCGTCTTTTCATCTAGAGGGAGAGGCCAATCAATTGTGGCAATGGCTACGCCGAACTTACTAAGAAGAGGGCAGAATTGTGACATGGGAGACCTTCGTTGAGGAACTTTGGGCACGCTTCGGACCAACGGATTGTGAAGATTTCGATGAAGCACTGTCACGAGTCAAAGAAATAGGAACATTACGTGAGTATCAGAAAGAATTTGAAAAGTTAGGTAGCCATGTTCAAGGGTGGACACAGAAGGTGCTGGTAGGTACCCTTATGGGGGGACTGAAATCAAAAATTTTGGAGGAGATCCGTATGTTCAGACTGCACACGCTGAAGAAAGCAATAAATTTAGCGCGAATGAAGGATGAGTAGCTAGCTAGGCAAGAGAAATTGTTTCGATCACCAATCAACAACCGTGCACAGCCGACCATCAATCGGGCGCCACAAACAACACCCATCAAACGGCTTTCATGGGAGGAGATGAAGCGATGCAGCGCACAAGGACTGTGTTTCAATTGTAATGAGAGATTTACAGTGGGGCATAAGTGTAGCAAGGCGCAGCTTTTGATTTTTGATAGTGAAAGCAATACAGAAGAAGCTGCATATGATGAATGTTCAATAGAGGGGCAGCAAATAGTACCTGAAACGAACGTAGACCCCCAAATTACTTATTATGCGTTGACAGTATGGGCAGCACCGTAAACAATGCGCGTTAAGGCTAGAATTAGATCACATGAGATTGTTGTTCTGATTGACAGTGGATCAACACACAACTTCATCAGCACAAAATTAGCTAATATGCTCCGTTTAGCAGCCAAACCAATGGTAGCCTTCTCGGTTCGAATGGCTAATGGAGACAAGCTGATATGCCATGAAAATTCGAAAAGGTACCAATTTTAATCCAAGAAATTCCATTTTCACTCACTGTGTATTCATTACCAATCACAGGCTTGGATATGGCCTTGGGAGTCCAATGGTTGGAGATGCTTGGGTCGGTTTTGTGCAATTGGAAATCACTTACAAGAGAATTCAGATGGGGAAACAAAGAATGCCGCTTGCAAGGACTCTGGTGGTGCTGAGAGCCAACGCAGCTGCCACCTCAGCGGGACATTGACCACAGAATTGTACTCAAAGAAGGAGTAGAACCCGTTAATGTTAGGCCTTATCGTTATGCGTATTTTCAAAAGGCCGAAATTGAAAAGCAAGTCCAAGAGATGCTAGACTCAGGTTTGATCATCCAAGCACTAGTCCATTCTCATCACCAGTACTCCTAGTCAAGAAAAAAGACGGCAGCTGGAGATTCTGTACAGACTACCGTGCCCTAAACGAAGTCACCGTAAAGGATCGATTTCCAATTCCAACCGTCGACGACATGTTAAATGAGTTAGATGGTGCTGCCCACTTCACCAAGTTAGACCTGTGAGCCGGTTACCATCAAGTGCGAATGAACCTCTCTGATATACACAAGAAAGTCTTTCGCACACACAATGGTCATTACGAGTATATGGTGATGTCGTTCGGCTTGTGCAACGCTCTGTCAACGTTTCAAGCAATTATGAACTCGACATTCCAGCCACACCTCAAGAAGTTTATACTTGTATTTTTCGATGATATATTGATTTATAGGATTTATAGCTCATCTTGGGAGTACCATCTTAATCATGCGAAATAGGCATTGGCGATCCTTAAACGACAGTAATTTTATGTCAAAATTAACAAATGTAATTTCGGGCAGCAAGAGCTGGAGTATCTCGGGTATATCATCACTTGTCATGGCGTTAGGGTGGACAAGAAGAAAATATCAGCGATTGCAACCTGGCCCCAGCCACAATTCATCACCGAATTACGGGGATTCTTTGGATTGACGGGTTACTATCGTAAATTTGTCCAAGGTTATGGAGTAATGGCCAAACCACTTACAAATTTGTTGAAGAAAGGTCAATTTCAGTGGAATAAAGAATCTGAAGAAGCCTTTGAAAATCTCAAACAAGCCTTGAGCAACACGCCAATTCTCGCTATGCCAAACTTCAAAGAAACATTCATTATCGAGACCGATGCATCCGGGGAAGGTATCGGGGCTGTACTGCAGCAAAATGGCAAACCAATTGCCTATATGAGCCGAGCCTTAGGAGTCTCCAAGAAGGTGACATGGTCCTTCTTAAACTGCAACCCCACCGTCAGTCATCAGTTTTCAAACGTGCACAGCAAAAGCTAGCTAGCAAGTATTTTAGTCCTTATAAAATTGTTCAAAAAATTGGTGCAGTGGCATACAAAATTCAATTGCCAGAGGGGGCAAGGATTCATCTAGTGTTTCACTTATCCTTACTTTAAAAGGTGGTGGCAGAGTTATCGGGTAATAGCAATGAAGTACCACCAGCTGATGAAGAGGGAGTGTTGGTCCTAGAACCTGAATCGATTGTTGATACACGATGGCTGAAACGAGGGGGAAAATTGATTAAGCAAAGCTTGGTTCGATAGAAATGGCTGCCGGCGGAAGACGCTACTTGGGAGGACACCGCGGTACTACAACAACAGTTTCCTTGATCTTTGAGGACAAGGATTCTTTTCGCGGTGGGGGTATTGATAAGAGGTTTATACGATCTCTGAGGAAGTCAAAGCCTAATGCCAAGTACCAAGATCATGTAGGGCTCCATGTTGTTCATGCATGACACATGCATGCTTCCATGCACGTACAAGAGTTTGAGAAGAATAAGAATTAGGAGGTTGTTTAGTTTAATCCAACTGCTATTCGTATTTATAGCCTTGTGATGTTATCTTGATTTGGCCGTGATTGTTGGCTAGTAAAACAAGGATAGGTATTGTTATTATACATAAGTCAGCAACTAATGAATAAGGCAGGCATCAAACGAAAAGTCTCCAAACATTCTGGTTGTTCTCACCATAAGCAGAACTTATCTTGTTATTGTTGTATTGTTTTGATTGGGACCGCATCAAAAGCCAATATCAATTGTGGGATACATGGAGGGTGATATGCAATGAATCCATGACTTAGAAAATATTTTATTTTATCTATATTTGTAATTACTTTTTTCTTTCCATATGGAAAACCGTGATTTTGATTTCCTTTAGGTTGAAGTTTTTGGTTGAAGATGGGCTTTATGAAAGCAAAGAAGAAGCGGCAAAGGGAGAAGAGGTTATACTTCGAATTAGATTGGCAAGAGTTTTTTAAAAAAATTAATTATTGGTGATTTTGAAGCCTGGGATGACCTTGATGTGATATTTTTGTTATCAGTTGGTTAATTCTTCATTTTGTAATTTGGTTATGAATAGAGTTTGTTTGAATTGTATTAGTGATCTTAGAGGTTTTATTTTATTACAGGATTTAGTGATGAACCAGAAGATTAGAAGAATTGATTCAAGCTGGCAATGATAATTGGTTTTTTTATTTAGTTTAAAAGTTGGAGTGCTAGTTATGGGTAAGTATTGTATTCCTCTCAGTGATATATTCTCAAATCTAGATTGTCATTTGGCATTTATGTAGAAATAATTTATTATCTTTTGTGAATTTTTAGCCTTGTAGGACATGACATATGGATATGGGGAAACTGATTTTTGTGTCAAATTGATGAAAATATAAATTGCTTTCCACTTAATTGTGCTTTTCTTATGTTTATTTAGTCACTAGATAGTTTCTTTATATAGAGATTAGAAGTTGTTCTGTGTCAGAGGAGATACGAAAGCTGAGAGACGTGGTAATAGTATTAATCAAGTAATTGAAGAAGGTTTGGTGAGCTATTTTTTTGGTCACATGTTCTCATCTACTCACTTATTTATTCACCTTCTTGATATTGAAAGAAATTTTTTGGCCTTTTCTAAGGCTATTATTATTTATCATTGTAATTATTTTTACACGTGTATACAAAATTAAACAAATAAGAAAGAAATTCATAATGCGAGTGTCAAGAGTGTGTTGTGCAATTTTAAATGTAGAAACATGCTTTGTCGAAATGCATTAAGTAATCCTAATATTTTGTCTTGAAGTATTGTTGCGTTCAATAAAGGAACACATGACCAAAGACTAGGAAAAAAAATTATTATTACTGATACACACACCCACACACTACAAGAAAACATGCAATAGACGACGGGAAATAACTGTCATAAAAAATGGTACATAACAGACAATTTTTCAGTCATCTATATCACTGCCACTAATTCATGATGGAAATTTATTTGTCATGGAATTATGATGGTTTTTTACTATCATACATCTATCACATAAAATTTTAATGTGAAAAAATAATTTAAATAAATTTATATTTTTGCGCCATTTTTAAAAGTTTTGGCGGGAAATTCGATTATCATTTGTTAATTTATTATTCAATTTCACAGGAAATTATTTATCACAGAATTTATGACGGATATTTCCCATCATAAAGTAATAAATTTAAAAAACATTTTGTAATTACAATTTGTTGATAAACTTCCTATTTGTTAATAAAATGAATACCATTAAAAAAAACCAAAAAACAATTAACATTGTTGAACATTCATTCAATCCAATAAATTAATTTTAAAACAAATACATATATAAAAGGTCCAATGTGATACATATAATATATAAAGCATCTCAAAATTAAAAAAAACATCTCAAAATATAAAACAATTATTAAATTCCATTGCATGTACAACAAAAGCAACTAAAATTTCAACCATCAAGCCAAGTTTCTCAACAAAACTTGCAAGGAATAATGCAAGACTTCCATGAGTTATAGCACTATTAACTCTAGCCACAAAGTTAGGTTTCTCAACATTCCAATTCCAGCCACGCTAGCAATACTCCAACCATATCCAGCAACCCACCATCTTCCAACAGCACTTCCAGCCATATATCCAGCAACCCACCATCTTCCAACAACACTTCCAACCATATATCCAGTAACAATCCAACCCAAACCCAACAAACATGTCTATGCAAAATCAAGTAAAATAGCCAAAGTTATCAAATGCATAATATCGACAATACAATCCTTAACAACAACCATTATAATTTTTTACTACAACAACTAACCATTTTGTTACAAATTTCATACTCAAACTAACTATTTTGCTGACACAATGAGAATGTCAAAAAAATGGCCCGCCCCCTCCGAACAAACCTTATCTAATTCATCCTGAGTGTATGATTTCTTTCCATTAAATTGTTAATCATAAGAAATAATCTTATCAAACTTTAAAAATAATGTCACATGTAAGAAATAAAAGAAAGTTAACATATTGCATCATCAACTTATATTGTTCGTTAACAAACTAACATATGTTATTATTTCCTTCATGCACTTAAACACAAAATAGCCACACTCCAATTTTGCCATATTTTGTTTCGAAGCCTGTTCATGAAAAAAAAAGGATAAAAAATTTTCTTACAAAAGCCATCCATTTTAGTTAAGGTGCGTAATCCATAGGCTACAAAGATAACTTTTTTTTTTTTAAACCTTCGCAATTCTCATCTTGGTTTTATAATTCCATTTTTCCTTAACATCTACTGATGTGAAGAGTACCATGGTGCTGGAAACCAAACTATACTATTATCTCTTAATTATATTGAAGAAACTTAAACTATTAATGGCAGGAAATAGATTAGTATACATACATTTTAAGGAGTTGTTCTAAATCAGTTTAAGGACTGGATTGCATAGGATCCACATAAAATACTTTCTTTTTTACCACATCAAACACAACTAATACCCAATGGTAGCTACAAAAGGCAAAAGCATAACCATTGATTAAGAAACAGCTGTAAAGAGAATATGAATTTAACAGTTGTAAAAGTTTTAAATAAAATTAGAACTTACAAAGGAATATATGGCATGAAAATGAGTTGTCTGTTTTTGGCCTTTTTCAGGCGATCGTGAATATGTTCAACTCTCTTCGAGCAAAATCCTTCTACAGCCTTTGGATTTGTTGAGCAAACCAAACTAGGACACATGAATCCGAATGGTTTTGTTCCTTTTCTGGTTGGTAAAATGGCATAATCCAACATCCTTAATAGAAAATTAGTGCATCAATAAAAAAAATATACCAAATTGATATTAAATAGTGTAAGGGAAAATCATAAAACCACTTACGCCATATATACTTGAATAGCATTCACTCCTAACGCTTGTATTAATAGCAAATCATTGCAATCTTTGTCCCTAATATAAGCACAAGCCTCTCTTTGGAATGCATTATCATCAATTAGATATGTTAGAACACCATCATTTTCACTAAGCAAGTATTTCTCACACAACTTCCAAAATAATTGCAACATCGGATGACTGTTCTGGTGCTTGAGTAACGCACTCCTTGTGTTCCTCATAGGCTGTACTACAATTTTTTTTGGCTTTATTCTTCTTCAAAAGTGCCTTTTTTGTTGGGCTATCAGGATGAATCTCGCGTATACCATCAACATAGTCAAAGTCTAATTACTTTTTACTGATTTCAACTCTGTTCCTCTCATTATCTGCACAATCCTTTGGAATTGAAGAATTGAGTCTTGCACTTTTCCTTGAAATGGCTACAGTAACGTTTCTTGGCGAGTCGCCTAAGTTATCTGGCTCCTATGAATATTAATTATATGAACAAATAAGTTTATTAAACTAGATTGAATAGTAAATGTGCAGGGCAGTAAGTATATTAACCCAAGAAGAATATAATTGATTTTTTAAGTAAACTAACCTTCTGTGCATGGAGTTCGCTGTCATTACCATAATCATCATTTCTAACTGACTTTATCGGAATGGCAGAAGACTTTATTAGAATGGCAGCAGTAGTGTTTTTTGGCGTCTCTTTGTTCTTCATAGTTTCTTTTCTCTTTCTCAGTGTTGGTACTTTTGGTTGCTTTTCTTTTTTACAGGACATCTATTTCCTCTTCTTCTTAGCTGACTTGCCCAAATTTTCAGGCTCTTGTCAGCATTATTGGCAAAAAGTAAATAAAACTGTATTAAGTGGTAGATATACAAGGAAAAATAAACCAGAAAAAATTAAATTAATTTTATAAATGAAGTAACCTTATGTACATCTCCCTCACTGTCATTATCAATGCCTTTATTATATGGGCAAATGGAACTTCCCACATCTGAATGGCAAGGTGTCCTTTTCAATTCTCTACAAATTTCTTGTAACTGAGCATCAAC
Organism: Citropsis articulata; assembly: GCA_030449925.1. Taxonomy (NCBI): domain Eukaryota; kingdom Viridiplantae; phylum Streptophyta; class Magnoliopsida; order Sapindales; family Rutaceae; genus Citropsis; species Citropsis articulata. The sequence continues at coordinate 2,452,824 of JASUUH010000212.1, read as the reverse complement.
TGATTTTTTCCAAGCATCTAGCTCCCTTTCTCTCTCACTTTGGATAAGTCCACGAATGGTATGAAAGTACGTAGAAGCAGATATAAATTTGTCCAGGCCTTGCATATGACCAGTTCGAGAAAGCTTTCCCAATACCTGTGCAAGTAAGTCATTTCTTGCATCTAAAGTGAATGAGACTTTTTAGTCTTTCTTTAGCTTTTCCTAACACTGCATCATAAGGAAACTAATATTATTAAATGAGCATAGATCTAATATCATAATAGTTTTTGTTCTAGTTAGACTTGATTACCAATTTCTTAATGACTTGCTCAGTGTTAAGGTCGTATCCTCTATTCTTTAGCGTCCGAGCTGTCTTGCATAGATCACTCATCTCAATTAAGTCTTCATAAAGACCTGATTCTGCACACTGTTTCGATGAAAGAAATTAGATTAGTAAACTATTAAAAATATATAATAGTTAAAAATACCTTTTATACCAATATATGCACACTTACAATTTCTTTCATTAATCCAACGTATCCTTTCCGACTAAGACTGTGATTACACTTGTTCAAAGCTCGCTGATTCTTATTGACACGACTGATTTTCTGCATCAGAAAAAAAATCTTTTTAACACAATGTAAATGTTAAGTAACTAATAGCATATTACTTGTCCTAACTTTAAAATACTCACTTCAAATGATTCTGACAAATGTTAGTCGACAAACTTTATCCAAATAGACCACTTTATTTGAGGGTAATCAATTGACGGTGTATACAATTTCTTTTTATTATTTATGAACCTTTAAATATAGTTTTTCGTCAGCATATACTTGAAGTTTCGAAATGCTGTTTCAATTGACTGTATTACTTGCTTCCTACTTCTAAGATGAACAATAAAACGAACTTAAATTTGGAGGAAGATTGTTAAAGTGTCAGTTAATAAAAATCCAAATCATATAACTAATAAGTGAAAAATAACAAGAAAAGGTCCAGAACAGATTTCTACAAATGCTCCTTTGTCTCTGGAGGAACCTTACGCCAATTGGAATAAAGAATAAAAACTGATGTACGAGCCAATGCGCCAAGAAAAGAAGCCAACTCAGTCGCTTCATCCACTGCAGGAACACTGATTTCATTATATTGCACCACAATCTTTCCCTTTTTTGTTTTAAGTCTTTTATTTTGCCTAGCATCCATATTCACACCTCTCTTAGAGTTACTACCTTTAGGAATATCAACATTAGGAGCACTAAATTAGCACCATCTCTCTCAATATCATCTAAATCATCTCCATCCAAACCAGCACCATCAAAATCTCCTCCATCAAACTCAATTCCATCAATCTCAGCTGCATCCAACCCAGTAGCATCATCCAAATCAGCCTTATCTTTTTCATCTTCTAAATTACAGTCTTGATCAGAAGCACCATAAACCACAATATGTTTTCCCTTAGCCATATTACTGCCTTTAAAATAAATAAATGAAGAACATTAGTTAAATGATTTTATCAACCTATATAACAATCAATTAACTGCACGAACAAAAAGATAATCAATTTAATATCATATAAATTTGTGATCGAAAAATAACAAAAGGCAAATAGTTAAAAAAAAACACTTACTGTAAGAAGATAATTAATTTGTAACCCAAATTCCCTTTTTGCTGTTACGTGTATAGATTGCTCGATCGCCATTAATGGAATATAACAAATAATTAGCTGGCAATTCTCTGGTGAACAGAGGATATTCTATTTTATTATTAAATTCATCTTTATTTATTTGATTGGGATTACTTCTCATAGGCATATAATATACAATAGACTATTTTGTTTGAATTTGATCATTTACATAAAATACTTGTTTGGCTTGAGAAGCCAGTATAAATGGATCATATTTAAATCCTAATCTTTTTAAGTCTACTAAGATGAATCCAAGCTCATATTTCTTGATGCAACTATTTTGAACCCAATCACACTTCAACACAGGGATTGTTAACAAATAATAGTCAAGTGCCCAAATCTCATATATAACTGCATAATATGTCATGTCACATATTTCAGAATCAACTACACTAACTCCACTATTTTGAGTTACACGACTTGAGTCTTGATCTCATCTAACAAAATGGAAACTATTGATGTCGTAACCATTATGTTTAATTACAAACGAATGAGGCCCTTGCGATAACCAACGTAAGGTATCAGATATATGATCACCCTTTTCAATTAAGCCATATACCTAGCAAGAGAAAAAGGATAAGCAAATTTATATGACTAGGTAGGGGCAAAAAAGGGGTTAACAAACTTTGAAAAAATTAATGACATTTATATGCTTCAACCTTATCAGCTAGCCAATCAGCAAATGTATTGTTGTGTTCCTCTTGCAACCATTTGTCATTTTGATGTTGATAACATATTTTAAGCCAATTCATGTGGTACTTGTTGAGTGTTAGAAAGTGCATATTTATAAAGGAGAAAATTGTCGTTTTACACTTCAAGTCTCACTAACATTGCTACTTTTATTTATTTAAGTCTTTTGTTATTTAATTATGTGTGTTTTGCTATAATTATGTATTTCAGGGGCGTCACGATCGTTTCACAATGAACGAGTGATCAGACAGCAAAACGGACGTCACATTTGAACTCAGGACGGTCGAAAATCTTAGGAGGAGCATAAAAAAAAAGTCATTATTTATACGTACGGCACTGTTCATACGTACGGCACTGTTCATGCTATTGTTCATGACACTGTTCATATATACGGTCTGATGACGTGGCGTTGACCGATGATGTGGCATTGACCGATGATGTGGCATCAATATGTGACGTGGCAGTATTTGATTGGACGAATTATGTGGCATTGACTGCTTATGTGATGTTGACCGATGACGTGGCATTGACCGATGATGTGTCACGATCTTATTGGGCTAAAAATCTTATGTACTGTTAATCGGAGATGTGGCAGCATTTCAGTGGACCAAAAATCGTGTGTACAGTGCACGCACATAAATGGGATTATTGACTATTCAAACCGCTACATCGTAAACAGATATCGCATACAAACCGCTATCGTAGAAACTGTGGTCAAACCGTGTTACTGTGCAAACCGTGTACTGTTCAAACCTTGTACTATTCACTGTTGACTGATGACGTGGCACAATCCTGAGCGTTCGAACTGTTTTTAATCCGATGGTCACGATTCACTCAATGTATCTATAAAAAGGGGGCTCTTCCCCCCCTAATTTGATACCCCTGAATTCATTTTTAAGCTTAGTTTTCTGTAATTCCTTCTCCATCTTGTATTTTCTATGTATTTTAATAAATTCCCATTTTACCCTTAGTTAAAAAATGAGTAGCTAATTTTTTTTTAAGCTTGGGTTGAAAGTGAAGTCTCAACATGTTCTATAGGCTTAATTTAGTAAATTTATTTTCTTTTCCCCTCTAATATTTGTGGATTTTTTGACTTTTCGTCGACAAATAATAATAATCTTGTCTAGATACCGCCCTGGTTAAACCGGCACCCTAGTACAAGGTTATTATTATTTGGCACGATAAGCCCTTAGCACCATATTTATTTGAGCGTGGTTCATGAGGTGTGGAATCCCCCCTCATGATTTAATTGGTATTAATAAGAAATATTTAGCCCATGGAGCATGTTGATGCAGATCCGAATACTCAAGTGCTTCAAGTATAATAGTTTCCATTTCAATATACTCTCGCCATTTTAATTTAAATTCTAGGATAATCTAAATTCCTTCCACCACAAATCCAACCATCCATTTAAGAAAATTAATTCTGCACATAATTAAAATCAACTTCCTCGTGGGATCGACACTCGTCACACACTCGTCACCATTAATCTATTCTACAATAGATTCGTGCGCTTGCGAGTTCAATAAAATTTGCACAATAGTACTAAAGATTCAGAACATGAAAAATTAGTTTTTCAGATTAGATAGTAAAACATATAGATTTGATTAGAACAAATTAAGCAAATTACCTAATGTATGATGCCACTTTTTGTGTGTTATTCAAGATGTACGGGTGTGCTTGATCTAGCAAATTTGCAGGAATTTGCACCACTTTTCCACCACTCAATGGCTTATCTTTTGATATATTTTGCAATGTCTTAATGGAACCTCAACTGTACTCATGTTTAACATGTATTCTATACAAAATTCTAGTGCTTCTTCCGTAATATAACTCTCTGCTATATAACCCTCAGGACAGTTGCGGTTTCGAACATAACTTTTAAGAGTTTTCATATATCTCTCGAAGGGATACATCCATCGAAGTTAAACTAAACCACATAATCTATCTTTATTGACTAAATGCACAGTCAAGTGTACCATGATGTCAAAGAAAGAGAGAGGAAAACATTTTTCTAACAAGCATAAAATGACCACATGGTCTGCCTGTAATTTATCCAGTGTTGTCACATCAACCACATTGGAACATAATGAATTGAAGAAACAACACAGTCCGATCAAAGCTCCTTTCACATGCTTTAACAAGACACGCCTAATGGCAATAGAGAGAAGTTGTTGCATAAGAACATGGCAGTCATATGACTTAAGGCCCTAAAGTTTAAGGTTCTTCATTGACATAAGATTCCTAATGTTTAAGGAATATCCAGCAAGAACTTTAATACTTTTCAAAGCTTTGCAGAACCTTGTCTTTTCATCTTTAGTTAATGTGTAACAAGCTGCATGAAAGAAGGTGCGCTTGTTCTTTTTTAAAGTTGGTGCAAGTACATCCCTAATTTTCATGCCCATAAGATCATCTTTGGTCTTTTCTGGAATATGGAGTAGTGTTCTATAAATGCTCTCGCACACATTCTTTTCAATGTGTATAATATCTAATTAATGATGCATAAGTAAATGCTTCCAATACTCTAAATTATAGAATATAGATTTTTTTCCACCATATGCTGTCATCATTGTTGGAACTTCTACGTATTAATGACTTGTTCTTCCCCCATTTATAATCAATAGAATCAACCAACCGTAGAACACCCTCACCACTGAACGGTTTTAGAGTAAACTCTCTCTCTATTGTGTTGTCAAAAGCCTTATATTGGTCACAGAATTCGTGATCATGAGGAAGCCAATGACGGTGACCGATATATGCATTTTTTCTATTGTGTTTAAGTCTACATTTAGTAGTATCTACCTCACAATATAGACAAGCATTATATCCTTTAACAGTGCAACCAGCTAGATTTTCGTACGACGAAAAGTCATTTATAGTCTATAATAACACAGCCCACAAATTAAAAAAACTCCTTCTATAGGCTTCATAAGCCTCCGCCCCAAATTCCTACAAAGCTTGCAAATCTTCTATCAAAGGAGCCCAGTACACATCAATATCGTTGCCCGATTGTTGAGGACCGGAAATCAATAGGGACAACATCATGAATTTTTATTTCATACACAACCATGGAGGAAGATTATATGTTACTAGAATAATTGGCTAGCAACTATATATACTATTAAGAGAGCTATGTGGATTTATTCCATCAGCTGATGAGGCAAGGCGAAGATTTTTAGGATCTAATGCAAAAGTCGGCCATTTGTTATTTGTTGTGCAAATTTTATTGAGCTCGCAAGCGCAAGAATCTATTGTAAAATAGATCAATAGTGTCGAGTATCTATCCCACGAAAAGGTGGATTTTAATTGTGCGTAGAATTAATTTTGTAAGTGGGTGGTTGAATTTGTTGTGAAGGTAATTTAAACTATCCTACAATTTAAATTAAAATGGTAGGAGTAAAGTAAAGTGAAATCTATTAAAATGACGTGCTTGGGTATATGGATCTGTATCAACATGCTCTATGGGCTAAATATTCCTTATTAGTGCGAATTAAATCATGAGGGGGATTTTCACTCCTCATGAACCACGCTCAAATAAATATGATGCTAAGGGCTTGTCGTGTCAAATAATAATAACCTTGTACTAGGGAGTCGGTTATACCAGTACAGTATCCAGACAAGATTATTACTATTTGTCGATGAAAAGTCAAAACATCCATAAATATTAGAGGGGAAGAGAAAATAAATTTACCAAATTAAGCTCATAGAATATATTGAGACTTCACCTTCAACCCAAGCTTGAAAGAAAATTAGCTACTCATATTTGAACTAGGAGTAAAAAGTGAATTTATTAAAATACGTAGAAAATACAAGATGGAGAAGGAATTACAGAAAACTAAGATAAAAAATGAAATCAGGAAATAGCATTTCTTTTTCAGTAGTTGAATAATTCAATTGTGCATCATTCAATGTCATACTAGTATAGTAAATAACATGCTGAAATCGATCAACTCTTTGTTCTAATACTACTCCTACTACGTAATAAAATGCATCACACATGAGCTCAAATGGTAAGTTCTAGTTTGGGGACTGAATGATGAGTGATGATGTCAACAACTATTGTAGTTTTTCAAATGCCACAAGATATAAATCATAAAAGACAAAAGGTACATCTTTAGCAAGTATATTATATAAGGGTCTAGAAACTTTGCTAAAATCGTTAATAAAACGTCTATAAATACCATCACGCCCAAGGAAAGATCTTATTTCTCTGACTGTTTTAGGTGAAGCAAGATTGGAAATAAGATCCACCTCGGCTTTATCAACCTCAATACCTTTGCTCGAAATGATGTGACCGAGAACAATACCTTGTTTTACCATAAACTGACATTTCTCCCAATTGAAGAATAAATTCTTCTCGATACATTTTTGTAGAACTAGTGTTAGAAGATGTAAACATTGATCAAATGAAGCACTAAAGACAGAAAAATCATCCATAAACACTTCAAGGAATTGTTCAACCATATCAGAGGAAATGTTTAACATGCATCGTTAAAATGTAGCAGATGTATTACATAGTCTAAATGGCATTCTCCTATATGCAAAAGTCCCAAAAGGGCAAGTAAATGTGGTCTTATCTTGATCTTTTAGTGCTATGGGAATATAATTGTATCCTGAATACCCATCTAGAAAGTAATAAAATTCATGTCTTGCTAATCTATCAAGCATTTGATCAATAAATGGCAAAGGAAAATGGTCTTTACATGTGATAGGACTCAACTTCCTATAATCAATGCATACACGCCATCCTATAGTCACTTTAGTGGGCACTAATTTATTTTCAGCATTGGTAACTATTATGACTCATAACGTTTTGGGGACAACTTGCACAGGACTGACCCATGAACTATCATAAATGGGGTAAGTGATACCTGCATCTAATAGCTTAAGGACTTCAGTTTTAACAACCTCTTTCATGTTAGGGTTCAACCAACGTTGCATTTCTCTAGTAAGTTTAGCATTTTCGTCAAGGTTAATATAATGCATACAGTTTACTGGGTTTATACCTTTTATGTCGGCTATGGTCCATCCTAATACTCTTTGTGCTCTTTTAAAACTTCCAACAACTTATCTTTTGTTTGTCATTTAGGAAGGAAGAGATGATTACAAGTAAAGTGTTTTCTTCTTCTAAAAATGCATATTCCAAAGTGTTGAGTAATGGTTTGAGCACGAGTTTTGATGGTAATTCTAATGAAGGGCTGAGTTTCTTCTCTGATGGTGCTAGTTGTTCAACTCTTGATGTCCATTTATTTGTGTCCATGGATGGTGCCGAGTCAAGTAGGGCATTGACTTTATCGACTGATCTGTCAATATCAAAATCCAAACCCAAATGAGTTAAATATGTTTCTAAAGGGTCATTACTAAAGTTTAAAAAAGCGTATTATCAACTAATATTTCTATTAAATCCACATCAATAATTCAATCGCCTACATTGTGAGGTTATTTGGTAATGTTGAAGTTATTGAGCTCCATAGTCATATTGTCAAAGGACAACTGCATTGAATGTGAGCATCGGCAGTTGCCAAGAAAGATCGGCCTAAGATAATGGGGATGTGCTTTTTTTAATCCTGGATTGGTTGAGTGTCAATTACAATGAAATAAATAGGAAAATAAAACTTGTCTACCTAACTAAGCACGTCCTCCACAATACCACGAGGTATTTTCGTGGACCGATCTATAAACGGTAACACCACTGGAGTTTAGTGTTATTAGCCCAGTCCAAGCTTTACAAATACTGAGTAAGGCAACAGATTTACACTAGCTCTTAAATTCAATAAAGCATTCTCAATTATGTGGTTCCCTATACTGAGATAGTGGGGGAGCCTAAATCTTTGTATTTTAGAGGCATTTTATGTTGGAGTATAGAACTTACATTTTCTGTTAAAAAGACCTTTTTCTGAACATGAATGTTTCTCTTTTTAGTGTAAAGGCCTTTAAGAAACATGGCATAAGATGGCACTTGTTTTATAGCATCAAGCAAAGGGATGTTAAAACTTACCTGTTTGAAAATTTCAAAAATCTCACCTATGGATTTTCCTTTCTTCCTTTTAACTAACATATGAGGAAATAAAGCTTTAAGAACATATCCTCACAGGTTGGTTTCTTTTTTCTCCTCGTATAATGAGTCTTCAACATTCACAGGTATAATTTGAGTTGTTTTGTCACTGTCATCTCTATCTTGTTGTCAAATTCTTTCCCTTTTCGTAAGGTCATGATGGCTTTGACTTTTCCATGCTGCTGTGGTGAACTGATACTTGCTTCATGCACTCTTTTAGAATTAGACACTGGTTAACTTGGGAATTTACCTTTCTCAACAGTCATTGCCAAGGTTTGAACTGAAGAAGCAAGCTGTCTCACCATTTTCTCGAGATTTGAAACGGATGGGTTTGTGAGTTGAAGCCTGCTCTTATCCATTCTGTAGTTCATCAATGATACAGTTCTGATGCTCGATCATTGAGTGAATAAATTTCTTGAAATTCTTAAATGCATCCTCTCATGGTCTGGGTTGAGAGTGGTTTGGATTCTGATTGTATGGTCTAAATGGTGGCTGAGAAGCTTGAGGAATTTGAGAAATTGGTTGCATTGGTGGAGGTGGAGTTGCTGGTCCATTCTGTTGAAATCCTTGAGACCATGAAAAATTAGAATGGTCTCTCTATCTAGGATAATATATGTTGAAGTAAGGGTCGTAGTTTGATGGTTTTCTCATTACATCTATGGCATTGGCTTGATCTAAGTATGAGTCACGATCATATAGCTCTGCTAATTTAGCAATCGTCAATGATGCTATTTGTTGGGAAAGACCTTCAACCATCTCTTTGACTTCTTTAATTCCCAAACTTGACTTGCCAATGTGAACCTAATTTACTCCTTTAATTCTTTTAGTATTCCTGAGTGATCGACTCTGTTGTTGGGAATTATCCGATTGTCACTGGAAGAAATCTCAAATCTCTGATGCACTTTTTTCTATTAACTCTCCTCTACTTGTTGCCATTAGCCATTCTTGCACATGCGGCAATAATCCCTCCAAAAAGTATTGGTATTGGTGCCATTTCTCGTACCCATGATGTGGACACTTTAGTAGTAGCCCATTGAATCGCTCCCATGTTTCAAAAAACTGCTCGTCTTCTTTCTGAGTAAACTCTAAAATTTCCCTGGAAATATTTATTTAAAAATTTTATTATCATTTGTTCTCATGATATAATGCTATTAGCAGGCAATGTATTAAGTCATGAATGAACTCTATCTTTTAAAGAAAATAGGAATAATCTAAGTTTAATATCATCATCTGAAAATGCTCGTATCTAAAAGTTTGACAAATAGCATAAAAATCATTTAAATGATTATATGGGTCCTCATTTTCTAAGCCATACAATGTTAGAAGACAATTTAGGACACTGGGTTTCAACTCAAAACTCCTAGTAGCCGCATTTGAGTACCTTATGCATGATGTGCTCAAATTAGCTAAGGGACTGAAGTAGTCCTTAAATGGCCTCTCCTGTAGTTCTAGTTGTTGGTTTTGCAAATCCATTTCAATTTTATTTTTAAATGCAATGTGTTTGTGTGTGCGAAATATTTTTTCCAGTTCAAGGTCTAAAGGCTCAAGATTAGGTAATAATAACCTTCGACCATGTATGCAAAGAAACAAACGAAATGAAAACAAAACTAATAAAAATAAAGGAGAAATAGAAATTACGATACTAACTTGTCATGTTGTTACAACTTTTCTATGAAAACACACTCAATTGCTATAACAAATACGTGAATAAATTAACTAAAATTAAAATAAAAAATAAATTAACAAAATCAATGAAAAAATACAAGGAAACAACAAAAGCTATTTACAAAAATTAATTTTACGAATTAAAATACTTACCTCCCCGGTAACTGCACAAAAAACTTGTCGTACAAATTTTATTGAACTCGCAAACGCACGAATTTATTGTAGAATATATCAATGGTGTTGAGTGTCGATCCCATAGGGAGGTGAATTTTAATTTTGTGTAGAATTAATTTTGTAAGTGGGTGGTTGGATTTATTGTGAAGGTAATTTAAACTATCCTAAAATTTAAATTAAAATGCCAAGAGTAAATTGAAGTGAAATCTATTAAAATGATGTGCTTGGGTATCTGGATATGTATCAACTTGCTCTATGGGCTAAATATTCCTTATTAGTGCCAATTAAATCATAAGGGAGGTTTCTACAGCTCATGAACCACGCTCAAATAAATATAGTGCTAAGGGCTTATCGTGCCAAATAATAATAATCTTGTGCTACGGAGCCGGTTATACCAGTGCGGTATCTAGACAATATTATTATTATCTGTTGACGAAAAGTCAAAACATGCACAAATATTAGAAGGGAAGAGAATAAATTTACCAAATTAAGCCTATGGAACATGTTGAGACTTCACCTTCAACCCAAGCTTGAAAGAAAATTAGCTACTCATATTTGAACTAGGGGTAAAATGAGAATTTATTAAAATACGTAAAAAAAATACAAGATGGAGAAGGAATTACAGAAAACTAAGCTCAAAAATGAAATCAAGGATATCAAAATAAGGGGAAGAGCCCTCTTTTTATAGATACACTGAGTAAATCATGGCCATCGGATTAAAAATAATTCAGATGCTCAGGATTGCGCCACGTCATCAGTCAATAGTACGTGGTTTGAACAGTACATAGTTTGACCACGCGGTTTAAATAGTGCAGCAGTTTGAACAGTACGCGGTTTGAATAGTGACGCGATTTGGTTATGAATAATCTCGTGTATATGCATGTACCGTATGCACGATTTTTAGTCCACTGAAATGCTGACACGTCACCGATCAATAATACATAAGATTTTTAGCCCGATAGGATCATGACACATCATCGGTCAATGTCACATAAGCAGACAATGCCACATCATTCGTCCAATCGAATGCTGCCATGTCATAGGTCGGTACTACATCATCGGTCAATGCCACATCATCGGACCGTATATGTGAATAGTATTGTGAACAGAACCATGAACAATACCGTACATATGAACAATACTATACATCTTAACAGTGTCATTTTTCCTTTTATGCTCCTTCTAAGGTTTTTAATTGTCCTGAGTTCAAAAGTGATGTTTGTTTTACTATCTGATCACTCATTCATTGTACAACACACATAATTAAATAGTAAGAGAATTAAATACATAAAAGTAGGGATGTTAATGAGACTTAAAATGTAATATGACGATTTTCTCTTTATAAATATACACTTTTTACACTCAACATTATCTACTAATTTCCATGATGGTGAGTCTCCCGGATGTCGGAGTTTACCATTATTGGCTCTCTCATTTGCATGCCAAGTCAAGTATTTGGTAGTTTGTGAGAACTGAAATATACGCGTAAATCTAGGTATAAGCGAAAAATACCATAAAATCTAGGATAGCATTACCATCGTTTGTTTTCCGTCTAGACAAGCCACAATTAGGACATTCAGAGAGGCCTTTATACTCATTTCTGCAGAGTATACAGTCATTTGGGCAAGCATGTATTTTCACATATTCTAAACCAAAAACGGACATTGTCTTTTTAATCTCAATATAGACACAGGAATTTCATTACTTTCAGGCAGTAACTTGGCTAGAAGACCTAACAACTCAGTAAAACTTGTGTCAGACCACCCAAAATTATCTTTTATATTGAACAAGCTAACCAAAGTGCCTAACTTAGTGAAATTTGTGCATCCTAGGTATAAAGGCTTCTCAACCTGTTCTAAAAGTTCTTTAAATGCTTTTGGATCTGCGGCACAATCCTTATAGGCATTGTTAACCATATCTACTGTGTTACCATTATCGTAGTCCATAAACTCAAATGGAACATCTACTTCTACATTAGGAAGTGGTGCGTCATGAACTTCTTCTCCATGCCAACTCCAAGTTGTGTAAGAAATATCAAAACTATGAAAATACAGATGTTCGCGAACAACCTTATGTGTACAAAAGAATAGATTCATACATTTAGAACACGAATAACTAATGACACTACTGCCTTCGGCATTAGCAATAGCAAACCTCAAAAAATTTTCAACCCCTTTTCATACTCTTTTGCCATTTTACTACAATGCATCCATGACTTATCCATTTTTAGTTTCAATTAGATCTGATCCTGACACATTAAGGAGGTAAAATATAAATAAAAAATCAAAATATATTACCAATACATGTATGCAAGGTACAAATTAACAATGACTTAAATACCTTTGCTGCAACATAAACAAATAAAGATGAAAAACATCTAAAAACAAATGAAAAACTCATAGAAGAATACAGAAATTGAATTTTTCTTGGCACATGCTTATCTAAATTTTGTTCTGATATGAATAAGACTTAAGTCCAAAAAATATCATGATCACATGTTTGGTCCAGCAAAGAACACATAGACTTTTTGAGATCTATAACATTATATTATTAAAAAAATTGTTCTACTAATATTCTTTGCCAATGCAAACATGGTCAAAGTCTTAAGAGTGATCTAATTATCTCAAGCTATATGATTTGGTGATGTTTAAATTGCCGGAAAATTGATTATAGAAGTGAAAGGATGATAATTATGGATTCTCCAAAAAATTTGAGAATTGTTAGACTATTATTGTAAGTTTTATTGTTTTTAAATGAGACTAAACTATTCTTGATTGACTTGAAATTTTGAGCAATTATAGTTGAACATGTATGTTTCAAGTTTGCAGATTTTGGAACTAATAGTTGATTTTTAATTAATTCATCAAACTGATCAGTTGTTGTCCAAAGTTATCAAAAACTCTGTATGTACCATGTTTGGTGTTATAAACAAATGGTCTAATGGTATCGAAATGAGCTGAAATTTTGATACATTAAACTTTAATATGTCTTTTAAATATGGAAAATTTCATGGTAATGGAACTTGTGGTTTATTTTTTATGATTTTTCAAACTTCATTGTTTTAATTGTAAGCCCTTTGACAGAGGTGTTCTCTTAATTTTGATCTTATGAAATAGTAGCTCAATGATATCAAAATTATATAAAATTTTAATATGTTATATAATCATAGATCTATCTATGTTCTGGAAAGTTTTATCCCAAAAAGTTGAGTATTTTAATTTTAATAAATCACTAAATCTTAGTTGTTTTAATGTAAATTAAAAGGCAATTTTAATCGGTTTAGTTTAATCATGTGAGACCCTATTGTAGAGTTGTCTAAATGGCTTTAAATTTTGATATGGAAATAAATTATACACTAAGGCTGAGTTAGATAAAGCTCATTTTGAGTGAGTGTACCATGTTTTTGGAATAATTGCTACTGTGTGAGGTAAACCTTAGCTGGTATTATGTATGGGTGCCTTATGCCAAACAGATGACTAGGTTATGCTAGGGGAACACTTGTACGTGGCTTGTTACACCAGCAGTGCAAACTGATATAGTCCCCATTCTGGTTGACCATCAGAATATATGTCACTGGTTTCCCGCCTATATATAGTGAATCCCTAAAAATCTATTTATGCTCCAAGCAAGTCACATTGATTACACAAACATTTATCTAAGTTTGATCCAAAATTGTACCCACACTATTAACACAATTTCCAAAAACAAACAAAATGCCATCAAAATAGATACAAACTGTTATTAAACAAATATAAAGGAAACAATTAATAATTTAAACCCAACAACAAAGCATTTGGTATAAAATACTAAAGAAACAAACAAACTTATTACAAAGAGCAATCACATAAGCATATGGGGTATATACAGTAACAGAAAAAAATGTTACCTACCTCGTAAAGCATGATAAAACTAGATCGATGAACAGAGAATTAAATGAAGAAACAAAAGTACATCTGATAGAAATATTTACAACATAGTCAAGTTTTCACTTATATTTATATGAAAATGATAAGGCAAAGATAATCAAAACAATGTGCTTAACCAAAGATTCACGTTACAAGATAGAAAATACCGTTAATAAAAAATATTAGAAGAACATGCAGCTTCAATTTTACCCATATGGATTTATCTACCCTCCAATATCCAAGACAGATAATACCAAACATTCCCCAAATAAGGGTTAGGGTTACCTTAAGAACTGGCTGAAATTTGTTTGCTTGACTGGTGCTCTGTATGCTGCAAAGGCATTGGCGTACGGTTTCAAAATGAACAGACAATGGTTTAATTAGGAAAATTTGAAACAAAGTGAAAGAAATTGGCGATATTAGGAGCCAAAACAAAACTGAAGAGGTTGATGGCTTAAAAGGGGGAGGCTAAATTTTGAATGGCGGCAATGACAGGTAGAAGAGTGGCAAGAATCAGGAGTTTCAGAAAAGAGTTTGTGAATGGCAGCACGAAGGAACAAAGGGAAACAACACGTAGGGATTTGGATTCGTGAATGTTTTAACACTTAGAAGAAAGAAAGCAAACTTGAGTACTTAAAACGGTAATGTTTTTGTAGCTTTTTTTAATTATTAAAACACATCTTTTGTTTTTTAAATAAAATGATACATTAAATTTGGGTCAAATGTGGTTAAAACTATTTTTCTATCATACTTTTTTGATAGAATAAATTTCTATCACAATTAGATCATAATTTCATGAAAAAAATCCTATCATAAAACCATAATAATTTCATGATAATAAATATTTCTATTACAAGACCATTATAAATCTATGATAGATTAAAAATTCTATCACAATTCTGTCATAATTTTATAATATACCTATAATCTGTTATAAATTATCTATCATCTATTACCTATTTTCTTGTAGTGATATATGTTCACCGTAGATTGTGTGTGTAATGCATAAATGCAAAACCCAAGGTCAAAATTGGTTGGCACCCCCTTTGTTATGAATACATTACAGAGACAGCTTTTGGAAGGCATCAATCTCTACATGTATTTGTAATTAGGCATGCGTGTTAATTTGTAATCTTGGGTTCAACTTCAATGTCTTCTTTGCTAAGTTGCGGATATCTCCTCTACTAGACTCGATTGATATTTGTACAAGCAATTTTTTCTTTCTAAATTGTTGTGCAAATTTTATTGAACTCGCAAGTGCACAAATCTATTGTAAAATAAATTAATGGTGACGAGTGTCGATCCCACGAGGAGGTGGATTTCAATTGTGTGTAGAATTAATTTTGTAAGTGGGTGATTGGATTTGTAGTGGAAGTAATTTAGATTATCCTAAAATTTAAATTAGAATGGCGGAATTAAATTAAAGTAGAAACTATTATAATTGAGGTGCTTGGGAATCTGGATCTATATGAACATATTCTATGGACTAAATATTCTTTATTAGTTCTAATTAAATCATGAGGGGGGTTCCACTCCTCATAAACCATGCTCAAATAAATATGATGCTAAGGGTTTATGGTGCTAAATAGTAATTACCTTATACTAGGAAGCTGGTTAAACTAATGCGGTATCTAGACAAGGTTATTATTATTTGTTGACAAAAAGTCAAAACATCTACAATTATTAGAAGAGAAGAGAAAGTAAATTTACCAATTCAAGCCTATGGAACATGTTAAGATTTCACCTTTAACCCAGGCTTGAAAGAAAATTAGCTACCCATAATTGAATTGGGGGTAAAATAGGAATTTATTCAAATACGTAAAAAATACAAGATGAAAAAAAAATTACAAAAAATTATGCTAGAAAATGAAATTAGGGGTATCAAATTAGGGGGGATATCTCTCTTTTTATAGATACACTGAGTAAATCATGGCTATCGAATTAAAATTAATAAGGACACTCAAGATTGCACCATGTCATCAGTTAGCGGTACGCGGTCAATAATACGTGGTTTGACCACACGGTTTGATCTTTTAGTCATCTAATAAGTAATACAATTCATGACCTACTAATCTATCAAGCATTTGATCGATAAATGGTAAAGGAAAATAATCTTTACGTGTGACAGAATTCAACTTTTTATAATCAATGCATACACGCCATCCCATAGTCACTCTAGTGGATACTAATTCATTATCAGCATTGGTAACTAGTGTGACTCCTGAGATGGGGTAAATGATACCTATATCTAATAGTTTAAGGACTTCAGTTCTAAAAACTTCTTTCATGTTATGATTTAACCGAGGCTGCATTTCCCTTGTAAGTTTAACATTTTCATCAAGGTGAATGTAATGCATGTAGTCTGTTGGGTTTGCACTTTTTATGTCGGCTATGGTATATCCTAATGCTCCTTTGTGCTATTTTTAAACTTCCAACAACTTACCTTTTTGTTCGTCATTTACGGATGAAGAGACGATTACAGGTAGAGTGCTTTTTTCTCCCTAGAACCGCATATTCTAAAGTGTTGGGTAATGGTTTGAGCTCAAGTTATGGTGGTGATTCTGATGATGGGCTGAGTTTCTTCTCTGATGGTGCTAGTTATTCAACTCTTGAATTCTATTTATTTATGTCCATGGATGGTACTGAGTCAAGTATGGTGTTGACCTCATCGACTAATATGTCAATATCAAAATCCAAACCAAAGTAATTTAAACATGTTTGTAAAGGGTCACCATTAAGGTTTGAAAGAAAAGTATTATCAACTAAGTTTCTATTAAATCCACATCAACAACTCCATTATCTGCATTGTGATGTTGTTTGAGAATGTTGAAAATATTAAACTCCATGGTCATATTACCAAACGACAACTGTATATTTCCAGTCCTACATAAAATGTGATTGTTATGTAAATTTTATTGAACTCGCAAGCGCACGAATCTATTGTAGAATAAATCAATGGTGTCGACTGTCGATCCCACGAGTAGGTAGATTTTAATTATGTTTAGAATTAATTTTGTAAGTGGGTGATTGGATTTGTGGTAAAGGTAATTTAAACTGTTCTAGAATTTAAATTAAAATGGAAGGAATAAATTGAAATGAAATCTATTGAAATAAAGCACTTGGGTATCTGGATCTGCATCAACATGCTCTATGGGCTAAATATTCCTTGTTAATGCCTATTAAATCATGAGGGGGGCTTCCACACCTCATGAACTACGCTCAAATAAATATGGTGCTAAGGGCTTATCGTGCCAAATAATAATATCCTTGTACTAGGGAGCCGGTTAAACCAGTGCGGTATCTAGACAAGATTATTACTATCTGTCAACGAAAAGTCAAAACATTCACAAATATTAGAGTAGAAGAGAAAATAAATTTATCAAATTAAGCCCATTGAATACATTGAGACTTCACCTTCGACCCAAGCTTGAAAGGAATTTGCTACTCATATTTGAACTAGGGGTAAAATGAAAATTTATTACAATATATAGAAAATATAAGATGGAGAAGGAATTATAAAAAACTAAGCTAAAAGATGGATTCAGGGGTATCAAATTAGGGGGAGAGAGCCTCCTTTTTATAGATACACTGAGTAAATAATGGCCATCGGATTAAAAATAATTCAGAAGCCCATTGAATACGTAATCAGTCAACAGTACGCAGTTTGACCACGATTTTGACCACGCGGTTTGAACAATGGCGGCTTGAATAGTGATGCAGTTTGAATAGTAAATAATCTCATATATATGTATGTACCGCACGCACGATTTTTAGTCCACTGAAATGTTGCCACGTCACCAATCAACAGTACATAAGAATTTTAACCAATATGATCATGACACATCATCGGTCAATGCCAACTCATCAGTCAACACCACATAAGCAACCAATGCCATATCTTTCATCCAATCGAATGTTGCTACGTCATTGGTTAATGCCATGAATAGTACCGTACATGTGAGTAGTATATTTTTCCTTTTATGTTCCTCTTAAAGTTTTCGATCGTCTTGAGTTCAAAAGTGATGTCTGTTTTGCTGTCTGATCTCTCGTTCATTGTGAAACGATCATGACGCCTCTAAAATACATAAAATATTTAATTATAATATAACACACATAACTAAATAACAAGAAAATTAAATACATAAAACGTAAAATGATGATTTTTTCCTTTATAAATATATACTTTCTAACACTTAACAGACCCCACAACCAGCTTATTGCCAGTCCCTAACAAATAAAACGAAGACAAAATTCAAACCCAAAACTAATTTTTTTTAAGCAATCGTGTTTATTGAATTAGATTAATGATAGTAATAAAATGAAAGTATAAACATTATCTCCAGTCTAAAGAAATATCACACCCACATCAACCATCCACATGCATCAGTGGAGTTGACTTTGTCATAACTATAGTAATCAAGCCACTTTCATGAATGACATGTCAAACCCCAAAATCTCACTGGTAGTAGTGACACTCTCACAAGGAAATTAAACCCAATAAAAAATGTCACTTCAATAAATGGTAAATTGAGTGAAAATAATAAAAACAAGCAATATCATACACTCTCACCAAGATGAAAGAAATATGCCCAAAGCTAGAAATAGTACGATCTCAAACAAAGTACTAGTCAACTCAATGTATTCATTTTTTTTACTTTTTTTATTTTTATTTTTATTTTTAATTTTTTTTATGCATCATTACATCTTTAAAGCTCATATAATTAGCTTTTACTTCAAACTATAGTTTCCTAAAATCAAGAAAGACTTTTGTTAGAACGTAACGTAAGCTAGGGATATGGTTAACAAGGAAGGGGAAATAGGAAAAACAGAATATATGTTTGAGAAAAAATAGAGATCTTTAAAAATTATAAGATGCATTTCGCCTATTTATTATTATTGTATATTTCTTTTTTTTCTTTTTTTTTTTTCTTTTTTTTGAACTAATTTGTTTTTTGGTATAGCACAACTTTGCTGAAAATAATTATTTATATTTTTTCTCAAACATGAATAGGTAATGGAAATTGTAAGACATTGGACAATACTCCAAATTAGAGTGGGTTAAAATGATAAGTTGACAAAGAAAATATTTTTTTTTTATAAAAGGCTCAATAAGGCTAACTATGGATATTTCACAACATGGATAACTAGAAAGGCTCAAACGGGTCAAAGATGGCCTTCCATAGTCTTTTAGGGTTATAAATAATCTTCTATATCTACTAGTTAAATGGACCTTCAGATATAGCAACACATTTTTTTCTTGTTTTTTTTTGAATCTTTTTTTCTTAGAGGGTTGACTTAAAGGAAATCCAGAGATCATATATATAAAATAATAAACTGTTAAGCTGTATGAAGAATGGACAAAAAGGGTTACTCCCTAAGAAAAAATAATAGGCTCAAAAACTCACTTGGAATTTATTATGACATGTACATTCCTTCAAGCAACTCATATTTGTCTCCAACATCAACATATAGAATAGAAAATATTGTGTAATATCACTCAAGACCAAAGATAATACAAATACTAAAATTTGAAAGTCATCATGTCATCCAATGTTAAAAGCGCACACAAAATTGCCAATTTTTTTTAATGACAGTCTACCCCCCAACCTATTATAAACATAAAAAGAAAATATGCATGCAGAAAGGTGACAATAATGCAGAAAAATTAATTAGAAAAGTTACATTTAAAATGAAAGAAAAGGAAAATGTCTGATTTTTTTTTTTTTACTAAGAAGTTGCGTTTCTAGAGTCACTAAACTCCATATTCAGCCATATTTGACTTAGAAATTTGAAAATATATATTTATAAAGGAGAAGTCAAAAAGAAAAAATTAGAAAGAACACACTTAAAATAAAATAAATTTTTTTTTAAAACTAAGAATATGCGTTTCTAGAGTTACTACACTCCATATTTAGTCATCTTCTACTTAAAAAGTTAGCCACAGTTAGTCTCTACAACAAAAAAAAATCAGTAAAAACTTAACCAACATTCCACAATTGTCAACTATTCCCTCCCCCCAACCAGAACGAAACATTGTCCTCAATGTTTTAAAGGAAATGAGTAGAGTTTAGAAGACATCACCTGGGTAGTGCGACACAGAAGAAAATATTTACAAGCGAAGAGTTAAATCTAATTTGTACTTCTTACTACAGCTACTGTTACCATCATGATTTGAATACTCCAACATAAAGGTCCTGGGATCTAACTTTGGTTGGTAAGCTTGTAACAAATCAAGTAGCTCATTAGTAGTATGTGCACAAACAAAAACTTTTTTCGCTGAGGAATGAATGAAATAATTTTTTATTACATGGTTAAGAAATGTGATAAAGCCATCATAAAAGTTATTGACATTTAACAAACCGATGGGTTTTTAGTGGATGTTCAGATGGGCCCAATATGCTAATGTGATTAGTACCTCTAGAGTTGCAAGATCTTCTAGAAGGAAAATAAAAGCATCGGCATGATTTAACATTTCAGTTATTCTTTCTTACATACCTAAGACGACTAACTCTTCTCCAGTTGGTGAATTAGACAAACAGCCCAAAGGTTTTAGGATTGTAGGGATGATGCCTAACACTTGGCTCCCTCTGACATAAGCAGCTTCTGAGACCATTTTGATAACCCTTGATCACTTGCTCCATACCCCAACTGTAGTTTCCTCTCTGCTATTCTTCGACTGAGATCTATGGCAGCCTCAATGAACTCTTTATGTTTGCCATAGTTAAACCTAGAGAGCACAAAAATGTTCTTGAATTGTTTATTGGGAGTAGCTGCTATTAGAATACTGCTTCAAAAATAATTTGTGAGTGCTTAACAAAAAATCATATTTAAGGACCTTGGTGACAGTGGGTCACAGCTGTGTATGAGGCATGTGTCAGTGTCAATTAACTCATGGGGCACATGGCTTAAGAGTTAAAAAGAAAACAGTAAAAAGGAAAAGGCAAACAATGATAAAATAGAATTATTAAAGATAATAATACAAATGGTAAAACAACAATGTAATAGAACAACAGTAAAGTAAAAGGATATTTATAGGTAATTGTGATTGTGGCTCATATCTTCCTCTGGTTTTACGTCCAGAAACAGCTTGAATGCCCTATATGGGTCGATAATAGGCTTTCTATCCAGTTTTCCTACAAATTGGCAAACATGGTCGTTTATAGTCAGATTCTCGAGACTGTATCGTGTATCTTCTTTCTGGAATAATGGGCATAATTGGAGAATTGCTCTTTGACCGTATCCATTGGGATGCGTTTCAAGAGACAAAAGGATATCATTCAATGACTCTTTATTTAAGTCATCCCTAATGAATGTAATCTTATCTTCCCTGTTATCAGACATCATTCCCAAAGAACATTGTTTTTTATCGCATCTCATTCTGGCACATTTATGATAATCAACAAAAAGTCTTCGAGCTCTTCGTTTTCTTGCGTAATTTCCTTTACCACCACCAGGCATGTATGCAACAAATTTGGGAGGCAACTCACCTACTAAGTGAACTTTGACTTCGGTTAACCAACGGAGTCAGAAGGGGTGTTCTTCTTCATAAACAATCGCATGTGTTTGGACCGAGCTTTATAGATTGAAAGGAGGGCATTCTGAAGAAGCGAAGGGAATCGTTTATGAAGCTTTGCTAAAATCTCATCTCTGTCCATATCTTTGTCTCAGAATATCAGTTATTATGGGAAACTAAAGTAACCGAATTGATTGTCAAGGAGTACCGTTATCCGCCACTTAACCGGGGTGATAAAATTAAACACACAAAGTAAACTAAAACACACAAACGAAGAAACAAATTAAAACACACAAAGAAAATTACAATCGTCCTCTTATTGAATTTACCTCAACCTCTAACTGGATATTTTAGATACCTCTCTCAATCTCTCTGAGTTGTCTTTCTAAATCCTCAACATGGGAGATTAACTCTGGTGGTTGTAGAGCCCAAATACGATATATTTTACAAAATCGCATCTGGCCTTCGAGATGAGATTGGACACGTTCAAGAGATGAGTTGTCTTTTTAAGAATGTTCGAGAGGATCTGTCTCATGATTAAAAATGATAAGAGAAAACCTAATGGTTAAACAAACAAACTTATGCAAAAATAATTTCAATCAGTAAAAGAATAATAAAAAAGAAGAAAAAAATCAAATCAAATCACCGAAAAGAAAGAAAAATCTCAATTAAAACTCGGTGGATCACTCAAATTTATTTCAGTGTCCTCTCAATGCGGTTGGTACTTTAGATATGGCTTTAATATTTGACCATTAACTTTAAAAGTGGCATCGTTCTTTAAATCCTTAATTTCAATTGCTTCATGTGAAAAAACAATGTGAACAATAAATGGACAAGACCACCAAAAACGTAACTTACCTGACAATAGGTGCAAGCGAGAATTGCATAAAAACACTTTCTGACCTAGAGTGAAAGATTTTCTCATAATTTTCTTGTCGTGAAAGACTTTCATTTGCTGCTTGTAAATCTTGGCATTTCATACGCATCGTTGCAAATTTCTCTATGTTTTGCCAGTTGTAATCTTCTTTATGAGCTAGCTTGCTACATGTCAAAGTTGAATTTCTTGATGGCCCAGTACCCACGATGCTCGAGTTCCGCAAATAGGTGGCAAGCTTTCCATACACTAGCCTGTAAGGTGACATCCCAATCGGGGTCTTGAAAGCCGTTTTATATACCCATAATACATCATCGAGTCTCAATGACTAATCTTTTCTGTCTGGCCTCACCGTCTTTTCTAGCATGTGCTTTATTTCTCGATTGGAGATCTCGACTTGGCCACGAGTTTGCGGACGATATGGGGTCGCCACTTTATGAGTGATGGAATACTTTGTCAAAAGTGCTTTAAATGATTTGTTGCAAAAGTGGGCACCACCATCACTAATTATTGCTCGAGGGAATCCAAAGCGTGAAACAATGTTGCTTTTCAAAAATCCTATCACTACTTTGTGATCATTTGTCCTACATGGAATTACCTCTACCCATTTCGAAACATAGTCAACAACAACTAATATGTATTGATGGCCAAAAGAAGGGGGAAAAGGGTCCCATGAAGTCGATACCCCATACATCAAAAATTTCAACCACTAAAATTGAGTTTAGTGGCATCATATTCCTCCGTGTAATGCTCTCTATTCGTTGACACCTATCACATAAAGAACAAAAGGGGTAAGCATCTCGAAATATAGTTGGCCAATAGAAACCACATTGTAAAACTGTTATAGCTATTTTCTTAGCGCTGAAATGGCCTCCACAAACTTGTTTTATGGCAGAATGAAAGAATATTTTGAAATTTATTTTCTGGGACACATCTTCTAACAATTTGATTAGCACAATACTTGAATAGATAAGGATTATCCTAAAAGAAATTCTTTATTTCCGCAAAAAATTTGGCCTTGTCCTGCTTAGTCCAATGCTCTGGAAGTTCATTTGTAACAAGATAATTAACTATATCAGCATACCATGGTAATACTTCCACACTCATCAATTGTTCATTTGAAAATAACTCATTCAATGGTAATAATTCTATAGTTGTGTCAAAATGAACACGAGAGAGATAGTCAGCCACAACATTTTCTGTCCCTTTCTTATCTTTGAATTCTAAATCAAATTCCTGCAAAAGTAACACCCAACGAATTAGTTTAGCTTTTGCATCTTTCTTTGTGAGAAGATATTTAAGAGCAGCATAATTTGTGAATACAATTATTTTACAACTAATAAGATAAGATCGACATTTCTCTACTGCAAATATTACTGCTAGCATTTCCTTTTCAGTAGTTGAATAATTCAATTGTGCATCATTCAATGTCATACTAACATAGTAAATAACATGAAGAATTCGATCAACTCTTTATCATAACACTGCTCCTACTGCATAATCAGATGCATCACAAATAAGCTCAAATGGTAAGTTCCAATTTAAGGGTTGAATGATGGGTGATGATGTCAACAACTGCTTTAGTTTTTTAAATTACACAAGACATGGATCATCAAAGACAAAAGGTACATCCTTAACAAGTAGATTGCATAAGGGTCTAGAAATTTTGCTAAAATCTTTAATGAAACGTCTATAAAAATCAGCATGTCCAAGGAAAGTCTTACTTCTCTGACTGTTTTAAGCAGAGGAAGATTGGAAATGAGATCTACCTTGCTTTATCAACCCCAATACCTTTATTCGAAATGATGTGACCGAGAACAATACCTTATTTTACCATAAAATGGCATTTCTCCTAATTTTTAAACCAAAATTTTCTTAATATATCTCTACAGAACTAGTGTTAGATGATGTAAACATTGATAAAATGAATCACTTAAGATTAAAAAGTCATCTATAAAGACTTCAAGGAATCGTTAGACCATATCAGAAAAAATGCTTAACATGCATCGTTGAAATGTAGCAGGTGCATTACATAATCCAAATGGCATTCTCCTATATGTAGAAGTACCAAAAGAGCAAGTGAAGGTGGTCTTCTCTTGATCTTTCGGTGCTATAGGAATTTGATTGTATCCTGAGTAGCCATTAAAATTCACGACCTGCTAATTTATCAAGCATTTGATCAATAAATTGTAAAGAAAAATGGTTTTTACGTGTGACAGAATTCAACTTTCTATAATCAATGGATATATGCCATCCTGTAGTTACTCTAGTTTTAGTAGGTACTAATTCATTATCAGCATTGGTAACTATTTTCACACCTGACTTTTTACGGACAACTTGTGTTGTGCAAATTTTATTGAACTTGCAAGCGCACGAAACTATTGTAATATAGATTAATGGTGACGAGTGTTGATCCCACGAGGAGGTGGATTTTAATTATGTGTAGAATTAATTTTGTAAGTGGGTAGTTGGATTTATGGTGAAGGTAATTTAAACTATGCTATAATTAACATTAAAATGGTAGGAATAAATTGAAACGAGATCTGTTGAAACAAAGCACTCGGGTATCTGGATTTGCATCAACATACTCCATGGGCTAAATATTCCATATTAATGTCAATTAAATCATGAGGGGGGTTTCCACACATCATGAACCACGCTCAAATAAATATGGTGCTAAGGGCTTATCGTGCCAAATAATATTAATCTTGTACTAGGGTGCCGGTTTAACCAGGGCGGAATCTAGACAAGATTATTACTTTTTGTCAACGATAAGTCAAAACATCCACAAATATTAGAGGGGAAGAGAAAATAAATTTACTAAATTAAGCCCATGGAACATGTTGAGACTTCACCTTCAACCCAAACTTAAAAGAAAATTGGCTATTCATTTTTGTACTAGGGGTAAAATGGAAATTTATTAAAATACATAGAAAATACAAGATGGAGAAGGAATTACAGAAAACTAAGCTCAAAAATGGATTTAGGGGTATAAAATTAGGGGGAGAGCCCCCTTTTTATAGATACATTGAGTGAATCATAGCCATCGGATTAAAAACAGTTCGGACGCTCAAGATTGGGCCACGTCATACATCAGCGATGCTCTGTTTGAGCGATTGCAGTTTGACGGCGATTATGCGATGTAGCAGTTTTGATGTAGCGGTTTGAATAGTAGCGGTTTGAATAGTAAATAATCTCATGTATTTGCATGTACTGTACGCATGATTTTGGTCCACTGAAATGCTGCCACGTCACCGATCAACAGTAAATAAGAATTTTAGTCCAATAGGATCGTGACACATCATCAGTCAACGCCAACTCATTAGTCAACGCCACATAAGCAATCAAATGCCACATGTTTCTCCAATCAAATGCTGCCACGTCATCGGTCAATGCCATGTCATCAAACCGTATATGTGAACAGTATCTTAAATAGTAACATAAACAGTACTGTACGTATGAACAGTACCGTACATGTGAACAAAGCCATTTTTTTCTTTTATGCTCCTTCTAAGGTTTTCGACCGTCCTGAGTTCACAAGTGATGTCCGTTTTGCTGTCTGATCACTTGTTCATTGTGAAACGATCATGATGTCCCTAAAATACATAAAATAAATAATTATAACAAAACACACATAATTAAATAACAAAAGATGTAAATACATGAAAGTAGCAATGTTAGTGAAACTTGAAGTGTAAAATGACAACTTTCTCCTTTACAAATATACACTTTCTAACACTCAACAACTTGCACAGAACTGACCCATGAACTATCAGAACTTTCTAACAACCTCTTTCATGTTAAGATTTAACCAACGTTGCATTTCCCTAGTAAGTTTAGCATTTTCAGTAAGGTGAATGTATGCAGTCTGCTGGGTTTATACCTTTTATGTCGGCTATGGTCCATCCTAATGCTCCTTTATACTTTTTTAAAACTTCCAACAACTTTCCTTTTTATTCTTCATTTAGGGATAAAAAAAATGATTACTGGTTGAGTTATTTCTTCTCCCAAAAATGCATATTCCAAAGTGTTGGGTAATGGTTTGAGCTCGAGTTTTGGTGGTGATTCTGATGATGAGCTGAGTTTCTCCTCTGATGGTGCTAATTGTTCAACTCTTGACTTCCATTTGTTAGTGTCCATGGATGGTGTTGAATCAAGTAGCACATTGACCTCATCGACTGATCTATCAATATCAAAATCTAAACCAAAGTAAGTTAAACATGTTTGTAAAGGGTCATCACTAAGGTTTGAAAGAAAAGTATTATCAACTAATGCTTCTATTAAATCCACATCAACAATTCCATCATCTGCATTGTGAGGTTGTTTTGTAATGTTAAATATATTGAGCTCCATGGTCATATTGTCAAAAGACAACTACATATTTCTAGTCTTGTATTGAATGTGAGCATCGACAGTTGCCAAGAAAGGTTAGCCTAGGATAATGGGATTTGTTTCTTTGAATCATGGACTAGTTAACTGTCAATTACAATGAAATCCATAGGAAAATAAAACTTGTCTACTTGGATAATCACATCCTCCGCAATAACACGAGGTATCTTCGTTGACTGATCTACGAGCTGTAACACTACTGGAGTTAAGTGTAATTCTCCCAGTCCAAGTTTCACAAATACTGAGTAGAGCAATAGATTTACACTAGCTCGTAAATCCAAAAAAGCATTCTTAATTGTGCGGTTCCCTACACTACATGAGATAGTGATGGAGCTTGGGTCTTTGTATTTTAGAGACATTTTGTGTTGGAGTATAGAGTTAACGTTTTTTGTTAAACAAGCTTTCTTTTGAACATAAATATTTCTCTTTTTAGTACAAAGGTCTTTAAGAAACTTGGTATAAGATGACACTTGTTTTTATTGCATCAAGCAAATGGATGTTAACGCTTACCTATTTAAAGATTTCAAAAATCTCACCTGTGGATTTTCCTTTCTTTCCTTTAACTAGCCTCTGAGGAAATAGAGCTTTAGGAACGTATTCTCGTGGGTTGGTTTCTTCTTTCTCCTCTGATGTGTCCTCAACATTCACAAGTACAATCTGAGTTATTTTTCTGACTGATATCTTCACTTTGTGGTCGATTTCTTTCCCTTTTTATAAGGTTATGACGGCTTTGACCTCTCCATGCTGCTGTGGTGAATTGGTACTTACTTCGTGCAAAGTTTAAACTTGAGAATTTGCCTTTCTCAAAAGTCATTGCCAAAGTTTAAACTAAAGAGGCAAGCTGTCCTACCATCTTCTCGATGTTTGAAACTGATTAGGCTTGTAAGTTGAAGCCCGCTCTCATCTCATTTTCTAGTTCATCAATAGTGCGGTTCTGTTACTCGACTGTGGAATAAGTAAGATTCTTGAAATTCTAGAATGCATCCTCCCATGGTCTGGGTTGAAAGTGATTTAGGTTGTGATTGTATGGTTTAAATGGTAGTTAAGAGGCTTGAAGAATTGGTTACATTGGTGTAGATGGAGCTGCTGGTCCATTCTCTTAGAATTTTGAGACCATGAAAACTTAGGGCTGTCTCTTCATCCAGGGTTATATGTGTTGGAGTAAAAGCTGTAATTTGATGGCTTTCTCATCTCGCCTATGGCATTGGCTTGATCTGAGTATGAGTCATGGCCATGTGGCTCTGCTGATTTAACAGTCATTAATAATGTTATTTGTCAGGAAAGACCTTCAACCATCTCTTTGACTTCTTTAAATCCCAAACTTGACTTGCCAATGTGAACCTCGTTTACTCTTTTAATTCTCTTAGCATTTTTAAGTGGTCGACTCCGTTGTTAGGAATTATCCGATTGTCGCTGGAAGAAATCCCAAATCCCTTATGCACTTTTTGACATTACCTCTCATCTACTTGTTGCCATTAGCCATTCTTGCACATGCGGTAGTAATCCCTCTAAAAAGTATTAGCATTGGTGCCATTTCTCGTACCCATGGTGTAGACACTTCAAGAGTAGCCCATTCAGTTGCTCCCATGTCTCGAAAGATTGCTCATCGTCTCTCTAGACAAACTCTGAAATTTCCCTGCGAATAGCTTGGTTTTATGCACTGGAAAATATTTATTCAAAAATTTTGTTACCATTTGCTCCCATGATGTAATGCTATTAGTAGGCAAAATATTAAGCCATGAACGAGCTTTATCCTTTAAAGGAAATGGGAATAATCTAAGTTTAACATCATCATCTGAAAAATTCTCATATTTAAAAGTTTGATAAATAGCATAAAAATCATTCAGATGATTATATGGGTCCTCATTTTCTAGGCCATAGAATGTTGGGAGACAATTTAGCACACTAGACTTTAATTCAAAACTCCTAGTAGCTACATTTATATATCTTATATATGATGTACTCAAATTAGTTAAGGGACTGAAGTAGTCCTTAAATTGCCTCTCCTGTGGTTCTAGTTGTTGGTGCTGTAAATCCATCTCAAATTTATTTTTAATTACAATGTGTTTGTGTCTGCGAAGTATTTTTTTCAGTTCAAGGTCTAAAGGCTCAACATTATGTAATAATGACATTCGACCATGCATGCAAAGAACACAACAAAAAAAAGCAAACAAAACTAATAAGAATAAAAGAGAATGAGAAATATGATACTAGCCCTGTTACGTTGTTACAACTTTATTATGAAAATACACTCAATTGCAATAAAAAATACATGAAATTAATTAACTAAAATTAAAATAAAGAAATAAATTAACAAAATAAAAAAAAATTACAAAGAAAAATAACTTGAAAATTAAATAAGAAAAATTTAAAGAGGAGAAAAAAATTCTTACCTAAAAGTGTAGATTCACTCCTTTTTTTATTAATTTAAAAAAAGAAAAAAATTACAAGAAAACAACTAAAAGAAATAATTATTATTATAATTTACAAAAAATAATTTTACGAATTAAAATAACTTACCTCCGCGGCAACAGTGCCAAAAACTTATTATGCAAATTTTATTGAACTCGCACGTGTACGAATTTATTGTAGAATAGATTAATGGTGACGAGTGTCGATCTCACGAGGAGGTAGATTTTAATTGTGTGTAGAATTAATTTTGTAAGTGGGTGATTGGATTTGTGGTGGAGATAATTTAGATTATCCTAGAATTTAAATTAGAATGGCGGAATTAAATTAAAGTGGAAATTATTATAATTGAAGCGCTTGGAAATTTGATGCAGCGGAAGTTTAATGTTCAAAATATTTCATTGATTCTAAAGAATACCGGAATAATTGAACAACTAAGTTCATGTTGATTCAAAAAAATAACGCGAATTTAGGGGCTAAGACTTGTTGATTTCGCAAAATATCGAGAATTAACTACCAAATACTCACAAAGAGATTTAAAAAATGAAATATTATTGAACTCCAAGAATCTCTATCTGTAAAAGCTACAAAAGATACTTATTTATACTGACTGAGACTTATCCTAATTTGGTTAGAAAACGTATTTTAAAAAGACTTATACCTAAATTAGGAATATTACTCAAATAAGCAATGCCTAAATAATAAGACTCTAAAAAATAAACCAAATTAATGTAGAATACAAATTAATTATAATATTCCTAGATATTATAAATTTCAATCTAATTAAGATTTCTTCAATTTCTTGCTCTGCATCATTCCAGCCAAGGGCGGAGAAAGTTCATCCTCGAATTTTGCTTGTTGTAGCCTCTAAGATAATCTTTATTTGCCTTAAGATTAATCTTTAAATTACAATGTCGATGCTGATGAATAACCCTTAACTTTCCAACCTTGGTGACTATATCCATCCAATATGTCCAACAACACGAGATAAAATCTTCAATCAATAATTTTTCTAAGAATACCTTGTCATAACATCCTTTGAAGCTCTTAGAGAAACCAATAACAAAAGAGCGCTTCGTAAAATCTTCCACTTGTTGAAAAATCGTATGATGCCTCTCCCAATTTGAATTGAGTGAATAATATGAGACTGTATCAATTACTACCTCATCTTGTCCCACAAGATCAATATAGTCATCAAATTGTGGCAATTGATCCAAATCAATGTATTTGTGTTGAGAATTTGTTGTAGGCACGGATGGCCATTTAATACTCTTCTTGGAAGAAAACAAATTGTCGAGTGAAATAAACTTACTATTTCCCTCATTATCCTCATAACATATATCATCACGTACAACTTCATCAAATCCATATGCCTACAACAAAATCTTTACTCATTATGTGTAAAGATTTTCTATCTCGAAGGTTCTATAAATCTTGAGAAATCAAATATAAAATCCTCAACATCCTATTTAAAACTTCTTTCAAGACATAATCTTCGCACGGATGTGGTTTCATGATTCAAAAAAATTTTTTTTTCTCTTCTCCTCCTTTTTTGGGTTTGGGTTTTTTGGCTAAGATTAGAAAATAAAAGGGCAATACTGAAATAGAAGAAAGTTTTGGGCCAAAATTAAAATTAAGCAAAAGTTTTAGATTTCCGGTGACGCTTGTCAGAAAGGATGGGTGGATCTGAAAGATTTTGGGTTGGCGAGTATGATGGTGGTAGTGATTTGTCCGAAAAGTTGGTGTTTTGGCCGAAATTTGGTAATAAAGGCGGCAGTTTTGTTGTTACCTTGATTTCCGGTGATTGGTACATCGATCGGCGATGGGGATAGGTGAGAGAGGTTTAGCTGATGGAGAGGAGTTGATTGGTGGTGGTGATGATGGTCGTAGCTGTTGAGTTACTGTTCACACATACTGATCTTGTTCGTATTCTTGTTCACGCAAATCTGGTCCGATGACATGGCGTTGACCGATGTGATATGGCGATGATGATGATAGCGTGATGGAAAGATGTGGCATTTGGTTGCTTATGTGGCGTTGACTGATGAGTTGGCATTGACTGATGATGTGTCACGATCCTATTAGACTAAAATTCTTATGTACTGTTGATGGATGATGCGGCAGCATTTCAGTGGGCCAAAAATCTTGCGTACGGTACATGCATATACATGAGATTATTTAATATTCAAACCGCGTCACTGTTCAAGCCGCCATTATTCAAACCGCGCTACTGTGCAAACCGCGTCACTGTGCAAACCGTGGTCAAACCGCATACTGTTCAAACCGCATACTGTTAACTGATGACGTGGCGCAATCCTGAGCATCCGAACTGTTTTTAATTCGATGGTCAAGATTTACTTAGTGTATCTATAAAAAGGGGGCTCCCCCCCTCTAATTTGATATCCCTAAATCCATTTTTGAGCTTAGTTTTCTGTAATTCCTTCTCCATCTTGTATTTTCTACGTATTTTAATAAATTTCCATTTTACCCCTAGTTCAAATATGAGTAGCTAATTTTCTTTCAAGCTTGGATTGAAGGTGAAGTCTTAACATATTCCATGGGCTTAATTTGGTAAATTTATTTTGTCTTTCCCTCTAATATTTGTGGATGTTTTGACTTTTCGTCGACAAATAGTAATAATCTTGTCTAGATACTGCTCTGGTTAAACCGGCACCCTAGTACAAGATTATTATTATTTGGCACGATAAGCCCTTAGCACCATATTTATTTAAGCGTGGTTCATGAGGTGTGGAAACCCCCCTCATGATTTAATTGGCATTAATAAGGAATATTTAGCCCATGGAGCATGTTGATGCAGATCCAGATACTCAAGCGCTTGAATTTCAATAGTTTCTAGTTTAATTTATTCTCGGCATTCCAATTTAAATTCTAGGGTAGTTTAAATTATTTTCACCACAAATCCAACCACCCACTTAAGAAAATTAATCCTACATACAATTAAAATCCACCTCCTCGTGGGATCGATACCCGTCACTATTAATCTATTCTACAATAGATTCGTGCACTTGCGAGTTCAATAAAATTTGCACAACAAGTTTTTGACGCCGTTGCAGGGGAGGTAAGTATTTTAATTCATAGAATTAATTTTTTTAAATATTTATTTTTTTTAGTTGTTTTCTTATAATTTTTTTCTCAATTAAAAAAAAAAGAAAAAAAAGGTAAATCTGTATTTTAAGGTTAGAATTTTATTTCTTTTTCTCTTCTCTAAATTTGTGTAATTTAATTTTCATATTATTTTTTTTGTCTTGTTATCTTTCTTTGTAATTTATTTTTATTTTAGTTAATATTTGTTTCATGTAATTTCTTTTTCTTATAGCAATTGAGTGTGTTTTCATAGTAAGATTGTAACAGCATGATAAGGTTAGTATCGTAATTTCTATCTCTTCTTTATTTTTATTTGTTTTGTTTTCATTTGTTTTGTTCTTGGCATGCATGGTCGAAGGTCATTACCACCTAATCTTGAGCCTTTAGACTTTGAATTGGAAAAAACACTTCGCACACATAAACACGTTGCATTTAAAAAGAAAATTGAAATGGATTTGCAAAACCAACCTGAACCGCAAGAGAGGCCATTTAAGGACTATTTCAGTCCCTTAGCTAATTTGAGCACATCATGTATAAGGTACCAAATGTAGCTGCTAGGAGTTTTGAATTAAAACCTAGTGTGCTAAATGGTCTCCCAACATTCTATGGCTTAGAAAATGAGGACCCATATAATCATCTGAACAATTTTCATGCTATTTGTCAAACTTTTAGATATGAGAATTTTTCAGATGATGATGTTAAACTTAGATTATTCCCATTTTCTTTAAAGGATAGAGCTCGTTCATGGCTTAATACATTACCTGCTAACAGCATTTCATCATGGGAATAAATAGTAACAAAATTTTTGAATAAATATTTCCCAGTTCATAAAACCAATGCTATTCGCAGGAAAATTTCAGAATTTACCTAGAGAGAAGACGAGTAATTTTTCGAAGCATAGGAGTGATTTAATAGGCTACTCTTGAAGTGTCCACATCACGGGTACGAGAAATGGCACCAATACCAATACTTTTTGGAGGGATTATTACCACATGTGCAAGAATGGCTAATGGTGACCAGTGGAGGAGAGCTAATGTCGAAAAGTGCATAAGAGATTTGGGATTTCTTCGAGCGACAATCAAATAATTCTCAACAACGGAGTCGATAACTCAGAAATACAAGGAGAATTAAGGGAGTAAATGAGGTTCACATTGGCGAGTCAAGTTCGGGAATTAAAGAAGTTAAAGAGATGGTTGAAGGTCTTCTCGACAAATAGCATCATTAACAACTGCCAAATCAACAAAACCACATGACCATGACTCATATTCAGATCAAGCGAATGCCATAGGTGTCATGAGAAAACCATCAAATTACAGACCATACTCCAACACATATAACCCTGGATGGAGAGACCACCCTAATTTTTCATGGTCTCAAGGATTCCAACAAAATGAACCAGAAACTTCAGCTCCACCAATGCAACAAATTCCTCAAATTCCTCAAGCCTCTCAGCCACCATTTAGACCATACAATCAAAACCCAAACCACTCTCAACCCAAACCATGGGAGGATACATTCTAGAATTTCAAGAATTTTACTCACTCTAGGATCGAGCAACAGAACCGCACTATTGATGAACTGCGAAATGAGATGCAAGCGAGCTTCAACTCACAAGCCTAATCAATTTCAAACCTCAAGAAAATGGTGGGACAACTTGCTTCTTCAGTTCAAACTTTGGCAATGACTATTGAGAAAGGTAAATTTCCAAGTCAACCAGTGCCTAATCCCAAAGCAGTGCATGAAGCAAGTACCGGTTCACCATAACAACATGGAAAGGTCAAAGCCGTCATGACCTTGCGAAAAGGAAAAGAAGTCGACAACAAAGTGGAGATGCAGTGACAAAATCAACTCATATTGTACCTGTGAATGCTGAGAACTCATCATCAGAGGAGAAAGAGGAAACAAACCCACGAGAATACGTTCCTAAAGCTCCATTTCCTCAGAGATTAACTAAAGGAAAGAAGGGGAAATCCACAGGTGAGATTTTGAAATCTTCAAATAGGTAAGTGTTAGCATCCCTTTGCTTGATGCAATAAAACAAGTGCCATCTTATGCCAAGTTTCTTAAAGACCTTTGCACTAAAAAAAGAAACATTCATGTTCAGAAAAAGGCCTTTTTAACAGAAAATGTTAGTTCTATACTCCAACATAAAATACCTCCAAAATATAAGGATACAAGCTCCCCCATTATCTCATGTAGTATAAGGAACCACACAATTGAGAATGCTTTGTTGGAATTAGGAGCTAGTGTAAATCTGTTGCCTACTCTGTATTTGTGAAACTTGGACTGGGCGAATTACATCCAACTCCAGTGGTGTTACAGCTTGCAGATCGGTCCACGAAAATATCTCGTGGTATTGTGGAGGACATGCTTATTCAAGTAGACAAGTTTTATTTTCTGTTGATTTCATTGTAATTGACACTCAACCAGTGCAGGATTCAAGGAAGCATATCCCCATTATCCTAGGCCGACCTTTCTTGGCAACTGTTGATGCTCACATTCAAAGCAGGACCGGAAATATGCAGTTGTCATTTGGCAATATGACCATGGAGCTCAATATCTTCAACATTGCCAAACAACCTCACAATGCAGATGATGGAATTGTTTATGTGGATTTAATAGAAACATTAGTTGATAATAATTTTTTTTAAACATTAGTTCACATATACGGTTTGATGACACGGCGTTGACCGATGATGTGGCATTGACCAATGATGTGGCAGCATTTGATTGGAGAAAGATGTGGCATTTAGTTGCTTATGTGGCATTGACTGATGATGTGTCACGATCCTATTGGACTAAAATTCTTATGTACTGTTGATGGATGACGTGGCAGCATTTTAGTGGACCAAAAATCTTGCGTACGGTACATGCACATACATGGGATTATTTACTATTCAAACCACGTCACTCTTCAAGCCGCCACTATTCAAACTGCGTCACTGTGCAAACCGTGGTCAAACCGCGCATTGTTGGCTGATGACGTGGCGCAATCCTGAGCGTCCGAATTGTTTTTAATCCGATGTTCAAGATTTACTCAATGTATCTATAAAAAGGGGGCTCCCCCCTTAATTTGATACCCCTGAATCCATTTTTGAGCTTAGTTTTCTGTAATTCCTTCTCCATCTTGTATTTTCTATGTATTTTAATAAATTTCCATTTTACCCCTAGTTCAAATATGAGTAGCTAATTTTCTTTCAAGCTTAGGTTGAAGGTGAAGTCTCAACAAGTTCCATGGGCTTAATTTGGTAAATTTATTTTGTCTTCCCCTCTAATATTTGTGGATGTTTTGACTTTTCGTCGACAAATAGTAATAATCTTGTCTAGATACCGCCCTGGTTAAACCAACGCCCTAGTACAAGATTATTATGATTTGGCACGATAAGCCCTTAGCACCATATTTATTTGAGCATGGTTCATGAGGTGTGGAAACCCCCCTTATGATTTAATTAGCATTAATAAGGAATATTTAGCTCATGGAGCATGTGGATGCAGATCCAGATACCCAAGGGCTTGAATTTCAATAGTTTCCGGTTTAATTTATTCTCGCTATTCCAATTTAAATTCAAGGATAGTTTAAATTATTTTCACTACAAATCCACTCACCCACTTAAGAAAATTAATTCTACATACAATTAAAATCCACCTCCTCGTGGGATCGACACTCGTCACCATTAATCTATTCTACAATAGATTCGTGCGCTTGCGAGTTCAATAAAATTTGCACAACAGTAGCGCTGTGGAAATCGGGGAACGACAATGACATTGTCGCGATTGGTTTGGTACTTTTTCTAGCATTACATGGTTGATCGGCGGTGGTAGATGGTTGAAGTTTGATGGCCGGCTTGTTATGACTCGGATGGTGGTTGATATCGGTGGAAACAAGATGAAAATTTCATGCCGGTGGCCGTGGACGGCGGCTAACGTGGAGCCTGCAGTTTTTTTTTTCCTGAAGCTACGGGTTTAAAGGAAAAAGGAGGGATAGATAGATAGTTTATTTAACCATTAAATTCGCGGCATTCTTTAAGTGTTAAGACTCGTTGATTCCGTAAAATACCAATAATTAACTGTCAAATACTCACAAAGAGATTTGAAAACTGAAATATTATTGAACTCCAAAAATCTCTACTTGTAAAAGCTACAAAAGATACTTATTTATACGAACTAAGACTTATCCTAATTTAATTAGAAAGCCTATTTTAGAAAGACTATTTTAGAAAGACTTATACATAAAAAGGAAGAGCCCCCTTTTTATAGATACACTGAGTTAGTCATGGTCATCGGATTAAAAATAATTCAGACGCTCAGGATTGCGCCACATCATCAGTTAGTAGTACGCGATTTGACCATACAGTTTGAATAGTGCCACATTTGGACAGTGGCAGCTTGAATAGTGACGCTGTTTGGTTATAAATAATCCCGTGTATATGCATGTACTGTACGCACGATTTTTGGTCCACTAAAATGCTACCACGTCATAGGTTGATGCTACATCATTGGTCAACGCCACGTCATCGGACCGTATATGTGAACAGCATCGTAAACAGTACCATGAACAGTACCGTACATGTGAACAGTGCCATTTTCCTTTTATACTCTTCCTAAGGTTTTCGACTGTCCTGAGTTCAAAAGTGATGTCCGTTTTGCTGTCTGATCTCTCGTTCATTGTGAAACAATCATGATGCCCCTGAAATATTTAAAACACTTAATTATAATACAACACATATAATTAAATCACAAAAGACTTAAATATATAAAAGTAGGAATCTTAGTGAGACTTGAAGTGTAAAATAACGATTTTCGCTTTTATAAATATACACTTTCTAACGCTCAAGATAAATATATTTTTAAAAATATATGTGGATGAGAGTTGCCTTTTCTTGTGTTAGTAGTTTGTGGGTGGAGTTGTCTTCTCCCTCGTTAATTTGTAGTTGAACTATTATTTTTACGAATTTCTAAGAAATTTTTGTGTAACTTGTAAGAGTTAGATATGCTCGTAGTTTATATTTGTATGAGAATTGTCTTTTCTCTTATCAGTTTGTGAGTGGAGTTGACTTCTTCCTCAGTTCTATTGGATTCTAATTATACATATATCAATTGTATTATATATCTCATAGAAAAAATGCAATTCAAATGTTCTCCATGTGCAAAGGAAGAATTATAAGCCAATATTCATAAAAATAACCATTCCATAGTCAGATTATAAATTATAAAGTTTAAGTAAATAGATTTTACAATAATTTGGATGCAACCATAATTGCACTTGTGGGAAATAAATTAAGATAAATACCATCTCAATGTTCGTAACTAAAGAAAAAATCAAATTTGAAAAAAAAAAATCTAATGCATCTTAAAATTTAAATGTTGTACTTGAAAGAATGGCAAAAACACAATTTGAGTACTTAGAAAATGGAAGTCATGGCCACTAATGAATCATTAAGTAGATCTATACACATAGTCTACCTTTGAAACATAGCTTGCATAGCTTGGACTCTTAAAGGCTTTTCAGTTTATTGGCTCTCTTCTCTTCTTAGTCAAATAAAAAAAATGATTTAATTTAATAAAAGAGAAGAAAGTAAAAGCTACCAAAGAAAGGAGAAAACAATGATACATAGAGGTAAAGTTCCGGTTGTGAAAAGGAAAACGAAAAGGCTTTGAGTTTGAGTTTCACTCTGTTTCCTTAGGCTCAACTTTTTACTTTCCCTAAGGTATTTCCTTTCTCTCTCATTGTTTCTACTTCATTAATGGTAATTATGTCATTTTTTTTATTTTTGTTAAATCAAGCTTTTTTTATGTTCGCGTTTTGTTTTGTGAATTTAATATTGGCAAATGAAATGACAGATGTGGCGATTTTTTTAGTTTCTTTTTTCTAATACACACTATATCACTTTGCTATACTTTCATTTTTAGTTTAATTTTGTAATCTGCATTGATTATGTGAATAGAATTAAAAGTATATATGCATAATTTTATTGTATGAACTATTTTTATTGTTGTAGTAATTTTTCATTGTTGAATGATTATGTATATTTAGTAAAGATGCAAAATAATCACAAGCTTACTAGGTTCAGTTTCCCTATTCTAAAAAACTTGAAATCCAACTGCCACTATTTCTAGTTGAAAATATAAGGAATATTATGGTTTTAAACATAGAAATTTGCCAAAATCACAAATATGAAAAAAGTTTATTTCTGTTAACAATTGCTTCTCTCTCATGGTTGGAAATTAATAGGCAATGTTTTTCCCTTTTCCATCCATTTAAAAGTGTCTTTTTCCTCAACTTCACCTGTATTCTAACCCATCCACTACTGAATCGAGAATGGAGAATCTACTGGTGTGTTAAAGTAATTGCACTACTTATGTTCAAAGAGTGAAGGCAATCATCCTTTTCATTTTAGTTTTTAAGAAATGTTAAATTTAGCCACAACTAGTAGGCATTTGATTGGATGTGGTAGAAATTTTTATGTATTTAATTTAGATTATTTAGTTATAAGAGTAAGATTTCTCATATCTTGTTTGTCGAAGTGTTAGAATTTTTAATGTGTACTAATAATATTTAAATATGAAATGAAAGATTTTACAATATAAATTAATTATTTTTTTGTTATTTTGTGGCGTCTTTTAATTTTATCGATAAATCAATAGGCAATGAGCCAATTCAATTTTTTTTTAAAATAAATTAAATAGTTATACTATACTAACAGTAATTATAAACACTAATGTAATATCAATAATTACTAACATTATAGTGTCATAATATTCATTATATTATAGTAATAATAATCACTCACACAATAATCGTGACATTACAAACAAGTGTCGCTATTTTTCTAACTACCAGATTGTTGACACAATTAATAAGTGTCGCTGAAAATAATTACTGACACTATTCTAATGTCAGTAAAGACCATTTTTCTAGTAGTGCCTATTGTGTTTGAAAGTCATCTCTCTTTAGGTAACACTCTATGTAATCTTAGAGGCTTTGATAAAAGTAATCTTACTTGAACTCCCTTCTTCAGAATTTGGTGAGTACCTTTTTGATACCCCATCAAGAACTGACGTGGCCATAATCAATTTAGTCCCGAAGATCGAATCTAAACTAGAAATGGAATGGAACCTCAATCCAATGCTTATTGAAAGCATGAACCTTGGTATGTGAAGATGCCACAATCAACTATGGATGATCTGATTGATAAGAAAAAAAGTTTTAACACTATGGAAATCCGATAAGTTTAAAGAGTTTGCAAAGAACCAAAGATAATTAACTCTCTCACCAAATGGCATAAAAAAACTTCCCTCTATTTATTGGATATGAGTACATTATATACGATTCGTTACAAGATTTTTTGGAAATAAATCCTAAACCAAAAATCAAATCTGAATCTGAATCTTCCCTAATAAGAAAGAATCTAAACCAAATTAGAATCCAAGTCTAAGTAAATAAGAAAGAATTTAAATCAAATCAGGATCCTAATTAGCTTAAATGCCTTACATCAATTAAATGGAAACTAGGTGATTAAAATAGAAATAATTGATTTGTTCCCCTAATAGCCTCCTCAAGAAACATGAAAGTATCTGAAAAAGGAAAATAATATATTTTCCCACCATAATGTGCAAGCCAGCTCCCTATTTCATGGAAGTTATTATTTGGATATTTTAAGAGATTGAATCATGCATTTATCATGTGTAATTCCTTCAATGAAACTCCACGAATTTGATTAAGTGCTTCTTTGAATTTCTTTGCTCGAGCTCTTGTAATGGGTCCGATGGCAACTTGAATAGGATCTGAATATGCCTCATCCCATGTGCTTGTGATAGTTTTATCCTTAATCTCATCATTCCTCTCTTCTTGAAGAGGATTTGCCCTCAAATCATCATTTACATCAAAAGAACTCAAATAAAAAACATTAAAAGTATTGTACTCACTAGGCAAATCTAGTTTGTATGCATTGTCATTTATATATTCCAAAACTTGGAATGGGCCATCTGTTGAGTGTTAGAAAGTGTATATTTATAAAGGAGAAAATCGTCATTTTACACTTCAAGTCTCACTAACATTGCTATTTTTATTTATTTAAGTATTTTGTTATTTAATTACGTGTGTTTCATTATAATTAGTTATTTTATGTATTTTAGGGGTATCACGATCATTTCACAATGAACGGGTGATCGACGACAAAGCGGACGTCACATTTGAACTCGTGACGATCGAAAACCTTAGAAGGAGCATAAAAGGAAAAATGTCATCGTCACATATACTTAACTATTCATACGTATAATCGCTCATGAATCTTGTACATAAATAGTATTCTTGTGCAAAACCGGTTCTTGTGTAAATAGTGGTCAAACCGTGTGAATGCAAATAGTGTTACCTGTTCAAATAGTGGTCATGTTGTTGTGATGACGTGGCGCAACTCGAAGGCGTCAAACTGTTTTTAATCCGATGGTCATGATTCACTCAATGTACCTATAAAAAGGGGGCTTCCCCCCCCTAATTTGATATCCCTGAATTCATTTCTAAGCTTAGATTTTTGTAATTCCTTCTCTTTCTTGTATTTTCTACGTATTTTAATAAATTCCCATTTTACCCTTAGTTCAAAAATGAGTAGCTAATTTTCTTTCAAGCTTGGGTTGAAGGTGAAGTCTCAACATGTTCCATGGGCTTTATTTGGTAAATTTATTTTCTTTTCCCCTCTAATATTTGTGGTTGTTTTGACTTTTCATTCGACAACAATAATAGTCTTGTCTAGATACCGCCCTGGTTAAACCGGCACCCTAGTACAAGGTTATTATTATTTGGCACGATAAGCCCTTAGCACCATACTTATTTGAGCGTGGTTCATGAGGTGTGGAATCCCCCCTCATGATTTAATTGGTATTAATATAGAATATTTAGCCCATGGAGCATGTTGATGCAGATCCGAATACCCAAGTGCTTCAAGTATAATAGTTTCCATTTCAATTTACTCTCGCCATTTTAATTTAAATTCTAGCATATTTTAAATTCCTTTCACCATAAATCTAACCACCCAATTAAGAAAACTAATTCTCCACATAATTAAAATCCACCTCCTCGTGGGATCGACACTCGTCACCATTAATATATTCTACAATAGATTCGTGCGCTTGCGAGTTCAATAAAATTTACACAACACCATCCCTTCAAGGTAATAACTTAGATCTCCTTCATTTTGAAAATCGTTCCTTGCATATGTGTAAAACACATGCAATCGGCAGGTTCAAAGACTAGCTTATATCGCCTTTTGTTGGCCTGTTTAGCATATTGCTCAGTTTTTCGCTCAATATTGAACTTTGCCTTCTTGTGTATTTGTTTAACAATTTCAGCCTTTTTCTTGCCATCTAAGTTAACACGCTCAGAAACAGGTAATGGAGTTAAATCCAATCAGGTTAAAAGATTAAAACCATAAACAATTTCAAACGGTGAATACTTAGTGGCAGAATGAACGGAACGATTATAAGCAAACTCAACATGTGGTAAACAATCTTCTCAAGTTTTGATGCTCTTTTTAATGATACCTCACAACATAGTAGATAAATTCTATTCACAATTTTTGTTTGACCATCAGTTTGAAGGTAACAAATAGTTGAAAACAATAACTTAGTTCCTAACTTAGCGCTTAAGGTTTTTCAAAAGTAACTTAAAAACTTGGCATCCCTATCAGAAACAATTGTCCTGGGCATACCATGCAACCTTACAATCTCCCTAAAGAATAGGTTAGCGACAATAAAAGCATCATCCCTTTTGTGGCATGGAATAAAATGTGCCATCTTTGAAAATCTATCTACAACCACAAAAACTGAGCCTTTCCCTTGTCTAGACCTAGGTAAACCTAGCACAAAATCCATCGAAACATCAGTCCAAATTGCACTAGGTATTGGCAAAGGAGCGTATAAGACATGAGGTTGCACGCCTATAAAAATTAGCTTGCCTACAAGTGACAAATTTACTATAAAGTCTTTCAATATCTCGTTTCATATGTGGCCAATAAAAATGTTCTTATGAAATTGCTAGAGTCTTTACAACTCCAAAATGCCCCATTAACCCTTATCCATGGGATTCTTTCAGTAAAAAATCTCTCAAAGAACAGCTAGGCATATATAGTTTATTCCCTTGAAATAAATAGCCAACACGCCTAAAGTATTTACCGACTGTGGTCTTTTCACAAGTTTGGTATTCAACACTAAAATCATGTTCATCAACATACAATTCCTTAATATGTTCAAACCCAAGTAGTTTAGCATTAAGTGTTAAGATTAAGATATATCTGCGGAAAAATGCATCTGCAACAATGTTTTCCTTACTTGCTTGTAATGAATGACATATGGAAGTGTCTCAATGAATTCTATCTATCGAGCATGTCTCTTGTTTTACTTGTCTTGGCTTTTAAGGTGTTTCAATGACTCATGATCAGTGTGAATCACGAACTCCTTAGGCTATAGGTAGTGCTGCCACGTTTTTAACGCTCGAACCAACATATACAACTCCTTATCATAAGTAGGGCAGTTTATGGCTGCTCTACTCAACTTTTCACTGAAGTAAGGAATTGGTCATCCCTCCTGCATTAGGACTGAGCCAATACTAATACCTGAAGCATCGCATTCAATTTCAAATGTTTTATTAAAGTTAGGCAAAAATAATAAACGAGCATTAGTTAGTCTATGCTTGGTTATTTGAAATGTCTTCTCTTGCGCTTCTCCCCACTTGAATCCAACATTTTTTTTATTACTTCAGTAAGCGGTGAGGCTAATGTGCTAAAGTCTTTCATAAATCATCGATAGAAACTAGCAAACCCATGAAAGCTTCTCACATTACTTACACTTGTAGGACTCGGCTACTCTTAGACTGCACATACATTTTCCTCATCAACCTGTATACCATGTGCACTTAAAAAAAATCCTAGAATACATAAAATACTAAATTATAATATAACACACATAATTAAAGAACAAGAGAATTAAATACATAAAAGTAGGGACGTTAGTGAGACTTAAAATTTAAAATGACAATTTTCTCCTTTATACATATATACTTTCTAACACTCAACAATCATCAGAGGAGAAAAAGGAAACCAACCCACGAGAGTACATTCCTAAAGCTTTATTTCCCCTGAGATTAGCTAAAGTAAAGAAGGGAAAATCCACATATGAGATTTTTGAAATCTTAAAATAGGTAAGTGTTAACATCCTGTTACTTGACGCTATAAAACAAGTATCATTTTATACCAATTTTCTTAAAGACATTTG
This sequence comes from Citropsis articulata, assembly GCA_030449925.1. Lineage (NCBI taxonomy): Eukaryota > Viridiplantae > Streptophyta > Magnoliopsida > Sapindales > Rutaceae > Citropsis > Citropsis articulata. Next base: position 2,409,120 of record JASUUH010000212.1, on the reverse strand, counting down.
TAATAAAAAAAGAAACATTCACGTTCAAAAGAAGGTTTTTTTAACAGAAAATGCTAGCTCCATACTCCAACAGAAAATTCCTCTAAAATATAAAGACCGAAACTCCTCCACTATCTCATGTAGTAAAGGGAACCACACAATTGAGAATGCTTTGTTAGACTTAAGAGCTAATGTAAATCTATTGCCGTACTCAGTATTTGTGAAACATGGACTGTGAGAATTACACCCAACTCCAATGGTGTTACAGTTTACAGATTGGTCAATGAAAATACCTCATTGTATTGTGGAGGACGTACTTATCCAGGTAGATAAGTTTTATTTTCTTATTGATTTTATTGTAATTAACACTCAACCAGCACAGGATTCAATGAAACACATCCCTATTGTCCTAGGCCGACCTTTCTTGGCAACTGCCGATGCTCACATTCAATGCAGGACTAGAAATATACAATTGTTCTTTGGCAATATAACTATGGAGCTAAATATCATCAACATCACCAAACGACCTCACAATGCAGATGATGGAATTGTTGATGTGGATTTAATAGAAGAATTTGTTGATAATATTTTTCTTTCAAACCTTAGTGATGACCCTTTACAAACATGTTTAACTTACTTTTGTTTAGATTTTGACATTGACAGATCAGTCGATTAAGTCAATGCCTTACTTGATTGAACACCATCCATGGACACTAATAAATGAAAGTCAAGAGTTGAACAAGTAGCACCATCAGAGAAGAAACTCAGCCCATCATCAGAATCACCACTAAAACGTGAGCTTAAAGCATTACGCAATACTTTAGAATATGGGCTCTTGGGAGGAGAAAGCACTCTGCCACTAATCATTTTATCATCCTTAAATGACGAACAAAAAGATAAGTTGTTAGAAGTTTTAAAAGCACACAAAGAAGCATTAGGATGGACCATAGCCGACATAAAAGGTATAAACCCAGTAGACTGTATACATTACATTCACCTTAATGAAAATACTAAACCTACTAGGGAAATGCAACATTGGTTGAACCCTAACATGAAAGAAGTTGTTAGAACTGAAGTCCTTAAACTATTAGACACAGGTACTATTTACCTTATTTTTTTTATAGTTCAAGGGTCAGTCCTATGCAAGTTGTCCCCAAAAAATCAGGAGTCAGAGTAATTACCATGCTAGAGTAACTACAGGCTGGCACGTATGCATTGATTATAAAAAATTGAATTCTATAACATGTAAAGACCATTTTCCTTTACCATTTATCGATCAAATGCTTGATAGATTAGCAGGTCATGAATTTTAATGTTTTCTAGATGGCTACTCAGGATACAATTAGATTCCCATAGCACAAAAAGATCAAGAGAAGACCACATTCACTTGCCATTTTGGCAATTTTACATATACGAGAATGCCATTTGAATTATGTAATGCATCTGCTACACTTCAACTATGCATGTTAAGCATTTTTTCTGATATGGTCGAACGATTCCTTGAAGTCTTTATAGATGACTTTTCTATCTTTGATTATGCATTTGATCAATGTTTACATTATCTAATACTAGTTCTGTAGAGACTTATCGAGAAGAATTTAGTCTTGAATTAGGAGAAATGTCATTTTATGATAAAACAAGGTATTGTTCTCGGTCACATCATTTCAAGCAAAGGTATTCAGGTTGATAAAGTCAAGGTGGATCTCATTTCGAATCTTCCTCCACCTAAAACAGTTAGATAAGTAAGATCTTTCCTTGGGCATGCTGGTTTTTATAGACATTTCATTAAAGATTTTAGTAAAGTTTCTAGACCCTTATGCAATCTACTTGCTAGGGATGTACCTTTTGTCTTTGATAATTCGTGTATTATGTCATTTGAAAAACTAAAGTAGTTGTTGACATCATCACCTATCATTCAGCCCCCAAATTGGAACTTACTACTTGAGCTTATGTGTGAAGCATTTGATTATACAGTAAGAGCAGTATTAGGAGAAAGAGTTGATCGAATTCCTCATGTTATTTACTATGCTAGTAAGACATTGAATGATGCACAGTTGAATTATTCAGCCACTGAAAAGGAAATGCTAGTAGTAGTGTTTGCATTAAAGAAATTTCAATCTTATCTCATTGGTTGTAAAATAATTGTATTTACATATCATGCTGCTCTTAAATATCTTTTCACAAAGAAAGATGCAAAAGCTAGACTAATTCATTGAGTGTTACTTTTGCAAGAATTTGATTTAGAATTCAAAGATAAGAAATGGACATAAAATGTTGTGGCTGACCATCTTTCTCGTCTCCGTTTTGGCACAACTATATAACTATTACCCTTGAATGAGTCATTTCCAAATGAACAATTGATGCGTGTGGAAGTACTACCATGGTATGCTGATATTATTAATTATCTTGTTACAGGTCAACTTCCAAAGCATGGGACTAGCAGAATAAGGCCAATTTTTTTCCGTAAATAAATAATTTCTTTTGGGATGATCCCTATCTGTTCAAGTATTGTTCAAATCAAATTGTTAGATGATGTATCCCAAAAAATGAATTTCAAAACATCCTTTCGTTCTGCCATGAGCAAGCTTGTAGTGGCCATTTCAGTGCTAAGAAAACAGCTACTAAAATTTTACAAGGTTTCTATTGGCCAACAATATTTCGAGATGCTTACACCTTTTGTTCTTCGTGTAATAAGTGTCAACGAATGGGGAGCATTACACGAACGAATATAAAGCCACTAAATTTAATTTTAGTGGCTGAAATTTTTTATGCATGGGGTATCGACTTCATAGGACCCTTTCCCCTTTCTTTTGGCCATCAATACATATTGGTTGTTGTTGACTATGTTTCAAAATGGGTAGAGGCAATTCCATGTAGGACCAATGATCACAAAGGGGTGATAGGATTTTTGAAAAGCAACATTTTTTCACGCTTTGGATTCTCTCGAGCAATAATCAGTGATGGTGGTGCCCACTTTTGCAATAAATCATTCAATGTTCTTTGGACAAAGTATTCTATCACTCATAAAAGTAGCGACCCCATATCATCCACAAACCATTGGCCAAGCTGAGATCTCCAATTGAGAAATAAAACACATATTAGAAAAACGGTGAGGCCAGATAGGAAAGATTGGTCATTGAGACTCGATGACGCATTATGGGCATATAGAATGGCTTTTAAGACCCCGATTGGGATGTCACCCTATAGGCTAGTATATGGAAAAGATTGCCACCTACCTGTGGAACTCGAGCATCGCGCGTAATGGGCCATCAAGAAATTCAATTTTGACATGCAGGTCATAATTTCATGACAAGTAAATTATGATAAAATCTTTTACCCCAGGTCAGAAAGTACTTTTATTTAATTCTCGCTTGCACCTATTCTCAGGTAAGTTACGTTCTCGATGGTCTGGCCTCTTTATTGTTCACACTGTTTTTCCACATAACGCAATTGAAATTAATGATCCAAAGAGTAGTGTCACTTTTAAAGTTAATGGTCGAAGATTAAAGCCATATCTAGAGTACCAACTATATGGAGAAGACACCGAAATAAATTTGAGTGACCCATTGTGTTTGAATTAAGATTTTGGTGATTTGATTTTTCTCTTCCTTTTTACTATTCTTTTGCTGATTGAAATTAATTTTACATAAGTCTGTTTGTTTAGCCATTAATTTTTTTTATCATTTTTAATCTGAGACAGATCCTCTTGAACATTCTTAGACAACTTCAACGTGTGCAATCTCATCTCATAAACCAGATACGATTAGGTAAAACACATCGTATCTGGGCTCTGCAACCACCAGAGTTAGTCTCTCATGTTGAGGATTTAAAAAGCCAACTAAGAGAAATTTAGGGAAGTATCTACAACACCCAGTTGAATATTGAGGTAAACTCAATAAGAGGACGATTGCAATTTTCTTTCCGTGTTTTAATTTGTTTCTCTGTTTGTGTGTTTTAGTTTGCTTTGAGTGTTTCAGTTTGTCACCCCGGTTAAGTGGCGGATAACGATACTCCGTGACAATTAAGTCGGTTACTTCAGTTTCCCATAATAACTGATATTCTGAGACGAAGGTATAGACATAGATGAGATTTTAGGAAAGCTCTACAAACGATTCCCTTCCCTTCCTCAGAATGCCCTCTTTTCAATTTATAAAGCTCGGTTCAAATGCATACGATTCTTTATGAAGAATAATATCCCTGCTAACATCGGTTGGTTAATCGAGGCCAAAGTTCACTCTGTAGGTGAGTTGCCTCCGAAATTTATTGCATACATACCTGGTTGTGGTAAAGAAAATTATGCAAGAAAACAAAAAGCTCGAAGACTTTCTGTTGATTGTCATAAGTGTACCAGAATGAGATGCGATAAAAACCATATTCTTTAGGAATGGTGTCTGATAACAGGTAAGACAAGATTCAATTCATTAGGGATGACTTGAATAAAGAGTCATTAGATGATATCCTTTTGTCTCTTGAAACGCATCTCAGTGGATACGTACAAAGAGCATTTCTCTAGTTATGGTCATTATTCCAAAAAGACCATGCATGATATAGTCTCGGGAATCTGAATATAAACGACCCTGTTTGCTAGTTTATAAGAAAACTAGATTTAGCCTATCCTCAACCCATAGAGGGCGTTCAAGCCGTTTCTGGACGTAAAATCAGAAGAAGATGTGAGCCACAGTCACAACTACCTGTTAATATACTTTTACTTCACTGTTGTTTTATTTCACTGTTGTTTTATCATTTGCATTATTATCTTTAATAATTTTATTTTAACATTGTTTGCTTTTTGCTTTTTACTGTTTCATTTTTTACTCTCGAGTCATGTGCCTTATACGTTAATTGACACTGACATGCTATCTTATACACAACTGTGACCTACTGTCACCAAGGTCCTTAAATATGATTTTTTGTTAAGCACTCACAAATTGTTTTTTAAAAGTATCCTAATGGAATCTACTCCCAATGAACAATTCAAGAACATTTGTGTGCTCTCTAGGTTTAACTATATCAAACATAAAGAGTTTGTTGCGGCAACCATATATCTTGGTCGAAGCATAGCAGTAAGGAAATTATACTTGGTGTATAGAGGAGGTGACCGAGGGTTATCAAAAATGGTGTCAGAAGCTGCTTATGTCAGAGGGAGCCAAGTGTTCGGCATCATCCCAAAAACCCTAAAAGCTTTAGGCTGTTTTTCTAACTCACCAACTGAAGAAGAGTTAGTCGTCTCAGGTATAGAAGAAAGAATAACTGAAATGTTAAATCATGCTGATGTTTTTGTTTCCCTACCAGGAGATCTTGCAACTCTAACGGTACTAATCACATTAGCATCTTGGGCCCATCTGAACATTCATCAGAAACTCATCGGTTTGTTAAATGTCAATAACTTTTATGATGGCTTTATCACATTTTTAACCATGCAATAAAAAACTATTTCAATCATTCCTTAGCCAAAAAAGTTTTTGTTTGTGCACATACTGTTAATGAGCTACTTGATCTGTTACAAACATATCGACCAAAGCCAGATCCCATGATCTTTACGGTGGAGTATTCAAATAATGATGGTAACAATAGCCGCAGTAAGAAGTGCAAATTAGATTTAACCCTTCGCTTGAAAATATTTGCTTCTATGTTGCACTACTCAGGTGATGTCTTCTAAACTCTACTTCTTCGCTTTAAAACAGTGAGGACAATATTTCGTTCTAGTTGGGGGAGCGAATAGTTGAGAGTTGTGGAATCTTAGTTAAGTTTTTACTGATTTTTTTATTGTAGAGACTAACAGTGGCTAGCTTTTTTAGTAGAAAATGGCTTAATATGGAGTGTAATGACCCTAGAAATGCATCTTCTTAGTAAAAACAAATTGTCTTATTTTAAGTGTGTTCTTTCTAACTTTTTCTTTTAGACTTCTTCTTTATAAATATACATTTTCGAATTTCTGAGTCGAAGATAACTGAATATGGAGTGTAGTGACTCTAAAAACGCATCTTCTTAGTTAAAAAAGAAATTCCAAACATTTTCTTTTTCTATCATTTTAAGTGTAACTTTTTTAATTATTTTTTTGCATCATTTTCATCTTTCTACATGTATATTTTCTTTTCATGTTTAGAATAGGTTGGGGGGTAGAATGTCATTAAAATTTTTTTTTTTTTTGGTGAGCTTTTAATAGTGGATGACATGATGAGCCTCGAATTTTAGTATTTATATTATCTTTGATCTTAAGTAATATTACACCATGTTTGCTACTCTACAAGTTGATGCCGGAGACAAATACGAGTTGCTTGAAGGAATGTGCATGTAATAATAAATTTCAAGTGAGTTTTTTAGCCTGTCATTTTTTCTTAGAGAGTAACCCATTTTGCCCATTCTTCATACATCTTAACAGTTTATTATTTTATACATATGATCATTAAATTTCCTTTAACTCAACCCTTTAAGAAAAAAACTGATTGAAGAGAAAACAAAAAAAAATGTGTTGCTACACGTGAAGGTCCACCTAACTAGTAGATATGGAAGATTATTTAGAGCGCTAAAAGACGATGGAAAGGCCATCTTTGACTCGTTTGAGCATTTCAAGCCATCCCTGTTATGAAATATTCATAAATAGCCCTTTTGAGCCTTTTGTTAAAAAGAAAAAATATTTTCTTTGTTAACTTATCTCTTAACCCACTCTAATTTGGAGTATTACCCAATGCCTTAAAAGTTTCATCACCTATTCATGTTTGACAAAAAATATAAATAATTATTTTGTTCAGCAAAGTTGTGCCATACTAAAAAAAAATTAGTTTAAAGAAAAAACAAAAAAAGAGAAAAAAAGAGATATATAATAATAATAAATAAGCAAAATGCATCTTGTAATTTTCAAAAGTTCTCAACTTTTTCTCCAACATATATATTTTGTTTTCCTATTTTCTTTCCTTTGCTAGCCATGTCCCTAGCCTACGTTACGTCCTAATAAAAGTCCTTCTTGATTTTAGGGATCTATAGTCTGAAGTATAAGCTAGTTATATGGGCTATAAAGATATAGTGATGCATAAAAAAAAATAAAAAAGTAAAAAAAAAAAGTAAAAAAAAATGAATACATTAGGTTAACTAGTACTTTGTTTGAGATCGTATTATTTCTAAGCTAAAGGCATATTTCTTTCATCTTGGTGAGAGTGTGTGATACTACTTTTTTATTATCATTTTCACTCAATTTACCATTCATTGAAGTGACAAATTTTATTGGGTTTAATTTTCTTGTGAGAGTGTCATTACTACCAGTGATATTTTGGGGTTTGACATGTCATTCTTGAAAGTGTCTTGACTCCTATAGCTATGACAAAGTCTGCTAGACTGATGCATATGGATGGTTGATGTGAGTGTGATGTTTCTTTAGACTGGAGATAATGCTTATACTTTTATTTCATTGCTATCATTAATTTGATTGAATAAACACGATTATTTTTAAAAAAAATCATTTTTGGGTTTGAATTTTGTCTTCGCTTTATTTGCTAGGGATTAGCAATAAACTGGTTGGAGGGTGTGTTAAGTATTAGAAAGTGTATATTTATAAAGGAGAAAATCGTCATTTATATTTTAAGTCTCACTAACATCCCTACTTTTATGTATTTAATTTTCTTGTTATTTAATTATGTGTGTTATATTATAATTCAGTATTTTATATATTGTAAGGGCATCATGATTGTTTCACAATGAACGAGAGATCAGACAGCAAAACGGACATCACTTTTGAACTCAGGACGATCGAAAACCTTAGGAGGAGCATAAAAGAAAAAATGGTATTGTTCACATGTATGGTACTGTTCACGATACTATTCACATATACGATCCGATGCCATGGCGTTGACCAATGACGTGGCAGCATTCGATTGGACGAAAGATGTGGCATTGGTTGCTTATGTGGCATTGACTGATGAGTTGGCATTGACCGATAATGTGTCACGATCTAATTGGACTAAAATTCTTATGTACTTTTGATTGGTGACGTGACAGCATTTCAGTTGACCAAAAATTATAAGTACGGTACATGCATATACAGATGATTATTTACTATTTAAACCGCATCACTATTCAACCTACCACTGTTCAAATTGCGTGGTCAAAACTGTCGTCAAACCGGGTACTGTTAACTGATGACGTGGCGTTATCCTGAGCGTCCAAACTATTTTTGATCCAATGGCAATGATTTACTCATTGTATCTATAAAAAGGGGGTTCCCCCCCTAATTTGATGCCCCTGAATCTATTTTTGAGTTTACTTTTTTGTAATTCCTTCTCCATCTTGTATTTTCTACGTATTTTAATAAATTTCCATTTTACCTCTAGTTCAAATATGAGTAACTAATTTTCTTTCAATCTTGGATTGGAGGTGAAGTCTCAGCATGTTGTATGGGCTAGATTTCTTAAATTTACTTTCTCTTCCCCTTTAATATTTGTGGATGTTTTGACTTTTCGTCAACAGATAATAATAATCTTGTCTAGATACTGTACTGGTTTAACCGACTTCCTAGTACAAGGTTATTATTATTTAGCACAATAAGCCCTTAGCACCATATTTATTTAAGCGTAGTTCATGAAGAGTGAAAACCCCCCCTTCATGATTTAATTGGCCCTAATAAGGAATATTTAGCCTATGGAGCATGTTGATGTAGATCCAGATACCCAACCCCTTTATTTCAATAGATTTCATTTCAATTTATTTCGGCCATTTTAATTTAATTTCCGGGAAAATCTAAATTACTTTCACTGCAAATTTAATCATTCATTTAGAAAATTAATTCTACACACAATTAAAATCTACCTCCTCGTGGGATTGACCCTCGACACCATTAATCTATTCTATAATAGATTCGTATGCTTGTGAGTTCAAAAAAATTTGCATAACAATTATGAGTCCTCAGCATTTGCAGGTACAATTTAAGTTGTTTTTGTGATCAACATCTCTACTTTGTTGTCGACTTCTTTTCTTTTTCGCAAGGTCATCATGTCTTTGACTTCTCCATGCTGGCAAGGAAAACTGGTACTTGCTTCATGCACTCTTTTAGGATTAGGCACTGATTGACTTGAGAATTTTCCTTTCTCTACAATCATTGCCAAGGTTTGAACTGAAGAGGAAAGTTGTCCCATCATTTTTTCAAGGTTTGAAATTGATTGGGTTTTTGCATTGAAGCTTGCTATCAACTCATTTCGTAATTCGTCAATGGTGCGATTTTGTTGCTTGATCATAGAGTGAGTAAGATACTTGAAATTCTGGAATGCATCCTTCCATGGTCTAGGTTGAGAGTAGTTTGGGTTCTGATTGTATGGTCTAAATAGTGGCTAAGACGCTTGAGGAACTTGAGGAATTAATTACATTGGTAGAGATGGAGCTGCTGGTCAATTCTGTTGGAACCCTTAAGACCATGAAAGAAAATGGTGGTCTCTTTATCCAGGATTGTATGTGTTGGAGTAAGAATTGTAGTTTGATGGCTTTCTCATTACACTTATAGTATTGGCTTGATCTAGGTATAAGTTAGAGTCATGTGGCTCTGTTGATTTAGCAGTTGTTAACGATGCTATTTGTCGGGAAAGACCTTCAACTATCTTTTTGACTTCTTTAATTTCGGAACTTGACTTGCCAATGTGAACCTCATTCACTCCCTTAATTCTTTTAGTATTCCTGAGTAATCAACTCGGTTGCTGTGAATTATCCGCTTGTCGCTGGAAGAAATTCCAAATCAACGATGCACTGTTTGATATTAGCTCTCCTCCACATGTTGCCATTAGCCATTCTTGCACATGCGGCAAACATTTCTCTAAAACTTATTGGCATTGATGCCATTTTTAACACCCATGATACAGACACTTCAAGGGTAGCCCATTGAATCGCTCCCATGCTTTGAAAAAATGATCATTTTCTTTCTTGGTAAACTCTGAGATTTCCCTATAAATAGCATTGGTTTTATGTACTGGAAAGTATTTATTAAAAAATTTTGTTACCGTTTGTTCCCATGATGTAATACTATTAGCAGGCAATGTATTGAACCATGAACGAGCTCTATCCTTTTGAAGAAAATGGGAATAATCTAAGGTTAACATCATCATCTGAAAATTTTTCGTATTTGAAAGTTTGACAAACAACATGAAAATCATTAAGATGATTATATGGGTCTTTATTTTCCAGGCCATAGAATGTTGGGAGACAATTTAGCACACTAGATTTTAACCCAAAACTCCTAGCAGCTACATCTGGTATCTTATGCATGATGTGCTCAAGTTAGCTAAAGGATTGAAGTAGTCCTCAAATGGGCTCTTCTGTGGCTTTGGTTGCTTTTGTTGCAAATCCATTTCAATTTTATCTTTAATTGCAACATGTAAGTGTGCAAAGTATTTTTTTTCCAGTTTAAGGTCTATAGGCTCAAGATTAGGTAATTGTGACCATTAACCATACATGCAAAGAACACAAAAAATGAGAACAACACTAATAAAAATAAAAAAGAACGAGAAATTATGATACTACCCTTATCACATTGTTACAACCTTACTTTGAAAACACACTCAAGTGCTATATAACAAAAATACGTGAAATAAATTAACTAAAATTAAAATAGATTAATAGGCGGTTGAACCGAGCAAATTAACAAGATAAACGAAAAATTACAAAGAAAAATAACATGAAAATTAAATTATAGAAATTTAAAGAATAGAAAAAAAATGAATACTTACCTCAAAATGCAGATTCACTTTCTTCTTTTTTTAGTAAGAAAAAATTAGAAGAAAACAACTAAAAAGAATTATTTACAAAAATTAATTCTACGAATTAAAATAACTTATCTCCCCTGCAACGGCGCAAAAACTTATTGTGCAAATTTTGCTGAACTCACAATTATACAAATCTATTGTAGAATAGATCAACAGTGATGAGTGTCAATCCCATGAGGAGGGGGATTTTAATTGCGTGTAAAGTTAATTTTCGAAGTGGATGGTTGGATTTGTGGTGAAAGTGATTTAGAATATCCTAAAATTTAAATTAGAATGGCGAGAATAAATTTAAGTGAAAACTATTAAAATGAAGCGCTTAGGTCTCTGGATCTATACTCATCACTCCTCATGAATCCCACTCAAATAAATATGGTGCTAAGTGTTTATCGTGCCAAATAGTAATAAGCCTGCACTACAGAGACGATTATATCAGTGCAATACCTAGATAAGATTATTAATATCTGTCAAGGAAAAGTCAAAATATCCACATAAATCGGAGGGGAAGAAAAAATAAATTTACCAAATTAAGCCCATGGAACATGTTGAGACTTTACCTTCAACCCAAGCATGAAAGAAAATTAGCTACTCATAATTGAACCAGGAGTAAAATAAAAATTTATTAAAATACGTAGAAAATACAGGATAGAGAAGGAATTATAGAAAATAGAGCTAAAAAATGAATTCAGATATGTCAAATTAGGGGGAAAGCCCCTATTTATAGATACAATGAGTAAATCATGGCAATCAGATTAAAATAATTTGGACGCTCATGATTGTGCCATGTGGCAACTTCTGATTCGATAGAACACATAATAAGGGCTTTCATTCCGTGTATATGTATGTATCGTGTGCACATTTTTCGGTCCACTAGCATACTGCCATATCACCAGTGAACTGCACATAATCATTTCAGTCCAATAGGATCGTGACACATCATCGGTCAACGCCAAATCATCAGTCAATGCCACATAAGTAATCAATGCTGCATCATTCGTCTAATCAAATGTTGCCACATCATTGGCCACATCATCGTACCGTATATGTAAACAGTGTCGTGAACAGTACTATGAACAATATCGTACATGTGAACAATGTCGTTTATCCTTTTATATTTCTCCTGAGGTTTTCGATTGTCCTGCGTTCAGAATTGTTGTTAGTTTTGCTATCTAATCTCTCGTTCATTGTAAAATGACAATGATATCCCCTAAAATACATAACATACTTAATTATAATAACACATATATAATGAAATCATAAAGGACTTAAATACATAAAAATAGGGATGTTAGTGAGACTTGGAGTGTAGAAATGACAATTTTCTCCTTTATAAATATACAATTTTAAGCACTCAACACACCCCCCAAAGCAGTCAGGCTACAACAACCACAAAGAGAAATTACTTAGTACCTATTGAAGCAGAAGCTACAACACCAGTAGTAATAACCCAGAGTCGACCACAAGAGCAGCAATTTGCATCTTCAATTGTAGCACAGTAGTTTAGATATCGACCCTCTTTCTCAGACAAATTTCAAAAGCAAAAATAAGACAAGCAGTTCAACAAATTCCTAGAAGTGTTGAAACAATTGCGTATCAACATTCCCTTTGTAGAAGCCTTTGAACAAATGCTTAATTATGTGAAATTTTAAAAGGATATTTTGGCAAGAAAGAGAACGTTTGGAGAATTTGAAACTGTTGCTCTAATACAAGAATGCATTGGTAAAGGTAGACAAATTCTTTTTTCCAATGGATTTTATTGTATTAGACTTTGAGGCAAACAAGGAAGTACTAATTATACTCGGTAGACCTTTCCTAATAATAGGGAAGACCCTCATTGATATGTAGAAAGGAGAGTTAACCATAAAGGTAAATGACCAACAAGTCACCTTTATTGTGCTGGAAGTTACGAAGAGTCCTGATGAGGTTGAACACTACAATTTTATGAGTGTTGTAAACTTTGTGGTGACAGAAAGAATAAACAGTTGCTGCAACAAAGAAGACATCGAAGCTGCCACTTTTAAAGAACTTGAAGAAGAGGATGTTGCAGTCAATCAGATAGCATAGTTAGGAGAAAAGCAATCTGTAAGACATAACAGACACTTTGAATTTCTAGATCTTTCAAACAGGGAAATAAAACCAACAGTTCCATCTATTGAATCACCTCTTATTTTGAAACTTTTACCTTCACAGTTGAAATATGTTTATCCTGGTAAAAAGAATACACTTCCTGTAATCCTTTCATCTTTTCTCAATACAGATCAAAAAATGAGCTTGGTAGATGTGCTGGGGAAATACAAAAATGCAACTAGATAGACTATTGCAGATATTAAGGGAATCGACCCATCTATATGCATGCACAAAATTCTGTTGGATTTTTATAGCAATTCACTAGAGCAACTGAGGAGACCAAATCCTATCGTGAAGGAAGTTGTGAAAAAAGAGATCATCAAATGGCTGGATGTAGGGATCATATGCCCAATATCTAACAGTTCTTAGGTGACCCTAGTATAATATGTTCCAAAGAAAAGTGGTGTAACTACTATAGCAAATAAGAATAATGAACTTATTTCCACAAGAACATTTATTAGATGGAGAGTTTGTATGGACTACAGGAAAGTTAACAAAGCAATAAGGAAGGATCACTTCTTACTGCCGCTTATAGATCAGATATTGGACAGACTTACTGGAAAACAAAACTACTCATTCCTAGATGGGTATTCAGGCTCCAATCAAATTGTTATAGCACCAGAGGACTAGGAGAGGACCATATTCACCTGCCCTTATGGAACGTTTGCTTTCAGAAGAATGTCATTTAGTTTATGTAATGCTCCAACAACTTTTTAGAAGTGTATGATGTCCATTTTTCAGATATAGTTGAGCAGACATTAGAACTTTTCATGGATTATTTCTCAGTGTTTGAAAAGACATATGATGATTCTTTGCACAACTTGAAAGATGTACTTAAGAGGTGTGGAGAGACCAACTTGGTACGCAATTGGGAAAAATGCCACTTTATGTTACAAGAATGTATAGTTTTGGGTCATATAGTGTCCAAGAATAGGATAAACGTGGACAAGGCAAAGATAGAGGTGATAGATAAACTGCCACCTCCAACTTCAGTCAAAGGTATTAGAAGCTTTTTAGGGCATACTGAGTTCTACATAAGTTTCATCAAAATCTTTTCCAAATAACTAAACCTTTATATATGTTGCTAGAGCATGAAAAGCCTTTTAAATTTGATTAAAATTATTTCAAAACCTTTAATGAGTTAAAGAAAATTCTAGTAACCGCACTAGTTGTTATAGCACCATATTGGAATATACCTTTTGAACTTATGTGTGATGCTAGTAACTATTCTGTTGGAGCAGTATTGGGGTAAAGAGAGAATAAGATTTCTCACTCCATCTACTATGCCAGCAAAACCCTTGCCAATGCTTAGATTAACTACACCACTACTGAAAACGAGTTGCTAGCACTGGTGTTTGCCTTTGATAAATTCAAAGCCTACTTAATGGGTACCAAAGTGATAGTTTACACAGACCATGCAATAATAAAATATCTTATTTCAAAGAAAGATGCCAAACCAAGATTGATAAGATGGATCTTATTGTTACAAGAGTTGGATTTGGAGATCAATGATAGAAAATGGACTGAAAATCAAGTAGCAGATCATCTCTCAAGGCTATAAGCAGATGCCAGCTCATAGACCAAGTAAGACATCACAGAAACATTCCCTGATGAGCAATTGTTAATGCTACAACATGCACAGATGCTGTAGCAAGCTGGACTCCCATAGTATGCAGATTTTGTTAATTACTTGGTGAATGGGTTGTTACCACCTTATTTGAATTATTAGTAGCAGAAGAAATTTTTTCATGACATTAGAAGCTACTAGTTGGATGATCCTTATTTATACAAGCTATACTCAGACCATGTGATCCAAATATATGTACTTGATGAAGAAATTTCACACATACTCCACTCATGCCATGCTGCAATATATGGAGGATATTTAGAAGGCCACAGAACAACTGCTAAAGTTCTACAATCAGGTTATTACTAGCCCTTTATTTTTAAAGATGCTTATGAGTTTGCTAAATGTTGTGACAGGTGCCAAAGAACAAGAAAGATATCTCAAAGATATGAAATATCATTAACAAATATTTTGGAAATGGAGATCGTTGATGTATGAAGGATAGACTTCATGGGCCCATTCCCACCATCTTTTGGAAATTTATATATTTTAGTTGCTGTAGACGGTATCTAAATGGGTAAAGGTTGCCATATTGCCAATAAATGATACCAAAACAGTGGTGAACTTTCTTCATAAAAATATTTTCTCAAGATTTGAAACTCGAAGAGCAATCATTAGTCATAAAGGTACTCACTTTTGCAATAAAATATTTGTTGCAGCATTGGCTAAGTATGGAATTAAGCATAAGATTGCTACAGCATATCACCCACAATCCAATGGTCAAGCAGAGGTGTCCAATAGAGGGATTAAAAATATTATTAGAGAAAGTGGTGAGCCGCACCAGAAAGGAATGGTCCTTGCATTTACATGACTCTTTATGGGCTTACATAACAACATACAAGACACCACTTAGCATGTCTCTATAAAGAATCATCTATAGAAAAGCTTGTCACCTACCCCTTGAGCTAAAACATAAAGCTTATTGGGCATTAAATCAACTAAACATGAACTTACATGCTGCAGTAGAACATTGAAAATTTCAACTTTGTGAGCTTAAAGAGCTAAGGCTGTTCTCCTATGAGAATGCAAGGATTTATAAGGAGAAAACAAAAAAAAATAGCATGACCAGCACATCCAGCAAAGAACTTTAATTCAAGGCTAACTAGTTTTGCTCTTTAACTCAAGAGTAAAGTTATTTCCTGGAAAAATAAAATCTTAGTCAAGACCTTTCAAGCTAATCAGAATCTATCCTCATAAGGTTGTGGACCTTTTAGATGAAAGAAAAGGCCAGGAATTCAAGGTTAATGGGCACAAAGTAAAACATTATATGGATGCTGCTGTGGACCACTCAAAAGAGGACATGCTCCTCACAGATATAATATTGTGAGAAATTAGGAAAGGTCAAGCTGAAGGACCGAAAATCAAGCGCTGATGGGAGGCAACCCAACAATTAAAAAAGTTATCTTGATTTTTCTTTTTCTTTAAACTTAAGTTATCATGTTTTTCTTTATAATTTTCATCAATTTCTTTATTCTATTACCCAATTTCCTTTCATACCTACCTTTTGGAAAAAAAAAAAGAGAAAGCAAAGCGGAAAGAGGAGATGGACTCCAATGCTAATTGTTTCAGCAAAGCACTTAACAGGCCAGACAAATGGAGCTTTTCATTAAAATGTGGAACTTTACAATAACCTATTGCAGCACGCATACTGATTGCTGCAATATAAAGATTACCCTTATAGTGAGCCACCGAGGGAAATTTCTTTTTACTGTTGAGGCTACAAAATGTTGAGAGCTAGCGTGGTTAATATGGATCACGAATTCAAGGGATTACAATCTCTAAATTACCGCATCATAATCCCTCTTAATTCTAAGTTAGAATTTTTTTACATTTAAAATCCTTATTTCTAAGTTTATCTCAATAGAATTAATTTTCTTCCTAATTTAAATTTTTTACAACATATACAGAAAGGGGCACCCTAAATCTATTTTACCTTTCTCTTTCAGGAACTAAACCGACATTCTTACTACTCCCTGTAGCAACTGCATCTTCATCCTTTTGTATGTATGTTCAACTTGCTCCTGCAATGCCTAAATACAATATCAAAGCACAAAGTCTTAAGCACCCCTCCGGCTTCCAGGGTTACAACGCAGAAGGGAAATTTGAAGAATTTATCGAGCCTAGAAAAATCTTGAAGAAAAAGGCTTCAAATTTGCACCATAACCCCGGGGAATCATTCACACCATTCAAGCTACTGTAGTAAGACGGGGATGGTTAGACTTTTGCCAACATCTGAGGGACACCGTGCTCTCAATAGTATAGGAATTCTATGCTAACCTACTGGGACAAGATCATAAAATAATTTGGGTAAGAAACTCCCGCGTCTCTTTAGACCCATAAGTTATTAACGCCTTTTATAACTTACCCTCTGACGTGGAGTGTGAATATTCTAATCTAATTGCAAACATAACCAATAAAACATGGAATCAAGTACTAAAAATCCTTACTGTAAAAGGGACATCATGGGCTAATGAGGAAGGTCAAGTGATTAATAGAATCGATCTTAAACTTGTTGCTAAAATATGGGTCAAATTTTAAAAATTGAGATTGATGCCCACTCTACATACAACCATTGTATCACAAGAACGATGGTGCTTTTATATGTCATAGTGCGGGGGTTACCAATTGATGCGAGAGCTATTATTAAAACAAAAATTAGGGAGTTTACCATGAAACAACATAAAATAATGGCCGTCCTGTTTCTATCTTTTATTACTAGCCTATACCTAGTATCTGGGGTGCGGTCCACTATTCGAGATGAGCAAATTAAGAATGAGGAGTCTGAATGCTCGAACAATTGAAAGAAGTGTTGGAGAAACTGCTGCAGTATAACCAGAACCAGTTGTTGTAACAAGTACATGAAGAGCTATTGGGGTAAAGAGAAGACTACAAGAACTAAGTGATAGCATTACTCAGTGTATTACTGCACAACAAAGAGAGAATAACAGATGCCGGGCATACTTAATGCACTTGGTGAACCGTCTGCATTAGTTTGCTGTGTTTATGAAAAACCAACATTCCAGAGTCTTTCTTGTAGCCGTTCAACTTTAGAGACCTAGCAGGAGGCGAGAAAGGCAGAACCGGATAGTAGGCGGAGCCGAAGAGGAAGACCGGCCGGCGAGCGAGAGTCCTAAGTCGAGCTCTGACTCTGAGAAGAAGAAAGAGATTCAGGGGATGACAAAGTTGACCCATCAAAGATCAAACCTCAGAGGAAAAGACGAAAGAACACTATTGGAGATGATGATGATGATGAAGCAGAGGAAAAAGCACCAGTCCCATCCCCTCTCGTAAGGGCAAAGAAAAAGTCAAAAGTGAAGAGGACTCCGGAGATGTTTCACCAGATATCGATGTAGATTTAGAAGCAGCTGCTGAAAGTGTTACTCAAACATCTATAACAAAAAAGTACCTTTCGGACATCATTGCTGAAATAACTACTGAGGACGCTGCTGCAGTAAAATCTACCTCAGCTGCATCCTTTCAACCTTCAGTGAAATCTCTTTCAACTACCACCACGACAACCAGCAAACGCAGAGGGGCCACCTCTAGAAGTGCTACAATACGAGAAGAACCAGAGCACAAATGCACAAGATGCACTCAACCCACACTAGCCACCACTGCTAGTACTCCCTTAACTAGTCCAACACCCCCTAGAAGAAACAGAAGTCTGCAGCCATACCCCAAGATTCCCCTAAAGACCGTTTGAGAGGCGCCACGAAAAAGACGTGAATATGTGCTGCAGCAAAATAGACTACACCAGGGGAGTCCCCCTTACTAGCTCAATTTACTTTCTTTCCTTTCCAGAATTTATCTTTTAGTTTTAATGCTTTTTACTATCATCTGTATGTGTAGTTTGATTATTTTTGCGTGCATGTGAGGACCCAACACCTTTCAAGTTTGGGGAGAGTTATGCTAAGTTATATTATTGTGTTTAGAGTGTATGTTTGCATTGTGCGTTTGGTGTGGTATGTAGCTCTGTTATCTAATTATAAGTGGATTTAATAAAAACCCAATAAGGATGGCTTGAGTGTTAATTTTAAAGTACAAAGCAGAATAGTTCATGGACAAAGGCTGAATTTTGTCATTACACATAAGCTTTCAGTAAGTCCTATGAGAATGCTGTAGCAAAACTAAAGAAAATAAAAAAAGGCAAAAAAACCTCAAGCTTTGGGGAAAATATTTTTAATTTGTGCTTATTGTTAAATAGTTACTACTCCAATGGCTTAAAGTTGTTGAGTAACCAGGGTTGAGTATGTACTCTGTAACGCCCAAAAAAAAAAAAAAAAAAACCATTATGGAATTGGGCTTTCACTAGGATTTATGGAGGCCTTTTTATTAGAAAAGGGTAGAAAAGGGTATTAAGTTATTATGAGGTTAATTATAAGTTTGTTTTTGCCAAAAGGGCTATTTCTCCAAAATTCCATTCCCTATAAATTCATCTTTTATCTCCCTTTTTCATAACCCTAAAAACCTATGATATTCTTGTTTCCTCTCTTATCAATTGATCATAGTTTTTCTTCACTCACCATGGATTCAATTCTTGTTTAGGAGAATCAAAGCAATCGGTATGTATACCATCTTCAATCCCTTCAAGATTTGTTTTAAATTATTCTATGTAAGGTTTATGTTGACATGATTTGAGATTTTTTTTAGATCTTGATACATGATGTGTTTGGGTTTTGTTTGGGGTTTTGATTAATTAGGAGATTGGTTAATCAACCTTTGGCATAATAAGCATGTAGGATGATTTCTGGACAGCATGATATCTTGATTTTTTTGACTGATACTTTGTGAACGAATTTTTCTTAGAAATTTATATTCTGGAAAATAGACATATATAACCTCCTTAATAAATTTTATTTCATCAAATTTGATTTCGTTTTCAATTTAATATGTATTTTCGAATTAGAAACCACTGCACTGGAAAACTGTAATTCCAACAGTCCAATCGGGTTTACAGAATTATTTTCACTATCAAATGAACTCGGAAAATTATGAAAGTTTATACAGATGTTAATATACGTGTTTAGTATCTCCAGTTTTAATTTCATAATTTTATGATAAGTATTTCATTTTATAAAATTCTCAGAACCTGTTCTGTTCGGTTAAGGTTATGAGAAAACAGTTTTGGAATTGTTGGGAAATAAATAGTTTTAAAAATGTTTTTGATCTCGGATCCTCTTCAAACTTTTATATGAGATACTCATGGATGTCCAGAATAGTTTTGTAGAATATTATGTCATTCGAGGTTTAGATTAAGAGTTAAAATTCTAAGATCAGACCTGTGCGGGAATGAATTAGAAAGACAAATTCTTAGAGTGAGTTATTAATAGTTATGTTTTGATTTGTTAAGGTGTTGAAGGCTCTTAGGGATTTAGAAGTGTGTAGTTCAAGATCTTCTTATCAAGGTAAGTAACTTCATTCCTAGTATACTGGATATATATAAGTATTTTGATATTATTATTATAAGTATAAATGTTTTTTATACTACTTAGAAGATGAATAGATTTTAGTTTTTATACTACCTTTACGATTAAAGGATTTTCATACCAAATTCAGTTTATGAAAATGTTTTCAAATCTGAATTCTTTTAACAAAATCTTTTATAAATGCTTTTCAATATGTAAATTATTTTAATGACATGACTACCGTTTATGATTTTATCTGTAAAATAGTGTGCAAGCCTAAATTGTTGTTATGGACTTTTATGAAATTGATACGAATGTTTTGTACCCATATATGATTTTAATTATTTATGATTGTACGGGGGCCACCTCTTAAGACTATATGGGGGCCACCTCTTGAAGAAAAGCGTCATAGTGCCACATATAGTGCAAAGTGCCAGTTATAAATCATTATGTTTTTGCTCATTGTCCGTAGTTATTCGATTACGATTACGATTACGATCGTAATATCGATATATGCATACGGACCGATCTTGGTATAAGTTCTGAATGTGCACACAATATTACGATTACATGCGGGCGGGTCAGACTATAGGTGACACTATGTGACATGAGCTTCGTTATGTTTTACGTACATGTGAATATGATTTGCCTTAATAAGTAACTATGTTTTGACATTCGAATTCTTATGGATTTCGTTATCTAATTGAAATATGTTATTTCATCATGGAATATAGTTTTTATGAAACTTATGGATTTATGAAATATATTTTGCTCAAAGAAGGCTTGCAATATATTTTGAGTATTGATAGGCCTAGTGTGTTAGGAATGGTTTTACTTACCGAGTTGACGGCTCACCCCTCGTCATTACTTTTTGCAGATTAAGTTCCTTTGAGAGGTATGCTTAGCCCTGGTGTTAGGGATTTTCGTTTCTGTTCGCCATTCGAATAAGAAGAAGAACAGACTCATGTTTATTTTTAGTTTATTTTGATCATGAGCTTGTAATTTGGGTTTTGAGACTTTGTTACTTTTATGTCTCTGGGAGATTATTTAACATTGGATGTATGAACTTGTGGATTATTCTTATAAGAACTTGAGGTATACCAGTTTGGTATTTGTGAGTAGAGATTATGTTTTCACGGTAACCCCTTCTCTCCGTGCTTTCATGCGTGTTAGATTTAATGTTACAATTAATGATATCGAGAGAATAGGTTTAGGATTCTGTAGACTTTATTTGAGGATAGATTTCTTAAGCACAATCAATTAGATCAATGGTATTGTTCGTCATGAGGTTATTGGAGATAGTAGATCTTTAGGGTAGGGACTAATATGATATATACTCGATTGCCCCTTATTAGAGGTGATTTGAAATGTACCATGTGAGACTGAATTGCTTATGAGTTGGACAAGAATTCTTGACTAATTTCGAGGACGAAATTTTTTTTTAGGAGGGGAGAATTGTAACGCCCAAAAAAAAAAAAAAAAACCATTATGGAATTGGGCTTTCACTAGGATTTATGGAGGCCTTTTTATTAGAAAAGGGTAGAAAAGGGTATTAAGTTATTATGAGGTTAATTATAAGTTTGTTTTTGCCAAAAGGGCTATTTCTCCAAAATTCCATTCCCTATAAATTCATCTTTTATCTCCCTTTTTCATAACCCTAAAAACCTATGATATTCTTGTTTCCTCTCTTATCAATTGATCATAGTTTTTCTTCACTCACACCATAGGATTCAATTCTTGTTTAGGAGAGAATCAAAGCAATCGGTATGTATACCATCTTCAATCCCTTCAAGATTTGTTTTAAATTATTCTATGTAAGGTTTATGTTGACATGATTTGAGATTTTTTTTTAGATCTTGATACATGATGTGTTTGGGTTTTGTTTGGGGTTTTGATTAATTAGGAGATTGGTTAATCAACCTTTGGCATAATAAGCATGTAGGATGATTTCTGGACAGCATGATATCTTGATTTTTTTGACTGATACTTTGTGAACGAATTTTTCTTAGAAATTTATATTCTGGAAAATAGACATATATAACCTCCTTAATAAATTTTATTTCATCAAATTTGATTTCGTTTTCAATTTAATATGTATTTTCGAATTAGAAACCACTGCACTGGAAAACTGTAATTCCAACAGTCCAATCGGGTTTACAGAATTATTTTCACTATCAAATGAACTCGGAAAATTATGAAAGTTTATACAGATGTTAATATACGTGTTTAGTATCTCCAGTTTTAATTTCATAATTTTATGATAAGTATTTCATTTATAAAATTCTCAGAACCTGTTCTGTTCGGTTAAGGTTATGAGAAAACAGTTTTGGAATTGTTGGGAAATAAATAGTTTTAAAAATGTTTTTGATCTCGGATCCTCTTCAAACTTTTATATGAGATACTCATGGATGTCCAGAATAGTTTTGTAGAATATTATGTCATTCCGAGGTTTAGATTAAGAGTTAAAAATTCTAAGATCAGACCTGTGCGGGAATGAATTAGAAAGACAAATTCTTAGAGTGAGTTATTAATAGTTATGTTTTGATTTGTTAAGGTGTTGAAGGCTCTTAGGGATTTAGAAGTGTGTAGTTCAAGATCTTCTTATCAAGGTAAGTAACTTCATTCCTAGTATACTGGATATATATAAGTATTTTGATATTATTATTATAAGTATAAATGTTTTTATACTACTTAGAAGATGAATAGATTTTAGTTTTTATACTACCTTTACGATTAAAGGATTTTCATACCAAATTCAGTTTATGAAAATGTTTTCAAATCTGAATTCTTTTAACAAAATCTTTTATAAATGCTTTTCAATATGTAAATTATTTTAATGACATGACTACCGTTTATGATTTTATAAAAATAGTGTGCAAGCCTAAATTGTTGTTATGGACTTTTATGAAATTGATACGAATGTTTTGTACCCATATATGATTTTAATTATTTATGATTGTACGGGGGCCACCTCTTAAGACTATATGGGGGCCACCTCTTGAAGGCCAAAGCGTCGCAAAGTGCCACATATAGTGCAAAGTGCCACGTATAAATCATTATGTTTTGGCTCATTGTCCGTAGTTATTACGATTACGATCGTAATATACGATATATGCATACGGACGATCGGGTATAAGTTCTGAATGTGCACACAATATTACGATTACATGCGGGCGGGTCACCGGGACTATAGGTGACACTATGTGACATGAGCTTACGTTATGTTTTCTGTACATGTGAATATGATTTGCCTTAATAAGTAACTATGTTTTTGACATTCTGAATTCTTATGGATTTACGTTATCTAATTGAAATATGTTATTTCATCATGGAATATAGTTTTTATGAAACTTATGGATTTATGAAATATATTTTGCTCAAAGAAGGCTTGCAATATATTTTGAGTATTGATAGGCCTAGTGTGTTAGGAATGGTTTTACTTACAGTTGACTCACCCCGTCATTACTTTTTGCAGATTAAGTTCCTTTGAGAGGTATGCTTAGCCCTGGTGTTAGGGATTTTCGTTTCTGTTCGCCATTCGAATAAGAAGAAGAACAGACTCATGTTTATTTTTAGTTTATTTTGATCATGAGCTTGTAATTTGGGTTTTGAGACTTTGTTACTTTTATGTCTCTGGGAGATTATTTAGCATTGGATGTATGAACTTGTGGATTATTCTTATAAGAACTTGAGGTATACCAGTTTGGTATTTGTGAGTAGAGATTATGTTTTGCGAGTAACCCCCTTCTCTCACGTGCTCTGTACGTGTTAGATTTGGGGTGTTTCATACTCCATATGCAGACTTGAGTCCAAAAGAAATAAGAGCTATGAGCATTGCTGTAGCACCCAAAAAATAAATCCCTTTAGAGAAACTCCTCTGTCTAAGGCATTGAAATAGCCAGGTCTATTCATGAGCCATATGTTTAGCCTTTAGCTAAAATATGTCTATAGATATTACTATGTTGTAATCATTGCTGCAGCAACTCTGATCTATGCATTGGTAAAGTAATTAGGTTTAATCACATAAAAAGAATAATGACCCATTGAAGATAGTTTCTTGACAAATTGACATGTTTGCTATATAGCACAGTTTGAGTTGAATTGCAACTTTTGTCCCTAGATGTAAATATATTTGTGTTCTACCTCAGAATTTTATGCAATATCTGTGTAATGCTATAGCACTTCTGGAATTTGATCAAAGTGGCGTACACACATTCTCGACAGAATGACGCCTAAGTCTAGAACTTAAACTGCTATGGAAAATTTTGCATGATTAAGAATGTGATCTTAGGTTGAACAATCCATGCGAATTTGATGACAGAGCTAAGTTACTTGTTGTATGATTGTGTGATTGTAGTATTAGTGTCATTGTCATTACTTAAGGACAAGTAATAGTTTAAGTTTAAGGGTGTGATGAGAGTTATCATGGCATTTTTAGGCTTAAATCAAGACTACTTAAAAAGTAATTGATTTTGTTTTACTGCACTTTAATGATAGTTTGCATTACATTCATTTTATTTAAGGTTTAATAAAGTTTGTGTGATTTTTGAATAATTGTATACCTAAAATATATGTTTAACTATAGGTAAATGGAAACTTGAATTTTACGGAAAAGATGCTATTGGAATGGACTTATAAAGAGGACAAACAAGCATGACTATAAAAGAACTGGAGCAAGTCTGGTACATAAAAGATGATGTAGTAACCATTACTGTAGCATCATAGAGCATTGACAGAGAAAAATATGGGCGAGATATTCAGAATATTACAATCTATAGTTTCTTAATCTGGAAGATGCGCGCCGTAAAGTTTCCAGTTACCCTAATTTGCGATTATAAAAGGGACTGCATGCAAAGGAAAGAGGAGGCCATCAATCAAGATCAAAACAAAAAAGAAACAATGAAGAAACAGAATTCTCGAGCAGAATTCAAGGCTGCACCAGTAGAAGAAATTTTCAGAATAAATTGGAATTCACTTTTTCTCATTCCTTTCTTGTTTACTTGTTATTCATTGATCATGGAGATGTATTTGATGGCTAGAACTTAGTTGTTTAATTTCCTTTCACAAATTATAAATTAAATTTATTTGTGGTTTAGTGTTAAACTATCTTGATTGTTAATTGACTGAAAATAGGTGTTGTTGCATGTTTGCTATATCATGTTGGTTTAATAACAATTATTTACATTTATTATTTCGGTTGACCACTCTTTTAATAATACAAGTTAAGAAAGAGCCGCAAAAGGGCCAATCTTAGTGGAACGTATTAGAGCAAAACTTGGTCTTCGATTGAGTTTTCTGGATTGAGTTTAACTTGAGTCCAAAAAGAGTCATGGTTAATCTAAGATTAGTGATCAACTAAATATGAGGATTCACCTTGTAGGGTAAAGAGAACATAAACGTGTAATTCTATATCTTATGTTGACATAGCAACGAGTCATTGTTAGGTTACATAAAGATATAAGACATCCAACATGCTACCGCTAAGGATAAAAATGGTTTCTGCCCAGTGCTGTTGTAGATGCTGCAGCAACTGAACTTGGCATGAATAAAACAATCAACACCATCAAGAGATTTTAATTACTTAACTATTCTATTCCTATTTATTTTACCTTCATGTTTAACGTGAAAATTTTATTCACTGTATTTTTAATTATTGTGTTTTTATTTTTTCACTCAATCTTTTAGTTCTATTAGTTGCCTTGTTTTAGTTCGAACATAGATTTCACTGTGAAATTGCTGTAGCAGGTCTGATAGCATCAATCCCTGTAGAGATGAGCTTGGATATTCATCATTATATTACTTGTTCTGTACACTTGCGCATTGATAATACTACCAGATGAGAAAATGACTGAAAGAAATTAGTGTACCTAATAGGAAGAACTCAATGATTAGCAACAAGTGAATGGGACGAGTAAACTGAAATATCCCGTCAAGGCTAAGGCAAAAGGAAAAGGAAAGTTGAATGGATAGTAAGACATGCACGTTTATCTATTAATTTGTAATTAAATAGGATCGCTCGTAGTCCTTTAGTCACTCCAGGCTAAGCAAATCAAACCAAGTCTAGTGAGCTACCTTCAAAGCATTTTACAAACCAATCATCATTATTTCCTAATCACAAAGAAAAACAAAAAGAGGATGAGACTACCACCTATCAGAGGTGCTTTCCAACCTTAGAAACAAAAAAAGGGAATTGTCTTGCTTAGAGACAATTATGTGCCAAACAAGTGTCTTATCATATTCTATGTAAGTAGTGATCTCGTGCTTCAAATTACTAAAAATGTTAGTTTTGGCATTAGACCCTAAAATTATGGCCAGACAACCCAAGAGGTGGTGAATTGGTTTATTACAAAAGAACGCTCTACAATGAAATTGACACAGCAAATAAGTAAAACAATGCAGCAAACGATAAAAGATACAGGCAATGGATAGATAAGAATATTCTCAATATTTTGTTGATTGTTGAGAATAACATAATAAAAAAAAAATCCGCATTGATTCTAAGAATATCCACAAATCTAAAGTATTAAAAACTCATTAATTCTACAGAATACTAAGAAGTAATAAGAATAGAACTCAAACCAAGAGTTTACTACATGAATAATCAATAACAAATAATCAAAAATTGTTTGTAAAAGTTAGAAAAGACACTTATTCATGTTAACTATCATTTATCCTTATTTGACTAAAAAATTCATTTTGATAAGACTCCTAACTAAATTAGAAAACAACTCAAATAAGTAATGCCTAAATAATGAAACTCTAAATAGAAAAGAATTAAACTAGAATATAAATTAATCAAAATATTCCTAAATGTTATAAATTTCAATCTAATTAAGATTTCTTCAATTACTTGCTTTGTCATTTCCGCTAGGGTAAAGACAATTCATATCCGAATTTTGCTAGTTGCAAGCCCAAAATAATCATCATTTCCCTTACAAAAAAGAAAATTTTGCTAGTTGCTAATGAAAAGCCTTGAATTTTCCAACCTTGATGATGATATCTATCCAGTCTATCCAACAAAACATGCATAAAAATCTTGAATCAATAATTTTGTATGTGCTATGTTAAGACAACTAGAGAAGACAATGTTGAATAATGTTCTTTATACATTTAATATTAAAATCCTTACCATTTCATCAATTATTTTTCTTTACACCTTTAAGATGAGACGACAATGCTATATAATATATGCTATGTTAAGAGAATAAGAGAGAGTACGGCTAAATGTACTTACCTCCATAAAGTATATTTATGAATGTGATTATATCTTCATATATTTTACATCATTAATTTATCAATAAATTGATAATTTATTAATCTATGATTAACTAGTGTTGTTAAGAGTAAACCTTAATTTACCCCCAAAATAGAATGACAATCTTCAATTTATCCCCCGAAAGTATGAAAACTTCAATTAGGCCCATTTATTGTTTAGAAGATTAAAAAAAAAAAAAAAGATCATCAATGCAACCCTCATTTGATAGTTGAAGTATTCATACTTTTAGCAGTAAATTAAAGATTATCATTGTATTTGGAGGGTAAATTAAAGTTTAACCTATTGCTAAATTACTAGGTTTTCCATGTACTAATTAAGGCTATTAATTTATCATGGTTATACCATATATTCAATGAAGTATTGGATCTTAATCATAATCAATAAATTCATCCATGCTTTTAAGAATGTGCTCTATTGTATACTTGTCACTTTATATTGTTAGACTATGTTTGTGGATCTAATATAAACTCAATCAAACATGTTAGTTCTCTCTACGTTTATTATGAACAAAATCAATGACGTTATTGCCATTAGGCTAATGCTTGATGCCTTTCTCATTAGTTTGCAAATTGGTGGCCAACAATTGTATATTCAACACACATATATGTATGTAATGTTTTAACTTTGATAGCGTTGTGTCATAGCATAAAGCCAGACAACAAAAGTCCATTACCTCAAAACATTAACATGTGTACTGTAAATTAATCTATAATGACGACAACAGTCTTATATGTCGTTGCCAACCGTCACATGTGAAGCTACTTCACTGCCTCACAAGCAACTTGAGTCGCAGACTAGTTTCCGTGCCATGAGGATGTAGGGCCAGTTGCTATAAGGGTGTGAGTGTTAGGGAAAATTCAGTTTAAAAAAAAAAATTTAGGACCGATCTCATAAAATATATATGAATTTGTAATCTAGAAATCATACCTTGAAAATCTGATTTGGCTTTTTCCGCCGATGTGATTTAGGCTCTCAGATCACGATCCGTCACCACCACGTTAGTTAGATCACGATCCATCACCAAACGATCTTCCGCTGACTCGATTTATCTGCGCAGCGTGTGGGCCTTTATCACCTATAAGCAAACTAAGCGGGAAAATTTTCTCTAAAAAATTTTAGAGAAAAATGCTTTTCTCAGATATATATAAAGTGGCTTTCCCATTCTGTTTAGGAGAATAAACTTTTATATCTTCTCGTAGTGAAAACCCAAGGCCCAATAATTAAAACTCACGTTACTTGCTTTTCTCCATAAATTGTAAAATAACATAAGGCCCTACATAAGCATATTAATGGAGCCTCCACTAAATAATATAATTATGTTTTGACCCAATTGCTAGTTATCTTATTAATCCAAGTAATGGTGCGGTCGATTAAATGAAGCTAACAAGGGGATCATGGGAACATACAATTAAACTTGTAATTAAACAAGCTTAATCATTTAATTCCAACTCTACTCCACTATAAGATTTGAACTGACTTTTATAATTGTATGTTCGAATAATAATTAAACAAGCCTATCATTAATCATTTTCTTAAAATCTTATTATAGTTTATATGACTTAAGCATAAATATTAGAGGTTATTATGGTCAGAAGAAACATTTCTTTTCTTAGATAAAAACATATATTATTTATCATTATATCTTACTTTGAGTAGATCAATGGACTTATATGATATAATATGTCTTTATAAATAACCAAAATAAGTAATAAATAGAGGATCCAAAAATAACAGTGTACTCCTATTTATTAAAACAAGTCACCGAAATTAAATTCCTCTAAGAAAGACAAATATAAAAATTAAAGTCTCGTAAAATTGATCTAGCTTTTCAATTGATATAAACTAGCATGTCCCCAACTGCTGCTTGAAGCTTTCTTCACTTAATCTCTTGGTTTCCTGAAAACCAAATAAATGAATTACAAATTAGCTATCTCAGATTCACTATTGCATAAATCAATAGAAATCTGAACTAATTAGGAAGCTTAGAGATTTCCTATACCTGATTTTAATAATCTTAGGACAATCTTTCTTCTAGTGACCCTTCTGTCCATACTTGTAACACTTGCCTCTTGGCTTGCCACTTCATTTAGTGAACACTTTGTCAATCCATACTCTTTCTTGCTCATTCCAGTCTTTCGACTTAAGCCTTGAAGAGAATCCTTTTTCAGGAAGTTTTCTGCTATGATAAAACTCTTCTATAGCAAGTAGTTCGCGCATTAATTCAATTAAGGTCATATCTTTATTGTTTAAGATATAGTTGACCTTAAACTCTTTGAATGTATCAGGTAAAGATTCAATCACCATGTTAATCTTTGTTTTATCATCGATTTGAACACCATGAATCTCTACCTCACTCAAATAGTCCATCATTTCGAGGACATGTTCACGAACTTTTATGCCCTCTTCCATCTTAGTATCCGTAATACGTTTTAACGCTGTATCTCTAGCAAAATGAGTATTTTGCCCAAACATCTGATGAAGACTAGCCATTATTTCAGTGGCTGTTTCCATGCTCAAATGTATCTTATGCAGTTCTACAGAAATCGAAGCCAATATATAGCGCTTAGTCATTTTGTTAGCTTCGCACCATTTCTCATAAGGCTCCCTCTGATTTCTATAATCGTATAACGATGGTTCTGGAGGCGGTGGGTCAACACATATTTGCAGTAGCGGCATTAAATAGATTGCGTTTCAATCTAAATAATTTTCTCAGAGTTCATTTTAACAAGGATAATTAATAATGGGTTGATGGAAGTCATTTTGAAAAACAAAATGAGACGTGCATAAATACTTTGAAACAATATTCACAATAAATGACAAAATGCAAAACCATAAATGCATTTTAATTTGTTATAACGATAATCTAATCAGCTTTGACAAGCTATCCGTTGGGAAAGTCGTATACACTTACTAGACCTAATTTTCCATTAGATTATTTACTTTCGTAGAGACATGATAAATAATTATCGTTATCCTTTGGGCCTAAATTTGTTATGAGCTTCGTTGGGAAGGTTAATAACAAATTTTAGTTGAGTCTGTATAACCATTGTTTCAATCTACGTATTTTTATATCAATAATCACCGTTGGGGTGAACAATTAATTGAAAAATATTTCAATTTTATCTTTAAAGTTCATTCAATAAAATATCTAATATATATACCTCCATGGAGCGTCACCGTATCGTGAAGTCATGATATATATAATTTTATTATTGAACTAACAATGAGCCCATGGAAAAATTATCTTGAATTTTCCTCTCCCACTCAATATTTTAAAATTGGTTTTCCTTGAAAACATACATTAATAATATATTGTTAATTGCGTACTTCTATAATATGATCTAGATGATATCCAATATTATAAAGCGTTTGCAAATTACAAACAATATAATGAAATTCATATTATATGAATCTATGTGTCATTATGCGTAGGTGGCACTTTATTCATATGACGTGTTATCGTGGCGTGTTATTAACCAAAATACAACATACGTAAAAATAATTAAATAATCTTAATTCATGGCTTTCAAAAGCGAAAACACATTAAACCTAAGCCTAATCTTCATTGTCATGTCTTGTTAAGAATTTTAATTGTTTTAGTTTTGAAAGAAATAAATAAAATCCTCTTTTTTTTTATTATAAATAAAAAATTTTGGACCAAAAATAAATTTAATGTGTTAAATTTTATCTATGCATTTTTAATCCATTAAGCCCAAATTTTAATTAGGTCTAAAACTAGGATTCATTAAGCCCAAAACTATTATTAGACTTAAATACAAAAAATTAAAATTTTTCTGCCCAAAAGAAAAATTATGGAACCATAGGGATCCCAATGATAAAAACCATTGGAACCCTAAATCCATCTTCTCGCTTTCGTTTCTTCCCCATCAACCAAAAGAAATCCAGCCGCTTTTCATGATTTTCCCACCGGACAGCTGCCATCTTCGGCGCCGAGTTAATGTCATTGCATCATCTGAAAGCCGCCGCCGTCCGCCAGCAGCCATCTTGCTCACGCAACCCACCTTTGCTCAGGTTGCTGGCCACGAAGCTTGCCGCTACAGCTGCTGGCAGTGCAGGTTGCAGCGCGCGTAGCTGGCCACAAAGGCCCCGCGCGCTGCTTGCTGAGCGTGGCAGCGCAGCATGCGCTTCTGGCCACTCGGGACACGCTGCTTGCTACCGCTGCAACACGAGCTGCTTGCTGAGTGCGGCAGCGCAGCGTACGCTGGTCGTCACTCGGTCCACACGCGATGCTGCAGTGTGTGCAGCGTTGCTTGCAGCGGTTTCCAGAAAGCTTCCAACAATTGCAGCTTGTGTTTCTAGCAGTCTCGCCCAAGTGTCCGCAAGTTTCCCGAGATTTACAAATTTTCTAGGCCAATTTTGGCTTACAAAATCTCTAGAACAGTAAAATAAATCAAGAGGGAAACATGGTGATAAAAGACCACCCCTCTTGTTACAGATCCAAAGAAAAATACAATAGAAAATCTAACCATGAATTAAGACAAACCATAAGCATGCTTTATTCATATATTAAACAAATAATATGTATCTGAATAAATTGTTCCACTCTAATACATAATTATCAAGATTAATTTCATACGAAATTCTTATACATTAATATGAGATGGCTCTGATACAAATTGTTGGGGAAAATTCAGTTTTAAAAAACAACTTTTAGGACCGATCTCATAAAATATATATGAATTCGTAATTTAGAAATCGTACTTGAAAATCGATTTGAACTTTTCCGTGATGTGATTTGGCCTCGGATCGTGATCTGTCACCATCGTTCGTTAGATCGCGATCCGTCACCAAACGATCTTGGGGTTATGACCGGGATTGATCTACTGACGGCGTGTGGTGGCTATCACCACTATAAGAATGAACATTTTCTCTAAAAATTATAGAAAAATCTTTTCTCGAGATATATATAAAGTGGGAACAATTCTATTTATATCTTTCGTAGTGGAAACCCAAGGCAAAATTAAAACTCAGGTTACTTGCTTTTCTCCATAAAGGATCCACCGTAAAATAACATGCATATATATAAAGCGTATTAATGGGCATAAAACAAATAATATAATTATGTTTTGACTAAATTCTTTAGTTATCTTTAACATTAATCCAGAGTAATGGTGATCGATTAAATGAAATTTGCAGGATCGTTTGAACATCTGATAATTCTGACAATGATAAAACTTGTAATTAAACAATCCAATTAAATTCAACTCTCTCCACTATAAGATTGAATCGACCTCCATAATTGTATGTTCGAATAATAATTCGTCCATTGATTTCTTTCTTCTTTCGATCGCTGTCATCTTTAATTAAATCGATATCTCAACTGTCCAATCGATTTTGTTACATCTTGTTCCTTGACACTTACTGGTTTTCTCTAATGATCATTTTCAACATACTAAATATGTTGACACACTTTGGCGAATTACATGATCAAGTCTTGGCCTATCGAGATGTGTCGTACAAATTCTATATTGTTAATCTATAACTCCATACTCATAATTGCTCCCACCAAGATCCGGGTAATCTTGACCACAGTGTGTGTCATGTCCAATGGTAACTCAAATGGAATAACAATTACAATCATGAAATCATAATTAACTTTCGAGATTAAGATTACGGTAAAATCAATGCCTATGAGTTTAATAAGTCTAACAGGTCATTTCAAGGTTAATTAAATCTCATATGTGATCCAAACAGGTAGTCAAACTACATTGATGAATTCATACATGATTAAGACAAATCATTCAATGAATTTCTACGATCTAACGTAAATAAAGCTACTCTATTTATCAACTGCGAACTTAATTTATTTAATCATAAGATAACTTGTATTTATGTCTTCTATGAATCCATATGATGATCACATAAATACATATAATATGATTAAACGGATCTTTTTCAATATATATTTATGCAATTGAAAATATCTCAAATATTTTATTAATCAAAAAATAAATTAATATGCTTTAAAAGAGCATATAATCCCAACAGTGAGGTCATGACTTACCATCACTTGAATCACATCGGTCCTGGTTTTTTCTCTTTGTAAGGGGAAAATAGAGCTTGGCGATTTATCTGATTACATTTAAGTGCAGCAATCGAAAAAAACAGTCTCAATTCTAAGTAGAAATGGCCAATAGGCCTAGCAAAACGAGACACAGTACAGGTGCAATAAGCGTTTATAGAGTATAAGATAGGGCGAGCACACTTTGATAGGACACATAAAATGGCATGTCATACATGTGCGTGAGTTGGCTTAGATATTTAGTCATACAAACAGCAATTGCATGACATGACGGGAAATGGGCAAAGTGCAGGACGTGAAAAAACCCACAGAGATCACGCTTTAAATCTTATCTTATTTTTAATTAAATTATACTGCTATATAGTATTTAAATAAATGAATCTAAAATGTACAATGTCAAATTTAAGAAGTTTTGTTCTATTTCTATTTAATTAAATTTTTAATATAAACTAATATTATGTTATTTTAAGATTTAATCAAATTTGAATTGAATTGGACTTCTCATTTAGTGCAATGTTAGTTGGTCAAGTTTTTTTTAAATATTATTGGTGCTATGTATTGCAAATGTAATAAATTTTTCAATAAACTTCAATTTAGTGAAATAATATGTTTCTAAAAAAGTTAGTTAAAAGTATTGTAATTTGTCTAATTTTATCTTATGATAACAATATTTTATCAAATTCGTCTGTTCGAATTTATAATATTTAGACCCATGTTTACAGCAGCGTTTTTGACAAAAAGCTTTAGCTTCGTGTGGTTGAATGCGTAAAACAAATTACCTAGTAAAGGGTGCGCTTGTGTTCGAAACCTATTGGTGTCAAAACTCAAAAAGAAAAAAGAGTCGGACCTGGCCACGTGCCCTCATGAGTTTTGCTTTCGACGGGGCGTGCTTGTGTTCGAAACCTATTGGTGTCAAAACTCGAAAAGAAAAAGGAGTCAGACCTTTGCTTTTGACGGGTCATGCCAGCATGTTGGCCATCTTTATATGTACCACAACCTAGCGAATATTGGAAACAATCCATTCATAATTTGTGATAAAGTATCTAAAGATGGCTAACGGGTCGGGCGGTACGGGATAGGGTACAGATATTGCATGTATTTATATAGTAAGGTACAATACGAGTAAGTTTCTGTTGGGGAAAATTCAGTTTAGAAAAAACTTTTTAGGACCGATCTTATAAAATATATATGAATTCGTAATCTAAAAATCGT
This sequence comes from Citropsis articulata, assembly GCA_030449925.1. Lineage (NCBI taxonomy): Eukaryota > Viridiplantae > Streptophyta > Magnoliopsida > Sapindales > Rutaceae > Citropsis > Citropsis articulata. Next base: position 2,374,715 of record JASUUH010000212.1, on the reverse strand, counting down.
ACCTTGAAAATCTGATTCGGCTTTTTCTGCTGATGTGATTTAGGCTCTCAGATCACGATATGTCACCACCACATTCGTTAGATCATGATCCGTCACCAAACGATCTTCCCAGTTATGACTAAGGATTGATCTACACTTGACGTGTGGGTGCCTTTATCACCACTATAAGCTAACTAGCAGGAGAAAATTTTTCTCTCAAAAATTAATTTTTCGAGAGAAAACCTTTTTCTCTGATATATATATAGAGACTTTCCTCTCCTGTTTAGGATAGAATAAGCCCTTTTATATCTCTTTCATAATGGAAAACCTAAGGCTCAAAGAATTATGAAACTCACGTTGCTTTTCTTTGTCATAGGGGCCCACCTTGTAAAATAACATAAGGCCCTTTATACATAAGCATATTAATGGAGCCTCCCACTAAATAATATAATTATGTTTTTGACCCAAATTGCTAGTTATCTTTAACATGTCTGATGAGTGGTGCGGTCGATTAAATGAAACAGGGATCATTTGGGAACATACAATCGTGGCTATAACAATTAAGTCGATGAATTAAACAAGCCTAATCATTTAATTCCAACTCTACTCCACTATAAGATTGGGCCGACTCCATAATTGTATTTTTGAATAATAATTCATCCCAAGCCACATTGATTTCTTTATTCTTTCAATCCTTTGTACCACGTCGTTAATTAAATCGATATCTCAACCGTCGATTTTGTTACATCTTGTTCCTTGACACTTCTTGGTTTCTCTAATGATCATTTTCAACATACTAAATATGTTGACACACTCTGTGGAGAATTCATGATCAAGTGAAAACCTATCGAGAGATGTGTCGTTACAAATTCTATATTGTTAATCTATAACTCAATACTCATAATTGCTCCCACCAAGATATCTGGGTAATCTTTGTGCAAGTGTGTGTGTCCAATGGAATAACAATTACAATCATGAAATCATAATTAACTCAAGATTAAGATTACAGTAAAATCAATGCCTATGAGATTTAATAATTCTGACAATTATTTCAAGGTTAATTAAATCTCATATGTGATCCAGCTCAATGTAGTCAAACTATATCAGTAAATTCATACATGATTAAGACAAATCATTCAATGAATTTACTACAGTCTAAACATAAATAGAGCACCCAACTCCATTTATCAACTGCGAACTTAATTTATTTAATCATAAGATAACTTGTATTTATGTCTTCTGTGAATCCATATGATGATCACATAAATACATATAATATGATTAAACGGACCTTATTCAATATGTTTATGCAATTAAAATATCTCAAATATTTTATTAATCAGAAAATAAATTAATATGCTTTAAAAGAGCATATTATCCCAACAGTTTCAATAGGGCACGCTGCACAGCACTTGCGTGAGCTGGACCGGACTTAGAATTTTAGACATGTGGACCTTAAAAGTATGACTCGATTAGAAATAAGTCAAAGTATGACACATAAAAAAGCATGTAATAAGCACATTTTATTAGTGGGCTAGCACACGGTCCGTTGGCTATCAATAGCATGTAGGCTAAATTGTTATCAAAGTAAAAATTTTTAATAAAAAATAAATATAAAATTGTTATGATTTTGCAAATATCTTGAAATTAAATTTTTAATAGATTTTATTAACATAGGTTTTTAAAAATTAATTTAAGTCTCAGTTTAAAAAAATATATAATTATTTTATGATTATAATTTATTAAATGAATAAATAATATCTTGATTTTAATAAATAAAATTATAAATATCATGATTTTATAAATGATAAATCTAAAATTTTACGACATTAATATTTCATAAATGAAATATTAATAAATGTTATTTCGTGCTTAGCAATCAATATTTCATTTTTGTATAGTTGTGAGTAGTCGTAATCCGCATTTCATTGTTGTAAGTTGTGACTTGTTATAATTAATATCTCATAGTTGTGACTTCTTGTGATTGTTATTTGAGGATTGTAATTTTAATTTTAATAAATCATTATTATGGTCAATGGAATTAAATTTATGTATTGTTGTATTATAATTTGTTATCATGAAATTAAATATATAGTTGAGAAATTGTGATAAACTGACAATGAAATATTAATTATTCCTTAATAAAAATTATTATTGTTGTTGTTGTTGTTGTTTTTGTTTTTGTTGTTATTATTATAAATGAATGGGTTGGAGGGCTTGAAAAAACACGCTAGGCATTTGAGCTTAAAGAAAGTACGCCAGACATGTGGAATTGAAAAAGCACACTAAGCATGTGGGAAAAAAAAAAAGTTGACGGGCTATTTTTGGGCAAAGGCCAAGCACAACATGCATGGGCTCATACCATCTGCTGTCCCAAGCCTTAAAAAAAAAAAAAAATTGGGCAAAGCTTGACACAACACAACCTGTTCACTTGATGGGCCGTGCCATGCCTGCCTATGAGCCCTAGTGGGCCTTGGTTTGATGAATCGTGCTAGTACGCACGGCTCATTGGCCTTCTTTAAAAATAACTCTTATCAACTCTTCATTTTTTTCTTCATGAATAAATTTCGTATTACCCTCACCTAAAGTGACTATCTTTAATTGACCTGGGGGAAAAAAATCCCAAAATATTGTTATTTCTCTTTTTGATTTAACAACTAAAACAATAAATCATATTTTTACATTTGGTAACCGTTAATTAACTAATAAAAGGTCAAAACTCTATCTTTTTATATGGGTTAATTTCCACTACATCTAAATATATAAATAATTTTTTATATACACGCAAATGTTCAATAAATTTTACTTTGGACCCAAATTACTAAATTTTATCTTTTAATCACTTAGTTTTTTCTATTTTTATTTTTGTTAACTTAAAAATTATGTATAGTTGGTAATTAATGGAACATCTTGACCATCATTTTTATTCTTTTACCTGACAAAACTATAATTTTAACGGTAATATATATAGGGACGATCAATGGCCTCTTCAAATTACACTTATTTTTACACCATTTTTTGACCCATGGATAAATGATTAATCAATGGCTAGGATTAGATGTAATTAATTACAAGGACTATATTTATGAATAATTAATAATATAGATATTCAGGCTAAGATTTTCTCCCTTCAATTTACTCATACCTCAATTCATTTTCTCTAATCTCTCATTGTCTCATCTTCATTGTTTTATAGTATAACAAACGCTTGTCCAAAACATTAGAAAAACTACCGAATGTTTCAAAGAACGCTAGTACATATATGTCATTTTTTTGAAAAAAAAATATTTTCAATCTCTGTTTTTGTAAAATTAAAACACAATGAGACTTTAGAAGATAAAAAACTTCATTTCATGCAGGGGCGGACCTCAGGAGGAAATTTAAGGGGGGCCAAATTTAAACTTATAATTTTGATGCTATTAGAAGTAATAAATTACATCCAGACCAAATCACCCAAAACAATAGTAAGATACTAAATAAAAAAAATTTACATTTATAATTCATGAAGGAAGATGATTATAAAGCAAAACAGCCTCCACCCATACAAAATTCCAAGTCGTAAAATACTGAAGCTATCAAAAGAAAATAAAAAAACCTTAAACAAAAACCATCATAACTGTAAAGAGAAAAAGCTTCCTCAAGCAACAAAATATTCTTAACATAACATACTAAACCCGCCAAAATCAGGATCTCCAACATTAAAATGGAATACGACGTTCTTTCATATCCCAAAACTCGTTGACTATTGATTCAATACTTAATTTTTTACGATTTCCCTTTCAATGTACATAATCAATGAATTTGTAAGAAATTCATCCTCCATTTTATTACGAAGTCTTGTCTTTACTATAGGCATAGCCGAAAATGATCGTTTTGTAGTTGCAGTAGACACTGGAAGAGTTAGCACAAGAACAATTATTCTATAAACAAGGGGGAATATTGTTGCTTTTCTAGTACTAACCAACCATTGGCTCAAGTCAGAAATGGTCGACAAACTTTTGAACTCTAGATGTTGAACTACATTATACTCATAATGCTCAAGTTGGATTTTTAAATTCATTTTATCAACATCTGTGAAGTCTGCTGGATAAAACTTGTCAGCAAATTGACAAACATCACCAATTCATTTTATCAACATTTGTGAAGGCACAATTTTTCCCATCTTTAACCTTTCTCCAGACATTAAGCCGATTAACAGTATAAGCATTACATTTTGGATGTGCAGATGGTGTATTGAAGAGATAACATGGTAGACAAAAAGCAGCATTTTTTATAGGTGAATTTTCCAACAAAAAAGGAAAAGAATCGAACCATGAAGATTGAAAACGATGAAGGTGCTTTTCTGGTCCAGATTTGGGATACTCTGAAAGTCTCGGTTGATATGGACCAGCCATTATGTATGCTCTGCGAATTTCATCCCGTTGATTGACATTATAAACCCATATTTGTGGATGCAATACTGGATCACGCTCCAAAAGTTGAGTATTAACTGGATTTGTCTTAATTCTTGGAGATTTTAAAGGTGGATTTCTAAAATTTGGTGAATTGGTAAGTGAGACTTGTGAATTTTCAGTATTTGGAGATTTGGTATTGGCTTCTGCATTTTTCCTTTTGAAGTATTGATTAATTTTTGATGGCTTTCTCATGTTTGCTGTTAGGAAATTTAGGGATTTCGGTTGAGTTGCAGGTGATTTTTGAGATATGTTATTTGCCATTGCGATTTGTTGGCTGATGTTCTGGGTTTTGTGGCTGATTTCTTTTTCGTTTTTGTTTTAATTATTTTGATGCCATTGTTATTGACTTAAGTGGGCTTTCGAAAGTCAAAGTTATTAAGGTGTAATGGATTAGCGCAAAATGGCTAATGATTATGTCCCGTAGGTGGGCACATGTCAACCTCAATTATGGTATCTTTTTTCTTTAATTAACGAAAGTTTGTTTTTTTTTCAAAAATAAAAGTGGGATTTTGGGATTGATTTAATTGTTTTAATTATTTTGCTTTTGGGCTTATAAAATTATAATATTATCTAACCTATCAACCTTATATATTAATTTGTACAAGGGCCAGTGTGGACATTTCATATAAATTATTCATATTTTATTTAAAAATCTCAAAATATTTTAAAATCTTGGGGGGGGGGGGCATGGCACCCTTTGGCCTTATATGGCCTCCGCCCCTGATTTCATATGCGAACTTATAAAAAGTAAATCATAGATATTTTGAAAGCTTAAGTAGAAATTATTGATCTGTAATTTTAGTTGTCTGGAGCGTCGATCAGTTACTATTGGCTTAAATAAAAGTCAATGATTTTCATTGAAATAATTTTTTTCGATAAGTACACTTTGAAGACTGATAATTGCATATATGTTTCGGAAAAACAGAAAGTTCTTCAACTTCAAATGCATGCGAATATTGTCTAGAGGTTGGAACTGAAATAATTATTGAGAAGATGAAACAAAACACAAAGTAAGAGATAAATAAAAAAATAAAAAATAAAAACAACGAAGGGATAGACAAATATGTACGACCGAGAAATTTAATTAAGAATTACTAATTATATGCTGTTAATAAATTATTATCAAAGACCTATGTTATTAAATCGATCTAATCTTAGCCATGCATTAGTTGCAATTTAAAGACTAATGAATAATGTTAAAATAAATGTAATTTTAAGGGGCCATTGGCCCTTCGCCATGTATATACTGTGCATTGAAATCATCCATCCTAAAGTTGGATTCCATATTTAAGACAAAAATTAAGGGCGGCTCCTTTTCTTAATACTAAATACAACATTAGATATATACAAAACGTAAAAACTAGATAAGTTGTCATGAAACTGTTCTATTTTAATTAAAATTCTCAATTCAAGAATTGAAAATGCAGTAGCATTAAACATTATTATGTTTAAGTGCAGGTGCTCGCCATCTATATAATAAGAATTGAATAGTATGGTCTATGTTTTTATGATTGCCTCATATAAAAACCATTAATCTATCTATATGTAGGTATTTATTTGGCCACATCATACCATCTTACAAATTGACATAAACTAAACTTTAACTTGTTGATTTCGTTTGATTTTCCTCCATTCGCATTCTCATAGTCGTGCATCACGTATTACATTCAAATTTCAAAGTCCAGCTCCCACGAATATAATTTTCAAAAACTTCCGACGATCACATAAAAGCGAACTTTTAGATAATGTATCTTTTAGCAAATTCACATGGAAATTTGAGGGACCGATCATATTTATATTTTTCTTTATCTCAATATCTTATCTGCTTCATTATCTCATTATCTCCAATTCAATTTTTGAGCCACTTGTTCAGAAGCGATACTTTTTCATACGAATATAGACATCTTACTAGTCACAAAGCGAAAACTACAGCCAACCCAAGTTAAAAAAACGGCACAAGCGGTGAAATAATTTGAAAAAAAGTATAGTAAACTTAAGGTGTTGTTCAGTTACATCATCTATAACTTATAAAAACTTAAAATTAATTTTTAATATGAGTAATTGTTTTTTGTCAAACAATCAAACTTCATTTAAAATTACTTTTAGGTCAATACAAATTACATATATTATAACTTGCACTCCCCCAAACTTATTACCATCACTTGTTAATTTCCCTGTAATCTCCCTTCGATGTCAATCAGTTACAACTTCTCACTATCTAATAAAACCAAAAGTTCAATGACTTAATTAATGGTGTAGAAAAATAAATTGTTTCTTTTCAAAGGGACAAATGTTTTGCCAATTGGCTCAGCTATTGATAATTTGATTTGAGTTCAATATTGTTCTTAGTTTTTAAAGCTCTGTGTGAGGTTTTGAGTCTAGTTAATTCTCAACGTTCTGCAGAATCAACGAGTTCTAACCCCTACACGCATAGTATTCTTTTCGAATTAACATGAATTCAGGTCATTCTTTTATTTCGGTATTCTCAAGAATCAACAGAATAATAGAACATTAAACTTTTACTGCATTAATTTGATGTTAGAGTTGAAAGCCTATTTCTTAGCTATCATTAACACCTATCTTTTTTCCTAAAACTATTTGCCTTTAAAAAAAAAAAAGAAACAACTAGGAGCTTCAGCCTCCACGTGAAACACCATCTAAAACTATCGACGTCACTTTCCCATCATCTTTCTGTCTACCTCCACCACCAATAATACCAGAAAGAACTGGCCATCAAACCCCCAAGCAAGGACCACTGGCGAGTAGCCATGGATTGCTGGAAAAATAGCCATCACAATTGTGATTTCCACCGTTGTCGATCACCAACTTCCGCTACGATTTTTCCAACAATACCACCATTAATTAACTCATCACCACCAGCACAACCTTCCTAACCACTCACCACTATCGATCTATGCATCGATTGTCAGAATCGAAGCCAACACCAAACCATTGCTATTATCTCCAATTTCTAGCCAAATCACTACCCTTTCAGACAAGCCACTGCACCATCGTACTTATCAACCCTAAATCTTTCAGATCCACCCATCCTTGTTTGATTTTCAACCGCTATTAGTGGTAACCAAAAACTTTTATTTCATTCTTGTTTTACTCAGAAGTTTACTTCATTTTCAGTTTAGCCCATCCTTTTTTGAGCATAATTAGAAAAATGCCTCCAAGAAAAGCTCGTGGGCATTATGCCCCTCATATAGTAACTTACGATCATGATGATATTCCTAGAGATGAAGCCATGGCTAGCATGATAGCCAAGATTGATGTGTTAGCTGCATAAATGGTAGAATTATTCGCCGAGCACCATCGTACACCAAAACGTGAAGGCAAATCGAGTGAAAATTTTGCAAACCTATTTTTCAGGCATCGACATAGAACTGAATCTATTAATGATAGAAGTTGAGAATCTAGGCTGAGAATTGACATTCCTAAATTAAAAGAAACTGGCTAGCTAGAAGAATTATTGAATTTGATTAATACCATGAAGTTTTTTAATACAAGGAAGTTCTTAAGAATAAACTAGTCTTGCTTGTTACAGGTCAGTTTCATGGAAGGGCAGCAGCTTGGTGGCAACAAACAAAACTTTTCAAAGATGAGGCAAGGTAAAAAGAAGATTTTCGCTTGGGAAAAGTTGAAGAAGCACTTGTGTGGAACATTTTTACCTTACAATTACACCAAACTTTTATACCAATAGTTATAAAATTTGAGGCAAGGTAATCGATTAATAGATTATTACACCACAGAATTCCATTGGTTGTTAGCATGCAATGACTTAACAAGGACATAAGAACAATAGGTTTCCCACTATATCGAGGGCCTATGACAATAGTTTCAAGATCAATTAAATTCATTTGATCCATACTCTATTTCATAAGCACACCAACTGGATTTTTAGTTAGAGAAGCAATTTAGTTGGCGTATCAGTGACCCAAACCTTCAGGTTGTCAAAGGTTCGTTCATAATATTTCAAATCTGATTTCCTAATTCTGTAATTTCACTCCTCCAAATCCTCAAAATAAAACTACTAAATCTAATGAAAGTGGTCAAAGCAGCAAGACCCAATATTAGGGCTCGGGATTATGCTGTTTTAATTACAGAGATAATAGACAATTAATGACAAATAGTAAAAAGGGGAGGAAAGCACATTAAAGTATTATTCACGGGCATTAAAGAGAATGAGGAGCCAAGAGGAAGAAATTGAAGAGTTTGCTAAAGACCTAACTGTTGATACTAGTGACAATGCAAAATCTATTGAAGAACATAATGATAGTAGGCTAATATTGATAGTAAATCGAGCATTCTTCACTCCTAGAGGACAAGACAAAGACAAGTGGTTACGTAAAAATATTTTTCAGACTATTTGTACAATTGGGTAAAAGTATGTCGTATAGCCAAAAACTTAAGCAGTTATAAGAATATTATTTCAGAAGTTGTAACAAAATTAAACTTAAAGGCAAAACATCATTAAACTCCAAAGAAGCTACATGGCTGAAGAGAATAAATCAAGTAATAATATCTAAATGTTACTTAATTTCCTTATCTATTAGATCAATTTATAAAGACCATGTTTGGTGTGACGTTGTGGCTATGGATGCCTATCATCTATTACTAGGAAAACCTTGGTAGTATGATCAAAACCTAATACATGATTGGAAAACAAATACCTACAGCTTTATGTTTAACAACACTGAGATTGCTCTTATACCTAACAAGGAGATCAATCTAAAATAAGACTTCAGTAATTATTTGTTAGGTATGTAGCAGTTTATAGATGTTGTAACAAAGACGAATAGGATCTATATATTTAAAGATAGAATAACTACAACAATTCAAATATACTTAAAGGTATGACACCTATACTCGAGGAATTTCAAGATTTCTCCCCTAATGAGCTACCACATGGTTTAATACCTCCTAGGGATATACAATACCAAATTGATTTGGTACTAGGTTCTGCATTACCAAATCAACCTCATTATGTTTTGAGTCCTATGGAACATGAGGAATTGATGCGGAAATTGGAGAAGTTACTGAAAAATAGATTTATTCATGAAAGTCTTAGTCTTTGTGTTGTTTCTACTTTATTAACTCCAAAGATGGTTCCTGAAAAATATGCATAGACAGCCAAGCTATCAATAAAATTATAGTTCGATATCATTTTCCAATCCATTGATTAGATGACTAATGGATTAGATAGGGCTATAGTTTTTACCAAACTTAATTTGAAGAATGACTACAATCAAATTTGAATTGGCCTGTAGATGAATGGAAAGAGGTCTTTAAAAACTTGGAAAAGGTTATATGAGCGGTTAGTAATGCCATGTGGCTTATCTAATGCTGAAAATACCTAGCAGTGTGATTTGACTAATCTAATGCTCTCAATACTTTCATATGAGTTGTGAATCAAGTTCTTCGTCATTTTATTAGAAATTTTATGTTTGTTTGCTTCAATAATATACTTATATATAGCACTTCCCTAACTAGATTTTTCACTCACTTTTGAGGTGCATTCCAATGCATCCAAAATAGGTAATAGAGCTATTCGTAGCTAGCAAAGGAAGCCTACAACACTTATGATATGGAGTTTTATTTAGTGGTCCAAGCATTAAAACATTGGCATCATTATTTAATTCATCGACACTTTGCTTTATACAATGATCATGCCATGTCAAAACATCTCAACAAACAAAATAAGCTCCCTCATTGGCATGCCATATAGATGGCATTCTTTTATCAGTTTACATTCGGAGCAAAGCATACTTCTAGTGAATCTAATAAGGTAGCAGATGCAGTTAGTCAATGATATTCCTTGTTGACAAAAATGTATAATCAAGTCCTCATATTTAACATATTTTGAAAGTCATATGCTACTGACCCTTTCTTTGCTCCTGTAGCTCATTTTCTTACGCTATTGGTTTCAATGTACAAGTGTACACAACAAGTAATAAAGTGATGAATATTCAAGATCATCTCCACGGGGATTGATGTTATCAAATTTGCTACATCAATTATAATAGTGTAGATTTTGTTCTAAAGTAAAATAAAACAATTAATAAAACATTATACTAATTAAAATAAAAGCGCAATAAATAAAATGCAACAAAGTAAATTATTACGTCAAACTCAAGAATAAAACCATCAATCTAGTGCTTGGTTGAGACCAATACAGAAAGTTTCTAACTGTATGCAGTAAAGAATACCATGATTACATCTCTTGAGTAGCTCGTTAAATCTTTCCCATGTATTATATAAGCTCTCATCTTCAAGTTGATGGAAAGATGTGATCTCGTTCCTCAATTTTGCATTCTTGGTTGGCGGGAAGTATTTCATCAAAAATTTGTCAGCCAAGTCATTCCATGTGATGTTAGAATCCAGTGGTAGAGAATTCAACCATGCTCTTGCTCGATCTCTCAAAGAAAAGGGGAAAAGTCTGAGTCTCAATGCTTCCTACGATGCTCCAGCAATCTTAAAAGCATCACTCACTTCCAAAAATAGCTTAAGATGTAGGTGAGGATCTTCAGATGGCAAACCATTAAATTGCCCCACTATTTGCAACATCTGAAACATCACGGGTCAAAATTGTCAGCTTGAACCTCGGGTCTAACTATTCCTGAATGTATGGCTTGAGGAGTCAACACTGCAGAGTCTCGAATGGCTTTATCTTTATCGTTTGCTATGTGAATAATTTTGTTCCCTGTTTGCCTTTGAACATGTTGTCCATTCAGACCTTCTTGAAAATTGACTGGTTGTATCTCATCTCTAGGGTTTAAGTCTCTCAAATTTTGCAAATCATCCATTGCTACAGCAGCTTGTAATTCCCGATGCTCTCTTCTTAATCTCCTTGTAGTTCTTTCTATTTCTGGATCAAATTGGAATTCAATAGATTTTTATTTGCACATGCAAGGGTTGCTATATCACCTATGTTAACAAAGTAAATAAATAAAATTAAAATTAAAAATTAGCACCGTTAAAACTAATTTCACAAATCACAATAAACAATCAATCCCCGACAATGGCGCCAAAAAATTTGTAACGCGTTTTCTTACGCTATTAGTGTCAATGTGCAAGTGTACACAACAAGTAATAAAGTGATGAATATTCGAGATCGTCTCCACTGGGATTGATGTTATCAAATTTGCTAGAACAATTATAACAGTTCAGATTTTGTTCTACAGTAAAATAAAACAATTAATGAAACTATTATACTAATTATAATAAAATCGCAATAAATAAAATGCTACAAAGTAAATTATTACATCAAATTCAAGGATAAAACCGTTGGGAATATAGGATAGTTGAGTGAATAAACTCTCTTAATGGTCTTGACTATTTTCTAATTTTTGACTCGGTTGCTGCAGCATCTACTACAGCACTGGGCAGAATCATTATGTATCCTCAGCTGTCGCATGTTGGATATGTTATTTCTATATGCAACCTAACAATCATCAGTTGTTATGCAAACATAAGATATAGCATTACACGCTTAGTTTCTATTTACCCTACAAGGTGAATTCCTATATCTAGTTCATCACTAATTTTAGATTAAGCATAGCCCTTTTGGAATCAAGTTAAACTCATCCAGGAAACCTAATCTAGAACCAAGTATTGCTCTAATATGTTCTACCAAGATAGGCCCTTTTGTGGCTCTTCCTTAGCTAGTATCATTAAATGGGTGATCAACTGAAATAATGAATAAAAATAAATGCTATCAAAACAAACTGCTACAGAAAACATGCAGCAACTCATATTTTCAGTCAACAGACCATCAAGATTATTTATCACTTAACTACAATAGAATCTAGTTTATGATTTGCGAAAGAAAAATAAAGAACAAAGTTTCAGCCATCAAACACGTCCCCATGAATAAGTATAAAACAAGAAAACAAGAGAAGAATAAGAAGAACTGAGCTCCCAATTGATTTCTGTAAATTTCCTCTTGTCCAACCCTTAATTTCTCTCTTAAATCTTAATTTTCTTTTGTTTCTTTGTGGTTTTTCTCCTTAGGTGACGGCTCTCTCTTTTTCTTATGATGTGTGCTCCTTTTATAGATAAAAATTAGGGTAAATGGAACCCTAGGTCGCGCATAAGTCAGATTAAAAAACTATAGATCACAATATTCTACAGAAATTTTTTTGTCGTTGTTCCAGAATTGCTACAGTAACGGATGCTATGTTGCAGGAACGATTGCTACAGCCATGCTACAGTAACTGCACTGTTCCCTAATTTATAAGAGGATATTTGTTATTGGTATTTAAGGATTACACAATCCTTCCTTATCTATAACTCGGATCTGCTGACGTCAACTTAGAAAAATTACTTCAACATTAAAAAGAATTCTCTTGATTCTATCAATGCATCATTAAAAATTACTACTACAGTAATGAAACTGATGCTGCAGCAATCTCCAGTCAGTTTCTTTCCCCAATTTTTTTTTCTAGCTACAATTTATAACAAAGACATAAAAAAATTATATGCACACTTAAAATAACAAAAAGACAAATTAAATAATTTAAAAACTAAATTCAATGCCTTAAAAACTTAAAACAACTTTCCTTATTGAGTTACCTCCCAATTAGCGCTTGATTTTAAGTCCTTCAGCCTGACCATCTTTGCTTCCTCAACCTGGATTCTTTAAGAACCGATCTTTCTTTAGGTTGTTCACATCAGCTCCGATATAGTGCTTTGCTCTCAGCCTATTAACCTTGAATTCTTGTTGGTCTAGGGTGAGTTCCCTTTGCTGGATTTTCTCGTCAATTTTGAAGGGTTTCTTCTCCCCTGACTATGCTAAGTTAGTTGCTCCATGATCTTCATCATCAAGTTCTTCAAATGTTACAATATTGATTTTTTCTTTACTGTAGCAACGAAGTAATCTCTCTGCTACAACAAAGTCCACAACACTGATAAAATTAAAATCATCAATCTCATCGGGACTCCTTATGGCATCGAGCACATTGAATGTAAGGTGCTGGTCATTCACCCTCATGGTTAGTTCTCCTTTTTGAACATCAATTAAATTCTTTCCCGTGGCTAAGAAAGGTTCCCCTAGAATGATTGCCACTTCCTTGTCTACCTCAAAGTTTAGCACAATGAAATCCACCAGAAAAATAAATTTATCTACCTTCACCAAGACATCTTCAATCTTTCCTTCTAGATAGACATGAGATCGATCAGCAAGTTGTAAAGTCACTGTTGTTGGTCTACATTCACCAACTCCTAATTGTTTAAACACTAATAGAATCATGAGATTGATGCCAGCCCCCAGATCACAAAGTGCTTTTCTATTGTATTTAGTGCCTATGGAGCATGAGATTGTGAAGTTTCCTGGATCCTTCATCTTCTGTGGTATCTTACTCTGAAGCATTCGGGTGGACTCTTGTGTTAGAGCAACTGTTTCGAATTCTCCAAGCCTTTTTTTTTTGGTCAAGATATCCTTAAAAAATTTTGCATAATTTGGCATTTGCACTAGAGCTTCTACAAAAGGAATATTGATATGTAGCTGTTTCAACACTCCCAAGATTTTACTGAACTGCTTCGCTTGTTTTTACTTCTAAAATCTTTGAAGAAGTAGTGGTCGGTGCCTAAATTGTTGTGCTACAGCAGGTTATACAGACTAGTTCTCTTCTGTTATGTTCTGGGTTAGTGTTTCTGCAAATGCTGTAGCAGAACTGTATTGGCATTTTGAAAGGTGGAAGACTATGACTCATTTTCTACTTGAGTGTCTTCTTGGCCTTTATTGGACTCAATTTTTCTTTTTGGTACACCAATTGGACTATCAACATCCTTTCTAGATCTCAAGTTAATCACTTTACAGTGTTCTTTCCTTTCTCTTCTTCGATCCTCTGCGTTGCTGAGTAAATTACCCTGAGGTCTGTTGCTTGATGCTGTAGCAAGCTATCCAATTTGATTTTCTAAATTTCTCAAAGATGCAGCATGACTTTAGACAACTGCTTCATTCTTCACAATATAATCCTTAATCAAAGCTTCAAGGGAGCTGAGTTGATCATTGTTGATGCTTCTTTGCCCTTGATTTTACTGATAAAATTCAGGTGGTTGAGCAGGTCTGTTATGTTCATTGGGTGCTATAGCAATTTGGTTCAGACAACTCTATGAAAAGTTCGAATGTTGTCTCCATCCAGGGTTGTAAGTGTTTGAATATGAATTGTTTTGATTCTGCCTATTGAAGCTGTCTACATAATTGATTGAAGCTGGATTTCAAGGATAAATGTCAAATAAATGCCCCTCTCTATAGTAAACATAAGATACTTCAGCAGCTTAGTTGATAATTGCCGAAGCAGTGGTTATAGATTTCACCATATTTGTTAATGAGTTTACTTGGGCTAATAATGCTCTTAAGACATCTACGCTATGGAATCCTGCTGTTCCTCTTGTTGCAGCTTGTCTCGTTGATGGCAATCCTCTCTAAAATTTCATAAGCCTCATTATAAGACTTTGATAATAAGGCCCCATTTGCTGAAGCGTCCACCATCAATCTAGTGCTTGGGTTGAGACTATTATAAAAAGTTTCCAACTGTATGCAACAAGGAATACCATGATGAGGACATTTCCTGAGTAGCTTCTTAAATCTTTCCCATGCATCATGCAAACTCTCCTTTTCAAGTTGATGGAAAGATACGATCTCGTTCCTCAATTTTACATTCTTGGCTGGTGGGAAGTATTTCATCAAAAATTTGTCAGCCAAGTCATTCCATGTGGTGATAGAATCTGGTGATAGAGAATTCAACCATGCTCTTACTCGATCTCTCAAAGAAAACAGGAAAAGTTTAAGTCTCAATGCTTTCTGTAATGCTCCAGCAATCTAGAAAGCATCACTCACTTCTAAAAATAGCTTAAGATGTAGGTAAGGATCTTTATATGGTAAACCATTAAATTGCCCTACTGTTTGCAACATCTGAAACATCACAGGTTTCAGCTCAAAATTGTCAGCTTGAAAGTCGGGTCTAACTATTCCTAGATGTATGGCTTGAGGAGTCAACAGTGCATAGTCTCCAATGACTCTATCCATATCGTTTGCCATATGAATAATGTTGTTCCCCGATTGCCTTTGAACATGTTGTCCATTAAGACGTTTATGAACATTGATTGGTTGTATCTCAACTTTGGGGTTTAAGTCTCTTAAATCTTGCAAATCATCGATTGCTACAGCAGCTTGTAATTCTCGATGCTCTCTTCTCAATTTCCTTGCAGTTCTTTCAATTTCTGAATCAAACTGAAATTCAAAAAATTTATATTTACACATGCAAAGGTTGCTATATCACTTATGTTAACAAAGTAAACAAATCAAAATAAAATTAAAGGTTAGCACTGTTAAAACTAATTTCACAAATCACAATAAACAATCAATCCCTGGCAACGGCGCCAAAAAGCTTAAAGCGCATTTTCTTACGCTATTAGTGTCAATGTGCAAGTGTACCCAACAAGTAATAAAGTGATGAATATTCGAGATCGTCTCCACGGGGTTTGATGTTATTAGATTTGCTACAACAATTATAATAGTATAGATTTTGTTCTAAAGTAAAATAAAACAATTAATGAAACTATTATACTAATTAAATTAAAAGCACAATAAATAAAATGCAACAAAGTAAACTATTACGTCAAACTCAAGGATAAAACCAATGGGGATATAGTGTAGTTAAGTGAATAAACTCTCTTAATGGTCTTGACTATTTTTTAATTTTTGGTTCGGTTGCTGTAGCATCTACTACAGCACTGGGTATAATCATTATGTATCCTTAGCTGTCGCATGTTGGATATCTTATATTTATATGCAACCTAACAGTGATTAGTTGTTATGTAAACATAAGATATAACATTATATGCTTAGGTTCTATTTACCCTATATGGTGAATCCCTATGTCTAGTTCATAACTAATTTTAGATTAAGCATAGCCCATTTGTGATCAAGTTAAACTCATCCAGGAAACCTAATCTAAAACTAAGTATTGCTCTGATATGTTCACTAAGATAGGCTCTTTCGTGGCTTTTCCTTAGCTAGTATCATTAAATGGATGATCAAATGAAATAATTAATAAAAATAAATGCTATTAAAACAAACTGCTACAACAAACATGCAACAACTTATATTTTCAGTCAACAAACCATCAAGATTGTTTATCGCTAAACTACAATAGAATCTAGTTCGTGATTTGTGAAAGAAAAATAAAGAACAAAGTTTTAGCCATCAAACACATCCCTATGAATAAATATAAAACAAGAAAACAAGAGAAGAATAAGAAGGACTGAGCTCCCAATTGATTTCTGTAAATTTCCTCTTATGCAGCCTATAATCTCTCTCTTGAATCTTGTTTTTCTTTTGTTTCTTTATGGTTTTTCTCCTTGGGTGACTGCTCTCTCTTTTCCTTATGATGTGTGCTCTTTTTATAAATAAAAATTAAGGTAAACTGAAGCTTAGGTCGCGCATAAGTCAGGTTAGGAAACTGTAGATCGCAATATTCTGTAGAATTTTGCTATAGCAACCGATGCTATGCTGCAGTTGTTGAGTATTAGAAAGTGTATATTTATAAAGGAGAAAATTGTCATTTTATATTTTAAGTCTCACTAACATCTCTATTTTTATATATTTATTTCTCTTGTGATTTAATTATGTGTGTTTTGTTATAATTAAGTATTTTATGTATTTTAGGGGCATCATGATTGTTTCACAATGAACGAGTGATCAGACAGCACAACGGACATCACTTTTGAACTCAGGACGGTCAAAAACCTTGGGAGGAGCATAAAAGAAAAAATGTTACTGTTCACATATACGATACTGTTCATACGTGCGGCACTGTTCATGTTATTGTTCACAACACTGTTCACATATACGGTCTGATGACGTGGAATTGACCGATGATGTGGCACCGACCGATGATGTGGCATCACTTGATTGGAGAAAGATGTGGCATTTGGTTGCTTATGTGGCGTTGACTGATGATGTGGCATTGACTTATGTACTATTGATGGATGACATGGCAGCATTTCAGTGGACCAAAAATCATGCGTACGATACATGTACATACATGGGATTATTTACTATTCAAATCGCGTTACTGTGCAAACCGTGTACTATGCAACGTGTACTGTTGACTGATGACGTGGTGCAATCCTTAGCGTCCGAACTGTTTTTAATCCGATGGCTATGATTCACTCAATGTATCTACAAAAAGGGGGCTCTCCTCCCCTAATTTGATACCCCTGAATCCATTTTTGAGCTTGGTTTTCAGTAATTCTTTCTCCTTCTTATATTTTCTACATATTTTAATAAATTCCCATTTTACCCTTAGTTAAAAAATGAGTAGCTAATTTTCTTTTAAGTTTTGGTTGAAGGTGAATTCTCAACATGTTCCATGGGCTTAATTTGGTAAATTTATTTTCTCTTCCCCTCTAATATTTGTGGTTGTTTTGACTTTTTGTTGATAAATAGTAATAATCTTGTCTAGATACCACCCTGGTTAAACCGGCACCCTAATACAAGGTTATTATTATTTGGCACGATAAGCCCTTAGCACCATATTTATTTGGGCTAAATCATGAGGTGTGAAATCCCCCCTCATGATTTAATTGCATTAATAAGGAATATTTAGCCCATGGAGCATGTTGATGCAGATCCAGATACCCAAGCACGTCATTTCAATTCATTCTTGCCATTGTAACTTAAATTCTACGATAGTTTTAATTAATTTCACTACAAATCCAACCAACCCATTTTAGAAAATTAATTCTGCACATAATTAAAATCAACTTCCTCGTGGGATTGACACTCGTCACTGTTAATCTATTCTACAATAGATTCGTGCACTTGCGAGTTCAATAAAATTTGAACAATAAGTTTTTGGCGCCGTTACCGGGGAGGTAAGTATTTTAATTCATAGAATTAATTTTTTTTAATATTTATTTTTTTAGTTGTTTTCTTGTAATTGTTTTTCTCAATTAAAAAAAAAGTGAATCTATATTTTAAGGTTAGAATTTCATTTCTTTTTCTTCTTTAAATTTGTGTAATTTAATTCTCATGTTATTTTTCTTTGTAATTTATTTTAATTTTAGTTAACATTTATTTCACGTAATTTCTCTTCTTATGGCAATTGAGTGTGTTTTCATAGTAAGATTATAACAACGTGACAAGGTCAGTATCGTAATTTCTCCCTCTTCTTTATTTTTATTAGTTTTGTTCGCATTTTTTTTTGTTTTGTTTTCATTCATTTTTTTGTTCTTTTCATGCATGGTCGAAGATCATTATTACCTAATCTTGAGCATTTAGACCTTGAATTGGAAAAAACATTTCGCACAAACACGTTGCATTTAAAAAGAAAAGTGAAATGGATTTGCAAAATCAACAACTAGAACCACAGGAGAGGCCATTTAAGGATTATTTCAGTCCCTTAGCTAATTTGAGCACATCATGCATAAGGTACCCAAATGTAGCTGCTAGGAGTTTTGAATTAAAACCTAGTGTGCTAAATTATCTTCCCACATTCTATGACCTAGAAAATGATGACCCATATAATCATCTGAACGATTTTCATGTTATTTGTCAAACTTTTAGATACGAGAATTTTTCATATGATGATGTTAAACTCATATTATTCCTATTTTCTTTAAAGGATAGAGCTCGTTCATGGCTTAATACATTGCCTGCTAATAGCATTTCATCATGGGAACAAATGGTAACAAAGTTTTTAAATAAATATTTCCCAATTCATAAAACCAATGCTATTCGCAGGGAAATTTCAGAGTTTACCAAAAGAGAAGACGAGCAGTTTTTCGAGACATGGGAGCGATTCAATGGGCTACTCTTGAAGTATCCACATCATGGGTACAAGAAATGGCACCAATGCCAATACTTTTTGGAGGGATTATTGCCACATCTGCAAGAATGGCTAATGGCGACCAGTGGAGGAGAGCTAATGTCAAAAAGTGCATCAGAGATTTGGGATTTCTTCCAGCGCCAATCAGATAATTCTCAACAACGGAGTCGATCACTCAGAAATACCAGGAGAATTAAGGGAGTAAATGAGGTTCATGTTGGCGAGTCAAGCTCAGGAATTAAAGAAGTCAAAGAGATGGTTGAAGGCCTTTCTCGACAAATACCACATGACCATGACTCATATTCAGATCAAGCCAACGCCATAGGTGTCATGAGAAAACCATCAAATTACAACCCATACTCTAACACATACAACCCTGGATGGAGAGACCACCTCAATTTTTCATGGTTTCAAGGATTCCAACAAAATGGACCAGCGGTTCCACCTCCACCAACTCCTCCAATTCCTCAAATTCCTCAAGCCTCTCAGCCACCATTTAGACCATACAATCAAAACCCAAGCCACTCTCAACCCAAACCATGGGAGAATACATTCCAGAATTTCAAGAATCTTACGAATTCTACAATCGATCAGCAGAACCGTACCATTGATAAACTGCGAAATGAGATGGGAGCGGGCTTCAACTCACAACCTCAATCAGTTTTAAACCTCGAGAAAATGGTGGGACAACTTGCTTCTTCAGTTCAAACCTTGGCAATGACCGTTGAGAAAGGAAAATTTCCAAGTCAACCAGTGCATGAAGTAAGCACCAGTTCACCACAACAATATGGAGAGGTCAAAACTGTCATGACCTTGCGAAAAGGGAAAGAAGTCGACAACAAAGTGGAGATGCCATCAACAAAATCAACTCAGATTGTACTTGTGAATGCTGAGGACTCATCATCAGAGGAGAAAGAGGAAACCAACTCACGAGAGTACATTCCTAAAGCTTCATTTCCTCAGAGATTAGCTAAAGAGAAGAAAAGAAAATCCACAAGTGGGATTTTTGAAATCTTCAAACAGGTAAGTGTTAACATCCCTTTACTTGATGCTATAAATCAAATGTCATCTTATGCCAAGTTTCTTAAAGACCTTTGCACTAAAAAGAGAAATATTCATGTTCAGAAAAAGGCATTTTTAACAGAAAATGTTAGTTCTATACTCCAACATAAGATGCCTCTAAAATACAAAGATCCAAGCTCCCCTACTATCTCAGCCCATCATCAGAATCACCATCAAAACTCGACCTCAAGCAATTACCCAACACTTTGGAATATGCATTTTTGGGAGAAGAAAGCACTCTGCCAGTAATCATTTCTTCCTCCTTCAATGACAAACAAAAAGGTAAGTTCTTGAAAGTTTTAAAAGAGCACAAATGAGTATTAGGATGGACCATAGCAGACATAAACGGTATAAACTCAGTAGACTGTATGCATTACATTCACCTTGATGAAAATGTGAGACCTACTAGGGAAATACAACGTCGATTAAATCCTAACATGAAAGAGGTTGTTAGAACTGAAGTCCTTAAGCTATTAGATGCAGGTATCATTTACACCATTTCTGATAGTTCATGGGTCAGTCTTGTGCAAGTTGTCCCTAAAAAGTCAAGAGTCACAGTAGTTACCAATGCTCATAATTAATTAGTGCCTACTAGAGTAACTACAAGATGGCGTGTATGCATTGATTATAGGAAGTTAAATTCTGTCACACGTAAAGACCATTTTCCTTTACCATTTATCGATCAAATACTTGATAGACTAGCAGGTCGTGAATTTTATTGCTTTCTAGATGGCTACTCAGGATACAATCAGATTCCCATAGCACCAAAAGATCAAGAGAAGACCACCTTCACTTTCCCTTTTGGCACTTTTGCATATATGAGAATGCCATTTGGATTATGTAATACGCCTGCTACATTTCAACGATGCATGTTGAGCATTTTTTCTTATATGGTTGAACGATTTCTTGAGGTCTTTATGGATGATTTTTCTGTTTTTGGTGATTCATTTGATCAATATTTACATCATCTAACACTAGTTCTGCAGAGATGTATCGAGAAGAATTAAGTCTTGAATTGGGAGAAATGCCATTTTATGGTAAAACAAGGTATTGTTCTCGGTCACATCATTTCAAGTAAAGGCATTGAGGTTGATAAAGCCAAGGTGGACCTCATTTCCAATCTTCCTCCACCTAAAACAGTCAGAGAAGTAAGATCTTTCCTTGGGCATGCTAGTTTTTATAGACGTTCCATTAAAGATTTTAGGAAAGCTTCTAGACCCTTATGTAATCTACTTGCTAAGGATGTACCTTTTGTCTTTGATGATTCATGTCTTGTGGCATTTGAAAAATTAAAGCAGTTGTTGACATCATCACCCATCATTCAGCCCCCAAATTGGAACTTACCATTTGAACTTATGTGTGATGCATCTGATTATACAGTAAGAGCAGTATTAGGACAAAGAGTTGATCGAATTCCCCATGTGATTTACTATGCTAGTATGACATTGAATGATGCACAATTGAATTATTCAACTACTGAAAAAGAAATGCTAGCAGTAGTGTTTGCATTAGAGAAATTTCGATCTTATCTCATTGGTTGTAAAATAATTGTATTCATAGATAAGGATGGCCAACGAGCCGTGCGTCTTGTGACCGTCGACTCCACCCACAGGGCCCATCTTGCGACATGGCACGGCCCACTAATTTGGTGGACCGTGCCGTGCGTGTCTTGCTTATGGTGAGCCGCCATACGAGCCGTTTGTCTTGCCGTGCTCGTGTCATGTCGGCGTCTTGCGTCTGCCCACCACACCATTTCTTTTTTTTTTTTTAAAGCCCATGTGCCTGACGTGCCCAAAAGCGCGTGCGGCGTCTTTATTGACATGTGCGTCTTTATTCAAGTATGCGCGTCTTTATTGTATAATAAAAATAATAAAAAATTCATAATCATATTAATTTTTATTAGGAGAGCAATTAATATTTTATCACAATTTCACAACTATATATTTTATTTCACAATAAGCAATCATAAGATAACAATACATAAATTTAATTCCATAGATCATAATAATAATTAATTAAAATTAAATAGACAATCCTCAAATAACAATTAAAATAAGTCATAACTGCGGTCTAATAAACCTATCTCTATTAAATATTAACTAAGTTATGATTTAATATTAATATGAAAAATATTTTTTATGAATAATTTTTCATTATTAAAGCTGTAAAATTTTTTATTTATCATTTATAAATTTATGATATTTATAATTTTATTTATTAAAATTATGATATTTACTTATTTATTTAATACATTATAAACATAAAAATTAATTAAATAAATATCATAAATAAATATCATAAGTAAAATTAAATATTATAAATAAAAATTATTCATTTAATAAATATCATAAATAAAATTATGATTTTATTTATTAAAATCATGATATTTATTTATTCATTTAGTAAATTATAAATATAAAAAATTAGAATATTTATTTAAACTAAGATTTAAATTAATTTTTAAAAGTCTATACTAAAAAATATATTAAAATTTTAATTTTAAGATATTTTACTTTAATTTTATAATATTTTATATTTTAAGATATTTTACCAATGAAGCGTGCTTATTACGTGCTTTTTCGCGTGCCGTGCTTTGGCCCATCTCTAATCGTGCCGTGCTTTGAAAGCCCGCGTGCCTAAATTCTAGGCCCACGCTTGCGTGCGTCTTGTCGTCGCGTGCCTCGAACGTGCTGGGTGCTCGTGCCGTCTGCATCAGACGGACGTCGTGCCGTGCCGTGCCACGTGCCGCCCGGCCCATTGGCCATCTCTATTCATAGATCATGCTGCTCTTAAATATCTTCTCACAAAGAAAGATACAAAAGCTAATTCGTTGGGTGTTACTCTTGCAGGAATTTTACTTAGAATTCAAAGATAAGAAAGGAACAGAAAATGTTGTGGCTGACCATCTTTCTTGTCTCCATTTTGATACAACTATGGAACCATTACCTTTGAACGAGTCATTTCCTGATGAACAATTAAAGAGTGTGGAAGTAGTACCATGGTATGCTGATATTGTTAATTATCTTATTACAGGTCAACTTCCAGAGCATTGGACTAAGCAGGACAAGGCCAAATTCTTTGCAGAAATAAAGAATTTCTTTTGGGATGATCCTTATCTATTCAAGTATTGTACAGATCAAATTGTTAGACGATGTGTCAAGAATGAATTTCAAAACATTCTTTCTTTCTGCCATGAGCAGAAAACAGCCACTAAAATTTTACAATGTGGTTCTATTAGCCAACTATATTTCGAGATACTTACACTTTTTGTTTTTCATGTGATAGGTGTCAACGAATGGGGAGCATAATACGAAGGAATATGATGCCACTAAACCCAATTTTAGTGGTTGAAATTTTTTATGTATCAGGTATTGTTGTGCAAATTTTATTAAACTCGCAAGCGCACGAATCTATTGTAGAATAAATTAATGGTGACGAGTGTCGATTCCACGAGGAGGTGAATTTTAATTGTGTGTAGAATTAATTTTCTTAAGTGGATGGATGAATTTATGGTGAAAGGAATTTAGGCTATGCTATAATTTAATTTGGAATCCAATGAATAAATTAAACTAGAAACTATTGAGATAAAGCACTTGGGTATCTGGATCTGCATCAACATGCTCCATGGGCTAAATATTCCATATTAATGCCAATTAAATCATGAGGGGGGTTTCCACACCTCATGAACCGCGCTCAAATAAACATGGTGCTAAGGGCTTATCGTGCCAAATAATAATAACTTTGTACTAGGGTGCCGGTTTAACCAGGGCGGTATCTAGACAAGATTATTTTTATTTGTCGACGATAAGTCAAAACATCCACAAATATTAGTGGGGAAGAGAAAATAAATTTACCAAATTAAGTCCATGGTCCACTGAAATGCTGCCGCGTCATCCATCAACAGTACATAAGAATTTTAGTCCAATAGGATCGTGACACATCATCGGTCAATGCCACATCATCAGTCAACGCCACATAAGCAATCAAATGCCACATCTTTCTCCAATTAGGTGCTGCCACGTCATTGGTCGATGCCACATCAACGGTCAATGCCACGTCATCGGACCGTATATGTGAACAGTGTCGTGAACAGTAACATGAACAATGCCGTGCGTATGAACAGTACCGTATATGTGAATAATGTCATTTTTCCTTTTATGCTCCTCTTAAAGTTTTTGACCGTCCTGAGTTCAAAAGTGATGTCCGTTTTACTGTCTGATCATTCGTTCATTGTGAAATAATCATGATGCCCCTAAAATACATAAAATACTTAATTATAACAAAACACACGTAATTAAATCACAAGAGAAATAAATACATAAAAATAGAGATGTTAGTGAGACTCAAAATATAAAATGACGATTTTCTCCTTTATAAATATACACTTTCTAACACTCAACAGGTATCGATTTCATGGGACCCTTTCCCCCATCTTTTGGCCATCAATACATACTGGTTGCTGTTGACTATGTTTCGAAATGGTAGAGGCAATTCCATGTAGGACCAACGATCATAAGGTGGTGATAAGATTTTTGAAAAGCAATATTGTTTCATGCTTTGGATTTCCTCGAGCAATAATCAGTGATGGTGGTGCCCACTTTTGTAATAAATCCTTCAAAGCACTTTTGACAAAGTATTCCATCACTCATAAAGTGGCGACCTCATATCATGCGTAAACTAGTGGCTAAGTTGAGATCTCCAATCGAGAAATAAAACACATTTTAGAAAAGACGGTGAGACCCAATAGAAAAGATTGGTCGTTGAGGCTCGGTGATGCATTATGTGCATATAGAACAGCTTTCAAGACCCCGATTGGGATGTCACCCTATAGGTTAGTGTATGGAAAAGCTTGCCATCTACCTATGGAACTCGAACATCGTGCGTACTGGGCCATTAAGAAATTTAATTTTGACATGCGATGGTGGCTCGAAGAGCGACCACCTGTTGGCGAACTTGAAGAAATTACGCAATGGCGTCGAAAATGCCAAGATTTACAAACAGCGAATAAAAGTCTTTCCTGACAAGTAAATTATGGAAAATCTTTCTCCGGTCGGAAAGTGCTTTTATTCAATTCTCGCTTACTGTTCGGGTAAATTCGTTACCGATGGTTTGGCCCATTTATTGTCCACATTATTTTTCCACATGGGGCAATTGAAATTAAAGATCCAAAGAACGACGTCACTTTTAAAGTTAATGGTCAAAGATTAAAGCCATATCAAGATGACCCACCAAGTTTAAATTGAGGTTTTTTTTTTCTTTTCGGTGATTTGATTTGATTTATTTCTTTTATTTCTTTTTATTATTCTTTTGCTGATTGAAATTATTTTTTCGTAAGTGTGCTTGTTTACCCATTACAGTTCTCTCTTATCATTTAATCATGAGACAGTGCCTCTTGTACATGCTTAGAACACTTCAACCTATCCAAACTCATCTCAGAAAGTAGATACGCTTTTGTAAAACACATCGTATTTGGGCTTTGCAACCACCAGAGTTAGTCGCTCATGTTGAGGATTTAGAAAGCCAACTCAGAGATATTGAGAGAATTTGCTTTGTGTGTTTAAGTTTGTCACCCCGGTGAAGTGGTGAATATGCTCAAGTGACAATCAAGTCGGTTACTTGATTTCTCGTAATAAGCGATATTAAGGCGAAGGCATGACGGAGGCAGATTTTAGCAAAGCTTCACAAACGATTCCCTTCGCTTCCTCAGAATGCCCTCCTTTCAATCTATAAAGCCCAGTCTGAACGTATGCGATTGCTTATGAAGAATGACATACTTGCTGACATCTGCTGGTTAATCGAGGCCAAAGTACGCTTGGCAGGTGAGTTGCCTCCTAAATTTATTGCAAACATGCCTGGTTGTGGTAAAGGAAATTATGCGAGAAAACGACGAGCTCGAAGACTTTCTATTGCTTGTCATAAGTGTGCCAGAACGATATGCAATAGAAAACTATGTTCTTTAGGAATGGTGTCTGATAACAGGGAATATAAGATTAAATTCATTAGGGATGGCTTGTATAAAGAGTCATTGGATAATATCCTTTTGTCTCTTGAAACACATCCTAGTGGATCTGTCTGAGGCGATTCTCCATATGGCCATTATTCCGGAAAGAACATGCCAATCTGATCTAAAATCGACTATAAGCGACCACATTTGCGGTTTGTAAGCGGATGGGAAGCTATCCTTGACCCATAGAGGCGTTGAGTCGTTTACGGGCGTAAAACCGAGGAAGATGTGAGCCGATCACATTACACATAAATATCCTTTTACTTTACTATTGTTTTATTTCATTGTTGTTTTACCATTTACATTTTTGTCTTTAATAATTCTATTTTATCATTGTTTGTTTTTTTTTCACTGTTTTCTTTTATACTCTCGAGCCATGTGCCTTACGCGTTAATTGACATAATACCTCATACACAGCTGTGACCCGTTGTCACATAGGTTCTTAAATATGATTTTTGTTGTGCACTCAGAAAATTTTTTTTGAGCAATATCCTAATGGCAGCTACTCCCAGCAAACAATTCAAGAACATTTGTGTGCTCTCTGGGTTTAACTATTGCAAACATAAAGAGTTCGTTGAAGCAACCATAGATCTTGGTCGAAGAATAGAAGAGAGAAAAATGCATTTGGTGTATGGAGGAGGTGATCGAGGGTTATCTAAAATGGTCTCAGAAGCTAGTTATGTCAAATAGAGCCAAGTGTTAAGCATCATCCCAACAATCCTAAAACCTTTGGGCTATTTGTCTAACTCATCAACTGGAGAAGAGTTAGTCGTCTCAGGTATGCAAGAAAGAATAATTGAAATGCTAAATCATGCCGATGCTTTTATTTTCCTTCCAGGAGATCTTGCAACTCTTGAGGCACTAATCACATTAGCATCTTGAGCCCATCTGAACATCCACCAGAAACCCATCGGTTTGTTAAATGTCAATAATTTTTATGATGGCTTTATCGCATTTTCTTAACCATGCAATAAAAAATTATTTCATTCCTTCATTCGTGAAAAAATTTGTGCACATACTACTAATGAACTACTTGATCTGTTACAAGCTTATCAATTAGAGCCAGATCCCAGGAATGTTGTGTTGCAGTGTTCAAATAATGATTTTTAACAGTAGCCGCAGTAAGAAGTACAAATTAGATTTAACTCTCCCTTGTAAATATTTTCTTCTGTGTTACACTACCCAGGTGATGTCTTCTAAACTCTACTTTTTTCCTTTCAAACATTGAGGACAATGTTTCATTTTGGTTGGGGGGAGGGAATAGTTGACAATTGTGAAATATTGGTTAAGTTTTTACTAATTTTTGTTGTAGAACTAACCGTGGCTAACTTTTTGAGTAGAAGATGGCTGAATATGAAGTGTAGTTACACTAGAAACGCATCTTCTTAGTTTGAAAGTTAAAAAACAAAAACAAAAAAAAAAATTATCTTATTTTAAGTGTGTTTTTTTTCTAACTTTTTCTTTTTGACTTCTCCTTTATAAATATACATTTTCAAGTTTTTGAGTCGAAGATGGCTGAATACAGAATGTAGTGACTCTAAAAACGCATCTTCTTAGTAAAAGAAAAAAAAATTCAGACATTTTTCTTTTCTGTCATCTAATTAATTTTTCTGCATCATTTTTCATTTTTCTGCATGTATGTTTTCTTTTTAGAATAGGTTGGGGGAAGAATGTCATAAAAAAAATGTAATTTTGTGTGAGTTTATTGGATGACATGATGACTTTCAAATTTTAGTATATGTATTATCTTTGGTCTTGAGTAATGTTACACCATATTTGCTATTCTACATGTTGATGTTGGAGACAAATATGAGCTGCTTGACGGAATGCACATGTCATAATAAATTACAAGTGAGTTTTTTAGCCTATTATTTTTTCTTGAAGAGTAACCCTTTTGGCCCATTCTTCATACAACTTAGTAGTTTATTATTGATCTCTTGATTTCCTCTGAGTTAACCCCGTAAAAAAAAGAATAAATAAAAATAATTAAATAAAAAAATGTGTTGCTGTATCTAAAAGTCTATTTAACTAGTAGATATAAAAGATTATTTAGAACCCTAAAAGACGATAGAAGGCCATTTTTTATCCGTTTGAGCCTTTCAAGTCATCCATATTATGCAATATCCATAGTTCGCCCTTTTGAGCCTTTTATTTTAAAAAAAAAATTCTTTACAAGTTTCATCACCTATTCATGTTTGAGAAAAGTTGTGCCATACCTAAAAAATAATAATAATAATAATAAATAATAAAAATTTTATTAAAAAAAAAAAGATCTCTATTTTTTCTAAATAATAAATAAGCAAAATGCACCTTTTAATTTCTAAAAGATCTCTATTTTTTTTCAAACATATATTTTTGTTTTCTAGATTTCCCTTTCTTTGTTAGCCATATCCTTAGCCTACGTTACGTCCTAATAAAAGTTCTTCTTCATTTTAGGGAACTATAGTCTGAAGTAAAAGCTAATTATATGGGCTATTAAGATGTAGTGATGCGTTAAAAACAAGGAAAAAAAAAGAATAAATTGGGTTGACTAGTATTTTGTTTGAGATCGTATTATTTCTAAACTGTGGGCATATTCTTTTCATCTTGGTGAGAGTATGTGATATTTCTTTATTATTTTCTCTCAATTTACCATTCATTGTAGTGACAATTTTTATTGGGTTTAATTTCTTTGTGAGAGTGTCACTACTACCAGTGAGATTTTGGGGTTTGACATGTCATTCTTGAAAGTGGCCTGATTACTATAGTCTGCTAGACTAATGCATGTGGATGGTTGATGTGATTGTGATATTTCTTTAGACTGGAGATAATGCTTATACTTTTATTTGATTGATGTCATTAATCTGATTGAATAAACACAATTGTTTAAAAAAAAAAATCATTTTTAGGTTTGAATTTTGTTTTCGCTTTATTTACTAGAGACTAGCAATAAGCTGGTTGTGGGGTGTGTTGAGTGTTAGAAAGTGTATATTTATAAAGAAGAAAATCGTCATTTTATCTTTTAAGTCTCACTAACATCTCTATTTTTATGTATTTATTTCTCTTGTGATTTAATTATGTGTGTTTTGTTATAATTAAGTGTTTTATGTATTTTAGGGGCATCATGATTATTTCACAATGAACGAGTGATCAGACAGCAAAACGGACATCACTTTTGAACTCAAGACGGTCAAAAACCTTAGGAGGAGCATAAAAGAAAAAATGTCACTGTTCATATATACGGCCTTTGTTAAATACGTCAGCCTTTATTCACGCATATACGGTCGAGATAACGTGGCATCGGCATCGATGGCATTTGGTTGCCTATGTGGCATTGGTGATGATGTGGCGTTGGTGATGATATGTCACGATCTGATAGACTAAAATTCTTATGTCTTTGTTGATGGATGGCGTGGCGGCGTTTGATAGACCAAAAATCATCGTCACGGTACATACACGTACATGGGATTATTCTTATTCAAACCGCGTTATTGTGCAAGCAGTATTATTGTTCAAAGCGATGTGCAAGCGTGTCTTTGTGCGTCTTGTTGTTGATGAATGGCGCAATCTGGCGTCCGACTGTTTTAATCCGATGGCTATGATTCACTCAATGTATCCATTAAAAGAGGGCTCTCCCCCCCTAATTTGATACCCCTAAATCCATTTTTGGGCTTAGTTTTCTGTAATTCTTTCTCCTTCTTGTATTTTCTAAGTATTTTAATAAATTCCCATTTTACCCCTAGTTAAAAAATGAGTAGCTAATTTTCTTTCAAGCTTGGGTTGAAGGTGAAGTCTCAACATGTTCCATTGGCTTAATTTGGTAAATTTATTGTCTAGATACCGCCCTGGTTAAACTGGCACCCTAGTACAAGGTTATTATTTTTTGGCATGATAAGCCCTTAGCACCATATTTATTTGAGCATGGTTCATGAGGTGTGGAATCCCCCCTCATGATTTAATTGCATTAATAAGGAATATTTAGCCCATGGAGCATGTTGATGCAGATCCAGATACCCAAGACGTCATTTCAATAGATTTTATTTCAATTCATTCTTGCCATTGTAACTTAAATTCTACGATAGTTTTAATTAATTTCACTACAAATCCAACCAACCCATTTAAGAAAATTAATTCTGCGCATAATTAAAATCAACCTCCTCGTGGGATCAACACTCGTCACCGTTAATCTATTCTATAATAAATTCGTGTGCTTGCGAGTTCAATAAAATTTGCACAACAGCAGCAACGATTGCTACAGTAACTTCACTGTTCCAGATTTGTTTCAATTTTTTTGTAGCCAAATTCTTTTCCATCTTTTGTAAGCCTATTGCAGCAGCATTTCTTCCTTGAAATTTGATTCTGAACACCTACAATTATACATATGATTTAAGCATACAAATTATTCTAAATCAAACAAAATGCACTAATAATAAACTAAAATAGATATACATGGAAAATATCCTTAAAATGCAATAAAAACACATCATTTACTCTTTAAGTAATCTTGATTTAAGTCTAAAAGTGTCATGATAAGTCTCATTTCATAGAATTATCCGCTCCCTTATTAGAACACATTGTTACGAGGTTCTATTTAAACTATCATTTGAATGACAGATTCTTTTTCAAAGGTAATTAATTACACGTTTCTTATACAGGTTTGAGACTAAAGATCATTTTAGAACTACATAATGAAAAGCGTATGCTTCATGACAAAATTCAGGCTCTAATAGCAAATGCTTATTTTTGGCCTAATATGAGGAGAGATATCAATCATTATTCGAGATTTGTTGTTTTTTCCATGTTTCCAAAGGTACTATGGCTGATGCGGGATTATATATGCCGCTTCCAATTCCAACACAACATTAGGGTGACATTGGCATGGACTTTGTTTTTGGGATCACTCGCACTCAAAGAGGCATGGATTTACTATTTTTCACTTTTGATTAGTTCTCGAAAATAGTTCACTTTCTTGCATGCAAGAAGACTATATAGTCTTGACTATTGCTCACCTATATTTGAAAGAAGTCTATAGATTGCATGGCTTACCAACTTTTATTGCATCTAACCTAGAGACACGATTTTTTAGCCACTTTTGAAGGACATTACAGATAGGGATGGCAAAATCTGGATCCGAATCCGGATGTAGGTGCATCCGGATGTAGGTGCATCCGGATCCAGATCTGGATTAAACTTTTGGCATCTGGATCCGCATCCGGATCCAGAAAAAATTATGCAGATCTGGATACAAATAATATCCGCACAGATTATGGGTGGATATTTCGGATATCTGGATCCGTATAATAATAAATTTAAATATAATTTTAAATTTAATAATTTACATAATAATATTAAATAAAATTCAATTATAATTTAAGAATCAACAATTTAACACCAATTCAACATAAATAACATACAACAACACCATAAATTCACGAATAATAATTTCACAATATAAATCAAATATAAAAAAATTTAAAAAAATCTAATGTAAACCGATTTATTACAAATTCTCTAATAATAATAATTAGTTTTTTAACATATTTTTTAAAGTTAATGAAGATTATAGAGTTAATTATGGTTATACATTTAAACAAATAATTTAATTAAATAAATAATTTAATTAAAAAATAAAAAATCTAAGGTAAACCGATTCATTACAATATTCTCTAATTATTATTATTGTTAATTTTTAACATTTTTTTAAAGTTAATGAAGATTATAGAGTTAATTATGCTTATACATTTAAATAAATAATTTAATTTATATATTTTTCAATTGATATTTAATTAAATAAATAATTTAATTATAAAAAAATACAGATCCGAATATTCGGTTTTTCGAATGTGCTTGCATCTGGATCCGGATCTGGATCCGCATGGATTGTGATTTTTAAGATCCAGATCCGCATTTTTTAACATGCAGATCTGGATTTTTTCGAATCCAGATCTTTCGAATCTTTGCGGATTCGGATTTTATTACCAACCCTAATTGCAGAAGTTGACTAACACTTGCCTAAATTTAAAAAGTGCTTATCACCTATAGACAAATGTCAAACTAAGATTGTCAACCACTCTTTAGAAAACCATCTATATAGTATAGTTTATGATAACATGAAGATATGAGATCAAAAGTTATACTAAGTCAAGTTTACTGATAATCACTTTACTAAGTCAAGTCATTTTAAAGTGAATTATGGATATAATCCATGAGCACCCATCAATTTTGTAGTAGTTCCAGTTTTAGTTCCCAAAAGGAGCAAGACAAAAGACTTTATTGAGCTTCAAAAAATTCACACAGCTACACAAGAGTCTTTAAAGAAGATAGGTTATAAAATTAAGGCAAATGGAAGGCATTAAGTTTTAGAATTTTAGCTAAGAGATCTTGTTTGGGTTGTCCTAATCGAAGGCAAGTTCTTAATTGGAGAGTGCAACAAGCTTCATGCCCGAAAAATCGAACCTTTGGAAATATAGAGAAGATAAACTCATAATACCTACATACTAAAGCTTCCTAGTCATATCCATATAGTAGCTGTATTCAATGTCAAACATCTTACTCCTTTTAAAGGTAATCATGACGAAGATGTTGTTACTGAAAATTTAAATTCAAGGGTGATTTCTCTCCAACCTAAGGGTAATGATGCATATTAGGAATACTTATTAGTTTCTTTATTGTCGAAAGTTTATTTTTATTTGCTTATTAGTTTAAGAACTTGTTTTCCTCTTTCATTATGGTTTAGGATAATTACTACAAGTATAGAAAACCTCTCCTGTAACATTTGAAGATAGATTTGAATTCAATGATAATCTCAGTTTTTAAAGCTGTATGTGAGTTTTTGAGTTTAGTTATTTCTCAGAAATATGTGGAATCAACGAGTCTTAACCCCTTAGGCTCACGGTATTCTTTCGAATCAATATGAATTTGGTTATTTCTTTATTTTGGTATTTTTAAGAACCAATGAAATAATAGGACATTAAACTTCTACTGCATCACCAACTTAACCCTATAACACATGCAAAGAGCACCTAAGTTACTGTCCCATGACATACATTCATTCAATAACAACTATGGAGTAGCCCAAATTTGGAGCCATCACTTGTCCTCATACATGGCAAATTTTCAATGGCAATAAATTACTAGTATGGGCAGTGGCCAGTTAATTTTGTGCAATTGAAAATCAATTAAAAATTTCTCTTTGGTTTCATAAACATTAGCTCATATTCTGTGTTATTTACTTCATGTTAACAATTATAACAATAGGTAGTCATTTGTTATATTAGTTATTTGTTGTTTTTTTCCCTTCTTTAATGTAGAGGAACTGCAGTTGGGTTTTGTTTCTAGAATATTATATTAGAGAGTTTACATAAATACTGATAAATATAGCATATTAAATCTATCTTACCTCAAGTCCAACCAAAATAAAATAATAAAAAAATAAAGATTCAGACCTTTGACTTCAAGTATGAATTAGTTTTTAAGACTTAAATAAGTTCATACTCTTAAGTGGCGTTTAATGTTTAAAGGTTTAAAGGTGAATTAGATTGTGGTACTTTTCTCATGAATCAACTGGAGAGTTGATTAATTAGGTGAAGCTAGAAATTTCATTAGCTTCCTATAAGGTTTAGCCAAATACAAAACATAACGCTTCGGTAAAAAAGTTCGTTAAAAATAGTGTTTTAATCAAGTTTCTAAAGTTTGTCTAGCACTTGCCACCTGAATTCCATGAAAATTGCATAAATTTCCATGGATTAGATTTTTGCTCCATTGAAATTTAGATCAAAATTATTGTGATAATGGTTAGTTGGGCTTAGTTGAACCTAAGGGCATTGGCATATCAAATTTTGTGAATTGAACACCAATTCATATCTAATTGATGGGCATATTCTCTTTTAATTACATATTAGTTAGTATCTTTTATTATATTTTTAATTAGTTTATTTATTTTATTAAATAGGAAAATAATTGAAGACTTATAAAACAAGCGGCTTGAAGGGAACAAAATTAGAGAGAAATGAAGATTATTGGGTTTGTTGCTAATGTGGGCCTAGACATTTGTGGATTGAGAAGAAATTATAATGGGCTTCATCAAGATGAAAAAGGGCAAAAAACAAACAAAAATTTGAGCTTTAATTATTAAGGTCGATGGCTTAAGGATAAGGATGGGTAAATTTAGGTTTGAATTTTGTTCAAATCAACCGATTAGATTTCGAGTTAAATAAGCTGAGAAAAATAAACTTGAATTCAACCATGTGATTTGATCAGATCCGAATTATTTTAGATTGGACTCGGTCGAATCAGAAATTTGCTTTTGTGTGTGCTTTGATTTCTTTAGATTTTTACGATCTAATCTGATTAGATTGGCTAAAATTCAACCCGATTGGGTTATACTCTTCATCCGAATTTGATCCGAACTAAAATTTTTTGGATTAGTTTAGGTCGGGTTATTTACCCACCCCTAAAGAAAATAAGACCAAGCTTTGCCTTTTGCATGAGAAGGAAGTGGAGAATTGCAACCATTGAGAATAATCGAAGCAGAGCAGTAACCATGATTTGGAGAAAGAGCTAGCCACTTGGATTTATTTCCCATGACTGGTTTTGCCTGCTCTTTTATTTCTAATTCAATTATAGTGGAACCTGTTAGCCTATATGGCAATAAAATATTAATTTTGATGATAACAAACCACATGTTTTAGATAAACAAAGAATTACATATTATGCTTTTATAACAAGCAAATGGCTTTATGAAATTAGTTATCCTTTCAAGATGTGGACTAAAATGAAAAGTTTGATTTTAATAAATATGATTTTGAATTCTAAATTTGGACCTATTTACAAATATTTGAAAATTTTTAGGCCATATTATAATTTCTATAAATTTGGGCTTTATCATAATTTCAACAAGTTTTAGGAATGACAAGCATTATTTAGAAATTCTAAAATTGGACCTTTTTATAAAGTTTTATGTCATTTTGGGTTATAATATAATTTAATAAAAATTTGGGGCAAATCTATAATTTTGGAAGAATAGTTGTTTCACTGTAGCAAAGCGACTAATCGGATTGAAGAAAGCAGCAAA
The DNA here is from genome assembly GCA_030449925.1 of Citropsis articulata. NCBI lineage: Eukaryota > Viridiplantae > Streptophyta > Magnoliopsida > Sapindales > Rutaceae > Citropsis > Citropsis articulata. The sequence goes on along the minus strand of JASUUH010000212.1, from coordinate 2,339,324 downwards.
CCGGTTACGGGCAGAAACTCTCTAGAATGAAAGTGGCTAACTGGATTTAGAAAGCGGCAAACCGGATGTGCCAAAATTCAATTTTTTTAACATAACGGTAACATAAAGCGGCTAACTGGATTCACAAAAGCAGTAAGCCGTTATCACCAAAAAGTCAATAATGGCTAGTTTTCTTCTTCAACTATAAATTAGCTCAAATCAAACTCATTTTATATGATGCAACCATTGATATTTTGAGTATTTCTCTGCAAATCTAAAAGCATAAACTTTGTGTATTTATTTCATTTGTTCACATCTATTGAGTTTGCATTTGTGTTCAAACACATTGTGTGAGAAAAATTTTTATAATCTTTTTTTTGTAAAATCAAATTAAGAGGTTGTAAGTGTTGAGATACACTTAGGTTAAGAGATTGGGGATAATCTCTTGTTGTAAAGGTTCGGTGACAGCTTAGAAGTTAATTGTAAGCGTTTGAAACCTTGTGAGGCTTGGATAGTGAAATCCTCTAGCCTGGTGTGCTTGGAGGCGTGGACGTCGGCGGAAATTGCCGAACCACATAAAAATCCTTATGTTTGTTTTCTCTTCCCTTACTCTTTTATTATTGTAATTTATATAATTTATTGCTTTCGATTCTATTAAGGCATTTGATTGAATTGTTGTGTGGTTTGCTTAGCTTAAGTTTTTAAAATCCCAATTCACCCCCCTCTTGGATTGAAAATCCCGATTCTATTAAGGCATTTGTTTTCTCTTGTTTAGATTTAACCGTATAGAGTAAAAAATTCATGACAACCCAATATGACTCAACCTTTAGGGAAGGATAGTCCATAACTAGACCATCGTTTTTTGACGGTAATGACTACCTATATTGGAAAACTAGGATGAGAATTTATTTGCAAGCCTTAGATTACGAAATTTGGAAAGTTGTTTGTGATGGTCCATTTATGCATTTGACTATAAATGAAGAAGGTGATGATATTCTTAAACTATCAAGTTAATGGAGTGAATTAGAAAAAAAATGTCTTTAAACTTCAAGGCAATAAATGCTCTATTTTTTGCTCTAGATAAAAAGAATTTTATAGAGTATTTATTTATAAGAGTGCTCCAGAAATATGGAATAAACTTGAGGTTGTCTATGAAGGGACAAATCAAGTTAAAGAGTCTAAAATCAGTAGATACACTGGCCAATACGAATTATTCCGAATGGAATAAAATGAAAGTGTGAATTCTACGTATACATGATGTAATGTCGTATTGAACACCTTAGGAGCCCTAGGAAAAACTTTTTCAAATAGCGAGAAAGTCGAGAAAATCATAAGGTCTCTTCTAAAAGAATGGAAACCTAAAAGGACTGCCATTGAAGAAGTAAAAAATTTAAATACTTTACCTATTAATGATTTAATTGGCTCTCTCATTTTATATGAAGAGAACTTGGCAGCGGAAAAAGGCAATGAGGAGAAGAAGAAAAGCATTGCTCTTAAACCCTCAAAATATGAGAGTGATGGAGAAAGTGAGTCGGATGATGAGGAGTTGGCTATGTTGGCAAAGAGGTTCAGAAAATTTAGAAACCTCGAGAACTAAAAAAAAGAAAAAAGAAGTAATCATATGCTATGAATGCAAGAAGCCTGGCCATATAAGATCGGAGTGCCCACTTCTCAACAAAATCAATAAGAAAGAAATGGTTGCTACTTGGGATGATAGCAAAAAAGATTCAAGTGATGAAAAAGATTTGCAAGACGTATCAAACCTAGCAATTATGGCAATAAAAGATGATGATGATCTCGATAAGGTAAGTAATCTTACCTATGATGAATTATATTATGCTTTTAAAGAATTGCATGATGAGTAGATGAAAATTGGCAAAAAGAATGTATGTCTTAAAAAGAAAATAATAGAGCTCAAAAATAAAAATAAATCTCTAAATGCAAAGATTACATTCCTAGAATTAGAGAATAAAACATTACATAATAGAGTTGCATTATAAAATGAGAAACCAAACACTTCATATAAGTATCTAGAGCCACATGTACATGATTTGAAAAAGGAAAATGAAATACTCAAGAAAAAAAATATTGAACTTAGTGATATTATTTTAAAATTTACAAATGGGCAAAAGATGTTGGATAACTTGCTTAATTCACAAAAATATGTGTTTGATAAAGAATGTATTGACTATAAGCTAAATTTAAAACAAAAATATTATAAGAATTATTTTGTGAAGCATACCTCATTAACAACCAAGTTGTATGCCACCATTTCAATCAAGATGTTCACATGAAGAATAGATGTCCAATTAAAAGAAATGCATATTATGGAGTAAAATGTGTTTAGGTTCGAAAAGGAACTGTTGCTAACAATCAAGGACCTAAAATGTTTTGGGTACCTAAGATATGAGATTTTTCTCTACAAGGCTTGAAGAAGAAGAAAAATAAATGGTACTTAGACAATGATTGTTCAAGGCATATGACCGGAAACTATGCATAGTTTTCGAATTTCACCAAAATCGAAAACGATGGAGATGTTTCTTTTGGAGACAATTTAAAGGGAAAGATTTTTGGAATTGGTAATGTCGGTAAATTCTTATCAACCTTAATTGAAAATGTATGTTTCGTTGAAAATTTGAAATACAACTTGATTAGTATTAGTCAATTGTGTGACAAAGGTTATAAAGTTGTTTTTAATAAATCTAGATGTGATATTGAGAATGCATGTAATGATAAGATTTTATTTGTTGGAAATAGATGTGGAAATGTTTATACTATTAACATAGAATGTCCATCTACTCATGATAAATGTTTTTCGGTATTGCATGATGATAGTTGGCTATGGCATAGAAGACTGGGACATGCTTGGATTTAATTTTGAAGATTTTCAAAAATGATTTAGTTAAAGGTCTTTTAAAAATCAGTTTTTAAAAAGATAGAATTTGTGAAGCATGCCAATTTGGTAAACAAATAAAAACCTCGTTTAAAAGCAAAAATCATATTTCTACTTGAAAACCTCTTCAACTACTTCATATAGACTTATTTGGAGCTTCAAGATATGCTAGCCTAAGTGGCAAGTATTATACTTTTATAATTGTTGATGATTCTTCAAGATGCATATGGGCATTATTCTTAACTACTAAAGATAATGCTTTTAATTCTTTTAAAGTATTTTATAAGAAAGCTCAAAATGAAAAAGGGTATAGTATTGTATGCATTAGGAGTGATCATGGAGGAAAGTTTGAAAATCATGAGTTTAAAACCTTTTGCAACAATTTAGACATTGTGCATCAATTTTCATCACCTAGAACTCCACAACAAAATAGAGTTATTGAGAAAAAGAATAGGTCGATTCAAGAAATGGCTAGGACCATGTTGAATGAAAATTTTTTGCCTAAGTATTTTTGGGCCGAGGCCGTCAACACCGCATGTTATGATTTAAATTGTATGTTGATTGGATCTCATCTCAATAAAACTCCATATGAGGTTTGGAAATATAGAAAGCCCAACATTGGTTATTTCAAAGTTTTTAGATGCAAATATTTTCTTTTGAACATAAAAGATAATCTTGGCAAATTTTATCCAAAATTTGGTGTTGGCATCTTTCTTGGGTATTCAAACTCAAGTAAAGCTTATAGAGTTTATAACAGAAGTACTCTAGTTGTGGAAGAATCTATGCATGTTACATTTGATGAATCTAACTTCTTCTCTACAGAGAAAGTTATTATTGATGATGATGCAAATAAATAAAGAACTATAAGAATAGTGATCAAAAGAGAACCAAGAGAATGCATTACAAGAAAATCAAAAGGATAGACAAGAAGAGCAAACAAATATAGACCAACAAGAAGGTACTTATCAAACACTACTCAAGGAGTGAAAGTATGTTTCCTCTCATCCTAAGGATTTAATTTTAGGTGATTGTTCAAGAGGTGTTTACCATTAGATCATTATCTAGAAATACTTGTGAGCATGATGTATTTAGAAATCTTGGATTATGATAATGTAAGAAGAGTTGAATCAATTTAAAAAAATTAGTGTGTGGGATTTAGTTTCGAAACCGGAACATCAATCCATTATAAGCACCAAATAGGTATTTAGAAACAAAATAGATGAATCTGGTGTGGTGATAAGAAATAAAGTTAGATTAGTGGCTCAAGGTTACAACTAAGAAGAGGGATTTGATTTTGATGAAACATTTGCACATGTAGCTAGATTAGAATTCATTAGAATGCTCTTAGCATTTGTATGTCATAAAGATTCCATTTTATTTCAAATGGATGTCAAAAGTATTTTTTTAAAGGGTTATATTATGGATGAAGTTTATGTGAGACAAGCCCCTAGTTTTGAAAATGAAAATTTTTCAAAAATGTGTCTCAGATATTATATGGATTAAAACAAGCACCTAGAGTATGGTATGATAGGCTTAAAAACTTCTTATTAGATAACCATTTTTCGATAGGAAAAGCAGATACTACTCTCTTTGTTAAGTATAAGAATCAAGACATACTTGTTGTTCAAATTTATATTGATGATATTATATTTGGTTATACTAATGAGTCTATGTGCAAGGAATGTTTATCTTGTATGATTAAAGAATTCGAGATGAGTATGATAGGAGAGTTAAAGTACTTCCTTGGACTACAAATAAAATAAGATGAGGATGGAATTTTCATAAATCAAGCCAAGAATGTGAAAGATCTACTCAAAAGATTTGGCTATGATAATAGAATTGCGAAAAGCACTCCAATGAGTACTACCATCAAGCTGGACAAAGATGAAAAAGGTAAGGAGGTTGACATTAAGATATATTGAGGTATGATCGGATCCTTACTCTACTTGACTGCTAGTATGCTTGATATTATGTTTAGTGTATGTTTAGTGTATGCTTGTATGATCGGATCCTTACTCCAATGAGTACTACCATCACACTTACTTGCTGTTAAACGAATCTTTCGATATTTGATCGGCACCATCAATCTTGGCCTTTGGTATTCTAGGGGAACTCATATTGACTTAACTTGTTATTCGAATGCTAACTTTGCCAGATATAAGATTAATAGAAAAAGTACTAGTGGAACATGTCACTTCCTGAGTCATTGGTTTAGTAAAAAATAAAATTCGGTTGCACTTTTAACTACTGAGGTAGAATATATTACCGTAGGTAGTTATTGTGCACAAGCCCTTTAGATGAAACAAACTGTTAGAGACTATGGCATTAATCTTGATCAAATACCTATTTTGTGTGATAATACTAGTGCTATTAATTTATCTAAGAATTCCATTCAGCATTCTAGAACCAAGCATATAGAAATTAGACATCATTTTCTTAAGGGTCGTGTTAAAAAATGAGATGTTGCAATTAAATTTACTTCTACTGAAAATCAACTTACGGATATCTTTACAAAACCACTTAGTTAAAAGCAATTTATAAAGATAAGACGTAAGCTTAGAATGATGAATGTTGCATCTTGAATTGTGATTTGTTGATTAAATTGATATGCTTGCTCTTGTATGCATCTATGTTTCATGTATTAAATGGCTTATTAAAAAGTTTTGAATCACAAAATAATTTAAAATTGATTAATTTTTAAGCCAAAAATAAATTGGTGTGTATAATACAAGTCTAAGAGCTTACCAAATTTCAATAAGAGGCAAAATGTTTTCCAAAGCTTAACTGGTTTACCTCTTTCAATCAACCGGAAAGTCGCTTCTTTTATTGTTGTTTACTGGACCAAAATTGAATAGCCGAAAAAAGAACAATGGTAAGCCTCTTTCAAAATCTCACTTGCTGGAAATAACCAATTAGCCGATTATGCAATCCGGTAAGCCGGATTAGCTTTGGCATATGCTGGAAAACTTGGGCCAACCAATTAGCCAAATTCGTTCCTTTTAAGCTATTTATCTTCTTCTCTTTTTTGGCAACCAGATCTCCCTCTCTCTCTAAAACCGTATCTTTCCTCTCTCTTTATTTTTACATTAAATGGATTCACAAAAATCATTCCCCATCATTTCTTATGCTCAAAATCATCCTTCAAACTTGTTAACATATATGTTTCCATATTATTGATTTTGATGATAACAAATATTTTGATGAATATGTTGGAGTTCCTATACTATCAAATAAGTTTTTAAAAGCAAGAATTTTTCTATGAGTATTTACAAGTTTTATGAATCGGAAAACTCGCAAATGCGCACTGAAATAAACGCAAACCGTTAACTCATAACGGCCAACCGATAATTTCCAGAGAGGCAAAATTTGTTAAGCTCAGCCGCTTAGTATTAAGGGTTAATGAAATGGTTTATTGAAGCTTCGGAATTTACCGCGAACCGTTAACGTGTAAACGGCGAACCGATAATTTCCAGCAGTGTTATTTTTGACTAATCCTTAACCGCTTAAGAAGAACGGATGGAAGCCTTATGTTGTGTGTCTCGATTTTAACGGCAAAAGGGTAACGACTAACGGTCAACCGATTATGAAAAACAAGAACGGTAACATTGACCGTAGCAAACATGAGCCGTTAATCAGAACGGCGATCCGATTATCGCAGTAAAAAGGCTATAACGGCTAGTTTTCGGCTCCAACTATAAATAAGCTCATTTAAATCATTTCAAAGATTGATCACAACACTATCATTGAGCTTATACACGTTTATACAATCTTCAAAGAGCTTTAAACACTTTCTTGCTTCATCATTCACACATCAAGCTTTCATTTGTAATTCTAAAGATTGTGTGAGAGTTGTAATTTTTGTTTTGAGTGACTGTAAGTGTTGGGATACACTTGGGTTAAGAGATTGGGAATAATCTCTTGTTGTAAAGGTTTATTGACACCTTGGAAGTCAATTGTAAGCATTTGAGGCCTTGGTGGCTTGCTTAGTGGAATCCTCAAGCCCGGTGCTTGAGGCGTGGACGAGGCGATAGCCAACCACGAAAATCATTGTGTTTGATCTCTTTCCCTATCTCTTTACTTTTATTGCAAATTAATTTGTTTATTTCGAATTTGATTGTTTAAGTATTACTTCATTGTATTTTAGTTGCTTATTTTTTTAAATCCCAATTCACCCCCCCTCTTGGGTTGCCTTGTTAGTATTTCAATTGGTATCAGAGCAAGGTGCTCTTGTATAGGCTTAATCGTCTAGAGTTAAAGATCCATGGCAACCTATAATGACTCAATCTTTAGGGAAGGACAATCCACAATTAGACCACCATTCTTTGATGGAAATGACTACCCATATTGGAAAACTAGGATGAGAATTTACTTGCAAGCTCTAGATTACTAAATTTGGGAAGTTGTATGTGATGGTCCTTTTATGCCTTTAACCAAAATGAAATTGGGAAGACATTCCAAAACCTTCACGGAATGGAATGAATTGGAAAAGAGAAAAGCTTCTAAATTCCAAAGCCATGAATGCCTTGTTTTGTGCATTAGACAAGAAAGAATTTCAGAAAGTGTCTAGTTGTGAAAGTGCTTATGAAATTTGGCACAAACTTGAAGTTGTCTATGAAGGCACTAATCAAGTGAAAGAATCTAAAATTAGTAGGTACACTGCAATATGAATTGTTTCAAATGGAACAAAACGAGAGTGTATATTCTATGTACACTAGATTTACTGGACATAGTGAACACTCAGAGCCCTAGGAAAACATTCTCAAATAGTGAGAAAGTTAAGAAAATCATTAGATCACTTCCCAAGGAATGGAGACCAAAAGGACTGCCATTGAGGAAGCTAAAGATTTAAATGTCTTACCTATTGATGATCTAATCGGTTCTCTTATTTCTTATGAGGAAGATTTGGCAGAAAGAGGAAATGAGAGAAGAAGAAAATATTGCTCTCAAAGCTAAAAAGTACGAAAGTGATGGAGAGCGAGATGGATGACGAGGAGTTTGAAATGTTGGTTAGAAGATTGAAAAATTTTATAAGAAGACTGATGAGCAGAGAAAGTTTAGAGGTTACAAGAATAAAAAGGAGAAGAAAGAGTCAATCACTTGCTATGAATGCAAGAAACCCGGACACATACGACCGGAATGTCCTCTCCTCAACAAGCTCAAAAAGAAAGCTATGGTGGCTACGTGGGATGATAGCGAAGAGGATACAAGTGATGATGAAGAGCAACAAGAGATGACAAATTTAGCTCTTATGGCATTTGGAGAAGAGTCATGTGATGAACTTGATGAGGTAAGTGAGCCTTCATATGATGAATTACATGATGCCTTGATAGATTGCATGATGAATTGATGAAAATCGGTAAAGAATGTTTGTCTTAAAAGAAGATGATAGAGCTTAAAATGAGAATGAATCATTTAGTGCTAAGGTTACATACCTTGAATTAGAAAATAAGACATTGCATGATAAGATTGCTTTATTTGAAAGTTCTAGTACTTCACATGAGCATTTAGAATCATATGTGAATGACTTGAAAAATGAAAATGAAATGCTTAAAAAGAAGAGCAATGATCTAAATGAAATTGTGCTAAAATTTACAAATGGGCAAAAGATGTTGGATAACATGCTAAATTCGCAAAAGTGTGTGTTTGATAAAGGAGGGATTGGCTACAAGCCAAATTTGAAACAAAAATATTACAAGAATTATTTTGTGAAGAGTAACTCCACTAATAATCAAGTTGTATGTCATTATTGCAATCAAGATGGTCATATGAAAAATAGGTGTCTAGTAAAAAGAAATGCATATTATGGTATGAATGTATTTGGGTTCCAAAAGGAACTATTGCTAACATTCAAGGACCCAAGAATATTTGGGTACCAAAGCACACAACTTGAATTTTTTTTTCAGTACCACAATCAAGGAATGGTGGAGAGTTTCTGATGAAAGATTGTGAGGATAATCTCTTGATCATGGTCTAAGCAAAATAATGAGGCAAGATGATTTAATTGCTTTGGTAACATTTCTGCAACATTTATTTTGTTGAATAGATCATAATGGATTGATAATACCTTGATTTGTGATTTGTTGATATGTTTGTTCTTGTATGTATTTATGATTTAAGTATTGCATGGTTTATTGAAAAGTTTTAAATCACAAAATGATTTAAAATTGATCAATTTCTCAAGCCAAAAATAAATTGGTGTGTAATACAAGTATAAGAGCTTGCACAAAATTCTACGCGAGGCAAATATTTTTTTAATCTAAACCAAAGATACCATTTTCTCTTCCGAAATTCGCTTTCTTAGTTTTACTCTCGTGACAAGTTTCAAAACCGGATCTCTCCAAATTGGTAAAACCGATTTGCCATACTCAAATTGTGTTTTAAACCGGATAACCGGTTGTGCCAACCGGAAAGCCGCTTTTGCAAGTAGTTGCATTCTCAGAACTCATCCGGATAACCGGATTAGATAAACCTAAACCGCTTCGCTTTGGCTAGATCTCGCTCGCACTCGGATAACCGGTTGTGAGAACCGAACACCGATTGCTCAAGTGTGCTTCATCGTTTTAACCGGACAGCCGGTTTAGTTATCCGCAAACCAATTTGAAGAAAACCATTGCCTTTTTGCTGCCCGTAACCGGATACTCAAAACCGGTAAGTCAATGCATGATGTTTCGTTGTCAAAAATCGGATAACCGGTTAGATAACCGTAAGTCAATTCAAGATAGATGTTTGCTCGCCTTCAACCGTTAGTCGGTTAGCTAAATCCGGATTGCCGGATTCGTGAGACTATTATCTTTTTCATGCTTTCTCTTTCGGCAAGTCAATGCTTTCCTCTCCAAAACCGGTTCTTCCTTCTCCAATCTTACTTCATAATCAACCATTTTTCCTCATCTTTGATGAAAATCAAGTTTACAAAACTTGTTTCCCATCAGGTTTTATATTCAAAGTCTTCTCAAACTCATCTTATGCTTATATTTGGACACACCAACATTTACTACTTTATGATTTTTCATTTTATATTTTGATTATGTGGATATTTATGCATGCCTATTATGATTTTGGACTAAGTGTCTATTTTGGATGACATGGATTTGATATGGTTATTTATTATCTTCCTTATTCATGTTTTGGATAATTTTGAACTAATGTGCTTGTCTTGATGATTTTGATGATTGATGATCATATGTGTGTTGCTTGATGAATTGATGGAGTTGTTGGTTTGTTATAATTGTTTAAGCTTATATAAAGTGTTTTAATCATATTGTGTATTTGAGAATTTCCTCATTTTTAAAGGGAGACTTTTGCCGAAATTATTACTTGCACAAAATGGGTAATATCTTCGTTAAATTATTTTTATGATCTTATTTCGAGTGCATCTATTTATCTTTTCTTTTTCATGATGAAAAGAGAGATAAATATGATATGTTTTTTGGATAAAATCTTTTTGATTAAAATTTTTAAATTGGCCATATATTTAGGGGGAGCATACAATGTGATTTTGGATAATATGCTTTTTAAACATTTTTTGTTATCCAAAGGGGGAGACAAAGAAATATGACATTTTGATGATGATTAAAGAAAGAGAATAATATGCGTTTTTGAGTATTCATTTGATAATTAATTTGTGCTTATGGTGATGGTTTTGAGATATGGTGATAATTTGATTACATAATTTTTATATGATGATTTTATGTTTTGAATTGTTGATTTGAAAATTGATGGAATCATGATTCATAATCATTTTATGGTTGGTGGACTATGTGATCATGATAATTTGGGAGTGATATTATTAAATCTTGTATTTGAAGTGATGCTTGTTGTTAGGGGGAGAATGTGTTAAGTTCTTTACTTTGACAACATGGGTAATAAATTTACTCCTCTTATTCTTTTCCTTTTAAGTTTTCTTTTGTATGTTGAAGGGGAAGAAAAATACATGTTTTAATCTTATACAAAATTTTGCTATTTTTTCCTTTTCCATTAAGTTTTTTTTTATGATGAGGGGGAGAAGAATACATGTATTTAAATTTGTTAATTTACCTAAATTGTAAGAGAAGCTTACATTTAGGGGGAGCAATTTTTGAATCATTCTTTAAATACATGAAATATTTGTCATCATCAAAAAGGGGGAGATTGTTAACATATATGTTTCCATATTATTGATTTTGATGATAACAAATATTTTGATGAATATGTTGGAGTTCCTATAATATCAAATAAGTTTTTAAAAGCAAGAATTTTTCTATGAGTATTTACAAGTTTTTAAGGAACTGGAAAAACTCTGCAAAATGCGCAATTCTGGAAATAAACGGCAAACCGTTAACTCATAACGGCTAACCGATAATTTCCAGAGAGGCAAAATTTGTTAAGCCTTAGCCGTTTAGTATTAAGGGTTAGCTGAAATGGTTTATTGAAGCTTCTGGAATTTACCGGCGAACCGTTAATGTGTAAACGGCGAACCGATAATTTCCAGTGTGTTATTTTTGACTAATCTCAACTGCTTAGCAAGAACGGATGGAAGCCTTATGTTGTGCAGTGTCTCGATTTTAACGGCAAAAGGGTAACGACTAACGGTCAACCGATTATTTGAAAACCAAGAATTCAGAATATTGACCGTAGCAAACGGTGAGCCGTTAATCGTAAAACGCGATCCGATTATCGCAGAAAAAGGCTATAACGGCTAGTTTTCGGCTCCAACTATAAATAAGCTCATTTAAATCATTTCAAAGATTGATCACAACACTATCATTGAGCTTATACACGATTATACAATCTTCAAAGAGCTTTAAACACTTTCTTGATTCATCATTCACACATCAAGCTTTCATTTGTAATTCTAAAGATTGTGTGAGAGTTGTAATTTTTGTTTTGAGTGACTGTAAGTGTTGGGATACACTTGGGTTAAGAGATTGGGAATAATCTCTTGTTGTAAAAGTTTATTGACACCTTGGAAGTCAATTGTAAGCATTTGAGGCCTTGGTGGCTTGCTTAGTGGAATCCTCAAGCCCGGTGTGCTTGGAGGCGTGACGAGGGGATAGCCGAACCACGTAAAAATCATTGTGTTTGATCTCTCTTTCCCTATCTCTTTACTTTTATTGCAAATTAATTTGTTTATTTCGAATTTGATTGTTTAAGTATTACTTCATTGTATTTTAGTTGCTTATTTTTTTAAATCCCAATTCACCCCCCCTCTTGGGTTGCCTTGTTAGTATTTCAAAACTCATTTCCATTACTTAAATTACTAGATCCCAAATCAAACCTAGGTTTTCAACGGAATTTTCTCTCTCTAAATTTCTTCCTCTTAAGTTATTTTTTAATCGAATTTCGCCTCATTATCCCTTTTAAACCTCATTATCTTCCTTTTCATGGTCTCATTTATTTTCAAATCACCTAAAATCATCATGTCTAGTTCAAGGCCAGTTAGAGGAAAAGGGAAAGAACCTGTTCAGCAAGCCAAATGGCCACGGCAAGTAAGGGGCTCCTCCAATCAGTCCAACTTTAAGTCCACGCATTTTTCGGCCAAGCATTTAGTCAAACGATTTCACCACAATTTTATGATCTGTGAGGTACTCTTTACATTTTTCGTTTTACCGAATTGGCTTTATAGTCTCAGTATTAGTAACCAAATTTATTTTAATTGTTAAAACATATTGGTTGGATTAATGCTCGATCCCGACTTGGTGAAAGCATTTTACTCAAACATAGATACTTTTGCAGAGAAAGAGAATCGAGTAATCACCAATGTTGGAGTAATTTCAATTGAATTTGATGATTCAGAGTTGAATTCTATCATAGGAACCTCTGATATTGGCTTAGAAATTTTTTCTAAATCTCCTGATATTGATAATTATGTTCATATTGACGCCATTAAGAATATATATCGACGCATTGATCTTTCCTATGATGATTGTTGTTGAGTGTTAGAAAGTGTATATTTATAAAAGAGAAAGTTCAATAAAATTTGCGCAACAAATTTTTGGCGCCGTTGCGGGGGAGATAAGAATTTTAATTCTTAAAATTAACTTTTTTAAATATTTACTTTTTTTAGTTGTTTTCTTGTAATTTTTTCTCATTTAAAAAAAAAGTGAATCTGTATTTTAAGGTTAGATTTTCATTTCTTTTTCTCTTCTTTAAATTTTTATAAATTAATTTCATGTCATTTTTCTTTGTAATTTATTTTAATTTTAGTTAATTTGTTTCACGTAATTTCTTTTTTTCTTATAGCACTTGAGTGTATTTTCAGAGTAAGATTGTAACAGCGTGATAAGGTTAGCATCATAATTTCTCCATCTTCTCTAGAAAATAATTTCATGCTATTTGTCAAACTTTTAGATATGAGAATTTTTTAGATGATGATGTTAAACTTAGATTATTCCCATTTTCTTTAAAGGATAGAGCTCGTTCATGGCTTAATACATTACCTGCTAATAGCATTACATCATGGGAATAAATGGTAACAGAATTTTTGAATAACTATTTCCTAGTTCATAAATCAATGCTATTCGCAGGGAAATTTCAGAGTTTAGCCAGAGAGAAGACGAGCAATTTTCAAAACATGGGAGCGATTCAATTGGCTACTATTGAAGTGTCCACATCATGGGTACGAGAAATTGCACCAATGCCAATAATTTTCTGAGGGGTTATTGCCGCATGTGCAAGAATAGATAATGGCAACGAGTGAAGGAGAACTAATATAAAAAAGTGCATCAGGGATTTGGGATTTCTTCCAGCGATAATCGGATAATTCCCAACAACGAAGTCGATCACCCTGGAATACTAGGAGAATTAAGGGAGTGAATGAGGTTCACATTAGCGAGTCAAGTTTCGGGAATAAAAGAAGTCAAAGAGATGGTTGAAGGCCTTTCCCGACAAATAACGTCGTTAACGACTGCTAAATCAGCAGAGCCACATGATCATAACTTATACTCAGATCAAGCCAATGCCATAGGTGTAATAAGAAAGCTATCAAAGTACAACCCATACTCCAACACATATAATATGTTATGGTCTCAAGGATTCCAACAAAATGGACCAGCAGCTCCAGCTCCACCAATGCAACCAATTCCTCAAATTCTTCAAGCCTCTCAGCCATCATTTAAACCATACAATTAGACCCTAAATCACTCTCAACCCAGACCATGGGAGGGTACATTCTAGAATTTCAAGAATCTTACTCATTCCAGAATCAAGAAATAGAATCGAACCATTGATGAACTACGAAATGAGATGAGAGCAGGCTTCAACTAACAAGCTAAATCAGTTTCAAACCTCGAGAAAATGGTGGGACAACTAGCTTCTTCAGTTCAAACCTTGGCAATGACTGTTGAGAAAGGCATATTTCCAAGTCAACCATTGCCTAATCCTAAAGGAGTGCATGAAGCAAGTACCAGTTCACCACAACAGCATGGAGAGGTCAAAGCCGTCATGACCTTACAAAAAATGAAAGAAGTTGACAGCAAAGTAGAGATTCCAGTAACAAAAACAACTTAGATTTTACCTGTGAATGCTGAAGACTCATCATCAGAGGAGAAAGAGGAAACCAACCCGCGAGAATACGTTCCTAAAGCTCTATTTCCGCGGAGGTTAACTAAAGGGAAGAAATGAAAATCCATAGGTGAGATTTTTGAAATCTTCAAACAGGTAAGTGTTAATATCCCTTTACCTGATGCTATAAAACAAGTGCCATCTTATTCTATGTTTTTTAAATGCCTCTGCACTAAAAGGAGAAACATTCATGTTGAGAAAAGGCATTTTTAACAGAAAATGTTAGTTCTATACTCCAACATAAAATGCCTCTGAAATACAAAGATCCAGGCTCCCCCACTATCTTATATAGTATAGGGAACCACACAATTGAGAATGCTTTGTTGGATTTAGTAGCGAGTGTAACAGTTTGTGAAACTTGGATTGGAAGAATTATACCCAACTCCAGTGGTGTTACAGCTTGCAGATCAGTCCACAAAAACACCTCATGGTATTGTGGAGGACATGCTTATCCAGGTAGACAAGTTTTATTTTCTTGTTGATTTCATTGTAATTGACACTCAACCAATCCAGGATTCAAGGAAGCACATCCCCATTATCCTAGTCTGACCTTTTTTTGCAACTGTCGATGCTCACATTCAATGTAGGACCAAAAATATATAGTTGTCCTTTGGCAATATGACCATGGAGCTCAATATCTTCAACATTGCCAAATAACGTCACAATGCAGATGATGGAATTGTTTATGTGGATTTATAGAAACATTAGTTGATAATGTTTTTGTTTTAAACCTTAGTAATGACCCTTTACAAACATGTTTAACTCACTTTGGTTTGGATTTTGATATTGGCAGATTAGCCGATGAGGTCAACGCCCTACTTGACTCAGTACCATCCATGGACACAAATAATAGAAGTCAAGAGTTGAACAACTAGCACCATCAGAGAAGAAACTCAGCCCATCATCAGAATCACCACTAAAACTTGAGCTAAAATCATTACCCAACACTTTGGAATATATGTTTTTGGGAGAAGAAAGCACTCTGCTAGTAATCATCTCTTCATCCCTAAATGACGAACAAAAAGGTAAGTTGTTGGAAGTTTTAAAAGAGCATAAAGGAGTATTAGGATGGACCATAGCAGACATAAAAGATATAAACCCAGTAGATTGTATGCATTACATTCACCCTGATGAAAATGCTAAACCTACGAGGAAAATGCAACGTCGATAGAATGCTAATATGAAAAAGGTTGTTAGAACTGAAGTCTTTAAACTATTAGACGCATATATTATTTACCTCATTTATGATAGTTCATAGGTAAGTCCTGTGCAAGTTGTCCCTAAAACGTCAGGAGTCGCAGTAGTTACCGATGCTGATAATGAATTAGTACCGACTAGAATGACTACAAGGTGGCGTGTATGCATTGATAACAGGAAGTTGAATTCTGTCACATGTAAAGATCATATTCCTTTACAATTTATCGATCAAATACTTGATAAATTAGCAGGTCATGAATTTTATTGCTTTCTAGATGGCTACTTAGGATATAATCAGATTCCCATAGCACAAAAAGATCAAGAGAAGACCATATTCACATGCCCTTTTGGGACTTTTGCATATAGGAGAATGACATTTGGATTATGTAATGCACATGCTACAATTCAACGATGCATGTTAAGCATTTTTTCTAATATGGTTGAATGATTCCTTGAAGTCTTTATAGATGATTTTTCTATCTTCGGTGATTCATTTGATCCATATTTATATCATCTAACACTAGTTCTACATAGATGTATTGAGAAGAATTTAGTCTTGAATTAGGAGAAATGAGATTTATGGTAAAATAAGGTATTGTTCTCTGTCACATTATTTCGAGCAAAGGTATTGAGGTTGATAAAGCCAAGGTGGATCTCATTTTCAATCTTCACCTAAAACAGTCAGAGAAATAAGATCTTTCTTTGGGCATGCTGGTTTTTATAGACATTTCATTAAAGATTTTAGCAAAGTTTCTAGACCCTTATGCTATCTACTTGCTAAGGATGTACCTTTTGTCTTTGATAATTCATGTCTTGTGGCATTTGAAAAACTAAAGCAGTTGTTAACATCATCACCCATCATTCAGCCCCCAAATTAAAACTTACCATTTGAGCTTATATGTGATACATCTGATTGTGCAGTAGGGCAGTATTAGGACAAAGAGTTGATCGAATTCTCCATGTTATTTACTATGCTAGTATGACATTGAATGATGCACAGTTGAATTATTCAACCACTGAAAAAGAAATGCTAGCAGCAGTGTTTGCATTAGAGAAATTTCGATCTTATCTCATTGGTTGTAAAATAATTGTATTTATAGATCATGCTGCTCTTAAATATCTTCTCAAAAAGAAAGATGCAAAAACTAGACTAATTTGTTGGGTGTTACTGTTGCAGGAATTTGACTTAGAATTCAAAGATAAGAAAGGGACAGAAAATGTTATTGCCGATCATCTCTCTCGTCTCTATTTTGACACAACTATGGAACTATTACCCTTGAATGAGTCATTTGTAGATGAACAATTGATGAGTCGAGAAGTAGTCCATGGTATGCTGATATAGTTAATTATCTTATTACAGGTCAACTTCCAAAGCATTGGACTAAGCGGGACAAGGCCAAATTTTTTGTGGAAATTAAGAATTTCTTTTAGTATGATCCTTATCTGTTCAAGTATTGTTCAGATCAAATTATTAGACGATGTCTCCTAGAAAATGAATTTCAAAAAATCCTCTCGTTCTGCCATGAACAAGCTTGTGGAGGCCATTTCAATGCTAAGAAACTAACAACTAAAATTTTACAATGTGGTTTCTATTGGCCAACTATATTTCGAGATGCTTATACCTTTTTTTCTTCATCTAATAGGTGTCAACGAATGAGGAGCATTACAAGAAGGAATATGATGCCACTTAACCCAATTTTAGTAGTTGAGATTTTTATGTATGGGGTATCGACTTCATAAGACAATTTCCCCCTTCTTTTGGCCATCAATACATATTGATTGCTGTTGATTATGATTCGAAATGGGTAGAGGCAATTCCATGTAAGGCCAATGATCACAAAGTGGTGATGGAGTTTTTGAAAAGCAATATTGTTTCACGCTTTGGATTCCCTCGAGCAATAATCAGTGATGATGGTGCCCACTTTTACAACAAATCATTCAAAGTACTTTTGACAAAATATTGCATCTCTCATAAAGTGGCGACCCCATATCATCCACAAACCAGTGGCCAAGTTGAGATCTCCAATCAAGAAATAAAGCATATATTATAAAAGACGGTGAGGCTAGACAGAAAAGATTGGTCATTGCGACTCGATGATGCATTATAGGCATATAGAACGGCTTTCAAGACCCTAATTGGGATGTCACCCTACAGCCTAGTGTATGGAAACGTTTACCACCTACCTGTGGAACTCGAGCATCGTGCATACTGGGCCATCAAGAAATTCAATTTTGACATACAGTAAGCTCGCTAAAAAAAAGATTACAACTGGTAGGACTTGAAGAAATTCGCAATGAAGCATACGAAAATGTCAAGATTTACAAGCAGCAAATGAAAGTCTTTCACGACAAGCAAATTATGAGATAATCTTTCACCTCAGGTCAAAAAGTGCTTTTATTCAATTCTCGCGTGCACTTATTCCCAGGTAAGTTATGTTCTCGATGGTCTGACCCATTAATTGTTCACACTGTTTTTCCATATGGAGCAATTGAAAATAAGGATCCAAAGAGCGATGCCACTTTTAAAGTTAATGGCCAAAGATTAAAGTCATATCTAGAGTACTAACCACATGGAGAGGACACCAAAATAAATTTGAGTGACCCACCGAGGTTGAATTGAGATTTTTCTTTCTTTTGGGTGATTTGTTTTGATTTGTTTCTTCTTTTCTTCCTTTTTAATATTCTTTTACTAATTGAAATTATTTTTGCATAAGTGTGCTTGTTTAACCATTAAGTTTTCTTTTATTATTTTTAATCATGAGACAAATCCTCTTGAACATTCTTAGACAACTTCAATGTGTCCAATCTCATCTCAGAAAACTGATACGATTTTGTAAAACACATCATATTTGGGCTCTACAACCACCAGAGTTAGTCTCCCATGTTGAGGATTTAGAAAGCCAACTCAAAGAAATTGAGAGAGGTACCTACAACATCCAAATGGAGCTTGAGGTAAATTCCATAAGAGGATGATTGTAATTTTCTTTGTGTGTTTCAATTTGTTTCTCCGATTATGTGTTTTAGTTTGCTTTGTGTGGTTAAGTTTGTCACCCCGGTTAAGTAGAGAATAATGGTACTCCGTGACAATCAAGTGGGTTACTTCAGTTTCCCATAATAACTGATATTCTGAGATGAAGGTATGGACTGAGACGAGATTTTAGCAAAGCTTCACAAATGATTCCCTTCGCTTCCTCAGAATGCCCTCCTTTCAATCTATAAAGTTAGGTCCGAACTCATACAATTGTTTATAAAGAATAATCTCCCTACTGACATCCGTTAGTTAATCCAGGTCAAAGTTTGTTTGGCATGTGAGTTGCCTCCCAAATTTATTGTATACATGCCTGGTTGTGGTAAAGAAAATTATGTAAGAAAACGAAGAGCTCGAAGACTTTCTGTTGATTGTCATAAGTGTGCTAGAATGAGATGCGATAAAAACCCTTGTTCTTTAAGAATGGTGTATGATAACAGGAAAGATAAGATTCAATTTATTAGGGATGGCTTGAATAAAGAGTCATTTGGATGATATCCTTTTGTCTCTTGAAACGCATACTAAAGGATACGTACAAGGAGCGATTCTCTAGTTATGACCATTATTCCAGAAAGAGCATACTATCTGACCTCGGAATCGACTATAAATGACCACATTTTCGGTTTGTAAGAAAAGCGGAGGTAAACTATCATCCAGTTCAAGCCGTTTTTGGATGTAAAACCAAAGGAAGATATGAGCCACAGTCACAACTACTTCTAAATATCCTTTTACTTCACTGTTTTTTTATTTCACTGTTGTTTTACCATTAGCATTATTGTCTTTAATAATTTTATTTTATCATTGTTTACTTTTTACTTTTTACTGTTTTCTTTTCTACTCTTGAGCCACGTGTCGTACGCGTTAATTGACACAGACATGCCACATCATACACAGCTGTGACCCACTATCACCAAGGTCTTTAAACTTGATTTTTTTAAGCACTCACAAATTATTTTTGAAGCAGTATCCTAATGGCAGCTACTCTTAATAAACAATTTAAGAAAATTTGTGTGCTCTCCAGGTTTAACTATAGCAAACATAAAGAGTTCGTTGAGGCGTTATAGATCTTGGTTGAAGTAAAGTAGCAAGGCAATTACACTTGGTATATGGAAGAGGTGACCAAGGGTTATCAAAAATGGTCTCAGAAGCTGCTTATGTTAGAAGGAGCCAAGTGTTAGGCATCATCCCAAGACCCCTAAAACTTTTAGGTTGTTTGTCTGACAAACTAATTGGAGAAGAATTAGTCGTCTCAGGTATGCAAAAAAGAGTAACTGAAATGCTAAATTATGCTGATGCTTTTATTTTCCTACCAGGAGATCTTGCAACTCTTGAGGCACTAATCACATTAGCATCTTGGGCTCATCTGAACATTCATCAGAAACTCATCGATTTGTTAAATGTCAATAACTTTTATAATGTCTCTATCGCATTTCTTAACCATGCAATAAAAAATTATTTCATTCCTTCCTCAGCGAAAAAAGTTCTTATTTATGAACATACTGCTAATGAGCTACTTGATCTGCTACAAGCTTATCGACCAGAGCCAGATCCTAGGACCTTTATATTGGAGTGTTCAAATAATAATGGTAACAGTAGCCGTAGTAAGAAGTGCAAATTAGATTTAACTCTTCGTTTGTAAATTTTTTTTTTTTTGTGTTGTATTACCCAGGTGATGTATTACTCAGGTGATGTATTCTAAACTCTATTTCTTTCCTTTAAAACATTGAGGACAATGTTTCGTTCTAGTTAGGGGGAGGGAATAGTTGATAATTGTGGAATGTTGGTTAAGTTTTTACTGATTTTTTGTTGTAGAGATTAACTATGGCCAACTTTTTAAGTAGAAGATGGTTGAATATGGAGTGCAGTGACTCTAGCAACGCATCTTCTTAGTTTGAAAGTTTAAAAAAAAAAATTTGTCTTATTTTAAGTGTGATCTTTCTAACTTTTTCTTTTTAAATTCTCCTATATAAATGTGCACTTTCAATTTTTTTAATCGAAAATGGCTGAATATGGAGTGTACTGACTCTAGAAATACATCTTCTTAATTAAAAAAAAATTCCAAACATTTTCTTTTTCTGTCATTTTAAGTGTAACTTTTCTAATTAGTTTTTCTGCATCATTTTAATCTTTCTGTATGTATGTTTTCTTTTCATATTTAGAATAGGTTGCGGGGTAGAATGACATTAAAAAAAAAAATTGGTAATTTTGTGTGAGCTTTTAAGATTGGATGAAATGATGACTTTTGAATTTTAGTATTTGTATTATCTTTGGTCTTGACTGATGTTACACCATATTTGCTACTCTACAAATTGATGTCAAAGACAAATATGAGTTACTTGAAGGAATGCACATGTCATAATAAAGTCCAAGTGAGGTTTTTTAGCCTATTATTTTTTCTTAGAGAATAACCCCTTTTTTTGCCCATTCTTCATACAGCTTAACAGTTTATTATTTTATATACATGATCTCTAGATTTCCTTTAAGTTAACTCCTACAAAAACAATAAAAAACAAATGAATGATTAACCAAAAAAAAGAAAAAAAGAGAGAAAAAAATATGTTGCTACATCTGAACGTCCACCTAACTAGTAGATATGGAAGATTATTTAAAGCCCTAAAAGACGATAGAATGGCCATCCTTGACCCGTTTGAGCCTTTCTAGCCATCCCTATTATGAAATATCCATAGTTAGTCATTTTAAGCCTTTTATTTTTTTTTTAAAAAAACTTTTTCTTTGTTAACTTATCATCTTGGTCCATTCTGATTTGGAGTATTATCCGATGTCTTATAAGTTGCATCACCTATTCATGTTTGAGAAAAAATATAAATAATTATTTTGTTCAGTAAAGTTATGCCATTCCAAAAAGAAAAAAAAGAAAAAAAGATATACAATAATAATAAATAAGCGAAATGCACTATATAATTTTCAAAAGATCTCTATTTTTTCTCAAACATATATTTTGTTTTCCCTATTTTCCTTCTTTGTTAGCCATGTCCTTAGCCTACGTTACGTCCTAATAAAAGTCCTTCTTGATTTTAGAGAACTATAGTCTGAAGTAGAAGCTAGTTGTGTGGACTAAAAAGATGTAGTGATGCATAAGAAAAAATAAAAATAAAAAAAGAAGAAAAAATGAATGACTACATTATGTTGACTAGTACTTTGTTTGAGATCATATTATTTCTAAGGTGTAGGCATATTTCTTTTATCTTGATGAGAGTGTGTGATATTACTTTTTTATTATTTTCACTCAATTTACCATTCATTGAAGTGATAATTTTTATTGGGTTTAATTTCCTTGTGAAAGTGTCACTACTACCGGTGAGATTTTGGGGTTTGACATGTCTTTCTTAAAAGTGGCTTGATTCCTATAGCTATGACAAAATCTACTAGATTGACGCATGTGGATGGTTCATGTGGGTGTGATGTTTCTTTAGACTGGAGATAATGCTTATATAATCATTTTTAAAAAAAAATCATTTTTGTGTTTGAATTTTGTCTCCACTTTATTTGCTAGGGACTAGCAATAAGCTAGTTGGAGGGTGTGTTGAGTGTTAGAAAGTGTATATTTATAATGGAGAAAATCGTCATTTTATATTTTAAGTCTCACTAATCCTCTTGTTATTTAATTATGTGTGTTATATTATAATTAAATATATTATGTATTTTGGGGGCATCATGATCGTTTCATAATGAACAAAAGATCAGACAGCAAAACAGACATCACTTTTGAACTCAGGACGGTCAAAAACCTTATGAGAAGCATAAAAAGAAAAATGGCATTGTTCACATATACGGTCCGATGGCATGGCGTCGACTGATGGCATGGCGTTCACAAATGATGTGGCATCGACCTATGACATGGCATCATTTAATTGGACGAATGATGTAGCATTGACTGCTTATGTGGCGTTGACCGATGATGTGGTATTGACTGATAATTTGTCGCAATTCTATTGGACTAAAATTCTTATGCACTGTTGATCGGTACGTGGCAGCATTTCAGTGGACCAAAAATCATGCGTATGGTACATACACATACATGGAATTATTTACTATTCAAATCGCATCACTATTCAAGCTGCCACTGTTCAAACCGCAACGCTGCTCAAACCGCGTGGTCAAAACCATGTTCAAACCGCATACTGTTAACTGATGACGTGGCGTAATCCTGAGCGTCTAAACTATTTTTAATTCGATGGTCATGATTTACTCAATGTATCTATAAAAATGGGGCTTCCCCCCCTCTAATTTGATATCTCTGAATCCATTTTTTAGGTTAGTTTTCTGTAATTCCTTCTCCATCTTGTATTTTCTACGCATTTTAATAAATTTGCATTTTACCCCTAGTTCAAATTTAAATAGCTAATTTTCTTTCAAACTTGGGTTGAAGTGAAGTCTCAACATGTCCCATGGACTTAATTTGGTAAATTTATTTTCTCTCCCCCTCTAATATTTGTGAATGTTTTGACTTTTCATCGACAGATAGTAATAATCTTGTCTAGATACTACCTTTGGTTTAACGGCAGAACCTCTGAGGTTATTATTATTTTGATAAACCATACATATATTTATTTGAGCATAGTTCATGAGGTGTAGAAACCTCTCTCATGATTTAATTGGCATTAATAAGGAATATTTAGCTTATGGAGCATGTTGATGCAGATCTAAATACCCAAGCACGTCTTTTCAATAGATTTCACATCAATTTACTCCTGTCATTTTAATTTAAATTCTAGAATAGTTTAAATCACTTCCACCACAAATCCAACCACCCATTTACAAAATTAATTCTACACATAATTAAAATCTACCTCCTCGTGGGATCGACACTCGACACCATTGATCTATTCTATAATAGATACGTGCGCTTGCGAATTCAATAAAATTTTTACAATAAGGTTTTGGCGACGTTCTTTGAGGAGTAATTTTATTTTTAAAATTAATTTTTTTTTTTTATTTTTTTTTTTTTTTTTTTTCTTTTGTTTTTTTTTATAAAAAAAAATAAAAAACCAAATGTTTTTCTTTTTAATTTTTTTCATTATTTTATATTTTAATTATAGTGATTATTTATTAAAAATTATTATTATTATTATTGTCAATAATGTATTAATATATTAATTACTTGTAAAATTTTTAATAAACTAATTAATTATTGTCATAATAATAATATATTAATTATTGTGATTATTTATTCACAAATTATAATTAGTAATAATTATTGTTAATAATACATTAATATAGTAACAATTATATTAATTAATTAATTATTATTATAATAATTAATTAATTATTGTGATTATTTATTCAAAAATTATAATTATTAATATATTATTGTTAATAATATATTAGTATATTTATTAATAGTAATAATTAGATTCATTAATTAAAATAATTATATTAATAATTATTATAATGGTATATTAATTAGTTAATAATATATTAATTATTGTCATTATTTATTCAAAAGCTATAATTATTATTAATTATTATTAATAATATATTAATATACTAATTCATTCATTACAATAATAT
Organism: Citropsis articulata; assembly: GCA_030449925.1. NCBI lineage: Eukaryota > Viridiplantae > Streptophyta > Magnoliopsida > Sapindales > Rutaceae > Citropsis > Citropsis articulata. Next base: position 2,315,157 of record JASUUH010000212.1, on the reverse strand, counting down.
ATTAATTAATTACAAAGGGGGATAATATGGACATTTTAAAATTTAGAGGAGGGCAAAATAGTCAATCCTAGGAATGGGAATCTCATTCCCACCTCCCCCCATGGGAATGGAAACAATGGGAATGATTCCCGAATTTGTGGGCCCGATACTATTTCGATTCCGATTCCAAGTCTTAATTTTACAAGTAAACGCGTGATTGATTCTGATTCCACCATTCCCATTCCCATTGCTGGTAAGTAAACACACCTTTAGATTATTCCCATTTTCTTTAAAGGATAGAACTCGTTCATGGCTTAATACATTACCTGCTAATAGAATTACATCACGGGAATAAATGGTAACAAAAGTTTTGAATAAATATTTCCCAGTTCATAAAACCAATGTTATTCGCAGGGAAATTTCAGAGTTTACCAAAAGAGAAGACGAACAATTTTTCGAAATATAGGAGCAATTCAATTGGCTACTCTTGAAGTGTCCACATCATGGGTATGAGAAATGACACCAATGCCAATACTTTTTGGAGGGGTTATTACCGCATGTGCAAGAATGGCTAATGGCAACGAGTGGAGGAGAGTTAATTCAAAAAGTGCATTAGAGATTTAGGATTTCTTCCAGCGACAATCGGATAATTCCCAACAATGGAGTCGATCATTCAGGAATATTAAGAGAATTAAGGGAGTGAATGAGGTTCACATTGGCCAGTCAAGTTCGGGAATTAAAGAAGTCAAAGAGATGGTTGAAGGTCTTTCCCTACAAATAGCATCGTTAATAACTGCCAAATCAGCAGAGCCACATGACCATGACTCATACTCAGATCAAGCTAATGCCATAGGTGTAATGACAAAGCCATCAAACTACAACCCATACTCCAGCACATATAACTCCGGGTGGAGAAACCACCCTAATTTTTCATAGTCTCAAGGATTCCAACAAAATGGATCAGCAGCTCCAGCTCCACCAATACAACCAATTCCTTAAATTCCTCAAGCCTCTCAGCCACCATTTAGAGCATATAATCAAAACCCAAACCACTCTTAACCCAGACCATGGGAGGGTACATTTAGAATTTCAAGAATCTTACTCATTCCAGAATCGAGAAATAGAACCGCACCATTGATGAACTACGAAATGATATGAGGGCAGGCTTCGACTCACAAGCCCAATCGGTTTCAAACCTCGAGAAAATGGTGGGACAACTTACTTCTTCAGTTCAAACATTGGCAATGACTATTAAGAAAGACAAATTTCCAAGTCAACCAGTGCCTAATACTAAAGGAGTGCATGAAGTAAGTACCAGTTCACCACAGCAGCATGGAGAGGTCAAAGCCATCATGACCTTACGAAAAGGGAAAGAAGTTGGCAATAAAGTGGAGATGCTAGTGACAAAAACAACTCAGATTGTACCTGTGAATACTAAGGACTCATCATCAGAGGACAAAGAGAAAACTAACCCGCGAGAATACGTTCCTAAAGCTCCATTTCCTCAGCGGTTAGCTAAAGGGAAGAAAGGAAAATCCATAGGTGAGATTTTTGAAATCTTCAAACAGGTAAGTGTTAACATCCCTTTACTTGATGCTATAAAATAAGTACCGTAAGCCAAGTTTCTTAAAGACCTTTGCACTAAAAAAAGAAACATTAATGTTCAGAAAAAGGCCTTTTTAACAGAAAATGTTAGTTCTATACTCCAACATAAAATGCCTCTAAAATACAAAGATCCAGGCTCCCCCACTATCTCATGTAGTATAGGGAACCACACAATTGAGAATGCTTTGTTGGATTTAGGAGCTAGTGTAAATCTGTTGCCTTACCTAGTTTTTGTGAAACTTGGATTGAGAGAATGACACCCAACTCCAGTGGTGTTACAGCTTGCAGATCGGTCCACGAAAATACCTCGTCGTATTGTGGAGGACGTTCTTATCTAGGTAGATAAGTTTTATTTTCCTATTGATTTCATTGTAATTGACACTCAACCAATCCTTAATTTAAGGAAGCACATCCCCATTATCCTAAGCCGACCTTTCTTGGCAACTGCCAATGCTCGCATTCAATGTAGGATCGGAAATATGCAGTTGTCCTTTGGCAATATGACCATGGAGCTCAATATCTTCAACATTGCCAAACAACCTCACAATGCAAATGATAGAATTGTTGATGTGGATTTAATAGAAACATTAGTTGATAATGTTTTTATTTCAAACCTTAGTGATGACCTTTTACAAACATGTTTAACTCACTTTGGTTTGTTTTTTTTTTATATTGATAGATCAGTCGATGAGGTCAACGCCCTACTTGACTCAGTACCATCCATGGACACAAATAAATAGACGTCAAGAGTTGAACAAGTAACACCATTATAGGAGAAACTCAGCCCATCATCAGAATCACCACCAAAACTCGAGTTCAAACCATGGCCCAACACTTTGGAATATACATTTTTGAGAGAAGAAAGCACTCTGCCAGTAATCATCTCTTCATCCCTAAATGAGGAACAAAAAGGTAAGTTGTTAGAAGTTTTAAAAGAGCACAAATGAGCATTAGAATGAACCATAGCAGACATAAAATGTATAAACCCAATAGACTATATGCATTACATTCACCTTGATGAAAATGCTAAACCTACTAGGGAAATGCAATGTCGGTTGAATCTTAATTTGAAAGAGGTTGTTAGAACTGCAGTCCTTAAACTATTAGACGCAAATATCATTTACCCCATTTCTGATAGTTCATAGGCCAGTCATGTGCAAGTTGTCCCTAAAAGGTCAGGAGTCACAGTAGTTATCAATGCTGATAAAATGAATTAGTACCCACAAGAGTGACTACATGGTGGCGTGTATGCATTGATTATAGAAAGTTCAATTCTATCACACGTAAAGACCATTTTTCTTAACTATTTATCAATCAAATGCTTGATAGATTAGCAGGTCATGAATTTTATTGCTTTTTAGATGGCTACTCAGGATATAATCAGATTCCCATAACACCACAAGATCAAGAGAAGACCACATTTACTTGCCCTTTTGGGACTTTTGCGTATAGGAGAATGCCATTTGGATTATGTAATGCACACCCTACATTTCAACGATGCATGTTAAGCATTTTTTCTAATATAGTTGATTTTTCGTTGAAGTCTTTATAGATGATTTTTCTGTCTTTGGTAATTCATTTTACCAATGTTTACATCATCTAACACTAGTTCTGCAGAGATGCTTTGAGAAGAATTTAGTTTTGAATTAGGAGGATTGCCTTTTTATGATAAAACAAGGTATTGTTCTCGGTCACATCATTTCGAGCAAAGGTATTGAGGTTGATAAAGCCAAGGTGGATCTCACTTCCAATCTTCCTCCACCTAAAACAGTCAGAGAAGTAAGATCTTTCCTTAGGCATGCTGGTTTTTATAGACGCTTAATTAAAGATTTTAGTAAAGTTTCTAGACCTTTATGCAATATACTTGCTAAGGATGACCTTTTGTCTTTGATAATTCATGTGTTGTGGCATTTGAAAAACTAAAACAGTTGTTGACATCATCACCCATCATTCAGCCCCCAAATTGGAACTTACCATTTGAGCTTATGTGTTATGCATCTGCTTATGCCGTTGGAGCAGTATTAGGACATAGAGTTCATCAAATTCCCCATGTTATTTACTATACATAATGACATTGAATGATGCACAGTTGAATTATTCAACCACTGAAAAAGAAATGCTAGCAGTAGTATTTACATTAGAGAAATTTCGATCTTATCTCATTGGTTATAAAATAATTGTATTTACAGATCATGCTGCTCTTAAATATCTTATCACAAAGAAAGATGCAAAAGTTAGACTGATTCGTTGGGTGTTATTGTTGTAGAAATTTGACTTAGAATTCAAAGATAAAAACGGGATAGAAAATATTGTGGCTGATCATCTCTCTCCTCTCTATTTTGACACAACTATGGAACTATTACTCTTGAATGAGTCATTTCCATATGAACAATTAATTAGTGTGGAAGTAGTACCATGGTATGCTGATATAGTTAATTATCTTGTTACAGGTCAACTTCCAAAGCATTGGACTAAGCAGGACAAGGACAAATTTTTTGTGGAAATAAAAAATTTCTTTTGTGATGATCCTTATCTGTTCAAGTATTGTTCAGATCAAATTGTTAGACGATATGTCTCAGAAAATGAATTTCAAAATATTCTTTCGTTCTGCCATGAACAAGCTTGTGCTAGCCATTTCAGCGCTAAGAAAGCAGGTACTAAAATTTTACAATGTGGTTTCTATTGGCCAATTATATTTCGAGATGCTCACACTTCTTGTTCTTCAAGTGATAGGTGTCAATGAATGGGGATTGATGCCACTAAACCCAATTTTAGTAGTTGAGATTTTTTATGTATGGAGTATCGACTTCATGGGACCCATTCCCCTTTCTTTTGGCCATTAATACATATTGGTTGCTGTTGACTATGTTTCGAAATGGGTAGAGGCAATTCCATATAGGACCAATGATCATAAAACGGTGATAGGGTTTTTGAAAAACAATATTGTTTCACGCTTTGGATTCATTCGAGCAATAATCAGTGATGGTGGTACTCACTTTTGCAACAAATCATTCAAAGCACTTTTGACAAAATAATCCATCACTCATAAAGTGGCAACCCTATATCATCCACAAACCAGCGGCCAAGTTGAGATCTCCAATCTGGAAATAAAGCATATATTAGAAAAGACGGTGAGGCCAGACAAAAAAGATTGGTCATTGAGACTCGATGATGATTATGGGCATATAGAACGGCTTTCAAGACCCCAATTGGGATGTGAAATACAAGTTATACAACCTAAGAGGGGGTGAATTGGGATTTTAAAACTTATGCTAAGCAAACCACACAACAAATCAATCTAACGCCTTAACGGAATCGAAAACAATAATTTCAAACAAGCATAATAATGAAAGAGTAAGGGAAGAGAAAATAAATACGAGGATTTTTACGTGGTTCGGCTATCCCCGCCTACGTCCAGACCTCCAAGCCAACCAAGCTCGAGAATTTCACTATCCAAGCCTCCTAAGGCTTCCAGTTCTTACAATTGACTTCCAAGGTGTCAATGGACCTTTACAATCAAGAGATTATCTTCCCAATCTCTTTACCCCAAGTGTTTCTCACACTTGTACACTCACAATTTGATGAGAAATGAAAATTACAACAATAAAACTCTTTTTAAAAGTGGATAAACAAATTATAACTCAATGATGATTCAATAAATGATGATTTATGAAATGGAAGCTCAATATATGTTTTATGAACTTGTTTTGGTTTGCTAGAGTCTTTAAAATGAAGTTGGAGTTGAGTTTTTATAGTTAAACCAGATAGTTATAAATTCCAACACCCAAGCTAGCCGCTTAATTTATCCGCTCAGAATAAAGGAAGTTACCATTAGATTTAAATTTTGCTATAGTAATACTGTTCACAAAATCAATAACAAATTATTAAAATATACTTAAATTGTCATAATTATTATTTTGTATTTTAATTATTGTTAAAATTTATTAAAAAATATTACTATTATTAATAATTATTTTTAATAATGTATCAATATGTTAGTTAATTTAAAAAAATTTATCATTAAGAATAATAATTAATAATAATTTATTAATTAATTATAATAGGTTTTATCATTAATAATAACAAAACAGCAACAATAACTAACGTTAGCATATTAATTAATTATAATCATTTTTTATTGAGGATAAAATAAGTATTTTTTATTTTATGGGAGCAAAAGGGTCAATATGGGAATGGAAGATTGATTCCCATCACTCGGGAATCAATCTCCCATTCCCTATTCTTAATTTTGAGTGAGCCCCACAGTTTTGATTCGGATTCTTACCTTCGTCTTGCGAAGTAAATGCTATTAATAATTCTAATTCTAAATTCCAATTCCCCAATTTAGGAAGGAAACACACCATAAAGATAAAATTGCATCAAGATAAAATTGGTATTTCAATATATAAGTCCATGATAAAAATGTGATCATACATATTATAACAATGATACGGTATGATACATAGTTTTACAAACTAGTCCGAGTCTCATCTAGGCGAACTCAGATATTCAAAGTAAATAAAAAACAATACAACGCGTTCACTTCACGCAGATAATTATAATACAAGGCATGAACAGCCTTTAATATTTTGATAATTTAAGCTTAGTGGCAATTCCACAGAGGCCCTCCTTAGCATCAGCATCTTTTTGCGTCCTTATGTATCCTTCTTCTCCCCAGCTTGAGCCCCATGAATTTTTCACCAGCCAGTTCTTGGTCCCAGCATCTGCAACTCCATAACCAACGACAGTGACGCCCAATGGTAGCTTTAAATATAGTAGAATAAGATAGTCCTCTAAGGTCTCATATTTTGGAAATGTCTTATATTTTGAGTATGTCCTTAATAATTCTCTAATAAATGGGGTTTCTTTTTTTAAATTGTGTATTGTAGGAAAGTCTATCTATATTTATTAATTAATAATATTATCTAACTATTAGTTTTTCTAAGAAAAAAAATTAAACTTTTTACCTTTTTAGTTTTCTAAGAAAATTTAATTATTTAACATTACAATATTTGACTTTTGATATTCTTTTTAATTTATATTAAAATCTTATAATCTCAAAAATCAATAGATGAAATAATTTCTTGACGTCTTATCTATAAAGAAAATTTTTAGATTTATTAGTTCAATTAGAAAAAAAAAATTAGTTTCTTGAAATATAAAATCCATATCCATTATGTGATCATTAATTCATCTTTTCAACTTTCTATGTGCAACAATTTTAGATATTTTAGTTTAAAATAATATTTTTCTTATTTATTTGTTTGTTTATTTTTGTAATGGTTCTAATGAAAGTAAAAAAAATATCTTCTTCATTATTTTTTTAAGTTTTATTTTTAAAAATTTTTAAGATCTTTTAATTATTGTTGAAATTTAAGAACTAAATATGGAATGAATTTTGATATGTTTTATGTTTGTTTGAGTATTAAAATTAGAAAATAAAAAGAGGTCTCATAACAAAATTTGCTTAAGCCCCAAAAATCTAAAGCCGGCCTTGGTGATGCCATGGTCTAAATCAGTGCCACAGGCTCTTGTAAACATGCCGCTAGAATAGAACTGAAACGCAAAGCCTCCGGCATCAATGGCGACTGAAAGTCGTTGATCGGCAACAGCCTTCATTAGTGCCGTTTCGCTGTTGGCTGGTGCATCCTCGTATCTGTTAATCTTGGATGCGTCGTTTGCTTCCGCTTTAGTGTTGCATTTTCCATCAACTCCTTGTAGGGATAGTTTGTTTCAGTTGTTATCCCTTTGCCTGTTTCATTTTCCGCTTTAGTGTTGCATTGTCCATTAAACCACCGTTGCAGCCTTCGTTTTCACCCTTAACATCACAATCCACTAACTCTTGTTCAGACAGAGAGACAAGTTTACCAGCTGTTAGCTGATTAATGCCTTCAATAGCTGCCACCGCCGAAAACGCCCAGCTACATCCTATAATTATACACACATTTTGATCAATAGGCTACCAGGAGTAGTTAGATACATAATTATAGAGTACTAATCTGGTTTAGGATCTCAGCCTTCATTAAAATCTTAAAAAACTATTAAGCCAAATGGTTTAATAATATAATATCATTACATTATTAAATTATACGGTTTAAAAATTTTTTTTGTATTTTAACAAACTCTCAAATTTTAAATTCAAACATTTCTATATAATTATTTACATATTGCCATGTGCCCTTGCTGAAAGTCCATATGTTTGGATTTAAACTAAGTATGATCAAAAGTGTCTACACTGATGTAAACCAGGTAAAATAGCTATTTTATTTCAAATCAAGATTTTGCAAATTCTAGACCTAAGTACAATTTTATATACATAAAGAGAATGGGGATCCAAATATAATTTTTAACCGCCAACCTCCCAAGGGTTCAACTTAATCGATTAGTCAAACAAAGGGACTGAAGGCCACTCAAACATGCCTCCCCAAGCATATAATTCATATATTATTACTTAATCATGAAATTAAGATTAATAACTTAATGCTGTATTTACTTGTCAGTAATCGGAATAGGTTGAAATGAGAATGGGAATGACAATGAACTGGAATGGGAATAGGAAATAGGAATCAAAATAAATTGTTTACTTAACTTCGGAATAGGTTGGAATCTCATTAATATGTTTATTTTATCTCAGGATCGGAATCAGAATAAGTTAGATTGTAATAAATTACTATAACCTACTTAATGAATTACTGTCATAATTATTATTTTATATTTTAGTTATAGGGATTATTTATTCAAAAATTATTATTTACTGTCATAAATTGTTTACTTGACTTGAAGGAATCAAAATTGGAATAGGTTGGAATCTCATTAATATGTTTATTTTATCTCAGGATCGGAATCAGAATAAGTTAGATTGTAATAAATTACTATAAACTACTTAATGAATTACTGTCATAATTATTATTTTATATTTTAATTATAGGGATTATTTATTCAAAAATTATTATTATTATTATTAATTATTGTCAATAATATATTAATATATTAATTAATAAATGTAAAATTTTTTAATTAATTAATTATAATAATATACTAATAATTATATTAATAATTATTATAATAGTATATTAACTAATTAATCATAATAATATATGAATTAATTAAAATAATTATATTAATAATCATTAAAATTGTAAATTAATTAATTAATTATAATTATTAATATATTATTGTGAATAATATACTAATAAATTAAGTAATAGTAATAATTATTTTAATTAATAATATATATGAATTAATTAAAATAATTATATTGGTAATTATTATAGTATATTAAAAAATTAATTAAAATAAAAAGTATATTAATTATTGTGATTATTTATCAAAAATTATAATTATTAATAATTATTGTTAATAATATATTAATTAATTAATTATAATATATTAATGAATTAATCATAATAATATATTAATTAATTATAGATGAGGACAATATGAGCATTTTTAATTTCAGGGGAGGGCAAAATAATCATTCTCAGGAATGGGAGACTCATTCCCACCTCTCCCTTATTGCCAAATTATGGTGGACTCCACGATTCTAATTTCGATTCCAACTCCCAACTTTATTTTGCGAAGTAAATAATATCAATAATTCCAATTTCGGATTCTAATTCTCTAATTTTCGGGAAGTAAAGGCAACATAAAGGTAATAAATTAATCATCGCATTGTTCTTGATCCTTGACGGGTGTGACGGCGCCTTTCTTTCTTCAGTCCATAGTGGAAGACACAGTAGTGACATTTTCATAGATGAGTGGACCTGTTTGTTCATAACACATGTGGTCCTTGAATCTGTTTCTCGAGACTTTAAACTCTCATTAGTAAGATCAGCAAATACATTGACAGCCAGCTTGTAAGGTTTCTCATTATTAGCCTTGTTGTTGAAAGCTTCTATACATGCAACGTTTTGTTTGAAAATGTTGGATTGCTTCTCCTTCTCAAAGTTGTCATTCTATACGCATCCACAGCGAGCCATCCATTGTTTGTGACTCTCGTAACCTGAAGCATCCTGAAGAGTACGAGACATGCATGCTTGTCCGTGTTGGATTTTTTAATCCAACATTGTTGGATCCTTAATCCAACGTTGGGCTTATATGTGAATAATTATGTGTTGCGATCTGTCATATAAAGTTAAGTTTAATTAAAAGTGATCTATTTAATTTTCAGTATTATGGGCTTTAATGTATCTGATAGGGTGTGGGCTTTTAATGTGTAGAGACCCAATAGTATTCTAATTCTATGATGGGCAGAATTAAGAATACCCAGTGACAACAGGAAACAGTTACCTATATAAGTGGTTATGGTTCCCAGGTCACAGGTATTCTTTCCATTCTTTCTGATATCCCATCGTCAGAGAGAGAGAGAACTAAAGGAATCTCTAGGAGAACGTGTAGATCTGGAAGGCCAACCACACTACTCCAGAGATGAATTAAGCGATATGGATTTAAGTACGCTTCCACATATTCTGTTATTGATTCTTGGTGATACAACATGAATGTTCTTGGGTTTATAGATTTATAGGTGATGGTTTTCACCAAAAGTTTTCTTTTGCACCAACAAGTGGTATCAGAGCCACTTCATGTTGAATCATTGAGAATCAAATTTATTTTGATTAATGTTTAAATATTTAGTGTTTTCGAATTTAATAATACCAGAATTATTAATATTATTAAATTTGAGAACAAGTTAAGGATTAAATATTTTTTGTGTTCTTAAATAAAGTATTATTAAATTTGAGAACATAATTGTGTTGCCTTCTAAAAATAATAAATTCAGAATTAAGAAAATAAATAAATATTCTGAAAGTTGGTTTTAAAATTTCAGTTTAAGGTTTAAAAGTCGGCGGCACCCACCCTATGATCGGAAAAAGGCAACCAGCTACGATCACAGTGGCGGCTGCCATGGTAGCCGCATCAAGGAACAAAACTTAAAAAAAAAAAAAAGAATGGCCAAGGAAAATGGTGAAAAAGGGGCAGCCATGGCTGCGTCTTAAGGGAAGAAGAAGAGGCTGCCGCGGGTTGAAGAAGAAAAGAAAGAAGGGATTCTAGGGTTTTATGCATAATATCTTAAAATTCCCTGAAGTATTATAAACTTTCTTTTCAACAGAATAATAAAGAAATTTTCATTTGAGTCCTAAACTTGTTTTTAGCTTAATGAAAATTAAGTTTATGGCCTAATATTGGGCCTTAAGGATTAGTGTAAAGGAGTTGTTTTATGTTAGCCCATTGAAATAAAGTTTTTTTTTTTTAGCCCATTAAAAAAAAAAAGAAAAGAAAAGGTTGGTTTGATTTGTGGGTTAGTTCAGGATGGGATCGATTCGGACCATTGACAGGTCGGTCAACTTTACGGTCAACTTTGACCATTGACTTAGACCGTTGACCAAACTTTGATCCGAATTTTTTTTTATTTTTGGGTAATTTTTGTGTAAATTTAAAATTCGAATATTGGTTGGCTTATATGTATTTTGAGATAAATTAATTGAAGCAACATGTCGCCAAAGCGACCTCTTTTGTGGAAATTAATTTATTTTGGAATATAAACAGTTTTTGTATATGTAATTTCTATAAATATCGATCAGCCCAAAGGAAGGTCCATATTTAATAGAATTACATGTGCACCTGTGGTAATAAACATGTGGTGATTATTCAGTTTTTTACATGTGAGCAGTAAATCGGCCCAAAAGAAGATTTATTGTTTGACATGTTCTATTATCAGTGTTTGATTACTGCACTAAGATATCACTTACAAGTTAATATTTTGTCCAAAGATGAAATATTAATAGAGTGCCCAGTATCTTGAGATGGGGTTTATCTTTATTTGAATTTAATTTTGGTTTTAAGACTAATATGAGCTTGTTTTGTTTGTTTGTTGTTCTTAATTTAGTTATGTCTGCTGCTAATATTACTGCCAACATCAATTCTATTCCTATGTTTTATGGCTCTAACTTCAAATCATGGCACGAGAACCTTTCAATAGTTCTCGCAGTCATGGATCTTGATCTTGCGTTAAGGGTTGATTCTCTCCCACCTCTTACAGATGAAAGTACCCCTGATGATAAAAGGGAAATAGAAAGGTGGAAGAGATCAAATCGCATGTGTATTATGATCATAAAGAAGGCCATTCCGGAACCATTCAGGGGCTCTATGTTTGCAAGGATAACTACTGCTATAGAGTTTCTTGCAGAAAATGAAAAAGAATTTGTCAAAAATGAAAGGCCAGAAATGAATACGTTTTTGACAAATCTGATTTCAGTAAAGTATAAGGGTAAGAAAAGGAAGAAGGATAAGGACGCTGTAGATACAACACCTCAAAAGAAACAATAAAAGAAATCGAATGATTCAGTAGGCACTAGTTGTTTCTTTTATGGTGTTAAAAGGCATGGTTTGGTTTGTTCTGAGGCTAATCTAACTTCGGTACCTAGACACACGTGGTGGATAGATTTTGGTGCAACCACTCACATCAGTGTATCTATGCAGAGTTGTTTGACTTGCCGAAAGCCCAATGACGGTGAAAGATACATCTATGTGGGTGATGGTAAGAAGGTTGAAGTTGAAGCAATTGGAAAATTTAGATTATTATTAAAGACCAGATTTTATTTGGATCTTGATGAAACATTTGTTGTTCCATCTTTTAGACGGAATTTGATTTCTATTCCTGCTTTGGACAAATTTGGTTTTTCTTGTTTATTTGGGGATGGAAAATTTAGTTTGTTTCATGATTCAAAATTGATTGGTTCCGGTTCTTTGTCAAACGATGATAATCTTTATATACTTGATATAATTGCTTCATTTAATGAATCCTTGCAACTTAGTACACGAGGTGTAAAGAGAAAATTTATCAATGAGAATTCAACTGCATTATGGCACAAGGGATTGGGTCATATCTCTAGACGGAGAATAGAGAGACTTGTGTCAGAAGAAATTCTCGGTCTCTTAGATTTCACAAATTTTGATATCTGTGTCAAGTGTATTAAAGGGAAACAAACCAATAAAAGGAGATTTAAAGCCAACAGGACTTTGGATGTCTTAGAACTCATACATACAGATATTTGTGGGCCATTTCCTACGGCTGCTTGGAATGGTTAACAATATTTTATGACGTTCATAGACGATTTTTCTCGATATGGCTACATATATCTCCCTCATGAAAAATCACAGTCTTTGGATATGTTCAAAATTTTTGAAAAACAAATTATGCAACCCAAGAGGGGGGGTGAATTGGGTTTTTAAAACTTATGCTAAGCAAATCGCCCACCAATTTAATCTAATGCCTTAATACACACAAAAACAATAAATCTTGCATCAATTAAATCAAATACAACAAATTAAACAATGCTTAAAAATAAAAGTGTAAGGGAAGGGAATGCAAACACAGTAATTTTTACGTGGTTCAGCAATCCCCGCCTACGTCCACGCCTCCAAGCCAACCAAGCTTGAGGATTTCACTATCCAAGCCTCCCAAGGCTTTAAGTTCTTTACACTTGACTTCAAGGTGTCAATAGACCTTTACAATGAAGAGATTATCACCCTAATCTCTTTATCCCAAGTGTTTCCCTCACTTGAACACACTCAATTTGATAAGAAATAAAAATTACACAATAAACTCTCTATAAGAGTGGATTCACAAATGATAGCACAAAATGATTTAATCTATGATGATTTTGGAATTGAAAGCCAATATATGTTATGAGATCTTGTTTATGCTTGCATTAGTCTTTAAAATGAAGTTGGAGTTGAGTTTTTATAGTTAAACTCGAAAAACTAGCCGTTATAGACAAATTTCAGTGCTCAAGCGGCTAGCCGCTTGATTTAACCGGCTAGCCGAAATGAACAATGATGTTACCGTTATTTTTGAAATTTGCTACAGTACTACTATTCATAAAATTATAATTTTGCCAGAAACGTTTTATAATTATACTATGGCCTAAAAAGTCATAAAACTTTTTAAACAAGTCCAATTTTGAATTTTTTTAAAATTAAAATATTCCCAATACTTTCTAAAATTATGGTATGGCCCCAACTATAACGAATCTTTTCAAATAGGTCTTTTTTAAGTTTTCAGCAAATTATCATGAAGTTTAAAGTCTCAAAACTTTTCACTTAGACCCTCAATCTTTTGTAAGTCATAATATAGCCCAAAAGGTTTAAAACTTGACAAATGAGTCCAACTCCGAAATTTAAAACTTAATTTTAAACCAAATTTCTCAAATCCAAAATAATTATTTACTAAAACATCTATTGAGCTTCACAAATGCTAAACCAAGCATAAAATAAATCATACCGGCTTTACAAGAAATTGTCGCACTAAATTTATCCGTTAAGCTTTAATCTCTATTCTTGATTTCGCCGTTGTCCTTTAAGTGTCTTGAACTTGATTTCACTTGCATAAAAATTGTCCTTCAAAAAAACTAGTGAGCTTGTGAAATACAAGAATTATTAAATACTTAAACATATGTTTGTTATCATCAAAATTATAATATGTATAGCCCTTTAGGCTAACAATCTCTCCTTTTTTATGATGATAAACATCTCATGTATTTTGACATAAATACTCCCCCTCAATACATGGCATACATAATTAAACATATAAATTAAATTTAAGATATATATGCTCCCCCTTAATATTTCAAAACCATACAGAAATACTAAACAAAAAAAAAATTTCCTGCCTCCGAATACAATTCATAATTCAAAAATACATGACTTCTCCCCCTTCATCATCAAAATTAAACTAAAGCAATGCTTTCACAGATAATAATAATCAACCAAATAGAAGTAAGAGATATGAAAATTTTTGCAACCAATTAACCAAAGATTCACAACATGCCAAGAAGACATATCATAGCATCCAAATACAAAGCATCCAAATACAAAGCGTCCAAACATATCATAATAATCATCTGTAAGCCATACATAAAACATAAATGCATATGAAAAATATGGTGCAGAGTAACAGAGAATGGAAGAATAAAAATAAAGAGCTATAGAAATGGTGGATGAGATGAAGATGATGGTGGTGGAAACCCAAGAGCTGCAAAAAACTGCTGCTGGCCATCAAGAATCTGCTGCTGTTGAGCAAAAAGCCGATGTTGTTGATCAAATAATTGTTGTTGTTGCTCAAAGAGTCGTTGGTGCTCTGAAATAGATTGAATTTGAAAGGCCTCAAACTGAGAATGAAGTCGGCTCTGCTGTGTGGAAAGAGAATCCATTTTAGCCAACACCTACTGCATCAAATCCTCATGGGCATCTGAAGATGATTGAGATGGACCTGCAGGAGGTGGATAATGAGAGCGCTGTGGGACACTAAGATCAGGGAGCAGCTCTGGTGGAAGGACATCGTTAAAGAACCGATGATCTGTAGGAGCAAGTTCAGTAACCTTTGTTGAGTGTCTCCGGTCTTTAGTCCATTTATTCTTCACCCATATAAATCCTAATTTTGCGATGGCATCATCTCCTAGTTCTCTTGAATTAAAAAAGGTTGGTTCGATGATGGGTACTTTGAAATAATTCAAGATGCGGGTAATAATACTACCATAAGGGAGGGATTGTTTGGTTATACACGGTGTGCTAAGCATATGATGAAGTATAATATAACCAACATTGAGCTTCCTACCCTCTAAAATACAATCCAGCAAGGCCACATCCAATCGGTTAACTTCATCCCCATGACCATACCTAGGAGTAATCACATAGTGAAGAACATAATGCATGATGTTAGTTTGAAGAGGCAAGGCTTGAGATTTCAAAGGTGATTGACAAAACTCGGTGGACAAGTCACGCTGACGATAAATTTTCCGAGCAACATTTTCAAGGGAAAACCATGGATAATCTATTTTGGTTCTAGCACTATAAATTTCCAAACCATCATTTGGAGTTTCAAGAATACGATTTAACTCTGCAACATCAAATTCAATTCGAACTCCCCCAACATTAGTAACAATTCTATTCGAAGTCTCTATATCCATATTCGAATAAAACACTTTGACTAAATTCTCATAATATGGTTCCTTAATAACTAAAACATTTTTCCAACCCATGGCAATAAGAAATTTATCAAGAGATTAATCACAAATTTCCAAATTTGCCAAATTCTTAAGATTAACAAAATGTGGAGGAACAACCGACCTTGGAATAAAATTGTCGAGGAATCGTTTCCGAGGGGTAAGATGCCGTAAATGAGTTGACAAGAACTCCGTATTATCTCCATAATCATCCTTGCGTCTCTTGGCCATGTGTTTGCTCTTGGATTTGTCACCACCCACCATTTTTTAAAAAGCAAGAACAAGCTTGAATACCAATTTCGGATTTTCAAAAACTTGAGTGAAATGGATGTGTTTGAGCCAAGAAAATTGATCCTAGAGATGAATGAAGCTAATATATGATGTGGATTGGATCAAAGATGAGCTAGAGAAAGCTTGAAAATGTAGAGAGAGAAACAGCCAAAGCTAGGTTTTTTAGATTTGGGATTTTTGTGAAAAGGTAATGAAATGGTGTTTGGAGGATGAAAATTAAAAGAGTAATGGATGGGTAATGAGTTGAATGATTAATTTTAACAAAAAATAAGTGAAAGATAAAGAAATTTGAGAGAGAAATGATGGGTTACTATTCACGCATGAGAGAGAAAGATGAACAAGTGAAGAGGAAGTGAAGAAATGATGATTGAGAGGTGTTTAATGGAAGTTAAATGGACGGGTAATGGTTTGATTCATTGATTTTGACATGAAAATGGTTGAGAAATGAAGAAGATTTAAGAAGAAATGGAGAAGGAAAACCATGGGAGTGAGAGAGTGAGAAGAGGTTAAAGGAAACAAAGAAAGAGGGAGGAGAAGGGGTATGAACCCGTGACCAAGCGGCTAGCCGCTTGTTCTCGGGTCCAAGGGCAGCATCCAAGCGGCTAGCCGCCTGGTTGCTGTCCAACTGCACCAATTTCGCTTTTCGGCCATTTTTGATCAATCCCGTCATCATTTCTTGATTCTGAAACATCTCAAGAGCCATTTTAATGCATGAATCATGATTTTAAACATTTAATAGATGATTAATTCAAGTAAATAATTCATCCATCGAGCATATATCATGAAGCACATAAACATTCAAGAATTAATAAATCAAACCCTTCACATTTCTATCATGCTTAAACACTTCATAAACATCAACAATCATCAAGCAATCAATCTCAATAGATTCAATAACATAATTAGAGATGCTAATGCGAAAAATTCATCATCCCAAGTTCATACCGAATTTTTGAAAATTGTTCTTCGCAAAGGGGTTTTGTAAAAATATTAGCAAGTTGTTTTTTCGTAGAGATAAATTCTAATACAATATCACCCTTTTGTACGTGATCTCTTAAGAAATGATGTCTAATCTCTATATGCTTGGTTCTAGAGTGCTGAATGGGATTCTTTGATAGATTAAAAGCACTAGTATTATCACATTTGATGGGAATTTGTTCAAGATTAATGCCATAGTCTCTAAGTGTTTGTTTAATCCAAAGAACTTGTGCACAACAACTGCCTGCGACAATATAGTCCGCCTCAGTGGTTGAAAGTGCAACTGAGTTTTGTTTCTTACTAAACCATGAAACGAGAGAATGCCCTAGGAAATGGCAAGTTCCACTAGTACTCTTCCTATCAACTTTATAACCAGCAAAATCGGCGTTCGAATAACAAGATAAATCTATATGAGTTCCTCTAGGATACCAAAGGCCAAGATCTATGGTTCCACTCAAATAACGAAAAATTCTTTTAACAGCAAGCAAATGAGATTCTTTGGGACAAGATTGAAATCTCGCACACAAACATACATTAAACATGATATCGGGTCTACTTGTAGTTAAGTAAAGTAAAGAGCCGATCATACCTCGATATTTTTTAATATTAACTTCTTTACCTTTTTCATCTTTGTCAAGCTTGATTGTTGTGCTCATTGGAGTGCTCTTGGTGTTTAACTCATCAATTCCAAGCCTCTTAAGCAAATCTTTGACATACTTAGCTTGATTGATGAAGATTCCCTCATTGTTTTGCTTGATTTGAAGTCCAAGAAAATATTTCAATTCTCCCATCATGCTCATTTCAAATTCCTTACTCATACAAGATGAAAATTCCTTGCACAAGGACTCATTAGTAGATCCAAAAATAATATCATCAACATAAATTTGAACAACAAGTATATCTTGGTGTTTATACTTAACAAAGAGTGTAGTATCTGCTTTTCCCATTGAAAAACCGTTATCAAGCAAGAAATTTTTAAGCCTATCATACCATGCTCTAGGTGCTTGTTTCAATCCATACAATACTTTTGATAACTTATAAACATGATATGGAAATTTTTCATTTTCAAAACCAGGGGGTTGTTTCACATAAACTTCCTCTATAATATAACCATTTAGAAAAGCACTTTTAACATCCATTTGAAATGAAATGAAATCTATATAACATGCATATGCTAATAACATTCTAATGGATTCTAATCTTGCTACAGGTGCAAATGTTTCATCAAAATCAATTCCTTCTTCTTGGTTGTATCCTTGAGCCACTAATCTAGCCTTATTCCTTACAACCGCACCGGATTCATTCATCTTATTTCTAAATACCCATTTAGTACCTATGATGGATTGATGTTCCGGTTTAGGAACTAATTCCCACACATTATTTCTCTCAAATTGATTTAATTCCTATTGCATTGCCATAATCCAAGATTCATCATTTTCCGCATTCGCAAAGGATTTTAGTTCAATTTGAGAAATAAATGCAGCATGCTCACAAGTGTTCCTAAGTGATCATCTAGTTGTAATACCTCGTGATAAATCTCCTAAAATAGCATCCGTAGGGTGAAAAGAAACATACCTCCACTCTTTGGGGAGTGTTTGAATAGTACCTACTTGCTGCTCCATATTTCTTTGCTCTTCTTGATCATCCTCTTGATTTTCTTGTGGTGCATTCTCTTGTTTATCCTTTGATGATCCTTCTTGTAACTCTCCATCTGCATCATCATTAATAACTTCTTTCTCCGCAGAGGAGGGGTTAGACTCATCAAAAGAAACATGCATAGACTCTTCCACAACCAAGTTTTTTTATTATAAACTCTATAAGGTTTTTTTATTAGACTCATCATCATAATCCAAGATTCATCATTTTCCGCATCCGCAAAAGATTTTGGTTCAATTTGAGAAATAAATGCAGCATGCTCACAAGTGTTCCTAAGTGATGATCTAGTTGTAACACCTCGTGATAGATCTCCTAAAATAGCATCCGTAGGGTGAAAAAAAACATACCTCCACTCTTTGGGGAGTGTTTGAATAGTACCTACTTGCTGCTCCATATTTCTTTGCTCTTCTTGATCATCCTCTTAATTTTCTTGTGGTGCATTCTCTTGTTTATCCTTTGATGATCCTTCTTGTAACTCTCCATCTGCATCATCATTAATAACTTCTTTCTCCGCAGAGGAGGGGTTAGACTCATTAAAAGAAACATGCATAGACTCTTCCACAACCAAGGCTTTTTTATTATAAACTCTATAAGCTTTGCTTGAGTTTGAATACCCAAGAAAAATACCAACATCGGATTTTGGATCAAATTCAAAATAAAACATTTACATCCAAAGACTTTGAAATAACCAATGTTGGGTTTTCTATCTTTCCAAAGCTCATAGGGAGTTTTGTTGAGATGAGATCTAATCAACACCCGATTTAAAACGTAACAAGCGGTGTTGACGGCTTCGGCCCAAAAATACTTAGGTAAAACATTTTCATTTAACATGGTCTTAGCCATTTCTTGAATAGATCTATTCTTTCTCTCAACAACTCCATTTTGTTGTGGAGTTCTAGGTGATGAAAATTGATGCTTAATGCCAAAATCATTAAAAAAAGTCTCAAATGCATGATTTTCAAATTCTCTACCATGATCACTTCTAATGCAAGAAATAGGATGACCTTTTTCATTTTGAACCTTTTTACAGAAAATTCTAAATGCATCAAAGGCATCATCCTTATTTGCTAAGAACAATACCCATGTGTATCTAGAATAATCATCTACAATTACAAATGTATAATATTTGCCATTCAAGTTAGCATATCTAGATGGTCCAAAAAATCCATGTGAAGCAATTGAAGTGGTTTTGAAGTAGAGATATGATTCTTGTTTTTGAAAGAAGTTTTGATTTGTTTTCCAAATTGATAGGCTTCACAAATTTTATCTTTTTGAAAACTGATTTTTGGAAGTCCTTTCACCAAATCATTTTTCAAAATTTTTGAAATCAATTCCATGTTTGCATGACCTAATCTTCTATGCCACAACCAACCATCATCATGCAATGCGGAGAAGCACTTATCATTTGAAGATGCACAATCTATATTAATGGTATACACATTAACACATCTATTTCCTACAAACATAATCTTGCCATCACATGCATTCTCAATAATACATCTTGATTCATCAAAGATAACTTTATATCCTTTATCACATAATTGACTAATGCTAAGCAAGTTGTGTTTTAGGTTTTCAATTAAACATACATTTTCAATAAGGGTAGAGGATACATTACCGACATTGCCAATACCAATAATCTTTCCTTTTGAGTTATCTCCAAAAGATACATCTCCACCATTTTCGATCTTGGTAAAGCTTGAAAGCCAAGAATAATTCCCTGTCATATGTCTTGAACAACCACTGTCCAAGTACCATTTATTCTTCTTCTTCTTCAAGCCCTGCAAAGAAAATCTCAAGTCTCAGGTACCCAAACCTTTTTGGGTTCTTGAGTGTTAGCAATGGTTCCTTTTGGAACCCAAATGCATTTCATACCATAATATGCATTTCTTTTTATTAGACATCTATTCTTCATATGACCATCTTGATTACAATGATGATATACAACCTTATGATCACTTGTGGAAGTAGCTTTAACAAAATAATTTTTATAATACTTTTGCTTCAAGTTAGGCTTATACCCAAGTCCTCATTTGTCAAATACACATTTTTTAGAGTTAAGCATATTGTCCAACATCTTTTGCACATTTGTGAATTTTAGCATAATTTCATTTAGATCATTGCTCTTCTTTTTAAGTAATTCATTTTCATTTTTCAAGTTATTCACATGTGATTCTAGATGCTCATGTGAAGTGCTAGAATTTTCAAATAATGCAATTTTATTATGTAATGCCTTATATTCTAACTCAAGGCATGTAATCTTAGTACTAAATAATTCATTTTCATTTTTAAGTTCTACCATCGTCTTTTTAAGGCAAACATTCTTTTTGCCGATTTTCTTTTTAAGGCTCACTTACTACATCAAGTCCATCACATGACTTTTCTCTAAATGCCATAAGAGCTAAATTTGTTATCTCTTGTTGCTCTTCATCATCACTTGTATTCTCTTCGCTATCATCCCATGTAGCCACCATAGCTTTCTTCTTGAGCTTGTTGAGAAGAGGACATTCCGATCGTATGTGTCCAGGCTTCTTGCATTCATAGCAAGTGATTTGCTCTTTCTTCTCTTTCTTATTCTTATAACCTCTGAACTTTCTTTGCTCATTAGTCTTCTTATAAAATTTTCTGAATCTTCTAGCCAACATTGCAAACTCCTCATAATCCATTTCGCTTTCCTCATCACTTTCACGTTTAGAGGCTTTGAGAGCAATGCTTTTCTTCTTTTCCTCATGCCCTTTTTCAGCTGCCAAATCTTCTTCATATTAAATAAGAGAACCGATTAAATCATCAATAAGTAAAACATTTAAATCTTTAGCTTCCTCAATGGCAGTCCTTTTTGGTCTCCATTCCTTAGAGTGCCACCTAATGATTTTCTTGACTTTCTCGCTGTTTGAGAAGGTTTTTCCTAGGGCTCCTAGAGTTTTTACTATGTCTATAAATCTAGTATACATAAAATATACACTCTCATTTTGTTCCATTTGAAACAATTCATATTGTCGAGTGTATCTACTAATTTTAGACTCTTTCACTTGATTAGTGCCTTCATAGACAACTTCGAGTTTGTACCAAATTTCATAAGCGCTTTCACAACTAGACACTCTATGAAACTCTTTCTTGTCTAATGCACAAAATAAGGCATTCATAGCTTTGGAATTTAGAGAAGCTTTTCTCTTTTCCAATTCATTCCATTCCCGTGAAGGTTTTGGAATGTCTTCCCCAGTTTCATTTTTAGTCAAAGGCATAAAAGGACCATCACATACAACTTCCAAAATTTCATAATCTAGGGCTTACAAATAAATTCTCATCCTAGTTTTCCAATATGGGTAGTCATTTCCATCAAAGAACGTTGGTCTAGTTGTGGACTGTCTTCCCTAAACGTTGAGTCACTTTGGGTTGCCATGGATCTTTTACCTAGACGGTTAAGTCCTAATAAGAGAACCAAGCTCTGATACCAATTGAAAAACAAATTATGCAACCCAAGAGGGGAGGTGAATTTGGTTTTTAAAACTTATGCTAAGCAAATCGCCCACCAATTTAATCTAATGCCTTAATACACAAAAAAAAAAAAAATCTTGCAACAATTAAATCAAATACAACAAATTAAACAATGCTTAAAAATAAAAGTGTAAGGGAAGGGAATGCAAACACAACAATTTTTACGTGGTTCAGCAATCCCCGCCTACGTCCACGCCTCCAAGCCAACCAAGCTTGAGGATTTCACTATCCAAGCCTCCCAAGGCTTTAAGTTCTTTACACTTGACTTCAAGGTGTCAATAGACCTTTACAATGAAGAGATTATCACCCTAATCTCTTTATCCCAAGTGTTTCCCTCACTTGAACACACTCAATTTGATAAGAAATGAAAATTACACAATAAACTCTCTATAAGAGTGGATTCACAAATGATAGCACAAAATGATTTAATCTATGATGATTTTGGAATTGAAAGCTCAATATATGTTATGGGATCTTGTTTATACTTGCATTAGTCTTTAAAATGAAGTTGGAGTTGAGTTTTTATAGTTAAACCCAAAAAACTAGCCGTTATAGACAAATTTCAGTACTCAAGCGGCTAGCCGAAATGAACAGTGATGTTACCGTTTTGCTACAATACCATTGTTTACAAAATTACAATTTTGCCCGAAATATTTTATAATTGTACTATGGCCCAGAAAGTCATAAAACTTTTTAAACAAGTCCAATTTTGGAATTTTTTAAAATTAAATAGTTCCAAAAAATTTCTAAAATTATGGTATGGCCCTAACTATAACGAATCTTTTCAAATAGGTCCTTTTTAAGTTTTCACCAAATTATCATGAAGTTTAGAAACCTCAAAACCTTTCACTTAGACCCTCAATCTTTTGTAAGTCACAATATAGCCCAAAAGGTTTAAAACTTGACAAATAAGTCCAACTCCGAAATTTAAAACTTTTTAATTTTAAACCAAATTTCTCAAATCGAAAATAATTATTTACTAAAACATCTATTGAGCTTCACAAATGCTAAACCAAGCATAAAATAAATTATACCGGCTTTACAAGAAATTGTCACATTAAATTTATCCGTTAAGCTTTAATCTCTATTTTTGATTTCGCCGTTGTCCTTTGAGTGTCTTGAACTTGATTTCACTTGCATAAAAATTGTCCTTAAAAAAAACTAGTGAGCTTGTGAAATACAAGAATTATTAAATACTTAATACATATGTTTGTTATCATCAAAATTATAATATGTATAGCCCTTTAGGCTAATAATTTTTAAGGCTGAAGTTGAGAACCAACTCGGCAAAAGAATCAAAAGTGTTAGATCTGACCGTGGTGGCGAATACTATGGTAGATATGACGGGTCAAGTGAACAACGTCCAGGACCTTTTGCTAAATTCCTAAAGGAATGCGGTATCGTTCCACAGTACACTATGCCGGTTTCACCCACTATGAATGGTGTTGCTGTAAGACGAAACATGACCCTTAAGGACATGGTAAGGAGTATGATTTGCCATTCTATTTTACCAGAATCACTCTCGGGAGAAGCACTTAAGACTGCAGCATATATCCTTAATAGAGTTCCAACTAAAGCAACTGTCAAAATCCCTTATGAGTTTTGGATAGGCAAGAAGCCTAGTTTAAAGTACTTACATATTTGGGGTTGTCCAGTTGACGCAAGGCCTTATAGGCCTAATGAGAAGAAACTGGAATCAAGGACGATAAGTTGCTATTTTATTGGATATTCAGAACAATCCTGTGGGTATAAGTTTTATGATCCCACGACTAAGTCGATTTTCGAGTCGGAGAATGCTCGGTTCTTTGAGGATGTTGAGTTTATGGGGGGAGATACGGCGAGAGACTTTGTCTTTGAAGAGGAATATGTTGATATTCCCATAGGTGTTATTGGCATTGATCAAGGTCTTATTCCTGACTTTGTTCAAGACACAACAGATCAAGACAATATTAGAGAACCCCCGATACAAGAAGTTGTTCCAGAAGAACAAACTCTACCATCTCAAGAACCTATGCCATTAAGGAGATCCACTAGAGAAAGGAGAAGTGCATTGCCAGGTGATTACATTGTATTTCTCCAAGAACATGAGGTAGACATTGGAATGATGGAAGATGATTCAATCAATTTCTGTCAAGCCATGAAAAGTTCCAACTCTCAAAAGTGGATTGATGCCATGAATGAGGAGATGAAGTCCATAAATGATAATGACGTATGAGATCTTGTTCCATTGCCAGAAGGTGCGAAACCTATTGGTTGCAAATGGATATTTAAGACCAAAAGGGATTCAAAAGGTAATGTGGAGAGGTACAAGGCGCGTCTTATCGTAAAAGGCTTTAAACAGAAAGAAGGCATCGACTATAAAGAGACTTTCTCTCCAGTTTCTTCGAAAGACTTTTTTAGGATTATAATGGCATTAGTGGCACATTTTGATCTTGAGTTACATCAGATGGATGTAAAGAAGGCATTTCTCAATGGCGACATTGATGAGACAATCTATATGGTGCAGCAAAAAAACTGTGTCCGGAGACCCAAAGAATATGGTTTGCAAACTCAAGAAATCCATCAATGGGCTTAAACAGGCATCTCAACAATGGTGTTTCAAGTTTCATCAAGTGATCATCTCATTCGGTTTCGAGATGAATTTAGTCGATGATTGCATATGCCATAAGTTCTGTGGGAGTAGCGATATAGACTAAATGCACGACACCAAGAAATTTCTAGCTAAGAATTTTGAGATGAAAGATCTTGGTGATGCCTCTTTTGTATTAGGCATACAGATACACTGGGATCGCTCTCAGGGTATTCTTAGTTTATCACAAAAGAGCTATATCGAAACAGTTCTCAAGAGATATGGCATGCAAATTTGCAAACCAGGTGATACCCATGTGGCTAAAGAAGACAAGTTTAGTCTCAATCAGTGCCTAAAGAATAATTTTGAGAAAAAAGAAATGTAGAAGATTCCTTATGCTTTAGCAATAGGAAGTCTAATGTATGCTCAAGTTTGTACGCGACCAGTTATTGCGTACGTTACTGGGATGTTGGGCAGATATTTAAGTAATCTAGGAGTAGACCATTGGAAAGCAACCAAACGGGTCTTACGGTACTTACAGAGAACAAAAGACTACATGCTCAC
The DNA here is from genome assembly GCA_030449925.1 of Citropsis articulata. Taxonomy (NCBI): domain Eukaryota; kingdom Viridiplantae; phylum Streptophyta; class Magnoliopsida; order Sapindales; family Rutaceae; genus Citropsis; species Citropsis articulata. Next base: position 2,290,017 of record JASUUH010000212.1, on the reverse strand, counting down.
ATATCGGAGGTCGGATAAGCTTGAGATCGTTAGGTATACTGAGTCCGATTTTGCTGGATGTCAAAATAGTATGAAATCCACTCTTCCAAAATAGTATGGCAGAAGAGTTCATAGCATGTTATGAGGCATCCAATCATGGAATATGGCTACGTAATTTTGTCATGGGGTTGCGTATAGTAGATGGTGTTGATAGACCATTCAAGTTATTTTGTGACAATAAGTCAGTAGTGCTGTATTCCAATAACAACAAGAGCTCGACGAAGTTGAAGTATATAGACATCAAGTTCCTAGTTGTTAAAGAAAGAGTTCAGAATGGACAGTTGTCTATAGAGCATATTGGTACAAACTCCATGATTGTGGATCTACTTACTAAGGGACTGCCACCTAAAACGTTTCATAAGCACACTGCTCGTATGGGTGTCATGTCATTTAAAGATATTCAGTTTTAGTGGGAGTTTGTGATTTTAGATGCTCTTATAATAAAGACATTTTCAGTTATTACAGTTTATAGATATTTCAGGTTATTTTTTGCAGAAATAAAGTTTTAGTTTATTTACATTCTGAATTTTTGTACGGTTAGATCTCACTAAGGTTTAAGGTGGACTAGTTGGAAATAGGCATGTTAAGATCACATTGCATGAAATTTCCATGCTACACATCCACATCATGATCCATGTCATTTAGTTGTATTGGCATAGTGACCTTTGATGGGTCGAGTTATGATAATTATAACGAAGGCCGCTTTGATCCTATGTTGGTATGATTGATAGACCGGATTGGTTATAGATACGTTTCGGCAATGACAATAAGGTTGAGCTCATTTGGTTATTTTCGTAAAACATAATTATAAGGTTACACATATAACCCAAGTGGGAGATTGTTGGATTTTTTTAATCCAGCATTATTGGATCCTTAATCCAATGGTGAGCTTATATGTGAATAATTATGTGTTGCAATCTGTCATCTAAAGTTAAGCCTAATTAAAAGTGATCTATTTAATTTTCAGCATTATGGGTTTTAATGTATCTGATAGGGTGTGGGCTTTTAATGTGTAGAGACCCAATAGTAGTCTAATTCTATGATGGGCAGAATTAGGAATACCCAGTGACAACAGGAAACAGTTGTCTATATAAGTGGTTATTATCCCTAGGTCACAGGTATTCTTTCCATTCTTTCTGATATCCCATCGTTAGAGAGAGAGAGAGAACTAAAGGACTCTCTAGGAGAACGTGTAGATCTAGAAGGCCAACCACACTACTCCAGAGAGGAATTAAGCGATATGGATTTAGGTACCCTTCCGCATATTCTGTTATTGATTCTTGGTGATACAATATGAATGTTCTTGGGTTTATAGATTTATAGGTGATGGTTTTCACCAAAGGTTTTCTTTTGCACCAACAGTCCAAGCTCCTAAAAGGATCGAGGCCAAACAAAGGCATCTCTGCATGCTTTTGATTCCCATTTTACTTGTATTTTAACTGCCATGTACGTTTAGAATAAATAAATTGGAATGAAGGAAGAGGCACATGGAAACCTGGATCACTCACTACGATTTATATAGCTAGGCAAGATTTTGCTTTCCCCTATTAATTAGGAAATCATAAGAAGCTTTTGATTATTCAGCGTGGCCGAAAGAATATCCTGATTTACGCTTAAAATTAACCGAATTGATTTCATACTAAATTTGTTCAAAATGAAATAATCTTGCCGTACCATGTCATTGATTATGTTAAAGGTCTTCACATCAGAATTAGTCAATTAGATGCAAGTTTAAGCAAACAGACGATGACTGTGACACATTGCTTATTGATGCGTAAAAGCGTTAGCTAATTATAGCAAGGACTATTATTAATTTCGTTTTTAATTCAAAAATTGAGAATTATAATGGTTGTAATAACTTTACTCATTAATTTTTTTTCCCTTTCGAAAAAAGAAAAGAGGGGAACAAAATTCTCATAAAACCCCACTTTTTGAAATTTACAACTTTAGCGCTAATTAAGTTTAAAATGTTATATATTTTAATATAAACCTCTGTCATTCTTATCGATCAACATATGATTTTTGAAGCTATCCCTAACTTAGTTAAACCTATTTATTAGCTATATCTAGTATTCTTTTTATATTAAAAGAATGATAGAAGAAAGGTAAAATAATAATAATAATAATAATAATAATAAAATAAATAAATAAATAAAATAAATGTTATGAATTTTGTAAAGTAAACAGCTATTCAAAAGGTTGAAGGAAATTGAAAGTGATCATTCTTACAACTCATGTGCTGCAAATTTAATCTGACGAAATAGAAAAAAATTCCAACAAGATTTCTTGAGAAATAAAAATACAAGATTATTTATAGAATTAGGTGGGTATTGTTAAAAGTAGTGTAATTTATGTATATATTTAATTGCTAGAAATGTTCCAATCCGAAATTTTAAAGTGCGGAAAATTTTGAGAGTATAAATCCTATAGTTTTAAAACTTTTTTGGACTTTCCCGCATTTTAAGATCCTAAACCAAAAAATTACTATATCTATTGAAATGCTCTTATAAAAGGGGCTTTAAGAGGTTTTCAAACGTGTGCAAAAGGTTCGAAGATAATGATTGGTCAAGTGATTCTTAAAAGAAAAGAGTTTAAAGGGGAGCCATTAACACCCCTAGAAAATTCCTATAAAACTCATAAATCACTAATTTACAGTTTAATCCTTCACTAAATTCATAGTTTATCCCTCTTCCTGTAACCCCACTGGAATCTTTATTTTTTTTTAAATAGAAAACAATTTGATGTTATAGTCAAAAGATTTTTTGCAATTTTATTTTTATGCTTAAATTGATGGTTTTTGTTGGACTAAATTTTTACTTAGTAATTTTAAAATTGGGGAAGGCTTTTGTTAGCATTTATGTATCCATAATGTTGATTTTGATGATAACAAACTAGATTAAGAATGATTAAGTTTTTAAAAGCTTCAATTATTTTTTATACATTTTAAATAAATCATTATTTTCACATTATAAAGGTTTTATATTTAATGAAAAAATGATTTTATGAAATTAAGTTGTTTTTCAAGTTGTGTATTAAAATGAAAGAATTTTACAATCTTTGATTTCAAATAAATATTGTTTGGAATTTCAGCTTTGGACCTATTTGAAAATATTTTAATATTTTGGACCATTTCATAATTTTAGAAATTTGTGAGATTAATGAGTATTATTTAGAAATTTTGAAATTGGACCTATTTGTAAAGTTTTATAACGTTTTGGGTCATAGTACAGTTATAGAAAGTTTTGGGGCAAAACTATAATTTTTGGTAAACAGTTTACTGTAGCAGTCATTGTATCAGACGGCTAACCATTTATTTAAAACGGCTAACCGTTTATTTCCAATCTTAAACCGTTTAGTAAAAACGGTTAAACCAAATTTATTTTGTAGGACTCTGGAAATTAACCTTGAATCGTTTACGGAAAACGGTGAACCGTTTATTTCTAAATTGCTAACCTTAAACTGTTTAGTAAGAACGGTTAAGCCAAATTTATTTTGCAGGTCTCTGGAAATTATCCTTGAACCGTTTACGGAAAACGATGAATCGTTTATTTCCAGATTGCTAATCTTGAACCGTTTAGTAAGAACGGTTAAGCCAAATTTATTTTACAGGTCTCTGGAAATTAACCTTGAGCCGATAGTGACTAACGGTTAACCGTTTATTTGAAATTCAGCCCAACTGTAACTTTGACCAACGCAAACAGTTAACCGTTAATGGTTAACCTTGATTCGTTTTCTGGCAAAAAGTGCATAACGACTAGTTTTTGAGCTCCAACTATAAAAACTCAAATCCAACTCATTTTCAAGCTCTTTAGCACGCACCAACAAAAGACATACAACATATCTTGAGCTCTCAATTCGTGAATCACAAATCCTTGAGCCATCTTTGTTCTTCATTTTGTATATATACTCTTTGAGAGAGTTTTTGTTGTACTTTTCAATTTCTCATCAAATTTGTGAGTGATTAAGTGTGTGATACACTTGAGTGAAGAGATTGGGAGATAATCTCTTTGTTGTAAAGGTTCATTGACACCTTGAAGTCAATTGTAAGTATTTGAAGCCTTGGAAAGGCTTGGATAGTGAAATCCCCAAGCTTGGGTTGCTTGGAGGCGTGGACGTCGGCGGGAATAGCCGAACCATGTAAAAATCCTTGAGTTTGTTTTTCTCTTCCCTTACTTATTTATTATTGTGCTTTTATTGAACTTATTGCTTTCAATTTTATTAAGGCATTAGATTGGATTGTTGTGTGGTTTGATTAGGATAATTTTTAAAACACCAATTCACCCCCCCCCTCTTGGGTTGCACACTTGTATTTCATTTGGTATCAGAGCAAGGTGCTCTTGTGTAGACTTAACCGTCTAGAGTTAAAGATCCATGGCAACCCATAATGACTCAACCTTTAGGGAAGGACAATCCATAATTAGACCATCGTTCTTTGACGGTAATGACTATCCATATTGGAAAACTAGGATGAGAATTTATTTACATGCTTTAGATTATGAAATTTGAGAAGTTTTTTGTGATGGTCTATTCATGCCTATGACTAAAAATGAAGTAGGAAATGATATTCCAAAACCCTCAAGTCAATAGAGTGTATTAGAAAAGAAAAAGATGTCTTTAAACTCCAAAGCAATGAATGCTTTATTTTGTTCTTTAGATAACAAAGAATTTTATAGAGTTTCCAGTTGTGAAAATGCTTATGATATTTGGAAGAAACTTGAAGTTGCATATGAGGGAACAAATCAAGTCAAGGAGTGTAAAATTAGTAGGTTTACTAGGCAATATGAAATGTTTCAAATGGAATCATATGAGAGTGTTCATGACATGTATACTAGATTTACCGATATTGTGAATTCTCTTGAAGTACTAGGAAAGACATTTAGTAATTATGAAAAAGTGAAGAAAATTATTAGATCATTGCCTAAAGAATGGAGACCAAAGAGAACGGCCATAGAAGAAGCGAAAAATCTTAATACTTTATCTCTTGATGATCTTATTGGTTCACTTATTTCATATTAAGAGGATATAGCTAATGAAAGAATTGATGAAGATAAAAAGAAGAAGGGCTTTGCTTTTAAATCTTCCATAGTTGAAAGTGATGATGATGGAAGCGACTTTGAAATGAAAGCATTGAAATGATTGCTAGAAAGTTTAGAAGGATCTTCAAGAAGCAAATCAAGAGAAGAAACCTTAAAGATTTCATGAGAGAAAACCTTAAGGCGGAGAAAGGGAAGAATGAGGCAATTGTTTTCTTTGAATGCAAGAGGCGTGGCCACATACGTTCAGAGTGTTCTCTTCTCAACAAGGTCAAGAAGAAGGCAATGGTGGCTACTTGGGACGATAGCGATGAAGAATCGAGTGATGAAGAGAATATGCAAGAAGTGTCAAATCTAGCTCTCATGGCAATTGGAGGTGAATCGGATGATGAACTTGATGAGGTAAATGATCTTCCTACTTATGATGAATTGCATGATGCTTTTAAAGAACTGCATGATGAATTGATGAAAATTGGTAAAAAGAATATTTGCCTTAAAAAGAAGATGGCAGAGCTTAAAAATGAGAATGAATCATTTAGTGCTAAGGTTACATGCCTTGAATTAGAAAATAAGACATTGCATGATAAGATTGCATTATTTGAAAATTCTAGTACTTCACATGAGCATTTAGAATCATATATGAATGACTTGAAAAACGAAAATGAAATGCTTAAAAAGAAGAGTAATGATCTAAATGAAATTGCGCTAAAATTTACAAATGGGCAAAAGATGTTAGATAACTTGTTTAATACACAAAAATGTGTGTTTGACAAAGGAGGACTTGGATATAAGCCTAACTTGAAACAAAAATATTATAAAAATTATTTTGTTAAGGCTACCTCCACATGTGATCATAAATTTGTTTGTCATTTTTGCAATCAAAATGGTCATATGAGTTTTAGATGTCCAATTAAGAGAAATATATTGTTAGCCTAAAGGGCTACACATATTATAATTTTGATGATAACAAACATATGTATTAAATGTCTTTATAAATTTTATATTTCACAAGTTCACTAGTTTTTGAAGGATAATGTTTATGGAAGTGAATCAAGTGAAATCAAGTTCAAGACACTCAAAGGACAACGGAGGAACCAAAATTAGAGATTAAAGCTCAACGGATAAAATGCGACAATTTCTTGTAAAGCCGGTATGATTTATTTTATGCTTGGTTTAACATTTGTGAAGCTCAATAAATAGTTTAGTAAATAATTATATTGTGGAGTTGAGAAATTTGGTTTAAGATGAAAAAGTTTTAAATTTCGGAGTTGGACTTACTTGTCAAGTTTTAAATCTTTTGGGCTATATTGTGACTTACAAAAGATTGAGGGTCTAAGTGAAAGTTTTTGAGAACTTTAAATGTTCTTGATATTTTGGTTAAAACTTAAAAAGGACCTATTTGAAAAGATTTACTATAGTTGGGGTCATACCATAATTTTAGAAAGTTTTGGAAACTATTTAATTTTAAATATTTCGAAATTGGACTTGTTTGAAAATTTTTGTTACTTTCTGGGCCATAGTATAATTACAGAAAGTATTGGGGTAAAATTATAATTTCAGGAACAATGGTACTGTATCAAATTTCAAAAATAACGGTAACATCAATGTTCATTCCGGCTAGCCAGTTAAATCAAGTGGCTAGCCGCTTGAGCACTGAAATTTCACAATAACGGCTAGTTTTTTGGGTTTAACTATAAAAACTCAACTCCAACTTCATTTTAAAGACTAATACAAGCATAAACAAGATCCCATAACATATTTTGAACTTCCAAATTGCAAAATCATCATAGATTAAATCATTTTGTGCTATTATTTGTGAATCCACTCTTATAGAGAGATTATTGTGTAATTTTCATTTCTTACCAAATTGAGTGTATTCAAGTGAGGGAAACACTTGGGATAAAGGGATTAGGGTGATAATCTCTTCATTGTAAAGGTCTATTGACACCTTGAAGTCAAGTGTAAAGAACTTAAAGCCTTGGGAGGCTTGGATAGTGAAATCCTCAAGCTTGGTTGGCTTGGAGGGGTGGAGGTAGGCGGGGATTACCGAACCACGTAAAATTTGTTATATTTGCATTCTCTTCCCTTACACTTTTATCTTTAAGCATTGTTTAATTTATTGTATTTGATTTAATTATTGCAAGATTTATTATTTTTGTGTGTATTAAGGCATTAGATTAAATTTGTGGGCAATTTACTTAGCTTAAGTTTTAAAAACCCAATTCACCCCCCTTTTGGGTTGCATAATTTGTTTTTCAATTGGTATCAGAGCTTGGTTCTCTTATTAGGACTTAACCGTCTAGTGTAAAAGATCCATGGCAACCCAAAGTGACTCAATCTTTAGGGAAGGACAGTCCACAACTAGACATCGTTTTGACTAAATGACTACCCATATTGGAAAACTAGGATGAGAATTTATTTGCAAGCCCTAGATTATGAAATTTTGGAAGTTGTATGTGATGGTCCTTTTATGCCTTTGACTAAAAATGAAACTGGGGAAGACATTCCAAAACCTTCACGGGAATGGAATGAATTGGAAAAGAGAAAAGCTTCTCTAAATTCCAAAGCTATGAATGCCTTATTTTGTACATTAGACAAGAAAGAGTTTCATAGAGTGTCTAGTTGTGAAATCGCTTATGAAATTTGGCACAAACTCGAAGTTGTCTATGAAGGCACCAATCAAGTGAAAGAGTCTAAAATTAGTAGGTACACTCGACAATACGAATTGTTTCAAATGGAACAAAATGAGAGTGTATACTTTATGTATACTAGATTTACAGATATAGTAAACACTCTAGGAGCCCTAGGAAAAACTTTCTCAAATAGCGACAAAGTCAAGAAAATCATTAGGTCGCTCCCTAAGGAATGGAGACCAAAAAGGACTGCCATTGAGGAAGCTGAAGATTTAAATGTTTTACTTATTGATGATTTAATCGGTTCTCTTATTTCATATGAAGAAGATTTAGTAGCTGAAAGAGGGCATGAGGAAAAGAAGAAAAGCATTGCTCTCAAAGCCTCTAAATGTGAAAGTGATGAGAAAAGCGAGATGGATGATGAGGAGTTTGCAATGTTGGCTAGAAGATTCAGAAAATTTTACAAGAAAACTAATGAGCAAAGAAAGTTCAGAGGTTATAAGAATAAGAAGGAGAAGAAAGAGCAAATCACTTGCTATGAATGCAAGAAGCCTGGACACATACGATCAGAATGTCCTCTTCTTAACAAGCTCAAGAAGAAAGCTATGGTGGCTACATGGGATGATAGCGAAGAGGATACAAGTGATGATGAAGAGCAACAAGAGATAACAAATTTAGCTCTTATGGTATTTGGAGAAGAGTCATGTGATGAAATTGATGAGGTAAGTGAGCTTCCTTCATATGATGAATTACATGATGCTTTCAATGAATTGCATGATGAATTGATGAAAATCGGCAAAAAGAATGTTTGGCTTAAAAAGAAGATGGTGGAGCTTAAAAATGAAAATGATTCATTTAGTACTAAGATTACATGTCTTGAATTAAAGAATAAAACATTGCTTGATAAAATTGCTTTATTTGAGAATTCTAGCACTTCACATGAGCATCTAGAGTCACATGTGAATGAATTGAAAAATGAAAATGAATTACTTAAAAAGAAGAGCAATGATTTAAATGAAATTGTGCTAAAATTCACAAATGGGCAAAAGATGTTGGATAATATGCTTAACTCTCAAAAATGTGTATTTGACAAAGGAGGACTTGGGTATAAGCCTAACTTGAAGCAAAAGTATTATAAAAATTATTTTGTTAAAGCTACTTCCACTATTGATCATAAGATTGTTTGTCATTATTGCAATGGAAATGGTCACATGAAAAATAGATGTCTTGTGAAAAGAAATGCATATTATGGTGTGAAATGTGTTTAGGTTCCAAAAGGAACCATTGTTAACACTCAAGGACCCAAAAAGGTTTGGGTACCTAAAACTTGAAATTCTCTTTGCAGGGCTTAAGGAAGAAGAAGAACAAGTGGTACTTGGACAACGGTTGTTCAAGACACATGACTGGGAATTATTCTTGGTTTTCAAGTTTTACCAAGATCGAAAATGGTGGAGATGTATCCTTTGGAGATAATTCAAAAGAAAAGATCATTGGTATTGGCAATGTCGGTAATGTATCTTCTACTCTTATTGAAAATGTGTGTTTGGTTGAAAACTTGAAACATAATTTACTTAGCATTAGTCAATTATGTGATAAGGGTTATAAAGTAGTTTTTGATAAATCTAGATGTGTTATTGAAAATGCACGTGATGGAAAAAATTTTTTTGTAGGAAATAGATGTGTTAATGTTTATACCATTGACATAGATGTTGCATCCATTCATGATAAATATTTTTCAGCTTTATATGATGATGGATGGTTATGGCATAGAAGATTAGGTCATGCAAACATGGAATTGATTTCAAAAATTTCAAAAAATGATTTGGTTATAGGACTTCCAAAAATTAGTTTTCAAAAAGATAAAATTTTTGAAGCTTGTCAATTTGGAAAACAAATCAAAACTTCTTTCAAAAACAAGAATCATATCTCTACTTCAAAACCACTTCAATTGCTTCACATGGATTTGTTTGGACCATCTAGATATGCTAGCTTGAATGGCAAATATTATGCTTTTGTAATTGTGGATGATTACTCAAGATACACATGGGTATTGTTCTTAGCTAATAAGGATGATTCCTTTGATGCTTTTAAAATTTTCTGTAAAAAGGTTCAAAATGAAAAGGGTTATTCTATTTCTTGCATTAGAAGTGATCATGGTAGAGAATTTCAAAATTATGCATTTGAGTCTTTTTGCAATGACTTAGGCATAGAGCATCAATTTTCATCACCTAGAACTCCACAACAAAATGGAGTTGTTGAGAGAAAGAATAGATCTATTCAAGAAATGGCTAGGACTATGTTGAATGAAAATGCTTTACCTAAGTATTTTTGGGCCGAAGCCGTCAACACCGCTTGTTATGTTTTAAATAGGGTGTTGATTAGATCTATTCTCAATAAAACTCCCTATGAGCTTTGGAAAGATAGAAAACCCAATATCGGTTATTTCAAAGTCTTTGGTTGTAAATGTTTTATTTTAAACACAAAAGACAATCTTGGTAAATTTGATTCAAAATCCGATGTTGGTATTTTTCTTGGGTATTCAAACTCAAGCAAAGCTTATAGAGTTTATAATAAAAGAACTTTGGTTGTGGAAGAGTCTATGCATGTTTCTTTTGATGAGTCTAACCCCTCCTCTGCGGAGAAAGGAGTTGTTAATGATGATGCAGATGGAGAGTTGCAAGAAGAATCATCAAAGGATAACCAAGAGAATACTCTACAAGAAAATCAAAAGGATGATCAAGAAGAGCCAAGAAGTATGGAACAGCAAGAAGGTAGTACTCAAACACTCCCCAAGGAGTGGAGGTATGTTTCTTCTCACCCTTCAGATGCCATTTTAGGAGATCCATCTAGAGGTGTTACTACTAGATCATCACTTAGGAACACATGTGAGCATGCTGCATTTATTTCTCAAATTGAACCAAAATCCTTTGTGGATGCGGAAAATGATGAGTCTTGGATTATGGCAATGCAAGAGGAGTTGAATCAATTTGAGAGAAATAATGTGTGGGAATTGGTTCCTAAACCGGAACATCAATCCATTATAGGTACTAAATGGGTATTTAGGAATAAGATGGATGAATCCGGTGTGGTTGTAAGGAATAAGGCTAGATTAGTGGCCCAAGGATAACCAAGAAGAAGGAATTGATTTTGATGAAACATTTGCACCTGTAACTAGATTAGAATCCATTAGAATGTTGTTAGCATATGCATGTTATAAAGATTTCATTTTATTTCAAATGGATGTTAAAAGTACTTTCCTAAATGGTTATATTATGGAGGAATTTTATGTGAAACAACCCCCTGGTTTTGAGAATGAAAAATTTCCAAAACATGTTTATAAGTTGTCAAAAGCATTGTATGGACTAAAACAAGCTCCTAGAGCTTGGTATGATAGGCTTAAAAATTTCTTGCTGGAAAATGATTTTTCAATGGGAAAAGCAGATACTACACTCTTTGTTAAGCATAAAAATCAAGACATACTTGTTGTGCAAATTTATGTTGATGATATTATTTTTGGTTTCACTAATGAGTCCTTGTGCAAGGAATTTTCATCTTGTATGAGTAAGGAATTTGAAATGAGCATGATGGGAGAATTAAAGTATTTTCTTGGACTTCAAATCAAGCAAAACAATGAGGGAATTTTCATCAATCAAGCTAAGTATGTGAAGGATTTGCTCAAGAGATTTGGAATTGACGAGTCAAACACCAAGAGCACTCCAATGAGTACAACAATCAAGCTTGACAAAGATGAAAAAGGTAAAGAAGTGGACATTAAAAAGTATCGAGGTATGATCGGCTCTTTACTTTATTTAACCGCAAGTAGACCTGATATCATGTTTAGTGTATGTTTGTGTGCAAGATTTCAATCATGTCCCAAGGAATCCCATTTGCTTGCTGTTAAAAGAATTTTTTGGTATTTAATTGAAACCATAGATCTTGGCCTTTGGTATCCTAGAGGAACTCATATAGATTTATCTTGTTATTCGGATGCCGATTTTGCTGGTTATAAAGTTGATAAGAAGAGTACTAGTGGAACTTGCCATTTCCTAGGTCATTCTCTTGTCTCATGGTTTAGTAAGAAACAAAACTCAGTTGCACTTTCAACCACTGAGGCGGAATATATTGCCGCAGGCAGTTGTTGTGCACAAGTTCTTTGGATGAAACAAACACTTAGAGACTATGGCATTAATCTTGAACAAATTCCTATCAAATGTGATAATACTAGTACTATTAATCTATCAAAGAATCACATTCAGCACTCTAGAACCAAGCATATAGAGATTAGACATCATTTCTTAAGAGATCGTGTACAAAAGGGTGATATTGTATTAGAATTCATCTCTATAGAAAAACAACTTGCTGATATTTTTACAAAACCCCTTTGCGAAGAACAATTTTCAAAAATTCGGTATGAACTTGGGATGATGAAATTTTCGCATTAACATCTCTAATTATGTTATTGAATCTATTGAGATTGATTGCTTGACGATTGTTGATGTTTATGAAGTGTTTAAGCATGATAGAAATATGAAGGGTTTGATTTATTAATTCTCGAATGCTTATGTGCTTCATGATATATACTCGATGGATGAATGATTTGCTTGAATTAATCATGTTTTAAATGTTTAAAATCATGATTCATGCATTAAAATGGCTCTTGAGAAATTTCGAAATCAAGAAATGATGACGAGATTGATAAAAAATGGCCGGAAAGCAAATTCGGTGTAGTGGGACAGCAACCAGGCGGCTAGCCGCTTGGATTCTGCTCCCAAACCCGAGAGCAAGCGGCTAGCAGCTTGGTCTCAGGTGGGAAGGTTATCTTCCCCCTCTTTTTGGCTTTCTTCTTCACTTCGCTCTCTTTCTCACCAAACCGTGCATCTCCCTTCATTTTCTTTTAAAAATTCTTCATTTCTCAACCATTTTCATGCCAAAATCATTGATTCAATCCATCACCCATCCATTTAACTTTCATTAAACACCTTTCAATCATCATTTCTCAACTTCCTCTTCTCTTGTTCATCTCTCTCTCTCTCCCGCGTGAATAGTGCCGCACCATTTCTCACTCAAATTTCTTCATCTTCCACTCATTTTCTTGTTAAAATCAATCATCCAACCCATTACCCATCAACTTCCTCTTCAATTTTCATCCTTCAAACACCATTTCATCACTTCTCCATCAAAATCCCAAATCAAAACCCTCACCTTGGCCGTTTCTCTCTCTTCATTTTCAAGCCTTCTCTAGCTCATTTTTTATTCAATCCACATCATATCTTAGCTTTATTCATCTCTAGGATAAATTTTCTTGGCTCAAACACATCCATTTCACTCAAATCCAAATTTCGGTATTTAAGCTTGTTCTTGTTTCAATAATGGTGGGTGGTGAAAAATCCAAGAGCAAGCACGTGGCCAAGAGACGCAATGATGATTATGGAGATAATACGGAGTTCTTGTCAACTCATTTTCGGCATCTCACACTTCGGAAACGATTCCTCGACAACTTCATGTCAAGGTTGGTTGTTCCTCCACACTTTGTTAATCTTAAGAATTTGGCGAATTTGGTAATTTGTGATAAGTCTCTTGATAAATTTCTTATTGCCATGAGTTGGAAAAATGTCTTAGTTATTAAGGAACCATATTATGAGAATTTAGTCAAAATGTTTTATTCGAATATGGATGTGGAGATTTCAGATAGAATTGTTACAAGTGTTGGGGGAGTTCGAATTGAATTTGATGTTGCGGAGTTAAATCGTATTCTTGGAACTCCAAATGATGGATTGGAAATATATAGTGCTAGAGCCAGAATAAATTATCCTTGGTTTTCTCTTGAAAATGTTGTTCGGAAAATTTGTCGTCGGCATGTCTTATCCAATGAGTTTTTTCGGTCACCCTTAAAATCTCAAGCCTTGCCTCTTCAAACTAGGATCCTACATTATGTCCTTCACCATGTGATTACTCCTAGGTATGGTCATGGGGATGAAGTTAACCGATTGGATGTGGCCTTGCTGGATTGTATTTTAGAGGGTAGGAAGCTCAATGTTGGTTATATTATACTTCATCATATGCTTAGCACACCTTGTATAACCAATCGATCCCTCCCTTATGGTAGTATCATCACCCGCATTCTGAATTACTTCAAAGTACCCATCATCGAACCAACCTTTTTAATATAAGAGAACTAGGAGATTCTGCCATAGCAAAATTAGGTTTTATATGGGTGGAGAATAAATGGACTAGAGATCGGAGACTCTCAACAAAGGTTACTGAACTTGCTCCTACAGATCACTGTTTCTTTAACGATGTCCTTCCACTAGAGCTGCTCCCTGATCTTAGTGTCCCACAACGCTCTCATTATCCACCTCCTGCGGGTCCTTCTCAATCATCTTCAGATGCCAATGAGGATTCGATGCAGCAGATGTTAGCTAAAATGGATTCTCTTTCCACACAGCAGCAGTGACTTTATTCTCAGTTTGAGGCCTTTCAAACTCAATCCATTTCGGAGCATCAACGACTCTTTGAGCAACAGCAGCAATTATTTGATCAACAACATCGGATTTTTGCTCAACAGTAGTAAATTCTTGATGGCCAGCAGCAACTTTTTGCAGCTCTTGGGTTTCCACCACCATCATCTTCATCTCATCCACCATCTCCATAGCTCTTTACTTTATTCTTCCATTCTTTGTCACTCTGCACCACATTTTTCATATGCATTTATGTTTTATGTATGGCTTGCGAATGATTATTATGATACGTTTGGATGCTTTGTACTTAGGTGATATGTTATGACTTCTTGACGTATTGCGAATCTTTGAATATTTGGATATTACATTTTCATCTCTTGCTTCTATTTGGTTGATTATTATTATCTGTGAAAGCATTGCTTTAGTTTAATTTTGATGATGAAGGGGGAGAAGTCATGTATTATTGAATGGTGAATTGTATTCGGAGATAGGTATTTTTTTTATGCATGGTTGTGAAATATTAAGGGGGAGCATATTTGCTTTAATTGATATGTTTAATTATGTATGTTATGTATTAAGGGGGAGTATATGGGAGTATATATGTCAAAATACATGAGATGTTTATCATCATCAAAAAGGGGGAGATTGTTAGCCTAAAGGGCTACACATATTATAATTTTGATGATAACAAACATATGTATTAAGTGTCTTTATAAATTTTATATTTCACAAGTTCACTAATTTTTAAAGGATAATGTTTATGTAAGTGAATCAAGTGAAATCAAGTTCAAGACACTCAAAGGACAACGGCGGAACCAAAATTAGAGATTAAAGCTCAACGGATAAAATGCGACAATTTCTTGTAAAGCCGGTATGATTTATTTTATGCTTAGTTTAGCATTTGTGAAGCTCAATAAATAGTTTAGTAAATAATTATTTTGTGGAGTTGAGAAATTTGGTTTAAGATGAAAAATTTTTAAATTTCGGAGTTGGACTTACTTGTCAAGTTTTAAATCTTTTGGGCTATATTATGACTTACAAAAGATTGAGGGTCTAAGTGAAAGTTTTTGAGAACTTTAAATCTTCTTGATATTTTGGTTAAAACTTAAAAAGGACCCATTTGAAAAGATTTGCTATAGTTGGGGTCATACCAAAATTTTAGAAAGTTTTGGAAACTATTTAATTTTAAATATTCCGAAATTGGACTTGTTCGAAAAGTTTTGTGACTTTCTGGGCTATAATATAATTACAGAAAGTATTGGGGTAAAACTATAATTTCAAGAATTGTGGTACTGTAGTAAATTTCAAAATAACGTTTCATTTCAATGGCCGGTTAAATCAAGCAGCTAGGGTTAAATCAATTGCCAGTCATTGAGCACTGAAATTTGACAATAACGGCTAGTTTTTCGGGTTTAACTATAAAAGCTCAACTCCAACTTCATTTTAAAGACTAATGCAAGCATAAACAAGATCCCATAACATATTTTGAGCTTCCAAATTGCAAAATCATCATAGATTAAATCATTTTGTGCTATTATTTGTGAATCCACTCTTATAGAGTGATTATTGTGTAATTTTCATTTCTTACCAAATTGAGTGTATTCAAGTGAGGGAAACACTTGGGATAAAAGGATTAGGGTGATAATATCTTCATTGTAAAGGTCTATTGACACCTTGAAGTCAAGTGTAAAGAACTTAAAGCCTTGGAAGGCTTGGATAGTGAAATCCTCAAGCTTGGTTGGCTTGGAGGCGTGGACGTAGGCGGGGATTGCCGAACCACGTAAAATTTGCTGTATTTGCATTCTCTTCCCTTACACGTTTATCTTTAAGCATTGTTTAATTTATTGTATTTGATTTAATTGTTGCAAGATTTATTGTTTTTGTGTGTTTTAAGGCATTAGATTAAATTTGTGGGCAATTTACTTAGCTTAAGTTTTGAAACCCCAATTCACCCCCCTTCTTGGGTTGCATAATTTGTTTTTCATATATGTTATGGTATGAAATGTATTTGGGTTCCAAAAGGAACTATTGCTAACATTCAAGGACTCAAGAATATTTGGGTACCAAAGCACACAACTTGAATTTGTTTTTGTAGGTACCGCGGTCAAGGAATGGTGGAGAGTTCCTTGATGAAAGCTTATGAGGATAATCACTTGAGTATGATCTAGGAGAAAAAGATGAGGCAAGATGATTTAATTGCTTTGGTAACAATTCTTGCCATGTTGATTGATGGTTGTCGAAGCCAACAAAAATAAATACCTACTCTAATAAATTTGTGTATAGGGATTGAGTAGGGTCGTGTCCACAGAGATTGGTAATTATTTAAATCCTTTAAAATGTAAAATGCAAAATGGGGGAATTGTTGACAATAATCAAAATCAATTTAAAATGACAAGAACGTAAATTAAAATTGTAATTCAAATTGGAAAAAGCTCTGGTTGAAGGAATTAACTCAGCTTGATTCGACTACTGATCATTGATCTAAATATAAATAATTATTACTCATGAATAGACTGGTTATAGCTACTGAGACGCTCTAATAGCCAATCTCTCCTTAACTAGTCGATAACCAAGGTACGACCATTGGTTATTTCCCTAATCAATAGACAACCCTAGATACGATCATAGGATTTAATCAATTGACAGCCTGAAAAACCAGAGAGACCCAAATCCTAATCAACAAACGCATACGATGGTTCATTTAAATTAGATTGTTTATTCTCATAACACAATATGCATGATGTGCTATTTGTCACAAACATTAAAATCTTCATACGATGAATCTTCTAATTGACTGTATATTAGATTGTTAATTAAATAGTGGCCAATTATCTAATTAACAAACATAATCATGATAATAATTCAGAGAATAAACAAATACCCAACAAGCAATAAAACAATTAAAGCATAAGAAAGATCTCACAGTAATAATGAATCAAAGCTTTATTAACCTCCAACCAGAAAAATAAATTTAGTTCCTCATAGAGAGAAGAGAAAAATCTAGATCTAGGGTTTCTTTCTTTTCCTTGATTGATTCCCCTCTCTTTGTGTTTCAATCCCTTTTGTATTGTAGAGTTCTTCCAAAAATAGAATACTAAAATCTAAAATATTCTCTAAATTCGGAATTACAAAAATGGCCCAAAAAGGTGAAACACGTTAAAATAAAAACTGCAAGTTCTTTGTTGACAGCACGCGCCCACGCCTTATCAACAAAGTTCTTCTGAAATTCATAATTCCTCCATGCAAATAATCATCCTCAAACATCATCTTCTAGCTCAATTTTAGCACCAATCAATAGAATTGCACCTACAAAATAAAACACAAATAAATCACTATTATTAAGTGCAAAATATTGATATTAAAGGGAGCAAACAATACAAAATTAGTGCATAAATTGCACTCTAACATTGATTTTGTTGAATGGATCATGATAAATGGATAATAGTTTAAATTTGTGAAAGTATGCTTATATGTTTACATGATGGAATTATCATTGTGTATAAGATTGAGTGATTTATCATGATGCCTTTGTTTGATTTTGATGATAAATACATATACTTCAAGATTTTGATAAATTGATGGAGTTGTTGATTTGTTATAATTGTTTAAGCTTATATGGACGTCTTTTTAATCATGTTGTGTATTTAAGGATTTCTTCATTTCTAAGGGGAGACTTTGCTGAAATTGTTACTCGCACAAAATGGGTAATATCGTCGTCAAATTATTTTTATGATCTTATTTCGAGTGCATCTATTTATCTTTTCTTTTTCATGATGAAAGGAGAGATAAATATGATATGGTTTTGGATAAAAAAATTTTTGTTAAAATTTTTAAATTGGTCATATATTTAGGGGGAGCATACAATATGTTTTTAGATAATATGTATTTTGAACTTTTTGTTTGTCCAAAGGGGGAGACAAAATAATATATCTTTTTGATGTTTTCAAAAGAAGGAGAATAACATGCACTTTGAGCATTTTTTTTTTATGATTGATATGTGCTTATGGTGATGATTTTGAGATATGGTGATGTTTTGATTATATGGTTTTTATATGATGATTTTATGTTTTGAGTTTTATATTTGAAAATTGATGGAATCATGATTCACGATCATTTTATGGTTGATGGATTATGTGATGATGATAATTTGGGGTTATATTACTAAACTTGTATTTGAGGTGATGTTTGTTGTTAGGGGGAGAATGTGTTAAGATTTTTACTTTGACAACATGGGTAACAAATTTACTCCTCTCATTCTTTTCCTTTAAGTTTTCTTTTTTATGTTGAAGGGGAGAAAAATACATGTTTTTAATTTTATACAAAAATTTGCTATTTGTTTTCTTTTCCACTAAGTTTTCTTTTTGATGATGAGGGGGAGAAGAATACATGTATTTAAATTTGTCAATTTAGCTAAATTGTAAGAGAAGCTTACATTTAGGGGGAGTAATTTGTGGAATCATTCTTTAAATACATTCAAGGTTTGTCATCATCAAAAAGGGGGAGATTGTTAGCATTTATGTATCCATAATATTGATTTTGATGATAACAAACTAGATTAAGAATGATTAAGTTTTTAAAAGCTTCAATTATTTTTTATACATTTTAAATAAATTATTATTTTCACATTATAAAGGTTTTATATTTAATGGAAAAATAATTTTATGAAATTAAGTTGTTTTTCAAGTTGTGTACTAAAATGAAAGAATTTTACAATCTTCGATTTTAAATAAATATTGTTTGGAATTTCAGATTTGGACCTATTTGAAAATATTTTAATATTTTGGGCCATTTTATAATTTTAGAAATTTGTGGGATTAATGAGTATTATTTAGAAATTCTGAAATTGGACCTATTTGTAAAGTTTTATAACATTTTGGGTCATAGTACAGTTATAGAAAGTTTTGGGGCAAAATTATAATTTTTGGTAAATAGTTCATTGTGTCACTGTAGCGAACGGCTAACCGTTTATTTCGAAATTGCTAATCTTGAACCGTTTAGTAAAAACGGTTAAACCAAATTTATTTTGTAGGTCTCGAGAAATTAACCTTGAACTGTTTACGGAAAACGGTGAACCGTTTATTTCCAGATTGCTAACCTTGAACTATTTAGTAAGAACGGTTAAGCCAAATTTATTTTGCAGGTCTCTGGAAATTACCCTTGAACCGTTTACGGAAAACGGTGAACCGTTTATTTCCAGATTGCTAATCTTGAACCGTTTAGTAAGAACGGTTAAGCCAAATTTATTTTACAGGTCTCTGGAAATTAACCTTGAGCCAATAGTGACTAACGGTCAACCGTTTATTTGAAATTCAGCCCAACGGTAACTTTGACCAACGCAAACGGTTAACCGTTAATGGTTAACCTTGATCCGTTTTCTGGCAAAAAGTGCATAACGGCTAGTTTTTGAGCTCCAACTATAAAAACTCAAATCCAACTCATTTCAAGCTCTCTAGCACGCACCAACAAAAGGCATACAACATATCTTGAGCTCTCAATTCGTGAATCACAAATCCTTGAGCCATCTTTGTTCTTCATTTTGTATATCTACTCTTTGAGAGAGTTTTTATTGTACTTTTCAATTTCTCATCAAATTTGTGAGTGATTAAGTGTGTGATACACTTGAGTGAAGAGATTGGGAGATAATCTCTTTGTTGTAAAGGTTCATTGACACCTTGAAGTCAGTTGTAAGTATTTGAAGCCTTGGAAAGGCTTGGATAGTGAAATCCTCAAGCTTGGGTTGCTTGGAGGCGTGGACATAGGCGGGGATAGCCGAACCACGTAAATATCCTTAAGTTTGTTTTTCTTTTCCCTTATTTATTTATTATTGTGCTTTTATTGAACTTATTGCTTTCAATTTTATTAAGGCATTAGATTGGATTGTTGTGTGGTTTGATTAGGATAATTTTTAAAATACCAATTCATCCCCCCCCTCTTGGGTTGCACACTTGTATTTCAGCTTTGCTTTCTTCTACTATCATAGTAATTTATTCTCCTGAGTTTGTTATTGATTTCTATCTTCAGATAGAAGCATGCAGAATCATCACATTGAGAGTGTAAAAAAGAAAATTGGATTAGCATTTATCAATCTTTTCTTATATGCAAATAATTTCTTTTCTTCTTTTTTCATTATCTTATACCGAAATTACTAAGAAATAAGCGTACAAGGACATTTGTTGAATTAAAATGGATGTTAATAGCAGCAAATGCAATTTAATAAAGGGAAATTATCATTGCACCACCTTTGTTTTTTCTTATGTTCATCCAACCACCACTAAATTGTAACATGTTCTTTGCACCACTTTTCTTTTCACAATTGTATCAACTAGCCACTTTTGCACTAACACCATTAAATAATTTAAACAAAATAAAAATTTTACCCCACCATTTTATTATATAAAAACTTTGAAAAATTATAATTATAAAATATCCCTAAATTTAATAAAATAAATAAATCCTAAAATTAGAATTTTTATTTTTAATAAAAATTATTTTAATATAAAATTATAATTATAAAAATAATTACAAAATTTTGATATTTAATAAAAATCCCCTAAATTATTAAAATTTTAAGATTTTTTCTTTTAAGAAATAAATTCAGTTATTTTTATTAAAATTCTGTAAAATTATAATTTTTAATAAAAATAATTATTACAATTTTGTAAAATTTAAATTTAGTAAAAATCAGTAAAGCACTTCTACTTGGAATTTATTTTTAATTAAATTTAAGGATATTTTTATGATTATAATATTTTATTTTTCAAAGTTTTTATAAGATAAAATAGTCCTTTAATTTATTTGGGGGTAAAATTATCATTTTATTTAAAAAAGATGAAAGAAAAATATATTGATCATAGTAATGAATAAGGCAAAATAAAAGTGGTGTAATGATAATTTTTCTTTGATAAATATTTTAGTGGGTGTATTTAAAAGAGAGGTTTTGTGAGAGTAAAAGGGGGTGCAACAGTTCTACTCAAGATTTTACTGCATAATAAATGTTGATAAGATTGCAGCCCATGTTTGATCAAGAAAGCAGGCCATAACCAGCCCACCAGCCATATGACAAAACAGGCCCAGCTAACTTGAACAAGCATTAGCCAGCTTGTGAGTGAAGAAAGTGTGGCAAGCTGACCGTTTGAAGAGGAGTTTTTGTCCCCGATTATTGTGCAAAATCAGAGCATCAGTGATGGGTAGATTTAGGGCTTGTATTTTGAATGGTCAGATTTTAATTGTTAGTTTGTAAACTTGGTGAGCACACGTTTGCATACAGTTTCATTGATGCACTTGCTGTCACAGCAAGCATGAATCAATGAAAATACTTCAGCAAATATCAATCTTAACTATTAATCCCTCTTTGCGGGGAAAAAAAAAAAAAAAACTAACTATAAGAATAAGAGGTGATACATTGTTCTCCTTTTGTTGATGACCTTATTGACATTTTTTCTAAGCTGGATTTTGTTGCGCTTTATGATGCAATGTTCCTAGTTGGCATATTGCTTGGTCTTTTAATAAGGAGATTGTCAGTTTTTCACTTACTGAAATTAATATATACAATTTATCTTCCTATTATTTTCATAATATCTAAAAATCTCTTTGGCATAAAAAATTTAAGAGGGAAAAAATAAGTTATTTGCTTGACATTCAATCTTGTAAACATAAAATAATAGTTATTATAAGAAAACAATGTTCACAAAATAATAAAAAGTACAAGAAAAATATCTTATTTTTAATTTTTTTATTGACATCGAAACCTATATTTCTTACTTTTAGAATTTAAATCCTTTTGTTTTAATTTTAATTTATATGATTTATTAAATTTATAATCAATATAAATAAAAACATATTTAAAAATAAAGGTAATCATGTAAAATTATAGTACCAGGAGTTATTGGGCATTACAAAGTATTATAGTAGAGCATAAGTAATACAAAAGGCTAAGAGTACAGTAGTATAGATCGCTAATTGGCCTGGGCTGTGGTCGCTCTCAGCCAGTTCCCAAGGCATGCGCTGCCGCCATAATCTTCTATGACTATTTCTCACACACGTCCATGATCTTTCAGTCTTCCGTCTTACTTAATCTTAGATATGGCCACACTGGAGTACGTCTAGTACTTTACCTGTAAATACCCACTCGTTTTTTCTTCTTTATTTTATGAGAGCTTAATAAGTTGTTGTCTTATTTTTTTTTTAAGCTTATATACTTTTTTTTAAATCCATGTGCCTTTATTTTAATTTAATAGAGTAAAAAATTTAAAACTCAAGTTCATATTCAATAATAATAAATTAATAATAATAAGAGAATGTAATATTAGTTGTTAAGTTTGACTCTATGGTATTAGAATTCCTTTTTAGTACTTAACAACAACAATAATAATTTTTTTAAGAGTTAACTTAATTATTAACTTGGAATTACATAGAGTCATATATTATAGTTTATAATAATATTAATACGTATTTATAAAATCATCATATTTATAATTTTATTTATTAAAATCATGATATCAATTATTTATTTAATAAATTATAAATATAAATCAATTATAATTTTTTTGAAACTAAGAATTAAATAAATTAAAAAAACTAGAAATAATAAAATATATTAAAAGATTTAATTTCAAGTTATTTATAAAATTATAAAATTTTAAGTTTCATTAAAAATTAAACGGCTTATTAAGGCTTTTACGCGGCCGTGTCAGCTCATCTCAATCGCGCCGCTTTAAAGCCCATGTTTGTACTTAGTTTCAAGACGCCCCACGCGGCGCAAGCCGCCGTGTCGCGGCCACGGTTTACCAAAACGTGTCTTTTGTCGCGTGTCAGGTCGCACGGACACGTGCCGCGGCCTGCAGCCATGCCTCGGGCCGTCCGGCCCATTGGCCACCTTTAGATGGATCCTAGCAATCTCCCTTTTTAATACTATAGCTTATAAATAGTAAATACTTGTTTAATTTCTATGGCTTATGCTAATTACCCAATGTATTTTTAAAATTACCTTAGAAACACATGTAATTACTGTTATAGTTGTTGGATCTAACTTTTAAAAGATAAAACAGTACTTTTATATTATATAACTTAAGATTCAAATAATTCTACATGTAAAAAATGAAAAATAACTAAAAATAGATTAGCTACGCCAGAACTGCCAGATTACACACAACAAGAACCAGTCATCGAATTCACTTTGCAGAGTGCACAAGCATAAAGAGATTCAAGAGATCCATCGCTGGACATAACCGCAAGACAATACCACAACAGAATATTACCAAGTCCTGGGTGCCGTAGTGAATTAATTTAGAGAAAAAGAGCATCTGCACTCATAAAATTTGTAAAGATTGCTTTAATAACCGGATCGTTTAATTGTTTGGTTGGATGAATTCCATTTGACAATTTGTGAAGAGTTGTAATCCAATTTAGTTTGAATGTACTGAAAATAAAAAAGACAAGGAAAGAAAGGAATAGCGAGATTCAAATTTGAAATCTCTGGAAAGTGGAAACATTGCAAAAGGTTCTAGATAAACTAACCGTCGCCCATCGCCATCTGGAAGGAATTTGGTTCTTCAAATTTGTTATAATAAGAAGGTTCATCATGCCAACATCTTTGACCTTGAAACGGACTCAAAATGATTTACATCATTGCAAATATCTACGCAGACTTTTCAAAGATAATATCTTTTCAGGAACATTAAGAATGAATGTGTTAGAAATCTACTCACGTTTGCATAAGAAAATCTGAGACTACTTTAAAATATTAATATTCTACTACTTTCCTTGAGGAAACAATTTTAGATTACCAATATTGTTGATGCTTAACTGTTAAGGCATCTAATATTATCAAAAAATTCATAAAAAATGCATGATGTTATCAAAAATATTATCAATTTATAAGAGTGATTCTGTTTTGTAAATGAATAATTGATACACAACTAATGAGTACCACTTTTAGGGTAGGGTTATTTGAACTCGCAAAAATACTTTTTAAACCCACTTATAAAAATTTTATATTACAAAAAATAATCATAAAGTGAATTACTAATAAACACAAGTTACATTAAATTAAAATAAATTTAAAAAAAAACGATGAACCCTAATCTACATTCCTCTATCGCTTCAAATCCCAAATTGAATGTTCGTGTGAAAGCAACATGATTAATATTCAACATTCGGATTGACTATTTATTTCATCACCATATTCTCAATCTGCTTTTGTTTCAAGTTTCAATAAAAGTTAATTTCTTCCATAATATTTTATTTTAATGTAAATGTAATATGATGAACTCATAAAATTCACACAAGCGCAAGAGATACAAGTCGGTATTGCCTATTCCATAATATTCTAAAAAGTCCCATAACAAAGCTAGAAGTCGGCTTTATGAGACCATTTCTGCGTAAAATTAACTGTATTTGGCTGCTATTGCCCATTCATGTTACTGTAATCAACTTATTTCTCTCGCCAAATTTGGAAGTTGAAGCAGTCAACAAAATCTCACAAATCAAAGTTCTGTATTTCGAACAACTGTTTTTGCTTTTTTTTTTTTTTTTTTCGTGAAAAGTTGAACAGATGTTTTTATTTCTACTTAATGAAATTTACAGCAATTCAGAAATCAAAACGCTATAACCAATTCAATTAACAAATTGCCAATCAGCATCAATTAAGTCAATTGAAACTTCTGTTTCTATTTCTATTTCGATTTCCTTTGGTACTCTCTTTTATTTTGTTTTGTATTTTGAGAGTTTAATACGATCCACGGAAACAATTATTTTCTGTGCATCAACTCGCGATCATAACTCATCAATTCATCGAGACCATACAGTCCAATTAATATCGTAAGCCAATTTTTAAACCATTGAAAATGCATCAGAATTAATTAACATTGAAAGTAGCGGACACAAGTAGGGAGGGAGGAAAGCCACAGCCTATAAACGGACGCAAGTTAATATCTGTACGGCCGACCATCCAATCACCGTCGAAACCAAAATCTACGGAGCAGGACCAGGTTTAAGAGAAGTCGTCATCATAGTACGAAACTCCTCAAAATTCACATTGCCATCACCATCGGCATCCACCGGCTTAATCATCGCTACACATCCATCAACCGAGCACTTAATTCCGAGCCTGTTCAACACCAAATGCAACTCCGCCGCCGAAATCAAGCCGTTCTTGTCCTGATCGTAGAGATCAAACGCGTCGCGGAGCTCGGCCTCGCCGGCGGTACCAGAGGAGGTCCGGCAGAGCGTTTCGAACTCCGACAGGCTGATGAATCCATCCTTGTCGGTGTCGAGCTCCTCCATGACGCGGACGAGCTCCTCCTCCTCGTAGCTCGATCCCATTGATTTCAAAACGGTCGCCAGCTCCGTCAGCGAGATCTTGCCGTCCTTGTTGGCGTCGAACTGGTTGAAGATCTTCTGCATCTCCTCCGGGTTCACTATTAACTGTTTCCCATTCGAATCTGCCTCCGTTGTTGCTGCCATTGCTTTTCTTCTTCTTTTGTTCTGTTTGGGGGAAAAGATAATAGACACGATATAGAAGAGAGAGCCAAGTGGAGAGGCCGGAGGCGTCAATATTTATAGATCGTAAAAGGGCCACATCAGAGCAGCATATTTTATATCCATTTGTATTATATCAAATAGGTCCCTAATTGTTTTCTCTTTGACCAAATTATCATCAATTCTGGTATTTCAGTTTTATTATTGAGGAAAATTATTTGCACACCACTTTTATTTTGTGTGTGTATATATATATAATTACTATAAATATTTTGACATATTTCTTGCATTATTTTTATTTTTAAGATGTATCAATTAACCACTTTAACATTAAAAAATAATTATTTTATCCCTAAATGAATTAAAAAAATTATTTTATTCTATAAAATTTAAAAAAATAAAAATTATAATTGCATGAGTACTCTTCAATTTAATAAAATAAAAAATCTCAAATCCAATTATTAATTTTTTATAATTATAATTTTATTTAAAAGTTATCATGTTAATTTTTTATAATTATAATTTCATTTAATTTGTATAGGTAAGTTCCTTGATATTATAATTTCATTTAAAAATTAATACCTTAGATTTAGAAATTTATTTGTTTTATTAAATTTAGAGGTATTCTTATAATTATAATTTTTTATTTTTTAAAATTTTATATAATAAAATAGTTTTTTTTAGTATTAAAGTAGTTAATTAATAAAAATTTAAAAATAAAGTCTTATAAAGAGTATTTTAAAATTTTGTGGTGATTATATGTACATATGACAAAATAAAAATGGTATTAAATTAGGGACCTATGCCATATAATTAGACAAACTATGTAGATAGTTAAAAAATAAAAATGATGTTAAAATAAGGACCTATGTCATATAATTGGACAAACCAAGTATATCTACATAGTTTTTTCAATAAAAATGGTAATAATTTTTCTATCATTAAAAGTATGAAAGTAGGGACCTATGTCATATAATTGGACAAACTATGTAGATAGTTAAAAACTCATAAGAAATTCTGGAGTCCGATGTTATTACGGCTTTTCGAATTCTGTGAACAACGCGGTATCCAAAATCACGCGGCAGCGATGCGTCTTCTGAAGTGATTTCAATGCCGACTGGAGAAATATCTTATTCTGACCTGTTTTTTAAATACACAATAATTGAATGCCAAAATAATTAAAAAAAGACCTTCGATTGTTGGTTTTAATAAATATAGTAGACGTGTTCTTGATAGAATAGTCTAAAGATTGATGTTACTGTCGCACTTAATTGTGGTCGTATCAAATTTGACTAGAGTCAGTGGCATTATAATAATGAATACCCTTTTACCAAACTTTTATATAAAAAAATTTAAGTTAACATATTTCGTTACATAGCTAACATAAGAGGAAGTCACATTACATTCCATGTTGGTAATTTATGGGAATTGCTATGTTGGAGATGCTCAGACTTAGAGCATCTCCTATAGCCATTAAATCTTAATGTTAAAATGAGTATTAGTTGTTTTAATTTTAAATTTAATGGTTGTAATGGATGCTTTAAATTAGAGTATAACTAACATAGCTTGATTCTTGATAAATTTATGGAAATAGAATGAGAGGAGAGAGGAGGAGAGGGAAGGAAAGGAGGAAAGAGAAAAAAAAAAAGATAATGTCTAATTAAATAATAAAAAAGAGATTGGTATTTAGTTTTTATTCATTTTTTTTCTCTCCTTCTTTTTCATTCCTTTTATCTCTTAATATTTTTTTCTAACCAAATATAAACTTAGTGGCTCTCATATAATTGCTAATTATGATTTATCTAGTAATTCATATGTATGGTGGGATTTTTCACCGATTTTGGGACTTCCAAGTATCGATTCTTTTTTAAAAAAAAAAATTCACGCACTTAAAAAAAATCAGAAATTATAAATTATAGTTGATGTTATTCTAGATATAATATATATTTTTATTTAATTTAAAAGTTAAAAATAAAACGGTTAGAAGAAATAGGAAAAGAGGAATGGGTGGACACGTGGAAAGTTAGTTACTTACGACGCCGCGTGGCTATAGTATATAAGCTTTTGACGAACGCGCTTTTGACACTGAAGCTACACGAAGACGGATGGATATGATCGATCCGTACTTCTCGCTTTGATATTTATTGATTGGCCGAAATGCAATTGTCAAATTTGTATTTTTCTTCATCTTTAATCACAGTGACGACGCGTCTGCTGTAAATTACAAATTTGTTGTCTCGATTTTCTGTAAGATGACGACACGTGTCTGTTGATTAAGATTCTCATTTTGTCGGCTTTAGAGCTCGTGAGTCATGATCTGTGAAGTGTTTTGCGGTGGCCGAAGCGCTAATGATAGTTATAGTTTTTGTCACAAGGTTTTGGTTGAGGAGAAATAGAGATGGCCAATGTATCATGCGGCGCGTGTTACGATACGTGTTCGTACTATATGGTACAGATCAAGTATGTTTTGACGTTAGACGGTATGACATTTATATAAAATCGCAGTCGAACCTAAATAGTGCGCTTTAAAGACGGATTGCGAAAAGTAAGACAAAATACGCTGTAAGACGCTTAATTGATAAAATATCTTAAAATATAAAATATTATGAAATTAAAGTAAAATATCTTGAAATTAAATTTTTAACATATTTTTTAGCATGGACTTTCAAAAATTAATTTAATTCTTAGTTTAAATAAATATTCTAATTTTTTATGTTTATAATTTACTAAATGAATAAGTAAATATCATGATTTTAATAAATAAAATCATAATTTTATTTATGATATTTATTAAATAAATAATTTTTTTATAATATTTAATTTTACTTATGATATTTATTTATGATATTTATTTATGATATTTATTTAATTAATTTTTTATGTTTATAATGTATTAAATGAATAAGTAAATATCATAATTTTAATAAATAAAATTATAAATATCATAAATTTATAAATGATAAATAAAAAATTTTACAACTTTAATAATAAAAAATTATTCACACGAAATATTTTTCATATTAATATTAAATCATAACTTAATTAATATTTAATAGAGATAAGTTTCATTTGTGAATGAAATATTTTTCATATTTAAACAAAATTTATTATTATGAATGAAATATATTTATGATAAATTAAAAATGATATATCGTAGTTATGAGTTATGACTTATTGTAATTGTTATTTGAGGATTGTATTTTTAATTTTAATTAATCATTATTATGAATTTATGATCTATGGAATTAAATTTAATTAAATTTATGTATTGTTGTGTTATGAATGATTGGTTATTTTGAAATTAAATATATAGTTGTGAAATTGTGATAAACTGATAATAAAATATTAATTGCTCTTTTAATAAAAATTAATATGATTATGAATTTATTATTATTATTATTATTTTAGTAGACTGTGTTTAAAAAACACACCGCATACGTGCTTAAATAAAACACGCCAAGACACGAAGCTTTTTAAAACGCATGCTTGTGCCGATGAAAAATAAAAAATTCTCATGTATTTTTCGTAAGACTAGGAAGTCGCGGCCGAGCCCAACTAAAAGATGGTAATGATGCCAAGTGATCAGATTGCTATGTACTACTCAAGACAAGTGTCGAGGTCGACAGGCTGGCACGCCCATTTGGGCCATACTAGAGAAAACTTATGTATCTACTTAATTAATCAAGCAAAGATAAAATAATAATTTTGTAGTTGTTCGGACTAATAACTATAAAATTAGTTATATTAAACACATCAAAACTATTAATTTAAATATATAAAATTACTAAAATAAACACTTTTGCTATTTTGTCGCTTAATTACAACATAAATCAAGAATCTTCAACATACATCCTAAATAAAAAATTTTGAAAATAATAACAAATCTTCAACAATAAATAATCACTAACAAAAATAGTCATAATTATTTAAAATACATTAAAAAATCATAAAACCAGTTACGGGAAACTTTGAACATTGTACCTTGTTCTCATCAATAAAAAAATAAGAACATAAAACCAATTATGGAGAATTTAGTGCACATTTGGTCGGAAGAAATAAGTGGAGAGGAGAGGAATGAAAAAGGAAAAAAAGTGAGAGAAAAAAAATTAAAAAAAGGTCAATCTCAATTTTATTTGTTTGCTTTAATATGAAATTATCTCTTCTTTTCTTATGGTATGTTTTATCAATTAGTAATTGAAATGGGTTGAAATCGGAATAAATAGGAATAAGATTAGGTTGGAATGAAAATGGGAATGAGAATCAAAATACGTTGTTTACTTAAACTATACGAATCGGAATCAGAATTGTAATTGGTTGTATCTCATTGATGTGTTTACTTTGTTTAAGAATCAAAATAAATTATTTTAAGCTATAAAATGCCTTTATTTAATTATTGGCATTATTATTATTATTTATTATAATAACCGTGATTATTATTATTTAATTATTGGCATTATTATTATTATTTATTATAATAACCGTGATTATTATTATTTAAAAAATATTGTTATTAATAATAATCAAAGTAATAATAGTGACGCCAATGACGACGACGACAACAACGAAAACAACAACAATAATAATAGTAATAATAATTTTAACAACAATAATAATAATGATTATTATTATTATTGTTAAAATTATTATAACTATCATTCTTTTCATTATTATTAGCAACAATTATAAGAATAATAACAATAACAATAATATAACAATAGTTTAATAAAGGTATAATTACGAAATTTGGATAGGGGCAAAATAGTGAGTTCAAGGATGAGAACTTGGTTCCCAAGCCTCGCAATGAGAATTAAATTTTTCATTCCTTAATCATAAAAATATGTGGATCCCACATATTTATGTTTCATTCATTCTTTTATTTTAACAAGTAAATACCAACAATCATTCTTATTATGAATTCTGATTCTCCAATCCCACAAGTAAATGTATCATTGCGTTGTTTCCTTTTCCTTCATTCCTCTCCTCTCTTTTCCTTTCATTTCTTCAAACCAAATGCGCCATTAGGGTTTATAGTTTATTTCCATCAATCCAAAATAACACCACATTTCAAAATATCCAAAATAATAATTGATAAATAATCCTTTTATATTCATGAGCAAAATAATCATTTTTTAAATTATTTTATTAAAACATCTAACAATGCTAATGGAAAAGTGAAAAAATGATACACTTTATAAACTTAAGGTGGAAAACTACAAATAAAAAAAACGTTTGGTGTATTTTGGTAAACTATGAAACATTATGTGATTGGAAGATATTTGCCCTATTATTTAATTTGTAGATCTCACTAATGGGATCCATTAGACCTACCATTATCTGTTAAGGTAGCGTGCTTTGCCCTACACAAAATTTTCTCCTCATTGGGAGGTTGTTTTTTCTTCTAATTTCTCGAGAATAGTTCTAAATAAATAAACTTCTAGTACTCAACTATACTTATAATATTTCTATTTAGTACTTCTTCATTTTAACTTTGAATTCCAATTTAATGCTACTTAATATTTAATCATAATTCAATTTCTTTTTGCTTAATTAGGTAAAATTATGAATCGAATTAGAGTCAAACTATTGACACCATTTTAATTATCTTTGAAAAACCCCTTCTTCTTTATTTACCCCATTAAATGCCTTTGAACAACCTTCTTTTTTATTTCCCCCATTAAAATTGTATAAAATTTTTGGACTTTCTTATGAAACCCTTTAGGCATGCTTGGTTGATAAGAGAGGATGGGAGAAAAGAGCTAAATTTAACATTCTCATTAATTTCTATTGTTTGGTTAGAAAAAGGTAACCAGAAATTAATTTCTAAAGAAATTCAATATTTGCTATTTTAAGGAATTCATATTCTTCTTTGAGAAGGTAGGATTTCTGATTCTGGAACTTAAAAATATGTAAATTGTCATTTATAACCTTATAACATTTTCACATTTCCCATTTTACCTTTAGTTACAATTTAAAAAATGAAAACGTAATATTTCCTATCTCACGATTTCTTTTTAACCAGCAACCCCCTCTTTAATTTTCATGTCACTTTTATGGCTGCTGCCATTGATTTATCTTAAAATAAGCCACCACTGTCGATTTATCTTATAAAATAAGCTTGCTGCCGTTGATTCAGCATAATTTGTTGGTAAATTTTATGATTTTATAGATTTATTTACTTGTTGATATGTTGATTTTTTTTATTTGTTGAGTTTATGATTATGTTTGGTTGCTGAAAAAATTATGGCTGAGTTATTTTTGTCTCGTTTGTTGATTAGGTTGTTGTGAAGGAAACCATCACACCCCATCTCCACTCACTTGCATCTAAAGTTGCCTATGGCTTTTTGAGTTTTACACTGCCCTAGGTTTGCTTCTTGTTTTTCTTTTCATTAATTTTTTTGTTATTGCTGCTTTAATTTGATATTGCTTTATTTGGATTATTAAAAATTACATGTTAGATCAAACAAATAATGAAAAAAAAAGATCGTATGTTGTTTCAGCACAAATAGGTGTAATTATTGATCAATTATCTTCAGTTAGCTTATGGTTGCATGGAGTTTCTAGATTTGAAGTTTGCATGTTCTTGTTGGGATCAAATCTCACTCACACTGGAGTTGAAGGGACTTGGGAGATTTGGGATATAGAAAATTCTGTGTTAAATTTGTTGATGAATTTATTGGGTTGAACTATGCTATTGAATTATTATATATATAATTGTACCTATCAAATTTATTGGGCTATGGTTTTTGCAACCGCCAACCGCCATCCCTACCATCGTGACACCACTAGCAACATCACTGCTGTCTTGCCGCTACTAGCACCTTACGACTCTTGTGCGCCACCTATTTTCGCCACCAAATTGCTTGCACTTGCCCCGACCATGCTGCAGCTTGCGAAACTCAAGACGGCAAAGGAGAACAAAGGCGAACAACCCTTGTTGCGGTCATCGGATTTCGGCATCAGCAAATTACCCTTGCATTGTTTTTGTTTAATGTTTGAAATGGAGAAGAAAATTAAAAAGGAAAGGAAAACAGAGAAGGAAATGAATATAATTTTTATTATTTTAGTTCTTACATACTTGCATTTCCTATTTTACCCTTTTAATCGTTAAACTAACATAGAATTTTAACATTTTAAGTGCGTGGTAATCAGTGGCGGATCTAGAAAACTAATTTTCCGGGGGCTAAATTAGATAATAATACAATATAAAAAATTAAAATTTGAATATATAAAATATTTACTAATACATTTATAATTATTCTCTACGTATTTTCATATTTTAAAAATGTTATGCAATAGACTCATTATTAATATTATTAAATTTATTGTTTCCTATATAAACAACTAAACTATTATTTATCCCATCCGATTCCAAATATAATTTTTCATGAGTTTCATTACTAAAAATATTCGCTCAACTATTATTATAGCGATTGGAAGAATTAATCCTATTTTTTAAAATAAAAATTTTTTTGAGTGGTGGACTATCATTATTTTTAATTAAAATATAAATGAAAATAATTCTTAAAAGTTAAAATTTAAATTTTACAGGAGTTTATAATTTATAGTGATTATTTTACAAAATTTTGATGGGGGCTAATTAAAAAATTAAAATATTTTTATTTTTTAATTTTAAAATTTTTTTTGGTTGAGCCCCCACTAGTCCCAAGCTACGTCCGCCCATGGTGGTAATAGTTGTCAAAACAAGTGGGTGTACGATAAAAAATGTTGAAACATTTGGGTGCTGATTAAAAATAACCCCTTTTTAAATTAAAACTTGACATTCCTGCTCACTCCCTATTCGTTCACAAAATTCTTGAATTTATGACTGTAATTTTTCTAATACCATGACACTTTTGTTTTGCTTGTTTTAGATAAAACTATCCAAAAGAAGGCAAAAAGTTTGACATAACGAACTTGAACACTATTAAGGTTTTATTCTATTTGTGATATTTTTATTTTACTTATTCTGTATTTGTTTTGCTTAGCGTAATTATTGTAATTCATTATAAGTTCTATGAGTTGTATTCGAGTTGATTTAATTTTTTTTCTGCCACTATTTAATTCAATAAGTTATTGGCAAAACATGCATTTTTTAATATGCAAGCATGCCAATGTTAAAATATGTATGACTCAGACCACTGTTAATATTTTAGGCATGAGGTATCTTACAATTATAATACCCTGTAGTTTTTAACCTTATTAGTCTTATTGAGTACATGTATATGACTTTTTTTTTTAATTATTAAGACATGAATAATTCTTTGTGCAGTCATGGATAACTTAGGCATGGCTGAAACATATAATATGAGAAAGAAGAAATTGGTTGTGCTCTTGATGCATTGGTCATATATCGTGCAAGCCTTTTTTTTTTTTTTTTTTATTTCTTGAAGTTTATCAAGAAACAAAACGAGAGAAAATCTTTAAGATGTGAAATGTATGTGCTTGATTTTTTCGTAAATAAGAAATTTTTTTACTGATTAGCTTATGAGACTCATGCAACTTGCATAGCCCAACCTAGAATGGATAGACATGATTTTACATATTTATGCAAAAGGCTTGAAATAGTTGGGGTTAAAACCATCAAGACATTTATTAATAGATGAAAAAGTAACTATGTTCTAACATATAATAGCACATCATGTAAAAAATAGAGTGGTTACATTTAAATTTATAAGGTTGGAACAGCCAGTTAGCAAGTACTTTCACGAAGTTTTATATTCTATCCTACGACTTCGTGGAGAATTATTAAAACAACCTAATCTAGTTCCTGAAAACTCCACTGATGAGAGATGGAAATGGTTAAAGTGTTTCTTTTAGCCATATCTATTATGATTATACACTGGTATTATATCAATACTATGACAGTTAGTAATGATTATTATTTTTTCCTATATTAATGATAGAATTGCTTAGGAACACTAGATGGTACATATATTAGGGTGAGGGTGCCTGCAGCGGATAGACCTAATTATCGAAATTGAAAAGGAGAGGTTGCTACTAATGTCTTGGGAGTATACTCCCAAAACATGCCATTCATTTATGTTTTAATTGGTTGAGAAGGGTTACCAATTGATGGTCGAGTCCTTCGTGATGCTATATGTAAAACAAATGGTTTAGATGTCCCAAATAGTAAGTCTTATACAAGAAATAAATAAATTTTATTAATTGAAATTTGAATACTTATTTATGATATAGGTTATTACTATTCAGTCGATGTTGGATATAGTAATTGTCAATGATTTCTTACCCCTTATCTCGGACAACGGTATCGCCTTAATGATTGGAGAGAAAACTATCAACCAACCAACCCCCAAGAGTTTTTTAACATGAAGCATTCAATTGCTAGGAATGTCATTTAGAGATGTTTTATTGTTCTTAAAAATTGGTGGCCAATTCTAAAAAGTCCTTCATTCTATCCTGTCAAGACACAAAATAGGGCTATCGTGGCATGTTGTTTACTGCGCAATTTTATTAAGAGAGAGATGCCATGTGATCCTTTTAAGGAAGCTGTTAACATATATGTTTACATATTGTTGATTTTGATGATAACAAATAAGATTAAGAATGATTAAGTTTTTAAAAGCTTAAATTATTTTTTATACATTTTATATAAATCATTATTTTCACATTTTAAAGGTTTTATATTTAATGAAAAAATGATTTTATGAAATTGGTTGTTTTTCAAGTTTATGGTTTAATTAAAAGAGTTTTGAAAACTTTAAAATTAACAGGTATTGTTTGAAATTATGGAGAATGACTTATTTGAAAAGTGTTATAGTATTTTGGGTCATTTCATAATTTTAAAAAGTTTGGGATTAACGAGTATTATTTTAAAAATTTTGAAATTGGACCTATCTGTAAAGTTTTATAACATTTTGGGCCATAATACAGTTATAGAAAATTTTGGGGCAAAGTTGTAATTTTTGATAAATAGTTCACTGTAACATTCATTGTAGAAAACGACTAACTGTTTATTTAAAACGGCTAACCGATAATTTTCAGAAAGCATGTTCTACAAAGGATTGCTAAAATGATGGTTCTAGAAATTAACGGTAAACCGTTTATGGAAAACGGTGAACCGATTATGGAAAACGGTGAACCGATTATTTTCATATTACTAATCTTGAACCGTTTAGTAAGAGCGGTTAAGCCAAATTTATTTTGCAGGTCTCTAGAAATTAACCTTGAACCGTTTACAGAAAAACGGTGAACCGATTATTTCCAGTTTGCAAACCTTGAACCGTTTAGTAAGAACGGTTAAGCTAAATTTATTTTGCAGGTCTCTGAAATTAACGGTGAACCGATAGTGACTAACGGTCAACCATTTATTTGAAATTCAGCCCAACGGTAACTTTAACTAGCGCAAACGGTTAATCGTTAACGGTTAACGGCGATCCGTTTTTTGGCGAAAAAGGCAATAACGACTAGTTTTCAGCTCCAACCATAAATAAGCTCATTCAAATCAAATCAAAGATAGATCACAACACGACCATTGATCTCACACTCGAGCATACAATTCTCTTTGAGCTTCAAACACTTTCTTACTTCATCTTATTCACACATTGGGCATTAATTTGTAATCTTCAATATTGTGTGAGAGAAAAATAATTTGTAATCCTTTGTATTAAGTGATTGTAAGTGTTGGGATACACTTGGGTTAAGAGATTGGGAATAATCTCTTGTTGTAAAGGTCTATTGACACCTTAGAAGTCAATTGTAAGCATTTGAAGCCTTGGAGGCTTACTTAGTGAAATCCTCAAGCCCGGTGAGCTTGGAGGCGTGGACGTAGGCGGGGATAGCTGAACCACGTAAAATTCTTGAGTTTGTTTTTCTTTCCCTTACGTATTTATTATTGTGCTTTCATTAAATTTATTGTTTTCGAATTTATTAAGGCATTAGATTGGATTGTTGTGTGGTTTGATTAGGATAAGTTTTAAAATACCAATTCACCCCTCCTCTTGGGTTGCACACTTGTATTTCAGAAGCATTTAATGCTGTAAATGAGGTGGAATCACTCGAAGGTAGCACAATAACTAGTATAGAAACCTTAGAAGAGTAGAGTACATGAAGGACAAATTTAGCACTAGAGATGTATAATCAATAGAGAGCAAGTAAACAAAGCACATGAAGACTTGTTCAAAAAAATTTGTTATGTTTTTGTTATTCCATTTTCTAAATTGTAAAATGTTGTATTCATGTTTTTTGACTTTGGGGATTTTGTTTAATCCATTCCATTGTTAACTTTGTTTCTTTGACATTTATTGTTTTTATAGCTTATGTAATTAATTTGCTTGCTAGCTTGTTCTTGTTAACTTGTTGATGATAAAAATATTCCAGATATCTAGCTAAGGCTGAGCAGAAATAACTTTATAGAATGTCCGTATTGCCTAGTTCAAAGGGTGATTATACTGATAACCAAGACTTAGATAGTCTCATTTAACCACCAGTCTTTCTCTAGATCATGCATTATATTGTAGCAAAATTTTATACCATTATCTCTTTTGGTGTTAGTTATACCATTTTATACCAAAATCAAAGTTTTGGAGCAAAGATGAAGATATAATACCCGTGCAATCGCTTTTGGATTTGTATTATGATGGGAGATTTTACGATAACAACTTTAGAAGTGACTACTTGAAGGTTCTTGAGATTGATTTGGACAACAAATTACCTGGATGTGGTATAAAAGTTAAGCCACATATTGAATCTTGCATAAAGACTTTAAGGGTGCGTTTGGTACCATTTTCACTCTATTGTTTTTCGTTTTACGAAAAGGAAAATGTAGAGAACTTGTTTGGTAGGCTCATTTTGTTGAAAAATTCTGCAATGATTAGAAACAGAAAATTTTCATTTTCTAATATTTACAAAGAAAACAAGAGAACGCTATATTATCGTTCTTCATTTGGTTTCACTTTGCTTTCTGTTAAGGGCCCCACTATCTTGACTTTATAATATTATATCATAGATTATGTGGATTTAGGAATAGAGAAATAATTTAATAAAAAAATTATAACAAATGTTTAAGAATTGTAGCAATAATTTATTCTATACGTATAATTGCTTATCATACTTAATATTATTATGTAAAATGTTTTAAATAAAATATAATGTCACATAATTATTATTGTAAATTATTACATTTTTTAATAAATATGCAGTTATTTAAAAATGATTACGAATTTTTATGTATCGATGAAAATATATCAATAAAAAAATTACATTTTCACAAGTAAAATAAATAAAAATAAGGTGATTATAAAATCGTTAAAGATTTTCTCAATTGATATTATCTTAAAATTAAAAATTATTTGCATAAGTAAAAACATTTAAGAAATTATTATTAAAATAACTATGTACCTATATGCATTGATAATGATATATAATACATCATAATATAATAACTAAATAAATAAATTATTTAATGATATAAAATATGTATTTATATTCATTGTATTATATAATTCTTTCATAAAAGTTTCATTAAATAATGCAACTATTAAAAAAATTTATTAAATAATTCTATCCTCTTTTCATGTCTTCATTTTTTCAGACAAACAACTAAACACCTTTTCACCTTTTTTTATTTCTGAGTACTGTTCTTAAAACAAGCTACCAAACATGTTTTTATTTTCCCCAAAAACTAATCATTTTTATTCTATAAAAGAAATTTAAAAACACCAATTGAAAAACAATACCAAACGCACCTAAATATGTAGTTTCGAACTATACATAAGATGTTAATTGGATCAAATTACGGCGGCTTTGGTTGGGACTTGGATAGGAAAATTGTGACTGCTGAGAAGGCAATGTGGGTGCTTATATTTATTTTTTTAATATTACTTTTAAATGTTTGTGTTTAGGTCTATTTTTGTTTGTTACATATAGTATTGTGTATTCTATATTTGTTAAGATGTTGAGCATTGGCAACTTGTATAGCTGGAATCTTTCGTTGAAAGAGTTTTTACTTTTCTTTTTTGAATTGATTGCCATTGTTGAATTAATATGAACTGTACATGAGATGTTCCATTTTTGTAAGGATGTAAAAATGAGAAATTTTTGCATGTGAATCTACATATTTGGTATAAACTAAATCCAGTCTTATGGTGAAAGTGTAGTGGCTTAAATGGCTACAAGAACAAACTAAAAAAACATGTAAACAATTGATATAACTTATTGCATATGGTATAATTAATCTTCAATGTTTCAATTGTCTATTGTCAAGTGATAATGTTAATGTTGTTATACTTTGAAATAATGAATTTTTTTTTTAAATTTGGTTTGAATATTATCATATTAGCATAATCTCCCCAAATTTTCTACATGAAAACTTGGGTACTTAAAGCTCAGTACAAGTCAAATAATTACAACATAAGAAAAGTGGAGGCAAGTTGAAAGTTGTTGATGGCAACAACCATCTTGAAATGGGCAAATGCAAATAGAGCCACCATTTGTTGGTGGATGTGTTTAGAGAACCATGCGTGATTGTTATGAGTTTTAATTATTTTTGCATCATAAATGCATGCATTTTATCATATTTTATCACTTCGAAATCTAGTGTAATATGAAAGGTCTGTTCATTAAAAGAAAATCTTGAAAGCAGAAAATGAGAGAGCTAATTTATAGTATTTTTAACTAAAGCAAAGGGTTGCTCTTTTATATTTGGGATCAAATGCTGTCACTGAGAAATGACTATGTATTGTGTGCATGAGTTAAAAAGGAAGAAAGGATTTGAATTGTTTATCCTTATACACAAATATGTGGATTGTAAAGTAAAAAAGGAGTGTCTGGAAGTGCACCTCAGATTGGATATTTATAGAAATGAATGATTCAGATTTTTAACTTAATTATTGTTTGTTGTAGATTGTCGTTATAAGTTTTATGTATTCAAATAATTGTATAGTTATAAAGAGGCAATAAACTTCAGGCATAAAGCATTCCCATTTTATGAGGAATTTTGTTTGATTTATGGTAAAGATCATGCAACTGAAAAGAATGCAGAGACCCCTGCACATCCTATAGAGAAAATTGAGAGGACAAAAATGAGCAAAGAAACTGAACGAGAGAGTTTGAATTTTGAAAGTGTGTAAAATGACCTGGATGATAGTATATCTATTTCACATGCTCCAAAAAAGTGTCTAACAACTTCAAATAGCACATCAAGAAAAAGGAGAAGAACTAAAGATTCAGAAGTGAGTGGAGAGTCATTTAAAGAGCTAACAACACTTTTTGTCACTTGACTTGAGCTCTAGGGCAGAAAATTAATGACAAACAAGTAGGATTGAGTGATGAGTTGAAGAAGATTGAGAGTCTTGCAATGATAGAATGCCTTAGAACTACCACTACTTTAATTGCCCACGATAATGCCGCACTCAATGTTTTTTATAGTCTTTGTGATGATGAGCGAGAAGCATGGGTTAAACTTTTTCTTAGTAGTGAATTTAAACAATTTTAGGCTTATTATTATTTTGATGACTTATGCTAGGTCTATTGTTGTTTTGATGCACTCATTTTAGACTTACTATCGTTTTGATGCACTCTTTTTAAGTTTACTATTATTTATGGAATTTATAACTCTTTTTAGACTTGATATTGTTTTGATGCACTCTCTTTAAGTTACTATTGTTTATGGAATTTATAATTCATTTTAGACTTATTATTGTTTTCATATACTCATTTTCTGCATATTATTATTTTGATTTTTTTTATTTATTGTCAAAATTTAGAAGCATTTAAATTTTATAAGGTTATGTTCCAAAGCATGACTCTATATATATATATAATGAATTTTCTTTTTTTAGGATATTCTGACGTTAAAAAATAATGGTTTATAAGTTGACAAAAATTTAGTATTGAAATTAAATTATATTTAATTACTAATATTAATAGTTAAACGAAATAATAAAATTTAATTTCCCTATTCCTTTCCTCCCCTTTCTTCTCGTTTCCTTCCATTTCTCTTATCTTCTCTCCTCTTCTTTCTTCAAACCAAACATCACCTTAATTCCAAAAATAACCCTTATTTCTTCTAGAATAAACCCTTTTCCCCTCTCTCTTCAATCTTAACATCCCTCTTCTTCTTTGGAATTTTCCTTCCGTTTGTTTATCGATCTCCTCTCACCCGCGTTTACTACATTTAACTAAAAGTAGAATGGCCGGCCGTGAGATTTGCTATGCAACCTTGAAAGGTCCAGGTGTTGTCAAGGAGGTATGTTTAGGAATTGCATTTAGGTTGACTATCGGCAGTCTTTGGAACATGAGTAAAGGTATGTTTGGGATTGAGGTTGGGCAGCTGTAGCTTCCAAGCTACAGCACTAAAGTGTTTGGTAAACACTAACTACTGTGGCTTGGAAGCTATGTTAATGTGATTTTTCACTTATATCATGGAAAATGTTTTATATCTTTAATAATTTTGTTAAAATTATTATTTAAAATTTATATTTACTATGTATTACTAGTTTTTGTTTTATAATTATAGCTTTTTTTCCA
Source organism: Citropsis articulata (assembly GCA_030449925.1). Classification (NCBI taxonomy): domain Eukaryota; kingdom Viridiplantae; phylum Streptophyta; class Magnoliopsida; order Sapindales; family Rutaceae; genus Citropsis; species Citropsis articulata. The sequence continues at coordinate 2,248,890 of JASUUH010000212.1, read as the reverse complement.
CAGCAACTGTAGCTTAAAAGCTCTAGCACCTCAATCCCAAACACACCCTAAGTTGAATGATCAGAGTACTCTGATAATTTTTTTAGTATATAATTATTTTTAATATCTGTACTCTGATAATTTGAATTGACACATGGACGCCATTGTTGGTTATGAAATTGTTAAGATATTCTTGGTTCTCTTCAAAAAAATAAAAAACAAAAAATATAGATAATGAGATATCTACTAATGCTAGGATTTTCTCAACCTTCCTTTAAATCTGATTTGAATCGTTTCCCTTCCGGCGGTGTTGGCTTTTAGGAGGTGTTTGGTTAGAAGGAGAGGAAGGGGGAAAGGGAAGTAATTTAAATTCCTTATTTATTTTCTTTGTTTGATTTACCATAATTTATAGGAATTTAATTTCCATAAGAATTTAATATATATCATAATGTGGAATTTAGATTCCACACCAAAGAGTGATGAATTTGAATTCCTCCTCTATTGGAACCCAAAACATCCAAAATTACCCTTTCAATTTTTATTAACTTGTTTAATATTATCAAATAATTATTATTTATAATTTTATTTTAGCAATTTAATATTATAAATAATTAATTTTATATTAATAAAAGTTAAAGTAATGGTTTAAATAATTTAATAAAATCACTTTATTTTTTTATTTAACTTTTAAAAAATAAAAATAAAAATTTAAACAGTCGCCGGATTGCCACATTGCCGCCGCCGGATCGCCCCGGACCACCGCCTCAGCCGCCGGAAATCGCGCGTGGGAGACACCGTTCGTATCGTTGGCGTCGCCGGCTGACGATCAACCCCGTTATACCATGACACAAGTGAAAAAATGAATCTATCTTCCTCAAATCCTGTTAAAAGAAATTGGAAAACTTTCTAACTATCTCAGATCCGGACAAACATCAAGTATTTTGGCCAAATAAGTTGTTTCAATCCATAGATCGTCAAGTTATGAGTATTTTCATATAATTCTTGAGTTGAAATGACATGGTACCGTGGTGGCCGGCGGCGAGTCACGGCGGCTCCGGAGGCGGCGGCAACTCAATTTTTTTTGCTGTTCAAATAAAATTTTAAAATTGTAATATATTAATTAAGAAATTATTTGTATTATGTCATAATTTATTTAAAAATAAATTAAATTAAACTAATTTTAAAATAAAATTATGTTAATAAACTTTTTAAATGGAGTTTAATTATAAATATAATGATATTATCTAAAATAAATTTTTATTAGTTATTTATATAATATATTAAATATAAATTTATTGTTTAATTTTTGAATTATATTTATGCTAAATATTAAAAGTTTAATACTAAAGGGTGAAAGTGTCCAAATAAAAGTTAAGATATTTCCTTTCTTTGTATAATTTTAGAACAAATCAAACATTAGAAAATAATTTCAATATACTCTCCTCTCCTTTCTTCTACTTTCCTCTACTCTCTTCTCATTCCCTTTCTTAAAACCAAACACCTCCTTACTTCCTTGTAATTCCATGACCAAAAGGTATCTTCGCTTGAATGAATCCATGAGGATCTTCTAAATGAGACATGTTTGCTTTCATAGTGTGGGTTTTAATTGGATGGTTTCCAGGGAAATAAACTTGTAATGTGTAAGTTCAATTAGATGTTATTTTATCATGCTATGTAATTTTCTTACAGGTTAAAGTCGTCGAATGGCGAAAGAGATTTCAAGAGATAATTTAAGGGGGTGCCGATAGTTAAACTCATTAACTTAAGTCAAAATAACCATGTTCGGGCCGAGCTAGGCCTGGTTCCTGAAGGGCTAGGGTATGGGATTGGCTTTATTTAAGCCCAGGCAATTTTGCTTTTTTTTTTTTTTTTTTTTTTTTGAGGAATTTGACTTTTGTTCTGAATTATAGTCTTATCAAGCATTCCACCACACAAAGATAAAAAGAAGTGATTAGATGGCTGTCCTAAAGTGTACAAAGAGGATAAATAAGAGCAATATTCACACAAGTTTATTGCCAAGACATAATGAACAAAAAGCAGTTATTAGTCTCCTTAAACGTGCAGCATGAAAAGTGATGCAATTTCTTTAGTTGTTAATAGCATGAAAAGCGCGTTGATGTAAATGTTTGTTGCTATTATTGGGTATTGGTTGAATTTGCCATTTACATGGGAGACTATAATGATCGTGGATAGTGGCCATCACTTAGTTGAAACTATTAAAGTATGTACATATTGCTATCTTTTGTTCAAGCTGCCCATGCATTTTTAGTTCAAATGTTTAATTTTAGTTCAAATAGGATTTTTCAGAGGGATAAATTTTGAGTTATCTCCTTATAAAATACAATATTCAAAATACCTAAACTCTTGTAAAAATAGGGGATAGGTTGAAATTTATTATAGTATAGAAATATTTTGAATATTGTCATTTCATGATTATGATAATCTAAAATTATCGCTTTTAATAGGGAAGAGTGAGGATGCAACCCGCCCAAGTAATATCTTTTCCATGTTCTCATTTCTTGTATTATCAATTGCCCAAGATTTGGTGTAGCTTCAATCTTTGTATTGAATACTACTCTATTTTAGGGTTTTTTTTTATGGAAGAAAAAATTATGAAAAATAATTTTTCTTAAAATAAAATGAAAGTTAAGATATGTTTTTAATATCTTTTTAGATCTTTTTTTTTTTTAAAATATGCTTACATGGGAAGGATGGGTTTGAGAATTACCTTAGTTTTTTGGTTAAGATTTGTAGAAAATTATTACAATCTTTCCTGTTACCTTTAAACACTATAGGGATTTATAAAAGATGATTGTAATATTCTCTATTATCCTTAATTGTCTCCCTCACATGTGCATAGAATTGTCACACCGAAAAAAAAAAAAGACCTTAGAACGTGGTATTTTCTTTTTCTACATAAATCTTTTATTTTTATGTTCTAATTATTTTTCCTTTACATGAGCACAAATTAAATTTGCGTTTGACTAGAATTCAGGTAATAGAGAGGCCACAAGCGCGTAAGCTTCCTAGTTCCAACTTGGAGGTCCAAGCCAAATCATTCATATATTATGAGCGGCCATAAGACCCCTTGGTTGTGAAGATATTCAAAGGGTGGTAGCAAGGTTTGGTGGATTCAAAGAGGTTTTTTGCGTCCAAAGAGCGAGCAAGGGGCAAAAAAAGAAAAAAAGGGGCATACATTGGGCTGGATGAAAGAAATTATGTCAATCTAAGAAAGGGATGTGGAGCTTGGCTTCGAGGAGTTCAGTTGCTTTATTTAAGCTTTGTTTAAAAAGCACGTACGGGTGCCGGCTCATCCGATTTCCATATTCTTTGGTGGCAAGGATTATGCACAACAGTTACTATAAACACATGGATTCTTTTGAAAGCAAAGACGGGTTGCAATCCTCACTATTTGGAGAAGCATTTGGTATCCGTGCTCTCTGATCTCTCGTTATAAGTTGAGGGAATGACTTCGAGCCCATTAGATGCTCAGCAAACCTTAGGTTGCACTGTATATAAGTGTGTATATGTATTCAAAGTTCTAATAACTAGAGTTTAGATTGTTTATGTTCATAGATTATAACAATTTCAAAACAACAGCAAATAAGTAGGAGGCTGCCCATACGAGAATCTACTTTATGAACTCAATGGGTGGGATGAAAATCTTAAGAAAATTATATTTGTACAACCTCTATTTTGTTATATGTATATTTAACTACTATAAAATTTTAAAATGTTCTTTACACCACTTTTGTTTTTAAACTTATATCAATAAATCACTTTGACATTAACAAAATTAGAATCCGTTAAATAATTTAATAAAATAACTATTTACCTTTAAATGAATTATAAAATTATTTTATCCTACAATATTTTAAAATAATAAAAAATTATAATTACAAGAATACCCCTAAATTTAATAAAACAAATAAATTTCAAAATTCAAGATGTCAAATTTTGTAATTATAAATTTTGAATGATAATTTTTTTTTTAATTTTTCAATTTTGTTTATTCTCATGCCAAAGTCATTATGTAGGATGGTTATATGTTATGAGTAGGATACCTTCAGACATAAATTAGGCTATAAGAGTTTGTTTTCGACGTACATTTTCTTAGTTGTTTTCTAATTTTAAAATATTTTTTAATTTTTTATTTCTTTTTGGACTTTTATTTTTTTTTTCAAAATCGGATTTAGACACTCTTTGTTTTACTTTTTTTTTAATATTTTAATTAGCAAAATTTCATTGTCAAATTATGTTTTATATTTATCTATTTTAATAAATTCACGTTTTTTAAAATTATTATATAAAGGACTCAAAATTTTAGTTTTAATTTAAACTCATTTAATAAAATTATGTTATTATGATTTATGAAACTTGTGTTTCGTCTATCTTTCAATGTTTATGCATCGTCAAGTCGGCTAAGGATGACCAATTGCTATGGCATTATGATAGCAAAAATACTAATTATAGAATATGAAAAGTGGTTGCGGAATGGCTTACAAGCTCAAATTTCCTGTTAATCTAGCTTCGATCACTCTTTTTAAATGGTGGAAGTTAGTTCAGTGTATGTTTCGGATTGCTTGCTTTGAAAAAATTTTATAAAAACTCTACTTTAAAAAAAAAAAAAAAATCCTATTCAAATTTCTGGTTTTATAAAAATTTCTTAGTAGACTATTTTTATCAGATTTAAAACAAACATATCTTTTATTTGAAAACTTTGAGTAAAAACCTTTTAGTTTTTACCCATGTAGGATTTAAAATGAAAACAAAAAAAAGAAATTAAACAGATTTATTACCATTAGCTGTCCACCACCACCCACGACATGTCCCACTTTTCAATTTATTGAATACCGAGAAGACTAATTTACTATCGATAGCCTTTCTTTCTTTTCGCCGCTTGCCAAGTTTCAAACTTAATTATTTGCCATTCCACAACTCAAATAGTAATAGTTAATAATTAATAATTTCCATTAACCAATAATAATGGCCAATTCAACATTACCATCTGATACAAACAAACTACCATACCATAATATTATTACTAGTAAACAGAATATAACATATGATGTAATAATAATAATCTTATCTATTACAAATGAGCTTGATAGTGTATGTAGCAGTAATAGCAGATTATGGGTATAAAAATCTAACGGCGATGGCGGGGGCAGAAAGTGAGCAAATAGTTGCTGCCGGTGCAAGTAGCAATACTAGTGGGATCATCATAAGCATAGCTGTAAGCTCTGGGACAAGCGGCCTTGAAAATCCTGGAGTAAGCAGTGGGCTTGCAGGATTGAGGATTCCCAAAGCTGCCAGTGCAGCAATACCTGGGCGAGTTGAAAGCGAAACAAGCACTTTTGCAGGCCACCACTCTGCTGTTGGACCTCACTTGTAGCCCCGCGGGACACATCAAGTTCAGGTCACTCACACACCCAGCGTAGCTGCATTTCCCGGAGCCTCTGATGGGCAAAATCGACATTGCGATGTTGTAACCGTCGACCAGGCTCACGTCGTAGAAGTCCTGCTGCTGCCCCAGCGTGATTTCGGCAAGGGTGGCAGGGGGGCTGCCGCCTATGCCGTTGCAGAAGAGCGATCCGCCGCAGTCCCCCGTGGCGCAGCGGCCCCGGCCTGAGGCGTCGAACCTGCATCCATGGCGGCCCCAGAAGCGCCCGGACCAGAGGGGCGGTAGGCGTATGGTGTAGGCCTTGTTTGGTGGGAGCTTGAAGCCGCCACGTGCCAGCAGTGGCTTGCCTGCGCTCGCTTGTATTCCGGGCCAAACTGGGTGCTCGCATTTGTTGAATAGCGTGATTGTTGTAGCTGAAACACATGATGACATGGAATAAAAAAATTAGCCTTTTATTAACAGGAAAAAAAAACATATATCTACACATTTATAAACACGAATGATAATTAATGAAGCACCTTTGATATTGTGAGAGAAGAGGACAATGGTGGTGAGCAAGAGAGCGAGCAGAGATCTAAGCAGCATTGTTGCTGCCATGGCTGAAACTCAGCAAAAAGCAAAAGATTTTGAAGGCAGTGAGTGAGAGGAGAGAGTGTGAACTGGGGACACTGGACCTCTTATCTATCAGCAAAAGCCTTAACCATAATAGAGCTTTTATAGACCGCAAATAACGGGCAGTAAGCAATTTACTAGGGTTAGAAGATTTTTTTTTTCCCGTGAAAAATAGAGAAAAAGTTGAAATGTCGGCCTGGTGAATGAATTGAAATTTTAGTGATTCCAGTTGTAAATCTGAATTACCAAAAGAATGATAAAAAAACTAATATATTTTCCGAAAATTTGCTTAGCCAAGTTTTTCTTTTTTTTCAAATGTTAAAAATTCAAAGCAAACTCAATTGATCTTTTAGTTAGTTTTTTTAAAAGATACAATTGATAGTTATTAGATAAAAATATTAAATTTATCAATTTTTAATATATATTAGTGTATATATATATGTGTACGTGCATGTATGGTAAAAAATTATAAAGAGTTGGATGTAAATCACATTAATATTATATCTAAATTTAATAAAAAAGATAAATATGATAAATTTTTCAAAAGTGAAAGAGATGATAAGAGTCCCTAAACAATAGAATTTAATACAAAACAAGATTCTTGTATTTCTCCTTCTCTTAATAAAAACTTCAAATTAATATATTATACCAAAATCCAATACTATTACCTCTATTTAAAACACCAAACAGTTATCTTACATCACCTTTTACAACTATAAAAGAGAAAATGACTACACTTAATAGACAAAAATACTAATCATGTTAACTTAGATCAAGGTTTCCTATTAATCCATTGTTTCGAAAAGTACATAGAGTGAATATATACGTCAACTTAGGTCAACATCTATTTTTATGCAATCTTCATCTTAATCGGACGGGTCACGTGACGTCGATATTTAGTGAAATTTCCTGAACGTACTCCGTAAAAATCTAAAATAAAATAATAAATAATGGGTTCCTTCTTTCTCTCTCATGTACTGTGAAAAAAATGAGAAAAATTTTGCTCAGTGCTCGAGGCTGTCAGAGAGAGAGAGGAGGGGTTGAGTGGGGCATAGGTTGTGGTTGTCTGCATCGCAAAGCGAAAAAGATGACTGAATTCACATGGGAAAGGGAATCACTCTATTTGCCCAAGTTGGTGCCTCATGACTCTGCATCAATTTGCACTCTCTGTTACTATTTTTTGCTCCCATTCAATAGTTTTTGTCCGTTTTAACAAGGTCTCCGAAACCGGCGAATATATATATATATATATGCAGCGTAACTTCCTGGAAAACCAATAATGGCCAAAAAAATATGATAATCATGAGTAGAGTTGGTCACCAAATTCTGTCAAATGATTTAAATTCGGAAAATGCTTGTTGTCCTCAAAATAAATCCCATCAAGTGTAATTTATTATTTTTTTCCCTTTTCTTTTGTAATTTTTTTTTTAATTTTGTGGGTTCAAAGAGTTTACTATCATTGATCTTTTATTTTCTCCTATATAAATTGTACTGACATCATCACGTACAATGAACATAATACGTGATCTGGATAGTGACAAAAGAATACTGAAAAGAATAAATTTTGGTTTATTCTCTATCACCTTTAAATTGTTCCACTTATTTTTTAAAATTTCAAATTATTTTTGTAAATAAATAAAAAGTAGTGTGAGTTGACTTTTTTTGTTTCTTAATGAAAATAAATAGTAAATTAAAAATTTTAAAATTAAAAGATTCATGAGGAGGTAATTTACAATTAAGCCGAAAACAAAATTTATATAAATTATGAGTGAGTCGAAGAGTATTTCAAATAATCCAGGAACAAAATAGCCCAAAGCAAGAATTTGAAAATTATTGGCGACTCCTTTAATTGAGATTTGAAAAGTTCGGTAAATAGTGTCAACACCGTCAAGATCATATGCAGGCATAATCACCACTTGGCAAGACTGAGATGTTGAATGTACGGCTGTGATTGCTGTTGTGAGTGACATCTAGCGGTAGTGGGCTAAAGGTGTATTTGTCTTGGACAAGGCTGAACACACACGAGAAAATGAAGAAATTAAATTATTGACTGGTGTCTTTCTTAATTATGAGCCGCAGGCAGGGGTCACTGTCAAAAGGGCTACCCCACCTAAGACTCTCTCTCATCCGCATCGGCCAGAGAGATTCCCTTGGAATTGTTGTCTTGTAACGGAGATGTTTCAGAGATCTAAGAATTACTTTATTTCCTCCTCAAAAAAAAAAAAAAAAAGTATTACTTTATTTCTATTGATTCGAAAAATATTTAAAATATTAATAAAAACAGAGATCTGATGATGATGGAACGGACACAAACAGTAAAAATGTAACCAGCCATGGAGAAAAGAAATAAAATTTAAATTGGTATTTTTTAAAAATAGAAATAAAATTTACAGTTGCTTCATTTTAAATTCAAGTATGCATTTGACATCATTCTATGTATCTTATATTTTAAAATTAAAAATAATAATTTATATTTATTAGTGTTATTTTCAAAAATAATTTTTATTAAAATTTTAAACCATATTTATAGTTAAAAAGTAAACATGAAAGTTATACTTATAGTTTTTTTTTTTAAAAGGGAAACTAGTTATAGATTAAAGAACAAAAAAAAAAAAAGGTTACAATAAACTGACAATTTCTGTAGGAGGATCTTTAATCCAAGTGTATACGTTTGGGAAGGAAAAAGCCAGTTTAGCTCGATTGTGAGCCACTAGATTACATGATCTAGGCACGTGTTTCACTATGATGCAAGACCTATTGGCCATCAGGCCAATGATCTCCCGAGTCATCATAGTGTACAGTGCTGTATCTCATACAACCTTTTTTTTTTTTTTTCGTTGCACTTTCTCAAGTTTTGGGTTATGTGTTTCAACTTATTTTTCACCGATTTTATGTTTGATATTCCTACTAAATTCGTGAAATATCGAATTACAGGTTATATTAAAAGTAAACTTTTATTTTTAGATTAAATCGATTCACAATTTTAGATTCTTTTCTCTCTTATTGGGTCATGTGTTTTTTTTTCACCAATTTTATGTTTGATATTCCTCTAAATTAGTGAAATCTAGGAATTTTGGGTTATATTCAAAGTAAACTTTATTTTCCAGTTAAATCGATTCACCAATTTTCGTTCTGCTTTCTCTTATTGGGTCATGTGTGTTTTTTTTATTTGATTTTATGTTTGATATTCTCTTAAATTAAATGAAATCTAGATTTTGGGTTATATTCAAATGTTTATTTTCCGATTAAATCGATTCACAATTTTCGTTCTGTTTCTCTCTTATTGGTTCGTGTGTTTGTTTATTTTATTTGATTTTATGTTTGATATTCCTCTTAAATTAGTGAAATCTAGATTTTGGGTTATATTAGTAAACTTTTATTTTCAGTTAAATCGATTCACAATTTTAGTTCTTCTTTTCTCTTATTGGTTCATGTGTTTGTTTATTTTCATGATTTTATGTTTGATATTCCTCTTAAATTAAATGAAATCTAGAAATTTGGGTTATATTCAAGTATTTTATTTTCAGTTAAATCGATTCACCAATTTTTAGTTGACTTTCTCTCTTATTGGTTCATGTTTTGTTTATTTTTCACCGATTTTATGTTTGATATTCCTCTTAAATTAAATGAAATCTAATTTTGGGTTATATTAGTAAACTTTTATTTTTAGTTAGATGAGTTCAAATTTTAGTTGTCTTTCTACATTATTGGTTCATGTGTTTCAACTTATTTTTCACCGGTTTTATGTTTGATATTCCTACTAAATTCGTGAAATACCGAAATTTTGGGTTATATTCCAATAGTACCGGTGCTGAAAAAAAAAAAAAAAAGTGGCTGTATCTCATACAGCAACTGTATTCTAAGGGAACCCTGATCATCTCCCATACTAGCCAACTAATCTCCTTCCTGCCATGCAAGCTTCTATTAAGCAAACTGACAATAGTGAGCGAATCAAGTTCGACAATCAAAGGCATAAGGTTCAAATTAATTGCTAGCCTAACCCCCTGGAAGACGGCATCTGCTTCTGCGAATTCCACATCCCCGGAAAAAAATCTTGTACTTACTGAAGCTACCATAACTTCCCCTCTTGCGTTTCTAATGATAGCCCTAAGACCACAAATGGCTTTTGACGATTTAATGGATACATCTGTATTGAGCTTGTACCAATGGCCTGGTGGAGTAGCCTATTGTTCGTCTCTATGGTTTTGAGTGGGAGAACCCCTTGCGATAGAAGAGTGTTGCGGGAGTTGGTAGCTCTCAATAACAGATTCTGCTTGAAACACTACGCCAGACATGTCATTCACCTTTTTATTATGAAGGAACAAGTTCCTATCCCTCCAAATTGACCAGACCAAAGCCATAAAAGATTCAAAAGTCTCCTTGGATAGAGAATCAACTAATGTTTGAACAAAGTAGGAGAAGTTGGTGCTTGGATAATTAGACATAGTATTAGCAAGGTGGGATAGTCGCCATACCTTTATAACAAACTTACATCCCCACCAAAGCAGGGAAGGTATCCTCTGGCATTCTGTTGCATCTTTGGCAAGTAAGAGAATGTATTACTTGTCTTTTAAATAAGTTATATGAGGTTGGAAGGATGTCGAGTAAAGCTCACCAGAGAAAAATTCGCATTTTAGGTGGGATAAAGAGGGACCAAATGAATTTCCACCACGCTTGAGATGATGATTAAGTGGAGGGACCTTGATGATGGTTCAAGTGCAAAGCCAATTGATAATCGCTTTTGGCAGTATATACTTATCATTTGTCATAGAACCAATACACTTGATCGTGGCATGGATAAGGTAGAAGAGGGATGTGAGTAATCGTTTCAGCATCTAGCGGTAGAAAATGGTTTTGAATAAGAGGAATGTTTCAAGTCCCATTGCTGTTTGTTAAGGAAGCTTATAATGCATATAAGGAAGTCACACACTCAGCACGTGTGAATAGAGAGCAAGTCAACAAAGCTAGTTAAGAACTGTGCCAGCTCAGCAAGTTTGTTAAGCATGCATCACGTTCTGTTGTTAGCTGTAGCATTTAGCTAAGTGTTGATATGAGCTTAGTATAAATACCAGTGTAAATCTCGTTTTGTTTATTGTAATGTGTGAATAAAGAAATTCCAGAAAGTTCATTTTCATTTTCTTAGTTTCCAAACAGATTTTACAGTCTTTTATACAATTTCAACACTATTAATAAGCTCTGTTACCTTAGTATCCATAGGTAACGTTTTTGGAGAAATAGGATGGAAAGACACTGGTTTAGGAATCCAATTATCTCTGTACACAAATATTTTTACCATTGGCTATTCGCCAACACAATCCAGCTTTCACAAGTTCCCTACCCCATAAAAGACTCTTCCATAAGAACGAAGAATTGCAACTCATTTTGCTACTAAGAAAATCAGAGCTAGGGAAGTATCTAGCTTTTAAAGTTTTAGCCATTAGTGAATCCGCATCTTGTAAAATTTGCCAACTCAGATTACTGAGCAGAGCTTGGTTAAAAGAAACTAAATCCTGAAAACCTATACCTCCTTCCTTCTTTATCGCACATAAATTTTTCCATGAAAGCCAGTGCATGCATTTTGATTTTATGGTTGGTGCCCCACCAGAATCTTTTAATGAGCTGCTGAATATCCTCACACAATTCTTGAGGTAATCTAAATGCACTCATCACGTAAGTAGGGATTGCTTGAATCACTACCTTGATTAACACTTCCTTGCCTCCACAAGAAAACAACTGAGACTTACGATTTAATTTGCTTAACACTCTATTCTTGAGTATGTTGAAAAAAGCAATTTTATTTCAGCCAACCATAGAAGGGAGCCTCAAATACCGTTCATGGAAGGAGACCACCTGAAGGTTGAAAAGGGTTTTTATCTCATCAATGGTGTGTTAGGGAACATTCGGGCTAAAAAACATTGAAGATTTGTCCATACTAAAAAATTGGCCCGAAGCTGCTGTGTACAGATCAAATATTGATATCAGATGGGAATATTCTTCAACTGTGCTCGTGAGAAAATGAGGTTGTCATTTGCAAAGAGAAGATGAGAGATGATAAGGCTATTCCAATTAAAACCAACTCCCCGAAGTAATTTTTGGTCAACTGCTCGACTGATAACACTACAAGAAAACTGGCAATAGATGACTGTAAAAATCTATCATAAAGGGGGGTGGATGACAGTGAAATTATCTATCGTCTATGTACCTGTCACTCTTTTATGATAGAAAAACAATATGTCATTAACTTATGATAGCGTTTAAATGTCAAATGTCAGTCATAAAAAAATAAATATTTTAATTATCTTTTTGGCGGGAAAATTGAATTTTTTTTAATTTCAAAATTTTGAAATAAAATTAATTTTTGCTCTTGAATTATTATCCAGTTAATTTCAATAGGTATAAATTATTTTGTTTGTGACATAATTTATGATTAATATTTTCTGCCACAGGATTTAAATTTAAATTGAAATTATGAATTATTTGATTTAAATTTTTGTATTCTTATATTTGAAATTCAACCACAAATTCAATATGAACCAAAAATTAAACTATACATTCTATTAAGTCCAAAAACACTTTATATTAATAACATCATTCAACAATAATATCTAACAGTAATTTCAGCAATAACATCACCCAACAATTAATATCCAACCAAAGTAATTCAAAAGACAAATTCCAGCAACCAAGACCAAATGTTTCAAATTTTACAAGCTAAGAAGCCATTAAATCCTGTAGTGTAGAACTCCTCCCATAGTCTCAATAAAATTCCAGTAGATAAACTCTCATTGTCAACAAATACCCAGCAACAATCCTAAGTCCAGCAGTTGCTTTCAACCTGCATGTGCAAAACCAATTGAATATACCCAAAACTATCATTATAAATCATTAACTACTATAGTAAAACTCTCAAGTTTTGGATGCAACAAAATCATTTACAAATTCAATCTCAATCTGCATGTGCAGCAGAAATGAATATAGCCAACACTATCATTATAAAGAGTTATATATTAAAGTAAAACTGCAACTTTCAGATGAACTTAAATTAATTCCTTACTGCAATAAAACATGGAACTAATAGTTAGGAGATGGCTTAGCCCCATCATACAAAATCCTATTTCTCGCCCTCCAAATCCCCCACATAATTAAGACAAAGAGTTGAATTTCATTAAAAGCAACTTTAACTTTAGAATAAACAATATCTTTAGAATAAACAATATCCTACACATCCCACAAACATGCAACTCGGTTCAAAAATTCCGTAACAGTAAATGAAGTAAGCTCCCATACATCATGAGCATGTTGACAAACAAATAAAGTACGCAAAATAGACTCACCAGGCTCACCACAAATCCTACACGACAAATCAACCACCACCCTTTTTTGTTCTAAATTTTCCATAGATGGCAATCACGAAGTGCATACGAAATATCTTAATGTTGGAAGGAACAATTAACTTCCAAATGGTTACCTCTTGCCTCGATGAAACCTTAGAAGATGCGGCACTATCAAGGTTCTTCCATGTTCTCGTAATATGATACCCAGTTTCTTTGTGTACTCACCACGATCATAGACCTATATTACACATCATTACAACTCGTGAAGGGAGCTTAATCTTCATAATAGAATGGATGTCCGTAAGAAATATTTACGTGAAAGTCGTGTTCCACAATTCCCATTCTCTATCAAGTCGCAATAAAACTTAAATATAATAAGTTTTCCTCCCCGTTAAACTACCGGACACCACATTTCCCACCCGTTTCACAACATCGCCTTGAATGCATTGAAGACAGAAAAAAATATAACTCTCGAAGCAATTATCAAAACCCATCAAAATAATGTCAAGCATAAAAATTGAAGTATCATTGCACCATGGCATCCACTAAAACACAATTTCACTACAAAAGAGTAATTTGACCATACAAACACAAAATTTAACCAAACTAACTTGCATCATCACAATCCAATACAATCAAATTAAATTTAAGTAACCCAAAAAAAAAACTAAAAAGTACCAACCTCATTACCATAGGCCCATGCCCGTGCTAGCTCCTCAACAATTTGAGACCTTACATAGGCTTTAAAACAAAGAAAACAAACCATAATCCACAAAAAAAATGGAGCCAGGTCACGATAGCTTGTTAGAAAGGACACGGCCTCGAAAAGCCATTTAAAAGCGAAACCGACACGAATCCAAACCAAATCTCGTTTTTAAACTCTTATAGATCTCATAGCGCCACATTTAGTGTAAGCATGAATATTGATAGCGCTTACTTGCAAGGTCAACTCACCATTCTCCTTACACTCTCATGTGTTTTGCGTACATCATCATCGAGCGACAACGACTCAAATTCAGCGGCTTGGATTTCTTTACACCCGAATCAGAGGAAGATGCACGCCACAGTTACGGGCGGCGGAGAGAGGCGTGGCGAGGATGGTCCCACGACGTCGGCGTTATCGAAGGCATTAGGATCGAGAGTGTCTGAGCGGTTCGGATCTAATCTGGCGCTTTTGGAATCGGCGCGAGCGCGTTTGTTGGGTGGTGAAGCGAGGGCTGACCTTGCTCAACTCGTATGCAAGAGAGGGTCGTGATTTGGGTGTTGATTTGCCGTTCGATCTGTGGTGGTAGTGAGGTTGTGTTTGGAAAACCAAGGGTGAGGGATTCGTAGCTAGGGGTTTGGTAACGGCTGATTGATTGAGAGTGACAATGAGTATGTAGGCTAGGGTTTGAATGTTGTGTGTGAGGGTGAGAGTGACGATTGAGTAGAGAGTGTTAAAGGTTGAGTTTAGCACTTAGAAAATTTTTGTTTTTGTTTATATTTACTTTAAACGCAGCGTTTTGTTTTATATTATTTAAAAAATAATAATTTCATAAGCTAAACACTGTGTTTTGGATTTTTTTAAAAATAAAAATTACTTTTATATTTAGTCAAACACGGTCAATGTCAAATTTTTATCACAACATTTGTGATTGATTTAATTTTTATCACGTGCGTATCATAAATTATTGATAGAAAAATATTTTATCACAAGTACATCATTAATAGTTTGATAGATCAAAATTCTATCACGACTCCATCATACATACACGATAAAATGATTTTTGTCATAAAGTGGCAGTCATCTATTGCCAATTTTCTTGTAGTGTAAGAAGTCATATTTATAGTTAAAAAGTAATTGTTTAACTACTACATACACAAACATACCATAAATAATTTAGTATTAATATTAAAAAAAAATTCTACTACAAAGTGACCAATTCAAACTAAGACCAAACTCTTGTAAATTTTTTATTCTTTCATAGCACAACAAAATCTAACAAACAGAGCAGAACAATAGCAACAACAAGGACGTGTATAACATGAGCTGATTTTTGGCACACACAGAAAGAGAAAGAGATCTGTGAGTTTAGATCACTAGAAAGGGTTAATTACCCTTGGGTGGCACATGTTTTGACAAATTTCAGAAAGATGACACACGTTTTAAAAATACTCGAGCGGGTGACATTCTGTTAACTTTAATCAGCTGAGGGTAAAATTGGATAAAATGGATATTTTTTCTTTCATAAAGCCAAAGACATAAAAATATTAGATTTATATAGTGCTTTACAATTCATTAAAGTTTTGCTTCTTTATGTTCAGGAATCAGTTTGATTCAGCAAGAATTTTTTTTTAAAAAATTGTTTGATTTAAAAAGAAACCTGTTAATTAGACTTATATTTAATTTTTAAATAATTTTCTATATAAAATAAAAAATAACTAAGTAGGAGTAGCAATATCATTTGCAACTAATTGTAGGGGTAGAAATGTTATTTTTAATAAATTTTAGGGGTAAGAATGTTATTTTTTAGTTAGTTGTAGAGACAAAAATTAATTTATTATTTTCGTTGAAGTTAACGGCAAAACTTAATGGAATATCACCCGCTCGAGTATTTTTAAAAAATTATCACCTTTTAAAAATTTTTCAAAACATATGTCAACCAAGGGTAATTAATCATATTAGAAAATAATCCTTTGATGAAAACTGTCACTTAAATCTTAGGAAAATTCATATTATATCACTAAAAATTATTAACAGAATATGTGGAAGCATATTTGAATTTGTAATGTTAGCCTTGCGATTTGTCTTCTAGATCAACAAGTTTTCCTACAGAATCCTTTATATATATATATATATATATATGTCTCTGATGATAAGATGTCAGAAACTAATAGAATGATACTTATGATCTGGAGCCATAACCACTTATATAGATATTTTTTTTTTTCTGTTATCTTTAGTATTTTTATTTCAACCCATTATAGAAATAAAAATTACCTTTAAATATCTATACGTTAAGGGCCCACACTCTATCAGATACATGAAAGGTCAAATTATCTCAAACATTAATGGATCACTTTTAATTGGGTTTAACCTTATATGATAGTTTGCAACACATAATTATTCATAAACAAGCCTAACATTAGATGAAGAACCCAACAATCTCCCATTTAGGCTATATGTGTAATCTTATAATCGTGTTTTGCAAAAATAACTATATGAGCTCAATCTTACTATCATTATTGAAATGTATTTATAACTAATCTGTTCCATCAATCATATCAACATAGGATCAAAGTGGCATTTGTTACTACTGTCATAGCTCGACTCATTAATGGTCACTACACCAATACAATTGAATGACATGAATTATAGTGTGGATGTGTAGCATGGAAATCTTACACAATGTGATCCTAACATGCGTTATATTCACTTTAAACCTTAATGAGATCAATCATGCCAAAATTAGGGTGTGGACAAACCAAAAACTAATTTCTTCTGAAAATAACAACAAATATCCATAACCAAAATAACTGACAAATGTTTACAATAAAAGAAAATGTAAAATCAGAAACTCCTGCTAAAATTGAATATCTTATAATAATGCGACACCCATACGAGTAGTGTGTTCATGATAAATTTTGGGTGGCAATCCCTTAGTAAACGAATCCGCAATTATGAAGTTTGTACCGAAGTGCTCTATAGACAAGTATTTAGTTTGAACTTTTTCTTTAACAACTAGGAATTTCATATCTATAAGCTTTGGTTTTGTCAAGCTCCTGTTGTTATTGAAATATAAGACTGTTGATTTATTGTCACAAAATAACTTGAGTGGTATATCAATACCATTTACAATGCATAGTCCTGTGATAAAATTTCATAGACATATTCCATTAGTGGATGTTTCATAATATATGCCATTGTAGAAGAGGCTATGAGAGACTGTTTAGCACTTTTCCAAGAGACAACAGCCCCAGCTAGTAGATAGATGTAGCCCGACGTGGACTTTATACTATCTTGGCATCTAGAAAAATCAAAATGAATATACCCAATGATCTCAAGCTAATTTGACCTGCGATATGTGAGCATGTAGTGTTTCGTTCTCTATAAGTATTGTAAGACTTGTTTGGTTGCTTTCCTGTGGTCTACTCATGGATTACTTAAATATGTGCTAAAATTATTAATAGACATATAGATACACTGGGATCACTGTTGGAGTATTCTATGACTATCATAAAAGAGCTATAATGAAAGGTTCTCAAGAGATATGACATGCAAGATTGCAAATGAGGTGATACTCCTGTGGCTAAGGGGTATAAGTTTAGTATCAATCGGTGCCTTAAGAATGATTTTGAGGAAAAAAAAATGTAAAAGATTTCTTATGCACCAGTTATTGGAAGTATGATGTATGTTCATGTTTGTATGCAACCAAATATTGTGTATGTTACTTAGATTTTGACACATATTTAAGTAATCTAGGAGTAGACCACAGGAAAGCAACCAAGTAGGTCTTACAATATCTTTTAACCATCATTAAATTTCTATTTATATGCCTATTACTATGATCTTTCCTTTCAAAATTATTAAATAGAAATTTCTTAGTTTTATGTAATAAGCCTATATCGTTGTTAGTAAGAAAAATGTCATTAATATACAAAACCAAAAAATATACTTTCTCTTATAGAACGCAATTATCGACCAATTCATCTCAAAATTAAATGGGATGATTGCTTGATCAAACTTGAAATATCATTATCGAGATGCTTTCTTGAGTCCATAAATGGATTTCTTAAATTTGCAAACTCTATTTTTTGAGTCTCCTGACATAAATTTTTTTGGTTGCACCATATAGATCATCTCATCAATATTACCATTTAGAAATGCTGTCTTTAAATCCATTTAACTAGTTGAAGATTGAAATATGTCACCGATGCCATTATCATCCTAAAAGAGTCTTTCAAAAAAACCAGAGAGAAAATCTCTTTGTAATCGATGCCTTCTTTCTGTGTAAAGCTTTTGACGGCAAGATGCACCTTGTACCTCTTGAGATCGCCTTTTGAATCCCTTTTGGTCTCAAATACCTATTTGCAACCAATATGTTTCATGTTTTCTAGCAATGGGACAAGATCCCATACGTCATTGTCTTTTATAAACTTCATTTCCTTATTCATGACATTAATCTACTTATAAGATTGTTAGAACTTTGCATAGCTTGATGAAAATTGATTGAATCATCTTCCATCATTCCAATGTCCACTTAATGTTCTTAGAGAAATATAATATAGTCATTTGGCACTACATACTCTTTAGTAGCATAAGTTCTTCAGGTGGTAGAGTTTGTTCCTCAGGAATAATTTCTTGTATGAGAGGTTTTCAAATATCGTCTTGGTTTATTGTGTCTTTTACAAGATCAAGAATGAGATCCTGATCAATCCCAATAAATATTCGAATATCAATATATTTTTCTTTAAAGACAAAGTTTCTAGTTGTATCCCTCCCCCTTTCTCCCTCTCTGAAACTCGACATCTACAAAGAACTGAGCATTTCCCGACTTGAAAATTGACTCAATAGTAGGATTATAAAACTTGTAACTCTTAGGCCTTTTAGAGTATCCAATAAAATAACAACTTACCGTACTTGAGTCTAATTTCTTTTCATTAGGCCCATAAGCCTTGCCTGAGCTAGACATCACAAAAATACTAGTGCTTTAGACTAGGTTTTTTATCTATCCAAAGTTCGTAAAGGGTTTTGGTTGTCACTTTTGTTGGGACATTCTTAAAGAGATATGCTGCAATCTTAAGTGCTTTTTTTTGGTGTGATTCTAGTAAAGAAGAATGACAAATCATACTCTTTTCCATATCCTTAAGCATCTTGTTTCATCTTTCAGTAACACCATATTGTGGTGAACTCGGCATAATATATTGTGAGACAATACCACATTCTACTATAAACTTAGCAAATGATCCTAGATATTGTTCACATAAACTATCATATCTGCTATGGTACTCGCCACCATGGTTAGGTATAATGTTTCTGATTCTTTCACTGAGTTGATTTTTAACTTCCACCTTAAAATTTTTTAATACGTTCAACAACTGTGACTTTTAATGGAGGGGATATATATAGCCATATCAAGAAAAATGGTCTATAAACGTTATAAAATATTGTTGCACATTTTAAGTAACCCTAGAGAATAATCCACAAATATCTATATGTGAGTTCTAAGACGTCCAAAGTGTTGTTATCTTCAAATCTCCTTTTATTGGATTGTTTCCCTTTTATACAACTAACATAAATATCAAAATCTTTAAAATCTATGGGATTGAGAATTTTTTATAACACAAGTCTTTCTATTCTCTGTCTAGAGATATGGACCAATATATTATGCGATAATGCAGTCAAATTATTGTTGGTTAATTTTCTCATTAAACGTCGTGTATTGAATTACAAGGATTCATTATATCATTGTATGTATCCCATATTTTAAAATTAAAAACATTAATTTGTGTTCAGTAGTACTCTTCTTAGAAACAATTTTTACTAAAAATTTAAGCTATAAATTAAAAACAATAATTTGTGTTTTGTAGTACCATTCTTAGAAAACAGTAAGCCATAAATTGAAAACAGTAATTCTTAGTACCATTTTTAGCTATAAATTTAAAACAGCAATTTTTGTTTGGTAGTACGATTCTTAGAAACATTTTTTACTAAAACTTTAAGCCATAAATTGAAAACAATAATTTGTGTTTGGTACTCGGTATTACCATTTTCAGAAATATTTTTTACTAAAAATTTAAGCAATTTTTATAGTTAAAAGGTAAACATTGAAGCCATACTTATAGTTAAAAAAATAATTGTCTAACTAACACTTACACAAATATATCATAAATAATTTATTATTAGCATTAATAAAAAAAAAATTCTACTACAAACTAATCAATTCAAACTAAGACCAAACTCTTGTAAAATTTTTTAACTCATTCTTTAGCACAACAAAATCTAATAAATAGAGATAGAGCAGAAGCACAACAGTAGAGATAAAGTTGTAGCAGTTGTAGTAGAAATGGAGCAATAGTAGAGACAAAGCAACAACAAAAAAAAGGTGTAAAACATGAGCTAATTTTTTGGCACTGAGAGAGAGAGTGTGTGACACGACTCAAAAGTGTTATTACTCCTAAGTATAAGAGTGTCTAGTTATAATATAAATTCGTGAGTTCGAGTTTGAACCACAAGAAATTTAAAATCTAATAGTCAATTTATTAAACTAAGAAAATTTAATGCAGGAAAAGAAATTAATCTAAATCAATATAAAAATATGCTAAGGTTATAGGATCCACTCTAAGATTTCAAATTATAGTTATAACACTCTCTCAAATTGTGTATTTTTCATTTCTTTTACCAATTAATTATTATGCCATTTAATTTTTAACTAACCATTAGTGTGATAAATATGGGACTAAGTACTTAATGTGCTACAATTATATTGAAGTGTCGACATTATGTAAAAATACCATATAAATTTTAAGAGATTTGTATTTATAAATTAAAATGACATAAAAGAAACCAGTAAGGAAGAAAAATATAAATAAATAAAATAAATTTTAAGATTCACTTGAGAGAGTAATTAACTCAAAAATTTGAATAATTGAGCTTCACCTTTCACCTTAGCTTAGAAAATTTAGTCACTCATATTGGAAAACAAAACACTCATTTTATTTAACAAATTTCTAAAATCTATTACACGAAGATTGATTAAACAAAAAATTAAGAAAAAAGAAAGAAGGAATTCCTCAGCTTTCTCTCGTTCTCTCCTTCCCAACTCCCCCCCTTATGCCTGCATCTCCTTGCCTTTTATAGACAAGGAATGCATCCTCCTTTATTTATTTTATTTTATTTTTATAATACATATATACGTTGAGAAGTGTGATGATCAGGTGGCCAAATGGCCACTTGACCATCACGGGCATCTTTCACTCTTTTCTCTTTTTTTATTTTTTATTTTTTTTGAAATATATATATATTTTTATTAATTACATCTATTTAATAATGCATTTCAAATTGCTCCAATAATTCTTCTTTGTTCTCACTTCTAGTTCCAACTCTTTTTTATTCTTGAAATATATCTATAATATAAAATTAAAATAAAATTAACATATTATAAATTAATTTAACATAAAAAATATTTTGGAAAATGTTAAGATAATTTAGGAATAATGAGTGCATTAATTGACACAATAAGTGAAAATTGATAATTTTATCCTTATTAAATGTACACTTTTTAATATCAATCAGAGAGCTATGAGTTTAGATTATAATAAAGGGATAAGATTTAGTTGTGAGAAGAAAGATTTTGTTTCGTGATTTATTTTAGAGTTTAGTTTGCAATTCACTTAAATCGCATTAGACACGTTCTCGGTTTTATAACTATAAAAAAGAATTTATATTATTTGTTTTTTGAATCTGTTTCGCCAAACATATATTACACATGTACTCTCAAAGTGAAAATGAAAACAATGCCAAAAAAAGGGTGCTAGCAAGCCATAAGTCTTTTGCATTATTGTTACTTCAAAGGACCAAAATACCTTTAAGTTACAACTAATAGTTGCCAAATAATAGTCTAGTATGTTTGTTATTGACGGTAATGCTAGTTGGAGGTGTTGGTATCTTGAAGTGCCAACAATATCCGTTTAGGCATTCATGTTTTCTCAAATTAACATGTTTATTTAATTTTCTTTCTATTTTGTTTTATTTTTCATTGTTTACAATTTTTACTTGTAGCATTTCAGTGATTAATGGTTAAACTTTAGGAGCAATCATTTCAAGTTTTGGTGTACAAATCAAAAGCATAAACTACTATATGTATGATTCCTCAATTTCAACTAATTTATAATGTATCTTGTCGGTTTTTCTAAATTTGGTATCGGCATCATCACAAGTATATCTATGATATGTACAATAAAAAATATAATGAAACTAATTTAAATTGATTTTATTGCATTGCAATTTAAATTTCTACTCATTAATATGGATGACATATTTATCCTTTACTTATATTTGTAAAAAAAATCTACTAGTATTTGTAAATAGGAGGGACTATACGTAGGGTTGGCAATTTATTGGGTCGGGGTTGGGTTAAACCAAGACTGAGCCCGACCCTATAACACAAGTTAAGGGCCCTAGGCATACAAAAGCCCTATTGTTTCACTTTAGGGTCGGGTCTGACCCGACCTTAAAAGGGTCAGGTTCGGGCTCTAAAAAAGCCCGAGCCTTATCAATTTTTTTTTAAATTTTTTGATATTCAAATAATTTAAATTTAAATCCCCTAATACATTAAAATTTAAAAAATTTTGAAACTAGTTTAAAGTAACATAAATATAAAAATTGCTCTACTCAACATCTTAACCATAAATTATATAAATAACTAAATGTAAATAAAAAGTTCATCAATTAACACACAATTTAATTCCATAATCTAACCAAAGAGTTCATCAATTTAACAAATAGAATAAAAACACACAACTCAATACCACAAGTCCATAATTTAAACAATGAGTTCATTAGTTCATTGGTTTAACAAGCTACAATTCATAACCCAACATTAAAAAAAAAAAATTGCGGGCCACATTTTTCTTCATTCACAAATTCTTCCGGTAACAATTTCATTTTCAAGAATTTTACCTTTAAAAAAAAGAAAAAAGTGTGAAAACATTTTAAGTATATAAAATTGTTACTAAACCAATTATTTAAATATATTGTATATTATTTGTATTTAAATATATTGCTTAAAATTGTATAATAGTTAAGGTCGGGTCGGGTCGGATAGGGTTATATAAAGCCCTAACCCTGACCCTAATTTAATAGGGCCTTTATTTTGAAGCCCTAACCCTATTTTTTGACCCTTAAATTCGGGTCAAAGCCCTTAAAATTCGGATCGGGCTAATTGGGCCAAAAATCGGGTCGGGCTTTTATGCCATCCCTAACTATACGAGTCTTAAAATTACGGGACTCGGACTCCTGCCTTAATTTTTCTTAAGAGGTTGCTTTTGATTTTAGGCTATGACCTAAATGGCATTTTCCTCATCTTTTAAAACTTTTGCTCCAAGAGTTTGCTAAAATAGTTAAGTAATACTACTTATCAATTTTTTATATATAAAATATAATTTTTATAGACATTAAATTTTATTGAAAAAGAAGAAGATGAAGAATCCTAATCCAATTTCATGCATAGGTTATAGCCTATAATCAATTAATTAATTCAACATGTAATCTATCTCTTATTTTTCCAGGTAATTTATGACACGACTAAAAAATATTTACTTACCTCGCAAGATAAAGAGTTGCCTCCATGATAATATACCTTTGTCTATATCGAATTCATGTAGAAAATTAATTTTTTATTTTAATTTATCTAAGAAATGAAAATAGAATTTAAATATATGAACTTAATTTAAGAGAAACTATAAAATTAAATTAGTTAGGGTAATAGATCCACCCTTAGTAATATATACAATTTAATAAATTCTTTGTATTTTTATTTTATTGCCCAAAAAATTAATTGTATAAATTATAATTATTTTCCCATTAATTTTATTATGAATTAAGTATTCAGTGTGCTAAAATTTAACTTGTCCACTATAAATCAAAATACCATTTTACCATATTTTATATTAAGATATAAAGTATTTATTATGTCAAACTCCCAAGTTTGCCTACAATAAATCAAAATTACAAAATATAAATATGGATAAAATTAGATAGAAATAATTTAATTTATATAATTAAAATATAATTTTATTAAATCATATTGTTTTACTAAGAGTTTCACCTTACCCTAACTATTAGTATTTAACTAAGCATAAATGAAATAAAAGTAGTTATTAAAATAAAATTATACATAATTAAAAAAAGGTACTTGAAAATTGGAAATAAAACTAATTTTATTTATTAAAAATATATTACAAAATATTCCCCCCTCCCTTTCCATTTATACTAATTTATAATCAATCCACACCATACACATAAATAAAGCCAATTATATCATGGCCATATATTTGTTCTAGTCACTAAACATAAACTTAAACTCAATCCACTCAAGCATACCCAACTCATTCCACTAACAATTACCGCACTTAACATAGTAAAAACTTATAGTTTCATAATTACCATACTTAATGTTGTAGAAACTTATAATTTCACAACAAAAGTCGCGGATCCTCCTTGACAATTACCTAACTTCTTGGACCTCTGCAATCCAAATTTGACATCCGTTCACTTATTTGGAGCCTCAAATTGCATGAAATTATTATTTTTACCTAATAAACATATAAAAATAACAGGATCAAATATTTAGAAACATAATTAGAAATTCACAACATGTTATATAATTACAAATGTAAATTATAATATAAGCACATAATAACATTTTTACCCCTTAATGAACATATAATTTTTAACACCAATCAATTGGTCTTCTAATATTAGCAATAAATCTTCCTAAAAAATAATTAGCATACTCATAAAAAATGTTAAGCTGAAGGAATTAATTATTGTGCCACATTATTACTAGTAATAAAATAAGTTAGAGGAATAATTAGAGAATATTATGAAGAACAAAAACATAGGCATCAAATAAAATTACAATTTAGAAAAACATGTATAGAAATATATGAAACACCTACCTCAAGATGTAATTACGCTAGCTATTCTAACCATGATAAACATAAGAAACATAAAAAATGATACAGGAAATATAAGCAACCATATAGACAAAATTAAGGCTGGGCACTAGACAGTATGCTTAAGTTTAGACAAAAAATCAAATCGAACTAAAACCAATCGGTCCTCTTAAATTAGAATTGAATGCAAACTGAAATTTCAGTTCTAAACTTCGATTTGGTTCGGGTTAGTTTGGCTCTATTTGGTTTCTAGTTTACAATTTTTACATGTATCAACATTAGATATAATATAATAAAATTAAGCAAAATAATAAAAACCCAAGACAAATTATAAATTGACAAAAAAATTATAATATTTTTTTCATTCTTAAAATAATAATAACAAACCAAAAATCTCATGGGTTTCAAATCACCATTTCCCCAACAACCAATCAAGGCCTACACATGGGGTTTCAATATTACTATTTTTAATGACCAAACAAGGCCTTCAAAATCACCATTTTTCTAACAAACAAACTAGGCCAACACATGGGTGTCTAGCAACTCAGCAATAGCAACAAATACAATACACCAAAAGCGAAAGTTGGCAACATAAAAAAATACAACACACTAAAAGCTAGCAAGTCGGCAACAACAACAAATACCAAAAAAAGAAAAAACCAAAATAAAAAAATAAAAATTTAATACTGTTATTGCACTCAAACAAAGAAATAGATCTAGATCTATAACACTTGTTGAGAGAGAAACAAGATAAAACTAAGAATTCTTGTGTGGTGGCAGATGGCCTGCGACGATTGTGATTGAAGGATGGTTGTTGTGGGGTTATGATGATCAATTGATGGCTAATAGGCAGCTGTGCTAAGGGTTGACCATGATTATGTAGTGTGAGAGGTGCGACTGTCGGCTGTGTCTATGGTGTCAGACAACAATAGTATATGTTTTCTTAGTGAATATATTAGTAAATCATAATAGCTCAGAGACAGAATCAAGTAAATATTTTAGAAATTTAATCATTATTTTTTGGTAAAAATTGAACAATCTGTTGTAAAAAAATTTGAATAAGGATATAGAGAAACAAACAAAGATAAATTCTTTTGTAATAAATGTAAAGATAAACAACATGATGATAAAATAGTAGAAATAAAAAGAGTAGGAAGTGACTTGTTAAACATACATGTAGAATTATTATTTAAAAAAAAAATTGTTTATACTAAAGTAATGATAGACACATGAGCTAATAAATGTATTATACACAATAATTTAGTTCCAATGGGAAATAAGAATAAATTAAGAAGTCTAGTAAAGATTAGACTATTTAACAGAGAGTTAATGAAAATAAGATAATGTTTAAATAATATACCTACTAGAATAAATGGAAAACACACATGTTTTAGCCAAAATTTCACTAGGATTCAATTCAAACTGTTAAGTGGTGGTCTCATTGAAAGTAGGTCAAATCCAATCAAAATAAATAAAAAATTATAATTTTAGGGGAGAATGGGACTAAGTTTGGGTTTAGGTTATTTTCTGATGTTTGAGGCAAGAGATATAGTTAAGGTGACATGAGAGGTGAGCTTCGGTGTTCTAAGTTTGGAATATTATGGCGAGCTCATAAAGCTCATGGGAGTTAATTTAGGGAGTTAATTTAGGGATTTGCCATAAGGAGCTCAAGAGAGCTATTTTAGGATAGCTTTAAAGAGCTTATTCGGTTAACTCTATAGAGCTTGTAGGATAACTCATGTGAATTCATATAAGAAATAGATCAGAACAACTAAACCATCATAATAAGTAGAAAATAAGCATAAACAATAAAGAACACATAAGATTTTACATGGTTTGGCCCTTTGGCCTACGCCAATGGTAATAGCTCATCTTCAATCTAATATATAAATAAAGTACGTATTACATGATTTACTTTACAATATCAACAAAATCTTCTTAAAGTTTGTTTTTTGTGGATAATAATATGAGGGAGATGAGGGTCGTATAGATATTAGAGTGTTTTCTAAGAGAAGAATAATGGTAGAGCTTATTTAAGAGCTGAGATGACCAAGATCTTCCATGGAGGTATAAAAATGGAGGGAAAAGAAGATGAAGCAGCCTATAAAGAAATCAGATCTAGAAAAATTTCCCCAAAGGTTGGATAGACCAAAAGGATATAGAGTGCTAGAGATGGAGAAAGCCCTCAAGATTGAGCCTATAGAGCTTATGTAAGAGTGTTCCTGAAGGTATTTTGATAATTTTGGAATAGGTGGCACTCATTTAATGGGGACCCCTCTTAGGCGATGTTATTTGAGTAATTTACCTTGTGATCCATTGATGGTTACATCCATGAGCTTGGGAGGGAGAAAATCTCTAGCCATCCTTTTGCCTTTGTAACTGTATATGTGGCAATCTCCCAACCATGTGGTCTTGTTGCTTTTCTGGTGGTATTAAAAAAACAGCTGACATGGCCATTTTTCATTGCTTAGCTAGAGAATACTATATTATTATTCTTTTAAAAAATCAATGTTTGTACAACCTAAACTTAAAACACACATTTTGCTTTATGAAAAGAAGTCAATAGCAATTGAAAAGAAATAATATTGCATATTTTGATTCATTATTAGAAGAATACAATACAATTAAAAAGGAAAGCAAGCTAGAAAGCAATAAAAAACTACATAGCTATTAACCTATATGGCTATACAGTCTTTTCGATTATGATGATAACAAACCACGTATCAAGGGTAAAATAAGAAATAAACATATTCTTATGAATTGTTTTTAAACTAGAAAATAAATGAATGTATGATTAATGCACTTAAAATGCTTTCATTGTATTTTCTAGAAAAATTCTTTTAAGTGGATATATAATCTTATGAAATGTGTTATTCTTAAAAATGTGTATTGTTTTTAATCCTAAAGATAAGCTTGTTTAATTTTCGTAAAAGTTTTGGGATAAAATTTCATTATTGTGTAAAACAAAAAATCGTTAGATTGAAGCAGCAAACCGATTGCATCTAAATAACTCTCGAGAATCAAGTGATAAATCAACATGCTTAAAACAGCAAACCGACTGCATCTAAACGACTCTCTAGAATCAAACGATAAACCGATAGACTTGAAGTAGCAAACCGATTACATTCTAGCATCAAATAGTAAACCGACAGACTTGAAGCGGCAAGTCAATTATATCTAAATAACTCTCTAGCATCAAACAGTAAATTGATGGACTTGAAGTAGCAAACTGATTGCACCTGGATGACTTTTTGGAATCAAAGGGCAAATCGACATCTCACAAGTGGCAAACCAATTAAGCTAAAAATTAGAATTTAGCCATAATGATAGCTTGTCACATAAACAAACGGCAAACCGTTTCCTTGTAAGTCAATAATGACTACTTTTATTAATCAATTTGTAAATAGTTGAGTTTAAAACAAGAATTTTTGGTAATTTTTATCGAAGTTTAAAAAAGTCTTGAGCTTTTACTTGCTTATACACATTCATTGATTTATATTTGAGCCATCATTTGTAAATATATACTTGTGATAGTGCAAAATTGAGTGATTGTAAGTGTAAGAATACAATTAGTGAAAGAGGTATGAGATCATCTCTATTAGTAAAAGTTTATTGACACCTTAGAAATTAACTGTAAACTTCTTGAAACCTTGGATTGTAAGACTTAGATAGCAAAATCCTCAAGCTCAGTTTGCTTGGTGGCATGGATGTAGGTGGGTTTTGCTGAACCACGTAAAAATTTTGTATCTGCTTTCTTCTCCTTTATCTCTTTAAACTTATTCATTATTATATTTACTGTAATTGAATCTTTTAAGGTATTAGTTTAAATGGTTTTGTGATTTTATTTTTTTATTTTTGTTAAAAAAAAACCCAATTCACCCTCTTTTAGGTAATTTAGCTATAATTTCATTTAGTACTAGATCGAGGTTCTCTTGTTAGGACTTAGCTGTCTAGAGTTAAAGATCCAGAGCAACCCAAAATAGCTCAACCTTCATGGACAATTGTTGAGAGTTAGAAAGTGTATATTTATAAAGGAGAAAATCGTCATTTTACACTTCAAGTCTCACTAACATCACTACTTTTATGTATTTAAGTCTCTTGTGATTTAATTATGTGTATTGTATTATAATTAAGTATTCTATGTATTTTAAGGACATCATGATCATTTTACAATGAACAAGAGATCAGACAGCAAAACGAACATAATTTTTGAATTCAGGACAGTCGAAAACCTTAGGAGGAGTATAAAAGGAAATGTCACTGTTCACATGTGCGGTATTGTCCATGTTACTGTTTACGATACTGTTCACATACACGGGATGATGACGTAGCATTAACCGATGGCGTAGCATTGACTGATGAGGTGTCACCATCCTATTGGACTAAAATTCTTCTGTACTATTGATCGGTGATGTGGTAGTATGTTAGTGGACTAAAAACTGTGCGTAAGGTACATGCATATGCATAGAATTATTTATCACCAAACCGTGTCACTATTCAAGCCGCCTCACTGTTCATATCGTGTCACTATTCAAATCAGGTCGTCAAACCGCGTACTGTTGACATGTGGTGCAATCCTGAGCATCTAAATTATTTTTAATCCGATAGCCATGATTTACTCAGTATATCTATAAAAATGGGGCTCCCCCCTAATTTAGAGACCCCTAGTTTCATTTTTTAGCTCCATTTTCCTTAATTCTTTTTTCATCTTGTATTTTCTACGTACTTTAAATAAATTTCTATTTTACCCCTAGTTCAATTATGAGTAGCTAATTTTCTTTCAAGTTTGGGTTGAAGGTGAAGTCTCAACATGTTCCATGGGCTTAATTTATAAATTTACTTTCTTTTCCCCTCTAATAATTGTAGATGTTTTGACTTTTCATCGGCAAATAATAATAATCTTGTCTAGATATCGCATTGGTGTAACCAGCTCCCTATTACAAGGTTATTACTATTTGACACGATAAGCCGTTAGTACCATATTTATTTGAGTATGGCTTATGAGGAATGGAAATCCCCCTCATGATTTAATTGGCACTAATAAGGAACATTTAGCCCATGGAACATGTTGATGTAAATCCAGATACCCAAGCGCTTTAATTATAATAGTTTCCACTTTAATTTAATTCCGCCATTTCAATTTAAATTCTAGGATAGTCTAAATTACTTTCATCACAAATCTAATCACCCATTTAGAAAATTAATTCTATACATAATTAAAATTCACCTCCTTGTGGGATCGACTCTCAACACCATTGATTTATTCTATAATAGATTCGTGTACTTGCGAGTCCAATAAAATTTGCACAACAAGTTTTTGGCGTCGTTGCCAGGGAGGTAAGTTATTTAATTTGTAGAACTAATTTTTGTAAATTATAATAATAATTATTATTTTTAGTTGTTTCCTTGTAATTTTTTATTAAAAAAGTGTATATACATTTTGAGGTAAGTGTTTCTTTTCTTTTTCTCTACTTCAAATTTTTGTAATTTAATTTTCAAGTTATTTTTCTTTGTAATTTTTCGTTTAACTTGGTAATTTATTGCCTTATTTTAATTTTAGTTAATTTATTTCATGTATTTTTTATAGCACTTGAGTATGTTTTTATAGTAAAGTTGTAACAACGTGACAAGGTTAGTATCCTATTTTCTCCCTCTTATTTATTTTTATTATATTTGTTCGCATTGTTTTTGTGTTCTTTGCAAGCATGGTCGAAGGTCATTGTTACCGAATCTTGAGCCTATAGATCTTGAACTAGAAAAAACACTTCGCATACACAAACATCTTACAATAAAAAATAAAAGTTGAAATGGATTTGCAACACCAACAACCAGAACCACATGAGAGGCCATTTAAGGACTACTTCAATCCCTTAGCTAACTTGAGCAATCATGTATAAGATACTGAAATGTAACTGTTAAAAGTTTTGAGATAAAACTTATGCTGCGTTTACTTACCGGATTGGGGAATCGGAATCCGGAATCGGAATGATTGACGCGTTTACTTCGCAAAAATAAGAGAGGAATCGGAATGGGAATGGCAGGACCCACATATATTTGGGAATGGGGAATGAGAACTTGATTCCCATGGGGGGAGGTGGGAATCAAGTTCCCATTCCTTGAACTACCCATTTTGCCCTCCCCCAAAACAAAAAATACCTATTTTGTCCTAAGTTATAATTAATTAATATATTATTATAATTAATTAATTATTATGATTAATTAATATATTATTAACTATAATTATTAATAATTATAGTTCTTGAATAAATAATCATAATAATTAATATATTATTAATATTATTACAATAATTAATACATTATTATTTTAATTAATTAATTAATATATTAATATAATAATTATTATAATTAATTCATATATTATTAATTAATTAATATATTATTATAATAATTATTATAATTAATTCATATATTATTAATTAATTCATATAATTATTACTTTTAATTAATATATTAACATATTATTAACAATAATTATTAATAATTATAATTTTTGAATAAATAATCACAATAATTAATTTATTGTTATTGTTATTATAATTAATTAATATACTGTTATAATAATTACTAATATAATAATTATAATTAATTCATATATTCTAATTAATTAAATAATTTAATTATTACTATTAAATAATATAATAATATATTATTTAACAACAATATATTAATAATTATAGTTCTCAAGTAAATAATCACAATAATTAATATATTATTATTTTAATTAATTAATTAATATATTATTATAATAATAATTATTATAATTATTATAATTAATTCATATATAATTAATTAATATAATTATTACTATTAAATAATATAATAATATATTATTAACAATAATATATTAATAATTTTAGTTCTCGATTAAATAATCACAATAATTAATACATTATTATTTTAATTAATTTATTTATATATTATTATAATTATAATTATTATAATTAATTCATATATTATAATTAATTAATATAATTATTACTATTAAATAATATAATAATATATTATTAACAATAATATATTAATAATTATAGTTCTCGATTAAATAATCATAATAATTAATACATTGTTATTTTAATTAATTAATTAATATATTATTATAATTATTATTATAATTAATTCATATGTTATTATTAATTAAGTAATATAATTATTACTACTAATTAATATATTAATACATTTTTAACAATAATTATTCATAATTATAATTTTTGAATGAATAATCACAATAATTAATATATTATTATAATTAATTAATTAATATTAATATTATTAGTTAATATAGTTTTATAATAATTGTTAATATAATTATAATAATTAATTAATAAAATTTTACAATTAATTAATATATTACTTAATAATAATAATTATGACAATAATCCATTAAGTACTTTTTAATAATTTGTTACAATCCAGCTCATTCCGATTCCGATTCCTACAGTTTAAGTAAACAACTTAATTTGATTCTCATTCCCTATTCCGATTCCAGCTCATTCCGATTCCTGTCCATTCCGATTCCAGCCCATTCCAATTCCAGTTTAGTAAACGTAGCATTAGTGTGTTAAATTGTCTCCCAACATTCTATGGCTTAGAAAATGAGGACCCATATAATAATCTGAATGATTTTCATGCTATTTGTCAAACTTTTAAATACGAGATTTTTCAGATGATAATGTTAAACTTAGATTATTCTCATTTTCTTTAAAGGATAGAGCTCGTTCATGGTTCAATACATTGCCTACTAATAGTATTATAACATGGGAACAAATGGTAACAAAATTTTTAACTATAAATTTTCTAGTGTATAAAACTAATGATATTCGCAAAGAAATCTCAGAGTTTACCTTGAGAGAAAATGAGCAGTTTTTCGAAGCATGAGAGCGATTCAATGAGCTACTTTTAAAGTTTCCACATCATGGGTACAAGAAATGACACAAATGTCAATACTTTTTGGAGGGATTATTACTGCATGTGCAAGAATAGCTAATGGCAACAAGTGGAAGAGTGCTAATGTCAAAAAGTGCATCAGAGATTTGGGATTTCTTCCAGCCACAATCGGATAATTCCCAGCAGTAAAGTTGATTACTTATAAATACTAAAAGAATTAAAGGAGTAAATGAGGTTCACATTGGCGTGTCAAGTTTGGAAATTAAAGAGGTCAAAAAGATGGTTGAAGGTCTTTCCCGACAAATAGTATCATTAACGACTGCTAAATCAGCAGAGCCACATGACCATGACTCATACTCAGACCAATCCAATGTCTTAGGTGTAATGAGAAAGCCATCAAACTACAACTCTTACTCTAATACATACGATCCTAGATGGAGAGACCACTCCAATTTTTCATGGTCTTAAGAGTTTCAACAGAATGGACCAACAACTCCACCTCCACCAATGCAACTAATTCTTCAAATTTCTGAGGCCTTCCAGCCACTATTTAGACCATACAATCAGAACCTAAACCACTCTCAACCCAGACCATGGGAGGATACATTCCAGAATTTCAAGAATCTTACTTATACTACTATCAAGCAACAAAACCACACCATTAATGAACCACGAAATGAAATGAGAGCAAGCTTCAACTCACAAACCCAATCCATTTCAAACCTCGAGAAAATAGTGGGACAACTTGCTTCTTCAGTTCAAACTTTGGCAATGGATGTTGAGAAAGGCAAATTCCCAAGTCAACTAGTGCCTAATCCTTAAGGAGTGCATGAAGCAAGTACTAGCTCACCACAGCAGCATGGAGAAGTCAAAGCCGTCATGACCTTGCGAAAAGGGAAAAAAGTCGACAACAAGATAGAGATGCTAGTGACCAAAACAACTCAGATCGTACCTGTAAATGCTGAGGACTCATCATCAGAGGAGAAAGAAGAAACCAACCCACGAGAATACGTTCCTAAAGGAAAGAAGGGAAAATTTACAGGTGAGATTTTTAAAATCTTCAAATAGGTAAGTGTTAACATCTCTTTACTTGATGCTATAAAACAAGTGCCATCTTATGCCAAGTTTCTTAAAGACCTTTGTACTAAAATGAGAAACATCCATATTCAAAATAAGACATTTTTAACAGAAAACGTTAGTTCTATACTCCAACATAAAATGCCTTTAAAATACAAAGATCCAAACTCCCCCACTATCTCATATAGCATAGGGAACCATACAATTGAGAATGTTTTGTTGGATTTAGGAGCTAGTGTAAATCTATTGCCTTACTCAGTATTTGTGAAACTTGGACTGGGAGAATTACATCGAACTCCAGTGGTATTATAGCTGACAGATTGGTCCACAAAATTACCTCGTGGTATTGTGGAGGACGTGCTTATTTAGGTAGACAAGTTTTATTTTCTTATTGATTTCATTGTAATTAACACTCAACCCGTCCTTATGCAATCTACTTACTAAGGATGCACCTTTTGTCTTTGATGATTCATGTCTTGTGGTATTTGAAAAACTAAAGCAGTTGTTGACATAATCACCCATCATTCAGCCCCCAAACTGGAACTTACCTTTTGACCTTATGTGTGATGCATCTAATTATGTAGTAGGAACAATTTTAGGACAAAGAGTTGATTGAATTTCCCATGTTATTTACTATGCTAGTATGATATTGAATGTTGCACAGTTAAACTATTCAACTACTGAAAAAAAAAATGCTAGCAGTAGTGTTTGCATTAGAGAAATTTCGATCTTATCTCATTGGTTGTAAAATAATTGTATTCACAGATCATGCTACTCTTAAATATCTTCTTACAAAGAAAGATGCAAAAGCTAGATTAATTCGTTGGGTGTCAAAATGGAGATGAGAGAGATAGTAAGCTATAACATTTTCTGTGCCTTTCTTATCTTTGAATAAGTCATTTCCAGATGAGCAATCGATGAGTGTGAAAGTATTATCATGGTATACTAATATCGTTAATTATCTTGTTATATGTCAACATCCAAAGCATTGAACTAAGCAAGACAAGGCCTTATTTTTTGCAAAAATTAAGATTTTCTTTTGGGATGACCTTTACTTATTCAAGTATTGTGCAGATCAAATTGTCAGACGATGTGTCCCAAAAAATGAATTTCAAAACATTCTTTCATTCTATCATGAACAAGCTTGTGGAGGTCATTTCAACGCTAAGAAAATAGCTACTAAAATTTTACAATGTGGATTCTATTGGCCAACTATATGTCGAGATGCTTACACTTTTTATTCTTCATGTGATA
Organism: Citropsis articulata; assembly: GCA_030449925.1. Lineage (NCBI taxonomy): Eukaryota > Viridiplantae > Streptophyta > Magnoliopsida > Sapindales > Rutaceae > Citropsis > Citropsis articulata. The sequence continues at coordinate 2,213,667 of JASUUH010000212.1, read as the reverse complement.
GGTAACAGCGAACAAGGAGCATAACACAAAGGAATATGATGCCAGTAAACCCAATTTTAGTGGTTGAGATTTTTTATGTATGGAGTATCGACTTTATGGGACCCTTTTCCCCCTCTTTTGGCTATCAATACATATTGGTTGCTGTTGATTACGTTTCGAAATGGGTGGAGAAAATTCTATGTATAACCAATGATCGCAAGGTGGTGATAGAATTTTTAAAAAGCAACATTGTTTCACACTTTGGATTCCCTTGAGCAATAATCAGTGATGGTGGTATCTACTTTTACAATAAATCATTCAAAGCCCTTTTAACAAAGTATTCAATCGCTCACAAAGAGGCGATCCCATATCATCCACAGACCAGTGACAAAGTTGAGATCTTCAATCGAGAAAAAAAGCACATATTAGAAAAGACGGTGAGGACAGACAGAAAAGATTGGTCATTGAGACTCGATGATGCATTATGGGTATATAAAACGACTTTCAAGACCTCGATTGGGATGTTACCCTACAGGCTAGTGTATGAAAAAGCTTGCCACCTACCTATAAAACTCGTACATCGTGCGTACTGGGCCATCAAGAAATTCAACTTTGACATGCAACAAGCTAGCTCAGAAAGAAGATTACAGCTGGCAGAACGTGAAGAAATTTGCAATGATGCATATGAAAATGGCAAGATTTACAATCAGCATATGAAAGTATTCCATGACAAGAAAATTATGAGAAAATCTTTCACTCTAGGTCAGAAAGTACTTTTATTCAATTCTTGCTTGCACTTATTCCCAGGTAAGTTACGTTCTCGATGGTCTGGCCCCATTATTGTTCGCACTGTTTTTCCACATAGGACAATTAAAATTAAGAATCCAAAGAGCGGCGTCACTTTTAAAGTTAATGGTCAAAGATTAAAACCACATCTAGAGTACCAGCCAAATAGAGAGGACACCAAAATAAATTTGAGTGACCCACAAAATTTGAATTGAGATTTTTCTTTCTTTTCGTTGATTTGATTTTTTTCTTTTCTTTATTTTTACTATTCTTTTGCTGATCGAAATTATTTTTACATGAGTATGTTTGTTTAACCATTAAGTTTTCTTTTATCATTTTTAATCATGAGATAGATCATTTTGAACCTTCTTAGACGACTTCAATGTGTAAAATCTCATTTCAAAGGCTAGATACGATTTTTTAAAACACATCGTATTTGGGCTTTGCAACCACAGTTAGTCTCCCGTGTTGAGGATTTAGAAAGCCAACTCAGAGAAATTGAAGGAAGTATCTACGATATCTAATTGGAACTTGAGGTAAATTGAATAAGAGGACAATTGTGAAATTATGTTTTTCTTTTCTTTGTGTGTTTTAGTTTACTTTGGGTGCTTTAGTTTGTCACCCCAGTTAAGTGGCGGATGACGGTACTCCGTGACAATCAAGTCGGTTACTTCAGTTTATCATAATAACTGATATTCTGAGGCGAAAGTATGGACATAAATGAGATTTTAGCAAAGCTTTACAATCGATTACCTTCACTTCCTTAGAATGCCCTCCTTACAATCTATAAAGCTCGGTCCGAACGCATATGATTACTTATAAGGAATAACATTCCTACTAACATCTGTTGGTTAATCGGGGCCAAAGTATGCTTGGCAGGTAAGTTGCCTCCCAAATTTATTGAATACATGCCTGGTGGTGGTAAAGGAAATTATGCCAGAAAACGGCAAGCTTGAAGACTTTTTGTTGCCTGTCATAAGTGTGCCAGAATGATATGCGATAAAAAACCATGTTCTTTAGGAATGATGTTTGATAACAGGGAAGATAATATTCTCTTCATTAGGGATGACTGAATAAAGAGTCATTGGATAATATCCTTTTGTCTCTTGAAACGCATCCCAGTGAATACGTATAAGGAGTAATTCTCTAGTTATTGCCATTATTCCGGAAAGAGCATGCGCGATATAGTCTCAGGAATCTGACTATTGTTGAGTGTTAGAAAGTGTATATTTATAAAGGAGAAAATTGTCATTTTACACTTCAAGTCTCACTAACATTGCTACTTTTATTTATTTAAGTATTTTATTATTTAATTATGTGTGTTTTATTATAATTATGTATTTTATGTATTTTAGGGGCATCACGATCGTTTCATAATGAACGAGTGATCAGACAGCAAAACGGACATCATATTTGAACTAAGGACGGTCGAAAACCTTAGGAGGAGCATAAAAGGAAAAATGTCACTGTTCACATATACGGTATTGTTCATACATACGATCGTTCATGACGACATCGTTTATAAATACACGGTCCGACGTGGCATTGATCGATGACGTGGCATCAACTCGTGACGCGACAAAGATTTGATTGGACAAATTATGTGGCATTGATCGCCATGGCGTTGACCGATGACGTGGTATTGATGATGTGTCACGATCTTATTGGGCTAAATTTCTTATGATCGTGGATCGATGACGTGGCAAGATTTCGGAGCAAAATCGTGTACGGTATATACAAATACATGGGATTATTTATATTCACCGCTATCATCGCATAAATAGTATTATCAGGCAAAACCGGGGTCAAACCGTGTTACTGTACAAACCGTGTTCAAACCGTGTTACTGTTCACATGTTGTCCGTTGACTGTTGACTATTGACTGATGACGTGGTGCAATCCTGAGCGTCCGAGCTGTTTTTAATCCGATGGTCACGATTCACTCAATGTATCTATAAAAAGGGGGCTCCCCCCTAATTTGATACCCCTGAATTCATTTCTAAGCTTAGATTTTTGTAATTCCTTCTCCTTCTTGTATTTTCTATGTATTTTAATAAATTCCCATTTTACCCCTAGTTCAAAAATGAGTAGCTAATTTTCTTTTAAGCTTGGGTTGAAGGTGAAGTCTCAACATGTTCCATGGGCTTAATTTGGTAAATTTACTTTCTCTTCCCCTCTAATATTTGTGGTTGTTTTGACTTTTCGTCGACAAATAATAATAGTCTTGTTCAGATACACCGGTTAAACCAGCACCCTAGTACAAGGTTATTATTATTTGGCACGATAAGCCCTTAGCACCATATTTATTTGAGCGTGGTTCATGAGGTGTGGAATCCCCCCTCATGATTTAATTGGCATTAATAAGAAATATTTAGCCCATGGAGCATGTTGATGCAGATCCGGATACCCAAGTGCTTTATCTCAATAATTTCCAGTTTAATTTATTCTCGCCATTCCCACTTAAATTCTAGCATAGTTTAAATTAATTTTACCACAAATCCAACCACCCATTTAAAGAAAATTAATTCTACACACAATTAAAATCCACTTCCTCGTGGGATCGACACTCGTCACCATTGATCTATTCTACAATAGATTCGTGCGCTTGCAAGTTCAATAAAATTTGCACAACAAGTTTTTGGCGCCGTTGCCGGGGAGGTAAGTATTTTAATTTGTAGAATTAGTTTATATATATATATATATATATATATATATATATTTATTATTATTATTATTTATTTTTAGTTATTTTCTTGTAATTTTATTTTTCTCCTTCTAAAAAAAAAAAAAAAGTGAATATGTATTCTAAGGTTAGAATTTTATTTCTTTTTCTCTTCTTCAAATTTGCGTAATTTAATTTTGTAGCTAATTGTCTTTGTAATTTTTATTTATTTATTTATTTATGTTGTTATCTTTTTTTGTAATTTATTTTAATTTTAGTTAATATTTATTTCACGTAATTTCTTTTTCTTATAGCAATTGAGTGTGTTTTCGTAGTAAAGTTGTAACAACGTGACAAGGTTAGTATCGTAATTTCTCCATCTTCTTTATTTTTATTAGTTTTGTTTGCATTTTTTTTTTGTTTTCATTTCTTTTGTTCTTTGCATGCATGGTCGAAGGTCATTATAACCTAATCTTGAGCCTTTAGACCTTGATTGGAAAAAACACTTTGCACACACAAACACGTTGCATTTAAAAATAAAATTAACATGGATTTGCAAAACCAACCAGAACCACAGGAGAGCCCATTTAAGGATTATTTCAGTCCTTTAGCTAATTTGAGCACATCATGAATAAGGTACCCAAATGTAGCTGCTAGGAGTTTTGAATTAAAACCTAGTGTGCTAAATTGTCTCCCAACATTCTATGGTCTAGAAAATGAGGATCCATATAATCACCTGAATGATTTTCATGCTATTTGTCAAACTTTCAAATATGAGAATTTTTCAGATGATGATGTTAAACTTAGATTATTCCCATTTTCTTTAAAGGATAGAGCTCGTTCATGGTTCAATACATTGCCTGCTAATAGCATAACATCATGGGAACAAATGGTAACAAAATTTTTAAATAAATATTTCGATTCATAAAACAAATGCTATTCGCGAAATTTCAGAATTTCCCAAAGAGGCAATGACAATTTTTGAGCATGGGAGGCGATTCAATGGGCTACTTTGAGACTACCCACATCATGGAGTGCAGAAATAACACCAATGCCAATACTTTTTGGAGGATTATTGCCACATGTGCAAGAATGGCTAATGGCGACGGTGGAGGAGGCTAATGTCGGCGCTTGATTTGGGAATTCTTCGTGACAATCGGATAATTCTAACAGCGGTCGATCCTTATAAATACCGAGGAGAATTAAGGAGTAAATGAGGTTCACGTTGGCGAGTCAAGCTCGAAATTAAAGAAGTCAAAGAGATGGTGGAATGCCTTTCTCGACAAATAGCATCGTTGTGACGGACTCAGCGAACAGCATGACCATGACTCACATTCGGATCGAAACCAATGCCATGAGTCATGAGAAAACCATCAAACTTCAACCCTTACTCCACGCTATAACCCTTGATGGAAAGACCACCCCAATTTTTCATGGTCTCATGATTCCAACAAACGGACCAGCTCCACCTCCACCAATCCAACCCATTCCACTAATTCCTCAAATTTCTCAAGCCTCTCAGCCACCATTTCGACCATACAATCCAAACTCAAACCATTCTCAACCCAAACCATGGGAGAATACATTCCAGAATTTTAAGAATTTTACTAATTCTACAATCGATCAGCAAAACCGCACCATTGATGAACTGCGAAATGAAATGAGATCAGGCTTCAACTCACAAGCCCAATCAATTTCAAACCTCGAGAAAATGGTGGGACAACTTGCTTCTTCAGTTCAAACCTTAGCAATGACTGTTGAGAAAGGCAAATTCCTAAGTCAACCAGTGCCTAACCCTAAAGCAGTGCATGAAGCAAGTACCAGTTCATCATGGCAGCATGGAGAGGTCAAAGCTATCATGACCTTACGAAAAGGAAAAGAAGTCGACAACAAAGTGGAGATGCCAAAATCAACTCAGATTGTACCTGTGAATACTGAGGACCTATCACCTGAGGAGAAAGAAGAAACCAACCCACGAGAGTATGTTCCTAAAGCTCCATTTCCTCAGAGGTTAACTAAAGGGAAATTCCACAGGTGAGATTTTTGAAATCTTCAAACGGGTAAGTGTTAACATCCCTTTACTCGATGCGATAAAACAAGTGCCATCTTATGCCAAGTTTCTTAAAGATCTTTGCACTAAAAAGCGAAATATTCATGCTCAGAAAAATGCATTTTTAAGAGAAAATGTTAGTTCTATACTCCAACATAAGATGCCTCTAAAATATAAAGATCCAGGCTCCCCCACTATCTCATGTAGTATAGGGAACCACACAATTGAGAATGCTTTGTTGGATTTAGGAGCTAGTGTAAATCTGTTGCCATACTCTGTATTTGTGAAACTTGGACTGGGCGAATTACACCCAACTCCAGTGGTGTTACAGCTTGCAGATCGGTCCACAAAAATACCTCGTGGTATTGTGGAGGACGTGCTTATTCAGGTAGACAAGTTTTATTTTCCTGTTGATTTCATTGTAATTGACACTCAACCAGTGCAGGATTCAAGAAAGCACATCCCCATTATCCTAGGCCGACCTTTCTTGGCAACTGCCGATGCTCACATTCAATGCAGGACTGGAAATATGCAGTTTTCATTTGGCAATATGACCATGGAGCTCAACATCTTCAACATTGCCAAACAACCTCACAATGCAGATGATGGAATTGTTGATGTGGATTTAATAGAAACATTAGTTGATAATAATTTTCTGTCAAATCTTAGTGATAATCTTTTACAAACATGTTTAACTCACTTTGGTTTGAATTTTGATATTGACAGATCAGTCGATGAAGTCAATACACTACTTGACTCAGCACCATCCATGGCACAAATAATTGGAAGTCAAGAGTTGAACAACTAGTGCCATCAGAAAAGAAACTCAGCCCATCATCAGAATCACCACCGAAACTCGAGCATCGTGCGTACTGGGCCATCAAGAAATTCAATTTTGACATGCAGCAGGCTGGCTCAGAAAGACGATTACAGTTGGCAGAACTTGAGGAAATTCGCAATGACGCGTATGAAAATGCCAAGATTTACAAGCAACGAATGAAGGTCTTTCACGAGAAGCAAATTATGAGAAAATCTTTCACTCCAGGTCAGAAAGTACTTTTATTCAATTCTCGCTTGCACCTATTTCCAGGTAAGTTACGTTCTCGATGGTCTGGCCCATTTATTGTTCACACTGTTTTTCCATATGGGGCAATTGAAATTAAGGATCCAAAGAACGACGTCACTTTTAAAGTTAATGGTCAAAGATTAAAGCCATATCTAGAGTACCAACCACATGGAGAGGAAAGTGAAATAAATCTGAGTGACCCACCAAGTTTAAATTGAGGTTTTTCTTTTCTTTTCAGTAATTTGATTTGATTCTTTTCTTTCTTTCGATTATTCTTTTATTGATTGAAATTATTTTTGTGTAAGTGTGCTTGTTTACCCATTACAGTCCTCTCTTATAATTTTAATCATGAGACAGTACGTCTTGTACATGCTTAGAACATTTCAACCTATCCGAACTCATCTCAGAAAGCAGATGTTGAGTGTTAGAAAGTGTATATTTATAAAGGAGAAAATCGTCATTTTACACTTCAAGTCTCACTAACATTGCTACTTTTATTTATTTAAGTATTTTGTTATTTAATTATGTGTGTTGCATTTTAATTAGGTGTTTTATGTATTTTAGGGGAATCACAATGGTTTCACAATGAACGAGTGATCAGACAGCAAAACGGACGTCACATTTGAACTCAGGACGGTCGAAAACCTAAGGAGGAGCATAAAAGGAAAAATATCACTGTTCACATATACAGATCGCTCATACGCATTTGCATCAGATCGCATAAAACCGCCATCTGTGCAAAACCGCCATCACTGTACAAATAGTGGTCAAACCGTGTGAACTGTGCAAATAGTATTACTGTTCAAATAGTGACTGTTGACTGTTGACTGATGACGTGGCGCAATCCTGAGCGTCCAAACTGTTTTTAATCCGATGGTCATGATTCACTCAATGTACCTATAAAAAGGGGGCTTCCCCCCCTAATTGGATATCCCTGAATTCATTTCTAAGCTTAGATTTTTGTAATTCCTTCTCCTTCTTGTATTTTCTATGTATTTTAATAAATTTCCATTTTACCCCTAGTTCAAAATGAGTAGCTAATTTTCTTTTAAGCTTGATCATGAACCTCAACATGTTCCATGGGCTTAATTTGGTAAATATACTTTCTCCGCCTCTAATATTTGTGGTTGTTTTGAATTTCACAAATAATAATAGTCTTGTCTAGATACCGCCCTAGTTAAACCGGCACACTAGTACAAGGTTATTATTATTTGGCACGATAAGCCCTTAGCACCATACTTATTTGAACGTGGTTCATGAGGTGTGGAATCCCTCCTCATGATTTAATTGGTATTAATATAGAATATTTAGCCCATGGAGCATGTTGATGCAGATCCGGATATCCAAGTGCTTTATTTCAATAGTTCCAGTTTAATTTATTCATGCCATTGTAATTTAATTTCTATGATTGTCTTAATTTAAATTCTAGCATAGTTTAAATCAATTTCACCACAAATCCAACCACCCATCTAAAGAAAATTAATTCTACATATAATTAAAATCAACCTCCTCGTGGGATCGACACTCGTCACCATTAATTTATTCTACAATAGATTCGTGCGCTTGCCAGTTCAATAAAATTTGCACAACAGCAGATACGATTTTTTAAAACACATCATATTTGGGCTTTGCAACCACCAAAGTTAGTCGCTCATGTTGAGGATTTAGAAAGCCAACTCAGAGAAATTGAGAGAAGTGTCTACAACACCCAGTTGGAGCTTGAGGTAAATCAATAAGAGAACGATTTTATTTTGTTTTGTGTGTTTTAATTTGTTTCTCCATTTGTGTGTTTTAGTTTACTTTTTGTGTTTAAGTTTGTCGCCCCAGTAAAGTGGCGGATAACGGTACTCCGTGACAATCAAGTCGGTTACTTCAGTTTCCCACAATAACTGATATTCTGAGACGAAGGCATGGACAGAGACGAGATTTTAGAAAAACTTCACAAACGATTCCCTTCGCTTCCCCAGAATGCCCTCTTTTCAATCTATAAAGCCCGATCCGAACGCATGCGATTGCTTATGAAGAATGACATACCTGCTGACATTCGCTGGTTAATCGAGGCCAAAGTACGCTTGGCAGGTGAGTTGCCTCCTAAATTTATTGCATACATGCCTGGTTGGGGTAAAGGAAATTATGCGAGAAAACGACGAGCTCGAAGACTTTCTGTTGCTTGTCATAAGTGTGCCATAACGATATGTAATAAAAAACCATGTTCTTTAGGAATGGTGTCTGATAACAGGGAAGATAAGATTAAATTCATTAGGGATGGCTTGAATAAAGAGTCATTGGATAATATCCTTTTGTCTTTTGAAACGCATCCCGGGATACGCATAAAGAGCGATTCTCCGCTTATGGCCATTATTCGAGAAAGAACGTGCACGATACGCCCCTGAATCGACTATAAACGACTCGCTTGCCAGTTTGTAAGAAAACTGGATGGGAAGCCTATCCTCGACCCATAGAGGGCGTTCAAGCCGTTTCTGGACGTAAAACCAGAGGAAGATGTGAGCCACAATCACAACTACCTGTAGATATCCTTTTACTTTACTGTTATTTTACCATTCGCATTATTGCCTGTAATAATTTTTTTGTAATCAGTGTTTGCTTTTTCCTTTTTACTGTTTTCTTTTTGACTCTTGAGCCATGTGCCTTACGCGTTAATTGACACTAACATAATGCCTCATACACAGCTGTGACCCGTTGTCACCAAGGTTCTTAAATATAATTTTTTGTTGTGCACTCACAAATTATTTTTGAGCAGTATCCTAATGGCAGCTACTCCCAGCAAACAATTCAAGAACATTTGTGTGCTCTCTGGGTTTAACTATGGCAAACATAAAGAGTTCGTTGAGGCAGCCATAGATCTTGGTCGAAGAATAACAGAGAGGAACCGCACTTGGTGTATGAAGGAGTGACCGAGGGTTATCCAAAATGGTCTCGTGTCGCTTATGTCGAGGAGCCAAGTGTTACGATCATCCCAACAATTCTCAAACCTGGGCTGTTTGTCTAACTCATCAACTGGAGAAGAATTAGTCGCCCTGTATGCAAGAAAGAATAATCGAAATGTTAAATCATGCCGATGCTTTTATTTTCCTTCCAGGAGATCTTGCAACTCTTGAGTCACTAATCACATTAGCATCTTGGGCCCATCTGAACATCCACCAGAAACTCATTGGTTTGTTAAATGTCAATAATTTTTATGATGGCTTTATCGCATTTCTAACCATGCAAAAAATTATTTCATTCCTTCCTCAGTAAAAAAAGTCTTTATTTGTGCACATACTGCTAATGAGCTACTTGATCTGTTACAAGCTTATCAATCATAGACAGATCCCAGAATTGTTGTGTTGGAGTGTTCAAATAATGATGGTAACAGTAGCAGTAGCAGAAGTACAAATTAGATTTAACTCTCTGCTTGTAAATATTTTCTTCTGTGTTGCACTACCCAGGTGATGTCTTTTACACTCTACTTCTTTCCTTTTAAACATTGAGGACAATGTTTCATTCTGGTTGGGGGGAGGGAATAGTTGACAATTGTGGAATGTTAGTTAAGTTTTTACTAATTTTTGTTGTAAAATTAACCGTGGCTAACTTTTAAGTAGAAGATGGCTGAATATAGAGTGTAATTACTCTAGAAACGCATCTTCTTAGTTTGAAAGTAAAAAAAAAACAAAAAAACAAAAAAAAAATGCCTTATTTTAAGTGTGTTTTTCTAACTTTTTCTTTTTGACTCATTTTTTATAAATATACATTTTCAATATGGAGTGTAGTGACTCTAGAAACACATTTTCTTAGTAAAAAAAAAAAATCAGACATTTTTCTTTTCTATCATCTAATTAATTTTTCTACATCGTTTTTTTTTCATTTTTCTGCATGCATGTTTAGAATAGGTTGGGGGGTAGAACTTCATTAAAAAAAAATTTTTTGGTAATTTTTTGTGAGTTTTTGATATTGGATGATATGATGACTCTCGAATTTTAGTATTTGTATTATCTTTGGTCTTGAGTGATGCTACACCATATTTGCTATTATACATGTTGATGTTGGAGACAAATATGAGTTGCTTGAAGGAATGCACATGTCATAATAAATTCCAAGTGAGTTTTTGATCCTATTAATTTTTCTTGGAGAGTAACCCTTGTTGCCCATTCTTTATACAGCTTAGCAGTTTATTATTTTATACATGATCTCTAGATTTCCTTTGAGTCAACCTTTAAAAAAAAAAAGTGTGTTGCTGCATCTAAAGGCCCACCTAACTAGTAGATATTAAAGATTATTTAGAGCTCTAAGAGACGATGGAAGGCCATCTTTGATCCGTTTGAGCCTTTCTAGTCATCCTTATTGTAAAATATCCATAGTTAGCCCTTTTGAGCCTTTTAAAAAAAATATATATATATATTTTCTTTGTTAACTTATCATCCTGACCCACTCCAATTTGGAGTATTACCCGATATCTTACAAGTTCCATCACCTATTCATGTTTGAGAAAAAATATAAATAATTATTTTGTTTAGCAAAGTTGTGCTATAAAAAAAATAGAGAAAAGAAAAAAAAAAGAGAAAAATATATGCAATAATAATAAATAAGCGAAATGCATCTTTTTATTTAAAAAAAATATTTATTTTTTCTCAAACATGTATTTTGTTTTCCATATTTCCTCTTTTTATTAGCCATGTCCATAGCCTACGTTACGTCCTAATAAAAGTCCTTCTTGATTTTAGGGAATTATAGTCTGAAGTAAAAGCTAGTTATATGGGCTATTAAGATGTAGTGATGCATTAAAAAAAAAAAGAATAAATTGGGTTGACTAGTACTTTGTTTGAGGTCGTATTATTTCTAAGCTCTCGGCAGATTCTTTTCAACTTGGTGAGAGTGTGTGATATTTCTATGTTATTTTCTCTGAATTCACCATTCATTGTAGTGACAATTTTTATTGGGTTTAATTTCTTTGTGAGAGTGTCACTACTACCAGTGAGATTTTGGGGTTTGACATGTCATTCTTGAAAGTGGCCTGATTACTATAGTCTGCTGGACTGATGCATGTGGATTGTTGATGTGGTTGTGATATTTCATTAGACTGGAGATAATGCTTGTACTTTTATTTGATTGCTATCATTAATCTAATTGAATAAACAAGTGTGTTTTATAAATTAAAAAAAAATGGTTTTGAACTGTGGATCGATGACGTGGCATATACGGTACTGTTCATACGTACGGTACTGTTCACGACACTGTTCATATATACGGTCCGATGACGTGGCATTGATTGATGATGTGGCATCAACCTGTGACGTGGCAGCATTTGATTGGACAAATTATGTGGCATTGACTGCTTATGTGGCGTTGACCGATGACGTGGTCTTGACCGATGATGTGTCACGATCTTATTGGGCGAAATTTCTTATGTACTGTGGATCGATGACGTGCAGCATTTCAGTGGAGCAAAAATCGTGTGTACGGTATATACAAATACATGGGATTATTTACTATTCAAACCGCGTTACTGTACAAATAGTATTACTGTGCAAAACCGGGGTCAAACCGTGTTACTGTACAAACCGTGCTCAAACCGTGTTACTGTTCACATGTTGACTGTTGACTATTGACTGATGACGTGGTGCAATCCTGAGCGTCCGAACTGTTTTTAATCCGATGGTCACGATTCACTCAATGTATCTATAAAAAGGGGGCTCCCCCCCTAATTTGATATCCCTGAATTCATTTCTAAGCTTAGATTTTTGTAATTCCTTCTCCTTCTTGTATTTTCTAAGTATTTTAATAAATTCCCATTTTACCCCTAGTTAAAAAATGAGTAGCTAATTTTCTTTTAAGCTTGGGTTGAAGGTGAAGTCTCAACATGTTCCATGGGCTTAATTTGGTAAATTTACTTTCTCTTCCCCTCTAATATTTGTGGTTGTTTTGACTTTTCGTCGACAAATAATAATAGTCTTGTCTAGATACCGCCCTGGTTAAACCGGCACCCTAGTACAAGGTTATTATTATTTGGCACGATAAGCCCTTACCACCATATTTATTTGAGCGTGGTTCATGAGGTGTGAAATCCCCCATCATGATTTAATTGGCATTAATAAGAAATATTTAGCCCATGGAGCATGTTGATGCAGATCCGGATACCCAAGTGCTTTATCTCAATAATTTCCAGTTAATTTATTCTCGCCATTCCCACTTAAATTCTAGCATAGTTTAAATTAATTTTACCACAAATCCAACCACTCATTTAAAGAAAATTAATTCTACACACAATTAAAATCCACTTCCTCGTGGGATCGACACTCGACACAATTAAAAGCCCTTTACTGTTCATAGTAAAGTTATAACAACGTGACAAGGTTAGTATCATAATTTCTCCTTCTTCTTTATTTTTATTTGTTTTGCTTTTATTTATTTTGTTCTTTGCATGCATGGTCGAAGGTCATTATCACCTAATCTTGAGCCTTTAGACCTTGAATTAGAAAAAACACTTCGTACACACAAACACACTGCATTTAAAAAGAAATTTGACATGGATTTACAAAACCAACAACCAGAACCACAGGAGAGGCCATTTAAGGACTATTTTAGTCCCTTAGCTAATTTGAGCACATCATGCATAAGGTACCCAAATGTAGCTGCTAGGAGTTTTGAATTAAAACCTAGTGTGCTAAATTGTCTCCCAACATTCTATGGCCTAGAAAATGAGGATCCATATAATCACCTGAATGATTTTCATGCTATTTGTCAAACTTTCAAATATGAGAATTTTTCGGACGATGATGTTAAACTCAGATTATTCCCATTTTCTTTAAAGGATAGAGCTCGTTCATGGTTTAATACATTGCCTGCTAATAGCATTACATCATGGGAACAAATGGTAACTAAATTTTTAAATAAATATTTCGCAGTTTATAAAACCAATGCTATTCGCAGGGAAATTTCATAATTTACCCAAAGAGAAGACGAGCAATTTTTTGAAGCATGGGAGCGATTCAATGGGCTACTCTTGAAGTGTCCACATCATGGGTACTAGAAATGGCACCAATGCCAATACTTTTTGGAGGGATTATTGCCACATGTGCAAGAATGGTGGAGGAGAGCTAATGTCAAAAGCGCTGTAGATTCGGGAATTCTTCCACGACAATCGGATAATTCCCAACAACGAGTCGATCACCGTAAATACCGGGAGAATTAAAGGAGAAATGAGGTTCACGTACGAGTCAAGCTCTGGAATTAAAGAAGTCAAAGAGATGGTCAAGGTCTTTCTCGACAAATAGCAACATTGACGATCGCCAACTCAATGTAACCACATGACCATGACTCATATTCGATCAAGCCAATGCCATAGGAATCATGAGAAACCATCAAACCACAATCCTTACTCCAACACATATAACCACGGAGAGACCACCCCAATTTTTCATGGTCTCAAGGATTTCAACAAATGGACCAGCCCACCTCCACCAATTCAACCAAATCCACCAAATCTCAAATTTCTCAACCTTCTCAGCCACCATTTGCACCATTATACAATCAAAACCCAAACCACTCTCAACCTGCACCATGGAGGATACATTCAATTTCAAGAATTCTACTCATTCCGAATCGAGCCAGAACCACACCATTGATGAATTGCGAATGAGTTGAGGGGGCTTCAACTCACAAGCTCAATCGCCTAAGCCTCGAGAAAATGGTGGGACAACTTGCTTCTTCAGCTCAAACCTTGGCAATGACCGTTGAGAAAGGTAAATTCCCAAGTCAACCAAAGGCTCAACCCTAAAGCGATGAATGAAGCAAGCACTTCACCACAACATCACGGAGAGGTCAAAGGATGACCTCATGAAAAGGGAAAGAAGTCGATGACAAAGTGGAGATGCCAAAATCAACTCGATTGTACCGTGAATGTTCGGGATTCATCACCAAAGGAGAAAGAGGAAACCAACTCATGAGAATATGTTCCTAAAGCTTCATTTCCTCGGAGGTTAGCTAAAGGAACAAAGGAAAATCCACAGTGTGAGATTCTTGAAATCTTCAAATGTAAGTGTAAACATTCCTTTACTTGTTTATAAAACAAGTGCCATCATGCCAAGTTTCTTAAAGAGCTTCACTAAAAGAGAAATATTCATGTTCGTAAAAAGGCCTTTTAATGTAAAATGTTAGTTCTATACTCCAACATAAAATACCTCTAAATGCAAAGATCCGTGCTCCCACTATCTCAGTAGTAAGTGGAACCACACAATTGAGAATGCTTATTGGATTTGGGAGCTAGTGTAAATCATGCCTTATTCTATATTGGAAACTTGACGGGAGAATTACACCCAACTCCAAAGTGGTGTTACAACTTAGATCGGTCCACCTAAAATCCTCGTGGTATTGTGGAGGACGGTTTATTCGTGTAGACAAGTTTTATTTTCATGTTGAATTTCATTGTAATCGACACTCAACCAAGACAGATTCAAGCACATCCCCATTATCCTAGGCCGATCTTTCTTGGCAACTGCCGATGCTCACATTCAATGCAGAACTGGAAATATACAGTTGCCTTTGCCAATATGACCATGGAGCTCAATATTTTCAACATTGCCAAACAACCTCACAATGTGGATGATGGAATTGTTGATGTGGATTTAATAGAAGCATTAGTTGATAATAATTTTCTTCAAACCTTAGTGATGACCCTTTGCAAACATGTTTAACTCACTTTGGTTTGGATTTTGATATTGACAGATCAATCGATGAGGTCAATGCCCTGCTTGACTCAGCACCATCCATGGACACAAATAAATGGAAGTCAAGAGCTGAACAACTAGTGCCATCAGAGAAAAAACTCAACCCATCATCAGAATCACCACCAAAACTCGAGCTCAAGCCATTACCCAACACTTTGGAATACGCATTCTTGGGAGAAGAAAGCACTTCACAAGAATCATCTCTTCCTCCCTTGATGACGAACAAAAGGTAAGTTGTTTGAATTTTTAAAAGAGCACAAAGGAGCATTTGATAGACCATAGCAGTATATAAAGGTATAAACCCAAGAGATCGCATGCATTACATTCACCTTGATGAAAATGCTAGACCTACTAGGGAAATGCAACGTCGGTTAAATCCTAACATGAAAGAGGTTGTTCGCACTGAAGTCCTTAAGCTATTAGATGCAAGTATTATTTACCCAATTTCTGATAGTTCATGGGTCAGTCCTGTACAAGTTGTCCCCAAAAAGTCAGGAGTCACAGTAGTTACCAATGCTAATAATGAATTAGTACCCACTAGAGTAACTACAGGATGGCGTGTATGCATTGATTATAGGAAGTTGAATTCTGTTACACGTAAAGACCATTTTCCTTTACCATTTATCGATCAAATGCTTGATAGATTAGCAGGTCATGAATTTTATTGCTTTCTAGATGGTTACCAGATATAATCAGATTCATAGCACCAAAAGATCAAGAGAAGACTACCTTCACTTGCCCTTTCGTACTTTTGCATATGTGAGAATGCCATTTGGATTATGTAATGCATCCGCTACATTTCAACGATGACGTTGAGCATTTTTCCGATATGGTTGAACGATTCCTCGAGGTCTTTATGGATGACTTTTCTGCTTTTGGTGATTCATTTGATCAATGTTTACATCATCTAACACTAGTTCTCAGAGATGTATCGAGAAGAATTTAGTCTTGAATTGGGAAAATGCCATTTTACGGTAAAACAAGGTATTGTTCTCACACATCATTTCAAGCAAAGGTATTGAGTTTGACAAAGCCAAGGTGGATCTCATTTCTAATCTTCCTTCACCTAAAACAATGAGAAGTAAGATCTTTCCTTGGGCATGCCGGTTTTATAGACGTTCATTAAAGATTTTAGCAAAGTTTCTAGACCCTTATGCAATCTACTTCAAGGATGTATCTTTATCTTTGATAATTCATGTCTTGTGGCATTTGAAAAGCTAAAGGTTGTTGACATCATCACCCATCATTCAAATTTCCAAATTGAATTTACCTTTGAGCTTACGCGATGATGCATCCGACATGCAAGAGGAGCAGATAGAGAGTTGATCGAGTTCCCCATGTGATTTACTATGCTAGTATGACATTGAATGATGCACAGTTGAATTATTCAACTACTGAAAAAGAAATGTTAGCAGTAGTATTTGCACTAGAGAAATTTCGATCTTATCTCATTGGTTGTAAAATAATTATATTTACAGATCATGCTGCTCTTAAATATCTTCTCACAAAGAAAGATGCAAAAGCAAGACTAATTCTTTAGGTGTTACTTTTGCAGGAATTTGACTTAGAATTCAAAGATAAGAAAGGAACAGAAAATGTTGTGGCTGATTATCTTTCCCGTCTTCATTTTGACACAACTATGGAATATTTACCTTTGAATGAGTCATTTCCAGATGAACAATTGATGAGTGTGGAAGTAGTACCATGGTATGCTGATATAGTTAATTATCTTGTTACAGGTCAACTTCCAGAGCATTGGACTAAGCAGGACAAGGCCAAATTCTTTGCAGAAATAAGGAATTTCTTTTGGGATGATCCTTATTTATTCAAGTATTGTGTAGATCAAATTGTTAGGCGATGTGTCCCAGAAAATGAATTTCAAAACATTCTTTCATTCTGCCATGAACAAGCTTGTGGAGGCTATTTCAGCGCTAAGAAAACAGCTACTAAAATTTTACAATGTGGTTTCTATTGGCCAACTATATTTCGCGATGCTTACACCTTTTGTTCTTCATGTGATAGGTGTCAATGAATGGGGAGCATAACACGAAGAAATATGATGCCACTAAATCCAATTTTAGTGGTTGAAATTTTTGATGTATGGGGTATCGATTTCATGGGACCCTTTCCTCCATCTTTTGGCCATCAATACATATTAGTTGCTGTTGACTATGTTTCGAAATGGGTAGAGGCAATTCCGTAGGGACCAACGATCACAAAGTAGTGATAAGATTTTGAAAAGCAACATTGTTTCCCGCTGATTTCCTCGAGCAATTATCGGTGATGGTGGTGCCCACTTTTGCAATAAATCCTTCAAAGCACTTTTGACAAAGTACTCCATCACTCATAAAGTGGCAACCCCATATCATCCGCAAACCAGTGGCCAAGTTGAGATCTCCAATCGAGAAATAAAGCACATTTTAGAAAAGACGGTGAGGCCCGATAGAAAAGATTGGTCGTTGAGGCTCGATGATGTATTATGGGCATATAGAATGTTTTCAAAACTCCAAATGGGATGTCACCCAACAAGCAAGTGTATTGAAAAGCTTTCCACCAACCAGTGGAACACGAGCATCGTATGCATCGGGCCATCAAGATATTCAATTTTGACATGCAAAGAAGTCGCTCAAAAGAAGCTTACAACCGCGTAATCAAGAAATTCGCAATGACGCGTATGAAAATGCCAAGATTTACAAGCAACGAATGAAAGTCTTTCACGACAAGCAAATTATGAGAAAATCTTTCACTCCAGGTCAGAAAGTGCTTTTATTCAATTCTCGCTTGCACCTATTTCCAGGTAAGTTACGTTCTCGATGGTTTGGCCCATTTGTTGTTCACAATGTTTTTCCACATGGGGTAATTGAAATTAAGGATCCAAAGAACGGCGTTACTTTTAAAGTTAATGGTCAAATATTAAAACCATATCTAGAATACCAACCACATGGAGAGGAGAGTGAAATAAATCGGAGTGACCCACCAAGTTTAAATTGAGGTTTTTCTTTTCTTTTCGGTAATTTGATTTGATTCCTTTCTTTCTTTTGATTATTCTTTTGCTGATTGAAATTATTTTTATTTAAGTGTGTTTGTTTAACCATTATAGTTTTCTCTTATCATTTTAATCATGAGACAGTACCTCTTGTACACGATTAGAACACTTCAACGTATCCAAACTCATCTCAGAAAGAAGATACGATTTTGTAAATTTCATCCTATCTGGGATCTACAACCGCCAGAGTTAGTATTCCACGTTAAAGATCTAGAAAGACAACTCACAGAAATAGAGGATGATATTTTTTATCTGCAATTGGAGCTTGAGGTAATTCGATAAGAGGACGATTTTAATTTGCTTTGTGTGTTTTAATTTGTTTTTCTGTTTGTGTGTTTTAGTTTGCTTTGTGTGTTTAAGTTTGTCACCCCGGTGAAGAGGCGGATAACGGTACTCCGTGACAATCAAGTCGGTTACTTCGCTTTCCACAATAATCGATATTCGAGACGGCATGGACAGAGACGAGATTTTAGCAAAGCTTCACAAACGATTCCCTTCGCTTCCTCAGAATGCACTCTTTTCAGTCTATAAACCCCGATCCGAACGCATGCGATTGCTTATGAAGAATGGCATACATGCTGACATCCGCTGGTTAATCGAGGCCAAAGTACGTTTGGCAGGTGAGTTGCCTCCTAAATTTATTGCATACATGCCTGGTTGTGGTAAAGGAAATTATGCGAGAAAACGACGAGCTCGAAGACTTTCTGTTGCTTGTCATAAGTGTGCCAGAACGATATGCAATAAAAAACCATGTTCTTTAGGAATTGTGTCTGATAACAGGGAAGATAAGATTAAATTCATTAGGGATGGCTTGAATAAAGAGTCATTGGGTAATATCCTTTTCTCTTTTGAAACGCATCCCAGTGGATATGTACAAAGAGCGATTCTCCAGTTATGGCCATTATTCGGCGTGCGCGATACGCCTCGGAATCGACTATAAACGACCCTGTTTGCCAGTTTGTAAGAAAACTGGATGGGAAGCCTATCCTCGACCCATAGAGGGCGTTCAAGCCGTTTCTGGACGTAAAACCAGAGGAAGATGAGAGCCACAGTCGCAACTACCTGTAGATATCCTTTTTACTTTACTGTTGTTTTACTTTATTGTTATTTTACCATTCGCATTATAGCTTGAAATAATTTTTTCTTGTTATCATTGTTTTGATTTTTCTTTTTACTGTTTTCTTTTTGACTCTCGAGCCATGTGCCTTACGCATTAATTGACACTGACATAATGCCTCATACACAGCTGTGACCCATTGTCACCAAGGTTCTTAAATATAATTTTTTGTGGTGCACTCACAAATTATTTTTGAGCAGTATCCTAATGGCAGCTACTCCCAGCAACCAATTCAAGAACATTTGTGTGCTCTCTGGATTTAACTATGGCAAACATAAAGAGTTTGTTGAGGCAGCCATAAATGTTGGTCGAAGAATAGCAGAGAAAAAACTGCACTTGGTGTATGGAGGAGGTGACCGAGGGTTATCCAAAATGGTCTCAGAAGCTGCTTATATCAGAGGGAGCCAAGTGTTAGGCATCATCCCAACAATCCTAAAACCTTTGGGCTGTTTGTCTAACTCATCAACTGGAGAAGAGTTAGTTGTCTCAGGTATGCAAGAACGAATAACTGAAATCCTAAATCATGCTGATGCTTTTATTTTCCTTCCAGGAGATCTTGCAACTCTAGAGGCACTAATCACATTAGCATCTTGGGCCCATCTGAACATCCACAAGAAACCCATCGGTTTGTTAAATGTCAATCATTTTTATGATGGCTTTATCGCATTTCATAACCATGCAATAAAAAACTATTTCATTCCTTCCTCAGTTAAAAAAGTCTTTATTTGTGCACATACTGCTAATGAGCTACTTGATCCGCTATATGTTTATAAATCGTAGATGATCCCAGTGACCGTTGTGTTGGAATTTTGAAATAATGATGGTAATCAGAGTAGAAGAAGTACAAATTAGATTTAACTCTCCGCTTGTAAATATTTTCTTCCGTGTTGCACTACCTGTGATGTCTTCTAAACTCTACTTTTTCCTTTCAAACATCGAGGACAATGTTTCATCTGTCGGGAGGAATAGTTGACAATTGTGGAATGTTGGTTAAGTTTTTACTAATTTTTGTTGTAGAACTAACCATTTTGAGTAGAAGATGGCTGAATATGGAGTGTAGTTACTCTAGAAACGCATCCTCTTAGTAAAAAAAAAAAAATTTATTTTTATAACTTTTCTTTTTGACTTCTCCTTTATAAATATACATTTTCAAGTTTTTGAGTCGAAGATGGCTGAATATGGAGTGTAGTGACTCTAGAAACGCATCTTCTTTAAAATAAAAATAAAAATTTCAGACATTGTTCTTTAATTTTTCTGCATGTATGTTTTCTTTTTATGTTTAGAATAAGTTGGGGGGTAGAATTTCGTTAAAAAAAAAACAAAAACAAAAAAAAAAATTGGTAATTTTGTGTGAGTTATTTATATTGGATGATATGATGACTTTCGAATTTTAGTATTTGTATTATCTTTGGTCTTGAGTGATGTTACACCATGTTTACTCTTCTACATGTTGATGTTGGGGACAAATATGAGTTGCTTGAAGGAATGCACATGTCATAATAAATTCCAAGTGAGCCTTTGAGCCTATTAATTTTTCTTGGAGAGTAACCCTTTTTGCCCATTCTTTATACAGCTTAGCAGTTTATTATTTTATACATGATGTCTAGATTTCCTTTGAGTTAATCCCTAATAAAAAAAAAAAAACGTGTGTTGCTGCATCTAAAGGCCCACCTAACTAGTAGATATGGAAGATTATTTAGAGCTCTAAAAGACGATGGAAGGCAATTTTTGACCCGTTTGAGCCTTTCAAGCCATCCCTATTGTAAAATATCCATAGTTAGCCATTTTGTGCCTTAAAAAAAAAAGCTTTTTCTTTGTTAACTTATCATCCTGACCCACTCCAATTTGGAGTATTACCCGATATAATACAAGTTCCATCACCTATTCATGTTTGAGAAAAAGGATAAATAATTATTTTGTTCAACAAAGTTGTGCCATAAAAAAAAAGAGAAAAAAAAAGAAAGATATACAATAAAGAATAAATAAATGCATCTTGTAATTTTCAAAAGTTCTTGAACTTTTCTCAAACATATATATTTTGTTTCCCTATTTTCCTTTCTTTGTTAGCCATGTCCCTAGCCTACGTTACGTCCTAATAAAAGTCCTTCTTGATTTTAGGGAACTATAATCTGAAGTAAAAGCTAGTTATATGGGCTATTAAGATGTAGTGATGCTTTAAATTAAAAAAAAAAGAATAATATTGGGTTGACTAGTACTTTATTTGAGATCGTATTATTTCTAAGCTGTGGGCATAGTTCTTTCATCTTGATGAGAGTGTGTGATATTTCTTTATTATTTTCTCTCAATTTAGCATTCATTGTAGTGACAATTTTTATTGGGTTTAATTTCTTTGTGAGAGTGTCACTACTACCAGTGAGATTTTGGGGTTCGACATGTCATTCTTGAAAGTGGCCTGATTACTATAGTCTGCTGGACTGATGCATGTGGATTGTTGATGTGGTTGTGATATTTCTTTAGACTGGAGATAATACTTGTACTTTTATTTGATTGCTATCATCAATCTAATTGAATAAACACGTGTGTATTGTAAAAAAAAAAAAAATTTGGTTTTTGAATTTTTATCTTCGCTTTATTTGCTAGGGACTAGCAATAAGCTGGTTGGGGGGTGTGTTGAGTGTTAGAAAGTGTATATTTATAAAGGAGAAAATCATCATTTTACACTTCAAGTCTCACTAACATTGCTACTTTTATTTATTTAAGTATTTTGTTATTTAATTATGTGTGTTGCATTTTAATTAGGTATTTTATGTATTTTAGGGGAATCACAATGGTTTCACAATGAACGAGTGATCGACAAAGAAACGGACGTCACATTTGAACTCGTGACGGTCGAAAATCTGGAGGAGCATAAAAGGAAAAATATCATCGCTCACATATACTGATCGTTCATACGTGCATCTTGATCTATAAAAACCGCCATCGTGCAAAAGCAAACTATCGTGCAAATAGTGGTCAACCCGTGTGAACTGTGCAAATAGTATTATTGTTCAAATAGTGACTGTTGACTGTTGACTGATGACGTGGCGCAATCCTGAGCGTCCAAACTGTTTTTAATCCGATGGTCATGATTCACTCAATGTACCTATAAAAAGGGGGCTTCCCCCCCTAATTTGATATCCCTGAATTCATTTCTAAGCTTAGATTTTTGTAATTCCTTCTCTTTCTTGTATTTTCTATGTATTTTAATAAATTTCCATTTTACCCCTAGTTCAAAAATGAGTAGCTAATTTTCTTTTAAGCTTGGATTGAAGGTGAACCCTCAACATGTTCCATGGGCTTAATTTGGTAAATATACTTTCTCTGCCCCTCTAATATTTGTGGTTGTTTTGAATTTTCGTCGACAAATAATAATAGTCTTGTCTAGATACCGCCCTAGTTAAACCGGCACACTAGTACAAGGTTATTATTATTTGGCACGATAAGCCCTTAGCACCATACTTATTTGAACGTGGTTCATGAGGTGTGGAATCCCTCCTCATGATTTAATTGGTATTAATATAGAATATTTAGCCCATGGAGCATGTTGATGCAGATCCGGATATCCAAGTGCTTTATTTCAATAGTTCCAGTTTAATTTATTCATGCCATTGTAATTTAATTTCTATGATTGTCTTAATTTAAATTCTAGCATAGTTTAAATCAATTTCACCACAAATCCAACCACCCATCTAAAGAAAATTAATTCTACATATAATTAAAATCAACCTCCTCGTGGGATCGACACTCGTCACCATTAATTTATTCTACAATAGATTCGTGCGCTTGCCAGTTCAATAAAATTTGCACAACAGCAGATACGATTTTTTAAAACACATCATATTTGGGCTTTGCAACCACCAGAGTTAGTCGCTCATGTTGAGGATTTAGAAAGCCAACTCAGAGAAATTGAGAGAAGTGTCTACAACACCCAGTTGGAGCTTGAGGTAAATCAATAAGAGAACGATTTTATTTTGTTTTGTGTGTTTTAATTTGTTTCTCCATTTGTGTGTTTTAGTTTACTTTTTGTGTTTAAGTTTGTCGCCCCAGTAAAGTGGCGGATAACGGTACTCCGTGACAATCAAGTCGGTTACTTCAGTTTCCCACAATAACTGATATTCTGAGACGAAGGAATGGACAGAGACGAGATTTTAGCAAAACTTCACAAACGATTCCCTTCGCTTCCCCAGAATGCCCTCTTTTCAATCTATAAAGCCCGATCCGAACGCATGCGATTGCTTATGAAGAATGACATACCTGCTGACATTCGCTGGTTAATCGAGGCCAAAGTACGCTTGGCAGGTGAGTTGCCTCCTAAATTTATTGCATACATGCCTGGTTGGGGTAAATGAAATTATGCGAGAAAACGACGAGCTCGAAGACTTTCTGTTGCTTGTCATAAGTGTGCCATAACGATATGTAATAAAAAACCATGTTCTTTAGGAATGGTGTCTGATAACAGGGAAGATAAGATTAAATTCATTAGGGATGGCTTGAATAAAGAGTCATTGGATAATATCCTTTTGTCTTTTGAAACGCATCCCAGTGGATACGTACAAAGAGCGATTCTCCAGTTATGGCCATTATTCGAGAAAGAACGTGCACGATACGCCTCGAATCGACTATAAGCGACCTGCTTTGCGGTTGTAAGAAAACTGACGGGAAGCCTATCCTCGACCCATGAGGCGCCGCTTCGAAGTAAAACCAGAGGAAGATGTGAGCCACAATCACAACTACCTGTAGATATCCTTTTACTTTACTGTTGTTTTACCATTCGCATTATTGCCTGTAATAATTTTTTTGTAATCAGTGTTTGCTTTTTCCTTTTTACTGTTTTCTTTTTGACTCTTGAGCCATGTGCCTTACGCGTTAATTGACACTAACATAATGCCTCATACACAGCTGTGACCCGTTGTCACCAAGGTTCTTAAATATAATTTTTTGTGGTGCACTCACAAATTATTTTTGAGCAGTATCCTAATGGCAGCTACTCCCAGCAAACAATTCAAGAACATTTGTGTGCTCTCTGGGTTTAACTATGGCAAACATAAAGAGTTCGTTGAGGCAGCCATAGATCTTGGTCGAAGAATAACAGAGAGAAAACTGCACTTGGTGTATGAAGGAGGTGACTGAGGGTTATCCAAAATGGTCTCAGAAGCTGCTTATGTCAGAGGGAGCCAAGTGTTACGCATCATCCCAACAATTCTCAAACCTTTGGGCTGTTTGTCTAACTCATCAACTGGAGAAGAATTAGTCGTCTCAGGTATGCAAGAAAGAATAACTGAAATGTTAAATCATGCCGATGCTTTTATTTTCCTTCCAGGAGATCTTGCAACTCTTGAGTCACTAATCACATTAGCATCTTGGGCCCATCTGAACATCCACCAGAAACTCATTGGTTTGTTAAATGTCAATAATTTTTATGATGGCTTTATCGCATTTCTTAACCATGCAATAAAAAATTATTTCATTCCTTCCTCAGTAAAAAAAGTCTTTATTTGTGCACATACTGCTAATGAGCTACTTGATCTGTTACAAGCTTATCAATCATAGACAGATCCCAGAACTGTTGTGTTGGAGTGTTCAAATAATGATGGTAACAGTAGCCGCAGTAAGAAGTACAAATTAGATTTAACTCTCTGCTTGTAAATATTTTCTTCTGTGTTGCACTACCCAGGTGATGTCTTTTACACTCTACTTCTTTCCTTTTAAACATTGAGGACAATGTTTCATTCTGGTTGGGGGGAGGGAATAGTTGACAATTGTGGAATGTTAGTTAAGTTTTTACTAATTTTTGTTGTAAAATTAACCGTGGCTAACTTTTAAGTAGAAGATGGCTGAATATAGAGTATAATTACTCTAGAAACGTATCTTCTTAGTTTGAAAGTAAAAAAAAACAAAAAAACAAAAAAACAATTGCCTTATTTTAAGTGTGTTTTTCTAACTTTTTCTTTTTGACTCATTTTTTATAAATATACATTTTCAAGTTTTTGAGTTGAAGATGGCTGAATATGGAGTGTAGTGACTCTAGAAACGCATTTTCTTAGTAAAAAAAAAAAATCAGACATTTTTCTTTTCTATCATCGAATTAATTTTTCTACATCGTTTTTTTTTCATTTTTCTACATGCATGTTTAGAATAGGTTGGGGGGTAGAACTTCATTAAAAAAAAAAAATTTTGGTAATTTTGTGTGAGTTTTTGATATTGGATGATATGATGACTCTCGAATTTTAGTATTTGTATTATCTTTGATCTTGAGTGATGCTACTCCATATTTGCTATTATACATGTTGATGTTGGAGACAAATATGAGTTGCTTGAAGGAATGCACATGTCATAATAAATTCCAAGTGAGTTTTTGATCCTATTAATTTTTCTTAGAGAGTAACCCTTGTTGCCCATTCTTTATACAGCTTAGCAGTTTATTATTTTATACATGATCTCTAGATTTCCTTTGAGTCAACCTTTAAAAAAAAAAAGTGTGTTGCTGCATCTAAAGGCCCACCTAACTAGTAGATATTAAAGATTATTTAGAGCTCTAAGAGACGATGGAAGGCCATCTTTGATCCGTTTGAGCCTTTCTAGTCATCCTTATTGTAAAATATCCATAGTTAGCCCTTTTGAGCCTTTTAAAAAATATATATATATATTTTCTTTGTTAACTTATCATCCTGACCCACTCCAATTTGGAGTATTACCCGATATCTTACAAGTTCCATCACCTATTCATGTTTGAGAAAAAATATAAATAATTATTTTGTTTAGCAAAGTTGTGCTATAAAAAAAAACAGAGAAAAGAAAAAAAAAGAGAAAAATATATGCAATAATAATAAATAAGCGAAATGCATCTTTTTATTTAAAAAAAAATATTTATTTTTTCTCAAACATGTATTTTGTTTTCCATATTTCCACTTTTTATTAGCCATGTCCCTAGCCTACGTTACGTCCTAATAAAAGTCCTTCTTGATTTTAGGGAATTATAGTCTGAAGTAAAAGCTAGTTATATGGGCTATTAAGATGTAGTGATGCATTAAAAAAAAAAGAATAAATTGGGTTGACTAGTACTTTGTTTGAGGTCGTATTATTTCTAAGCTCTCGGCAGATTCTTTTCAACTTGGTGAGAGTGTGTGATATTTCTATGTTATTTTCTCTCAATTCACCATTCATTGTAGTGACAATTTTTATTGGGTTTAATTTCTTTGTGAGAGTGTCACTACTACCTGTGAGATTTTGGGGTTTGACATGTCATTCTTGAAAGTGGCCTGATTACTATAGGATGCATGGATTGTTGATGTGGTTGTGATATTTCATTAGGAGATAATGCTTGTACTTTTATTTGATTGCTATCATTAATCTAATTGAATAAACAAGTGTGTTTATAAATTAAAAAATGGTTTTGAATGGATCACGACGTGGCATATACTTGCATCGCTCATACGCACGGTGATCGTTACGCATCGTCATTTAATCGCTCATATATACGGTCTGATGACGTGGCATTGACTGATGATGTGGCATCAACCTGTGACGTGGCAGCATTTGATTGGACAAATTATGTGGCATTGACTGCTTATGTGGCGTTGACCGATTGTATTTGATATCCCTGAATTCATTTCTAAGCTTAGATTTTTGTAATTCCTTCTCCTTCTTGTATTTCCTAAGTATTTTAATAAATTCCCATTTTACCCCTAGTTAAAAAATGAGTAGCTAATTTTCTTTTAAGCTTGGGTTGAAGGTGAAGTCTCAACATGTTCCATGGGCTTAATTTGATAAATTTACTTTCTCTTCCCCTCTAATATTTGTGGTTGTTTTGACTTTTCGTCGACAAATAATAATAGTCTTGTTCAGACACCGCAGTTAAACCCAAGACCCTAGTACAAGGTTATTATTATTTGGCACGATAAGCCCTTAGCACCATATTTATTTGAGCGTGGTTTATGAGGTGTGAAATCCCCCCTCATGATTTGATTGGCATTAATAAGAAATATTTAGCCCATGGAGCATGTTGATGCAGATCCGGATACCCAAGTGCTTTATCTCAATAATTTCCAGTTAATTTATTCTCGCCATTCCCACTTAAATTCTAGCATAGTTTAAATTAATTTTACCACAAATCCAACCACCCATTTAAAGAAAATTAATTCTACACACAATTAAAATCCACTTCCTCGTGGGATCGACACTCGTCACCATTGATCTATTCTACAATAGATTCGTGCGCTTGCGAGTTCAATAAAATTTGCACAACAAGTTTTTGGCGCCGTTGCCGGGGAGGTAAGTATTTTAATTTGTAGAATTAGTTTATATATATATATATTTTTTTTATTATTATTATTATTATTTATTTTTAGTTATTTTCTTGTAATTTTATTTTTCTCCTTCTAAAAAAAAAAAGAAAAAAAAAGTGAATCTGTATTCTAAGGTTAGAATTTTATTTCTTTTTCTCTTCTTTAAATTTGTGTAATTTAATTTTGTAGCTAATTGTCTTTGTAATTTTATTTATTTATTTGTTTATGTTGTTATCTTTCTTTGTAATTTATTTTAATTTTAGTTAATATTTATTTCACGTAATTTCTTTTTCTTATAGCAATTGAGTGTGTTTTCGTAGTAAAGTTGTAACAACATGACAAGGTTAGTATCGTAATTTCTCCATCTTCTTTATTTTTATTAGTTTTGTTTGCATTTTTTTTTGTTTTCATTTCTTTTGTTCTTTGCATGCATGGTCGAAGGTCATTATCACCTAATCTTGAGCCTTTAGACCTTGAATTGGAAAAAACACTTTGCACACACAAACACGTTGCATTTAAAAATAAAATTAACATGGATTTGCAAAACCAACCAGAACCACAGGAGAGGCCATTTAAGGATTATTTCAGTACTTTAGCTAATTTGAGCACATCATGCATAAGGTACCCAAATGTAGCTGCTAGGAGTTTTGAATTAAAACCTAGTGTGCTAAATTGTCTCCCAACATTCTATGGTCTAGAAAATGAGGATCCATATAATCACCTGAATGATTTTCATGCTATTTGTCAAACTTTCAAATATGAGAATTTTTTAGATGATGATGTTAAACTTAGATTATTCCCATTTTCTTTAAAGGATAGAGCTCGTTCATGGTTTAATACATTGCCTGCTAATAGCATAACATCATGGGAACAAATGGTAACAAAATTTTTAAATAAATATTTCCCAGTTCATAAAACAAATGCTATTCGCAGGGAAATTTCAGAATTTACCCAAAGAGACGACGAGCAATGTTTCGAAGCATGGGAGCGATTCAATGGGCTACTCTTGAAGTGCCCACATCATGGGTACGAGAAATGGCACCAATGCCAATACTTTTTGGAGGGATTATTGCCACATGTGCAAGAATGGCTAATGGCGACCAGTGGAGGAGAGCTAATGTCGAAACGCGCTTCAGAGATTTGGGAATTCTTCCAGCGACAATTAGATAATTCCCAACAACGGAGTCGATCACTTAGAAATACCAGGAGAATTAAGGGAGTAAATGACCCTATTTGCCAGTTTATAAGAAAACTTGATGGGAAGCTTATTCTCTACCCATAGAGGGCGTTCAAGCCGTTTCTGGACGTAAAACAAGAGGAAGGTGTGAGCCACAGTCACAACTACCTGTAAATATCCTTTTACTTCACTGTTGTTTTATTTCACTATTGTTTTACCATTTGTATTGTTGTTTTTAATAATTCTATTTTTATCATTATTTGCTTTTTCCTTTTTACTGTTTCCTTTTCGACTCTCGAGCCATGTGCTTAACGCGTTAATTGACATAGACATGTTATCTCATACACAGCTGTGACCCACTGTTACCAAAATCCTTAAATTTGATTTTTTTGTTAAGCACTCACAAATTGGTTTTGAGAAGTATCCCAATGGCGATTACTTCCAATAAACAAATTAAGAACATTTGTCAACTTTCTGCGTGCATATTTTCTTTTTATGTTTAGAATAGGTTGTGGGGCAGAATGTCATTAAAAAAAATTTGCAATTTTGTGTGAGTTTTTAACATTGGATGACATGATAACTTTTAAATTTTAATATTTGTATTATCTTTGGTCTTGAGTAATATTACACCATTTTTTCTACTCTACATGTTGATGTCGGAGACAAATACAAGTGGCTTGAAGGAATGCACATGTCATAATAAAGTTTAAGTGAGGTCTTAAGCTTGTCATTTTTCTTGAAGAGTAACCATTTTTGCCCATCATTTATACAGCTTAGCAGTTTATTATTTTATACATGATCTCTAGATTTCCTTTAAGTCAACCATCTAAAAAAATGATCATTAAAAAAAGAAAAAAAAGAGAGAAAAAAAAGTGTGTTGCTACATCTGAAGGTCCACCTAACTAGTAGCTATGAAAGATTATTTAGGGCCCTAAAAGACGATGGAAAGGCCATCTTTTACCCGTTTTACCCTTTCTAGCCATCTCTATTGTGAAATATCCATAATTAGCTCTTTTGAGCCTTTTATTAAAAAAAAAAAACCTTTTCTTTGACAACTTATCATCTTGACCACTTCGATTTGGAATATTACCCGATGTC
Source organism: Citropsis articulata (assembly GCA_030449925.1). Taxonomy (NCBI): domain Eukaryota; kingdom Viridiplantae; phylum Streptophyta; class Magnoliopsida; order Sapindales; family Rutaceae; genus Citropsis; species Citropsis articulata. The sequence continues at coordinate 2,183,678 of JASUUH010000212.1, read as the reverse complement.
TTACAAGCTCTATCACCTATTCATGTTTGAGAAAAATATAAATAATTATTTTGTTTAGTAAAGTTGTGCCATACAAAAAACAAAAAAAAACAAAAAAAAATTATTTCCAAAAAAAGAAGAAAAGAAAAAAAGATATACAATATTATTAAATAAGCGAAATGCACCTTATAATTTTTAAAAGATGTCTATTTTTTTTTAAACTTATATTTTATTTTTCCTATTTTCCCCATCTTTGTTAGCCATGTCTCTAACCTACTTTACGTCCTAATAAAAGTCCTTCTTGATTTTAGGGATTTATAGTTTAAAGTAGAAGCTAGTTTAGGGATGGCAAAATCCTCCACAGGTTTGGAGCCCCATGGAGCCCCACCCCAAATGAGAAAAATTTTAAATAATTTTTGGGGAATGTGGTGGGGAGTGCAGGAAAAATAATCGCCAAATTCTTAATGGGGTGGGGTTTGGTTTTGCACTCCCCACCCCATCCCCACCCCAATCCCCATTATATATAAATATATTTTTAATTCTTATTTAATAATTTTTATTTTATAAACTATAATATCAATTAATATTTTTTTTAATTTTTATGTAATATAAGCATGATATGAATAAAAGAAAATCCTACAATATTTTTTGACTCTAAAACATTTTTATGTTTTATTTTCTCTTTTAAAGTGCTGCTCTCTTTAAATATTTTTCACTTTTAATATCATTTTAAGATATTGTTTCAAACTTTTAGAGTTTTTTTAAAATAATTAAAATATTTTATAATATGGTGATAATTTTATTTTAAATATCTAATTTTTAACTTACTAAAATTATGTATCTATGCCTAATATAAAATAAGTAAATGGGGAATGGGGTGGGGATGGGGAAATAATTCTCCACATGGAGATTCCCCATCCCTACCCCACTAAATTTTTTGGAGAATGGGGTGGGGAATGGAGGCAAAAATTTATAATGGGGTGGGGAATGAGGTAGGCCTCCCCACCCCCACCCCACCCCATTGCCATCCCTAAGCTAGTTGTATAGACTAAAAAGATGCAATGATGTATTAAAAAAATAAATAAATAAATACATTGAGTTGACTAATATTTTGTTTGAGATCGTATTATTTCTAAGCTGTGGGCATATTCTTTTCATCTTGGTGAGAGTGTGTGATACTTCTTTATTATTTTCTCTTAATTTACCTTCATTGAAGTGACAATTTTTATTGGGTTTAATTTACTTGTGAGAGTGTCACTACTACCGGTGAGATTTTGGGGTTTGATATGTCATTCTTGAAAGTGCCTTGGTTACTATAGTTATGACAAAGTTTACTAGACTGATGTATGTGGATGGTTGATGTGAGTATGATGTTTCTTTAAACTGGAGATAATGCTTATACTTTTATTTGATTGCTATCATTTGTTTGGTTGAATAATCTCGATTATTTTAAGAAAAATCATTTTTGAGTTTGAATTTTGTCTTCGCTTTATTTGGTAGGGACTAGCAATAAGATGGTTGGAGGAAGGTGCATTGAGTGTTAAAAAGTGTATATTTATAAAGGATGACGTCATTGTTCAAACTGTGTGGTCAAACCGCGTATTGTTGACTGATGATGGGGCGCAATCTTGAGCGTCCAAATTGTTTTTAATTCGATAGCCATGATATACTACTCAGTGTATCTATAAAAAGGGGCTCCCCCTTAATTTGATACCCCTGAATTCATTTTTTATCTTAATTTTCTGTAATTCCTTGTCCATCTGATATTTTCTACGTATGTAGATTGTTTTAAAAATCAATATATAGAAATGATAATATCAAAGAAATTAAATACAAGTGAATTGAATGGATTAATATGGACATTACCTAAATTAGAACATGATAATATGTTAAAAGTATTAGACACTAGTTATATATATAAATAGACATAATTAAGTTAGACAGAGATTTATTCATTATAGAAAAGGAAGTAATCTTGAAGTAGATGAAGATGAAGAAGAAATAGAAATACACATGGCAAAAAGCAATAAACTCTTCTTCATAATAGAGATAAAATTATAGAACTAACATTCAATAATCCTAAAAAATATTTAAAAGAAGAAATATTTGAAGCATTATGAGAAGAAATATTTGAAGAGTCATGTAATAATGATGAATTAATAGATAATGATGTACACTGTTGTTGTAAATTTTATTGAAGTCACAAGTGCACGAACCTATTATAGTATAGACTAATGATGAAGAGTATCGATCCGATGAAGATGTAGATTTAGTTATGTGTAGGGTTAACTTTTCAATTTAGTATTTGCATTGGTTAGTTGGTGATTTATTTCATCCTAAGATTTAAAATGAAATGGGAGAAATGATTAAAGATGAAACAATGTGAAAGAAGCATTTAAGTCTCTAGATTCACGCTCACCAATGCACCGTGAGATTAATGTTCTTTTTTAGAACTAATTTATGTTGTGAGGGTGGGATTTCCATTCCTCATAAAGCTCATTCTAATAAATATGATACCAAACACTCATTGTGTTAGAGAGTAATGATCTTCCATTAAATTTGGTGTCAAATACATGTTGTGCCAAATGATGACCAATCTTTCTATCAACAATGTGGTGGGACTGTCCACTAAATTCACTCTCTGTTAACACCGAGTCAAGACAACCCATATATAATAGAGGGTAATCTCTGTGTAATAAATATGGTAAAAAGTTTTCATCATGCCAAACAGTAATGATCTTTCACTAGAAGCTGATCTACACTACCATCAATGTAGTAGACATGAGCTATCTATTAATAATGAATCAAATCAACCTACATAAATCAGAGAAGGGGAGTTAATAACTTATCAAATTAAGTCCTTAGATCATGTTAAGAGTTCACCTTCAACTAAAGCTAGAAATTAAATTAGTTACTCATATTAAACTAGGGATAAAATGGTAATTTTATACTAAAATATTTTATACATAAAATACTCAAATTATAACAAAATAAACGATCAAAGTTTAAGTGGATTAAACACATAAAAGTAGAGATGTTCACGAGACTTGGGGTGCAAAATGATGATTTATCCTTTACGAATATACACTTTCCAGCACTCAATATGGATAAAGCGCTTATAAAAAATTTAGATTTTAAGAAATTAGAAATTGATGAAATCTATTATTTACAATAAGAAAATGAAATTTTAGTAAGAGAAGAAGACATGAAACAAGAGGTAGGAGAGAGTAATTATCGACCAATATTAGAACTAATAACTGAATCATCTAATGTAGAAAGTTTTTTAAATAAAAGAGGAGTCCCAAAGAGTAAAGAAAATACATAGAAGCCAAAAGAATTTTTAGAGCTAAAACAAAATTAAAAAATTAATAATATTACTACAGGTCAAATATGTTTATTATTAGAATTAGAATAATATAGATTAGGTGAATGGAAACAAATATTTTATCAATGGGAAGAAAATTTACTTAGACGTTCAATGGAAGCCCAATCAGTAATAATAGACCCAATTTATAAATTAATATACTTAGAAAGTACTTTAGGAGCCAGAGAAAAACAAATATATTTAGGATGAAGAGATTAGACAAAATGAAGAAGAAAAAAATAGAAGAATTAGATAGTTTCAATACAAACATAAGAGCAGATGAAAAAGACGATCTATTAGAAATATAGAGCAATTAAAAATTTATGATTTAAGATATTTTGATAAGTATACTAATTATTTTTATAAATATTCAAGTGATACAGGAAGATATTTTGATGAAAATTTATTGCTAAAATTTGTTGATAAATTACCTGGAAAAAATTTATTTTGAGGTATACCTCAATGATCATCTTGTAAGCCTAACCCCTCGTGAATAGTGTGTCAAGTGGCCCATTACTCCACTTTAATTCTAAACAACCCAAACCCAATTTAGCTAGATTATCAATAACTAAATTGCCTTAGCGATAAATATGCAAACAATGGACGCGAAGTTTTACAATTGTAAGATTCTGTTTGGTTTACTTTTTTATGTAGAACCTAATTAAATAAAGCTTTCATTAGTTTAGTTTTTATAAGTAAAGTTTTTATCAAAAGAATTTTTAGTTGTTTGGTTTGCTAAGAGAATATTGGTCATTTACGACGATACTTTTAGCGACAAAAAAAAAATTTGTCACAATAAGTGCTTTTTACCAAAACAAATTTTGCCACTAAAGTTTTAGTTGGGGAAAGGAAAAGTTAATTATCAGCTTTCGCGATGAAGAATTTTCACTAAAGATTAGATATGGCAACTAAACTATCATTTCATTGCCAAAAAATTTAGCACAAAAAAAAAATTGTTGGCGCCCAGACTTTTAGCAACCAAAAATATACATTTTGCGACTAATAATTCTGTCGCTAAAACAACATATTCGGTGACCACCATATGAGATTAAGCAACAATTTATTTTATCACTAAAAGCATATTTTAGCAACGACCATTGTTTTTGTTGCAAAAAATTGTTTGCAGCAACGAAAAATATAGTTTTTAGTGATGCTTTTTGTTGTGTCGCAATAGATTCCTTTAGCGACGGATTTGTTTCGTCACTAAATATATTTCAATGCTCATTTTCAATCGCGACAGACATAAATTCATTGTGAAAAATAAGTTTTGCAAACGAAATAATTTTCATTGCAAAATGCCTCTTTTAGCAACGAATTATTTGGTCGTCATGAAATGTATGATTTAATTTTCATTGCAAAATGCCTCTTTTAGCAACGAATTATTTGGTCGTCATGAAATGTATGATTTAGCGATGAAATTGTTTCATCGTTAAATATGTTTCAATGCCATTATCAATGCCAACGAAGTAATTTTCATTGCTAATTAGTTTAGTGGGAATAGATATAATGGCACCTAATTTTGAAATATTAAGAAAAATATTTAGCGCCAATAACATTGTCACTAATGCTCCTTTTTGGCGATAAACGTACTGTTTGTTGCTAATGAACTAGTAAATTAATTTAAATTTATAAATTTAGAGTGCATTTCAATTATTTGAATTAATATTCATGATTAATCTTTTTATTAATTAACAAGTAATATGATTTTCATTGTAATAAAAAAATTATTAATATTATGAAAATTATGAAAAATAATATGTGTTTGTTGTTAATTCTTTGTGGGAATAATGAAAATTTCATATTCACTAGGAAAAAGTGATAAATTTAAAAAAATTTAGTAAATTGACTTATTATTACTATCATTTTTATTTTTATTAAAACTTACAAATATAATTTGATGAGAGGCTTATGACTACTCTTGTTAGAAAACTTTTAATTGCAAGTGACAAATAGTTCATTCGATCGCATGCTTCTTAATTTTAATATAATGATGGAATGATACGCAGTTCAATTTACCTTACAGTTTGAATACTTGCATATGTTATGATTAAAATTATGAGGTCGTATTTAATATTATATACTTTTGAAATTAAAATTAAAATTGACCCAGTTAAAATTAAAATTGGCCCATAAAGTCAATAGAATATATAGTTAAAATTATGAGCAAGTATGATGTAGTTAATTTTATTTTTAAAACAAATTATCATTTAAACTTGAAATAAAAATTTATTTTCACATAATATCGATATAAAATATAAATTATTATATGAAATAATGTGATTAAGAAAAATAATAGGGTAATAAAGACGAGAGAATATTTTGAGAATGCACACATTTCCATTTCTTTCACCTTTAATATATAATGTGTACATTACTTTACAGGCTTGTTTTATTATTTTATTTGACAATCACATGATCATTCTCTACACTACACTTTGTCTCCAGTACACTTTGTCTCCACTTAGAGTATTCTTGAGTGCTAGTTGAGTCATAAGGCACCTTATCATGTTTGCTGAGCTTGTCTGTCGTGATGCTTTGTTCTAACACCCCCGCTCAAGCTCAGCTTTCTTCCCATACTTTTAATTTATTTCTATGGAATTCAAATAGCTCCTGTCCCAATGCCTTTGTCATAATATCTGCCACTTGCATTTTACCGGCACATATTTAAGCATTATTTCTCCTTTCCCTATCTTTTCTCTCACAAAGTGAACATCTATCTCAATATGTTTAGTTCGTCCATGGAATACAGGATTTTCAGAGAGTGCAATTGCACTCATGTTATCACACCATAGTATAGGCCGTGACTCAAGCTTTATGTTGAGCTCTTTGAGAAGCGATTGCATCCAAACCAGTTCTGAAGAAGTATTTGATAATGCTTTGTATTCTGCTTCAGTACTAGACTTTGAGATTGTCCTTTGTTTCTTAGCACTCCATGAAACAAGATTTCCAGCTAGATAGATGCAGTAACCTCCTGTTGATTCTCTATCATCTTTATCTGCACTCCAATCTGCATCAGTGAAAGCTTCAATTTTCATTTCTCTTCCGGGTGAGTAAAATAAGCCATGATTGCTGGTTTCTTTCAAATACCTGAGGATTCTTTTACACCCTTGCCAATGCATTTCTCTTGGATCCTCAAGATATTGGCTTAATTTATTTACATTGAAAGAGATTTCTGGCCTTGTAATTGTGGCATATTGTAGAGCACCAATTACACTTCTATACAAGGTTTTATCCTCAAACAATCTTCCACCTTCTTTGATTTCTGGGTTCATCCTATACTTCACTGTTGTACTCATTGGAGCGGGACTTCCTTTGCAGTCTACCATACACGTTTTCTTCAATAAATCTTGGATGTACTTGGTTTGAGTTAGATGCATTCCTGACTCATCTCTCTTCACCTCAATTCCCAGGAAGTAGCCTAATGAGCCCAGTTCTTTCAGAGCAAATTTATTTCTCAGCAAACCAATGACCTTTTGTATATCATCGATTTGACTTCCCGTTATTTATATGTCATCGACATATACTAAAACCAGTAAATGGTTCTCCTCTTTATTTTGATAGAAGAGTGATGTGTCTGAGATTGCATTCTTAAACCCCCACTGAATTAACGCTCATTTTAGCTTTTCATACCAAGCTCTTGGTGCCTGCTTTAACCCATAAAGTGCTTTCTTTAACTTACATACTCCCTTTGGACGCTTTGGATTAACGAATCCTTCCGGCTGTTCCATAAACACTTTCTCATTTAGTTCACTATTAAAAAATGCATTGTTTACATCCACTTGTTTTATTTCCCATCCTTTTGGAACAGCTATACTTAACATCATTTTTACTGTTGCACTCTTTGCTACTGGGCTAAAAGTCTCTGTATAATCAACACCTGCAGTTTGGTGATACCCTTTACCACTAGTCTTGCTTTGTATCTTGACACAATTCCGTTTGGATTATACTTGACCTTGTACACCCACTTATTTCCCACAATCTTCATATTCTCTTCTGGCTCAACTAACTCCCAAGTATTATTGAGCTACAAAGCATCGAATTCTTCTTTCATCGCATTCGTCCAGCCTTTATTTTCTAAGGCATTTGCAGTGTTGTATGGAATGAATTCAGTATCTTTTTGTTCTCTCTTGGCCAAATAAATCTTAGGCTTGTAGATTCCTGCCTTTGATCTTGTTATCATTGGGTGGCCTTTTGGTTGGTCTGATTGTAATTCATGGTTTTCTGATGGGATACTGCCTTTGATCTTGTTATCATTGGGTGGCCTTTTGGTTGGTCTGATTGTAATTCATGGTTTTCTGATGGGATATTTGGTTCGGTTTCTTTTGATTCTTCATTTGTGGTTTCAAAATCAGGTTGAGTATTCTCAGTTTATTGGAGAGAAGAAGAATGTGATTGGTTTTTAATATGGTTAAGTGGTCTGTCATTTGTATGGTGAGTTTGAGTGGCGTTCTGCTCTAAGATGAGAGGAGAATCTCTATGGGCTGAAAAATCAAAATCAGATGACACACATGGCACAGAAAGAAGTTGCGTGTAATACTCTTGTGTGTGTTGATTCTGTGGCTGATTTGGTGATTTGAACAAAGAATCACTAATAAAAGGAAAGTCATTTTCATCAAAAACTACATTCCTTGCTATGTATATCCTTCCCGAATTGTGTAGACATCGATAACCTTTGTGACTCATGCTATAACCTATGAAAATGTGCTTTGATGACCTATATTGTAACTTATGATTATTATAAGGTCTCAAGTGAGGATAACATGCACACCCAAATATTTTAAGGAGGCTATAATCTGGTTCATTTTGATAGAGTATGGCACAGGGAGATTTATGGTTTAACACAGATGTTGGAAGTCTATTTATAAGATACACAGCTGTCTCACATGCTTCCCACCAGAATTTTAATGGTAATTTAGATTGTGCTAGAAGAGTTATGATATGTCTGTGTTTCCTTTCAACTTTACCATTTTGATGTGACGTGTAAGGGCATGGATGCCTAAACATTATTCCTTGTGACTCTAAATATCCCTTTAGTGGCCTAAATTCACCTCCCTAATCACTTTGGACACATTTGATCTTGTTGCCTATGAACTTCTCAATAAAGTTTCTAAATTTGATAAAAACATTTGTAGTTTGTGCTTTGTCTTTTAAAGGAAAAGTCCACGTATATCTTGTGTTATCATCCACTACACTCATGTAGTATTTATATCCATTATTAGAGCTCGTAGGTGCAGGTCCCCATAGGTCAGTATGTAGCAATTCAAGTGGCTTGGTTGTTCTGTCAGGTGTAGATGAATAATGTAGTTTATGGCTTTTTCCATGCATGCAAGCTGAACAAAAAGACATTAAACACTCTTTATTTGTTCCTTTGAATTGATTACAACTAGACATTAGTTTTATCAAGACTTGTTTGTTTGGGTGACCAAGTCTCCTATGCATAATGTCTATTTGTTTTACATTCTCAGGAATAGACTCTAACTTAACATTGGAATGAAAAACCACAGGTTTTGACTCAAATTTAACAAACTCCATTGAACTTAAACCAACAGGATCACACAGTGAGGCATACAATGATATAGCACAATTAAATGTGGAAGCAACTTCATTTCTGTTTCTCCGTGTGCCAACTTTATTGACTTTATTTACCTCAAAGAGACCGGCTTTCTCAGTGCTTCTGAGCAGAACTCTCCCCAACTTGTCCTTTACAATGCAAATTCCATTAATGAAAATTATATCAAGGTTAGTTTGATTGGCCAGACTTGAAATGCTTATGAGATTTTTTAATATTTCAGGAACATATAGCACACCATATATTGTGAGGTGTGTGCTATCAGATGTGTGTAGGATAACATTGCCAATATGAGAGATGTTTAATTTATTTCCATTACCAACCAGGAGTTTAGTTTTACCTTTATACTCAGATCTCTGGCTTAAGTTGCTAAGATCGTTTGTGACATGATGTGTGGCTCCACTGTTCAGAAACCATCCATGTTCACTCCCTACTTCACTGGCTGCTGTCCTAAAAGCTGCCCTTTGTCCTTGTTGCCTCTGAGGTGTATAAGTTTGTTGTCTTCTCACAGGCGACTTTGGCACGTAGTCATCATCCGTTCTGTGCCAGCATTCATCGGCTGTATGTCATTCCTTAAAGCAAATTTGACAATAGACACCAGGCTTGAAGGTGGTTTTTGGACCTTTTGCTTTTCCAGCTTTTCCAGACTGATTGTTACCATAATAATCCTCATTTTTGTTAGAGGAGCTGCTTCCAAATTGCATTTTTTTATTTCCCTAGTTGCTTGTGTTTCCTTTTCCTGATCTCATAGCCATGTTAGCTTCAATAGATTCATTATTTTTTTGTAGTTCCATTCTTCCTTCATGGTTCAAAAGTATGGCATACACTTCTTCAAGGGCCGCTGGTATTAGCCTCGCTAAAATGCTTACAACAATGTTTTCATAGGCATCTCCCAAACCAGTGAGAATACAAGTCACAAGATCTTCTTCCGAAATTGGTTTTCCAGCAGCTGCAAGTTCCATGCTTAGAGTTCTCATTTTTATGAAGAACTCAGTTACAGTTTTGGAGCCTTTTTGGGCTGTCTGGAGCTGCATCTTAAGTAAGGTTGTTCTTGCAACTGATTGTGAAGCGTAAAGTCTTTCAAGTGATGTACACAGTTCATATGAACTGGTGCAGTGTGTCACAGCAGTGATGATACTCTCAGACATTGTGGTCAACAGCCAACTCAGAAGCAATTGATCTTATCTCAACCAAAGCATATGTTTTGAGCTCTTGGCAACTATTGTATTCTGAAGCCCATCTATTGAGAATTGATAATTTGCAGGAGCTCTCCTTGTACCATTAATAAAGCCTTCAAGTCCATTGCCCCTTATTGCAGGTAAGACTTGTGTTTTCCAGATAATGTAGTTGGTGGTATCAAGTTTGATAGTTGTTGAAAATGAGAAAGAGCTTAGGGTGTGATGACTTAAAGGCGTGTTATTTGTAGAGTGTATGGCTCCTGTTGTTTGTGCAGCAGTATTTGTCGACTCAGCATTTTGTGCTGTGAGTGTTTCATTTATAGCTGGTGCAATGTTTGTGTTTCTTGTATTTGTCTCCTGGATCCCAGGTTCACCCTCAGCAAATTCCATTGATTAGAACGCTAAGAGCTGCTCTGATACCAAGAAAAATAATAGGGTAATAAAGACGAGAGAATATTTTGAGAATGAACACATTTCCATTTCTTTCACCTTGAATATATACTACAGTTTACATTACTTTACAGGCTTGTTTTATTATTTTATTTGACAATCACATGATCATTCTCTGCATTACACTTTGTCTCCAGTACACTTTGTCTCCACTTAGAGTATTCTTAAGTGCTAGCTGAGTCACAAGGCACCTTATCATGTCTGCTGAGCTTGTCTGTCGTGATGCTTTGTTCTAACAGATTATTTATTATTAATTCAATTTAATTAGATTAATATAAAAATGCAACCCAATTTTAAGAATTGGTAAGAACCAAACAACAAATTTGGGTTTTTGGATCGGGTTAAACTGAATTAAACATAATCCGAAATTTAATTTTGGTTTAATTCGATTTGTTTTGAGATTTTTTTTGCAATTTGGTTTAAACCTAAAAACCAATCGAATTCAAACTTAAGAACTGATTAGTTTTTATTTCGGTTCAGGTTGAACTTGAAAAAAATTGAAAAACCGATTAGGTTAGCCTTTGCCCTATATATATTATTGTGTGCATGTGTGTGTATATATATTTAATAATAATAATAATTTATTCAAAATAATTTATTTATTTATGCATAAATAAAAAAATATATGTATTTTTACATTTATAATATGTACATATAAAATAATTTATCTAAAATAATTTGTATGTAATTTATCCATAAATATTTATATATATATAGACAACAACCTTACACAATGCTTAATTCCCCTTTTGCTTACTTCACTTCTTCAGTTCTTCTTCTCTATCGCGAAAGAAAGAGAGAGAGATAACAACAGTCACACTCACACACACAAGCCCCTACCATCGCTGACAATCGCCCACGTCCACGCCGGCTACCACCGTTGTGACTTCCGTTCAAGTGTAACGACCCTGCAACTTGTAGCTGTTCTCAATTTGGTTCCTCGACCCAACTATTGTTCGTTGCCTGTGACTTCGTTTGCCACCGTCAGCTATCAAAACTACATTTCCTATATGAGCACAAATCTTTCATGTTACATTCTTTTCTTATCTAATTTTTGTTATAATTTCTTAGATTTAAGTGTCCCTGGAGATGGTTTGCACAAATTTCCCTAACTATCTAATTTTTATATAATTATGTAACAATATTGGTTTTTGCTTGTCTGCTTTGGCATAATTGTGCTTGGCTGAAGCTGTGATAGTTTTATAAGTCTACGTTTTTTCATCTTTTGTGCGCTCTTGCAATTCCAAAGTCTAGAAGTGTCTATGTTTTTTCTTTCACCCGATATGATGATGTGTCAATTTATCCTTGTGTGCTTTGCTATCTGTTGATAGACGGAGGTGGTCTATGTTATGTAGTTATGTGTGGCAAGTTTTGGGGTTTGGGGATCATAAATTTATGTTGGAACTCTCTCCACCCCTCCTGGTTGTTATTTCTTCTTTTGTTCTTATGTATGTGACTTGGGTGTTTTCGAATTGTGTGTGATTGAGTTGCTATGGAATAAAATCTCTAACCATCAACTAAAAGTGGTAATTGTATAACTGGCCAAAATTAAACCCTGATAATTTAGGTGATATATTTAAAAAAACAAAAGGTAGAAGATGTATTTATTAAAAATTTAGTTGCATGGCAGCGGGCACTAGTGGTGAAGTTGGGGAGAACACCATGGAATAGCGAGTAGGGGCTTGCTTTTTGAAAGAGTGCTACCCTTTAGAAAAGTTTGCAAAAACATAGCAACCGGCCCAATCAGTTCTTCCTTTTAATAACAATAATAATAATAATAAAAAGAAGAGGATTTTAGTTAGGTTGTTCTTTCAGTAATTGGACCTAGACAATAGAAATCATTGGTTCACACCTGGAACTCCACAGCAGTCCATTTGGTTCGATAAATCTCCAGGCTTTTGCTTTCTAATTCATTGACTCTTCTACACAATAATGGAGAAATAAATTTAAAAAATTACATAAATTCTTGAATTAGTTTTTCATTAAATCCAAATTTTGCTTAAGCCTATAACTCAAAAAATTTGAAGTCGTCCACTACTTTAATAGGCTTTTCACCATAGCCGATTGGCCTGTCTTTTTATTTTGCCGTATTACTATCACTTTAAGCCACACTTGTTTGCTGCTCTTTTTGTTGTTTTTGCTATTTTTTATTGTTTGTATTGTTATTTGATAACTTTTTATTGTTTTTGGGTAAATTTTTATTTTTTTTTGCTGTTATTTATTGTTGTGTTTGTTGTTTCTACTGTTATTTGCTGTTGTTTTTGCTTTTTAATTGTTGCTATTATTATTTGAATTTTGTTACTGTTTTTGTGAAACTTTTTAGTTTGTTCTTCTATTTGTTGTTGATTCTACTGTTTTTACTTTTCTTTATTGTTGTTTCTATTATTATTTACTGTCATTTTTTACTAGATAAATAAGTTTTTTTTTTCTGCTATTTCTAGGTAATTGTTTCTGTTTTTGCTGTTATCAATAAAGTTTTAGCTTTTTTTTTAACTGGTCTTACAGTTCTTATAAACAAAAATAATTGTTATTTGCTCTTTTTTCTGCTTATTTTTTCTATTTCTACTACTTTTGGTTTCTTTTGATTGTTTTTAGGTAACTTTTCTTTTTTTTTTTCCTATTGTTATTTTTGTTGATTCTATTGTTTCAATTGCTATTTACTGCTATTTTTTCTTTTCTATTATATCTGCAGCTGTTTTTACTCAATAAATCTGTTACTTGGTTTTTTCTGCCATTTTTGGTTAATTTTTTATTAGTTTTATTTTTTTAATTGTTTTCACAGTTCATGGAAACAAAAAATTTATTGCTATTTGCTAGTTTTTTTTACAAAGAAGAGGAGGATAACTGATTCCAAAGTTGGGGCAAATTTCTACTCAACACTCGTAGCTATTATTGAGTGCATGAGGGAGAACATTTCAAGTGAGTTTTTTAGGTGTTACATGTTGTGCAAATTTTATTGAACTCGCAAGCGCATGAATCTATTGTAGAATAGATTAACGGTGACGAGTGTCGATCCCACAAGGAGGTTGATTTTAATTATGTGCATAATTAATTTTCTTAAATGGGTTGGTTAGATTTGTAGTGAAATTAATTTAAACTATCGTAGAATTTAAATTACAATGGCAAGAATGAATTGAAATGAAATCTATTGAAATGAAATGCTTGGGTATCTGGATCTGCATCAACATGCTCTATGGGCTAAATATTCCTTGTTAATGCAATTAAATCATGAGGGGGGATTCCACACCTCATGAACCACGCTCAAATAAATATAGTGCTAAAGACTTATCGTGCCAAATAGTAATAACCTTATACTAGGGTGCCTGTTTAACCAGGGCGGTATCTAGACAAGATTATTATTATTTATGGACGAAAAGTTAAAACAACCACAAATATTAGAGGGGAAGAGAAAATAAATTTACCAAATTAAGCCCATGGAACATATTGAGACTTCACTTTCAACTCAAGGTTAAAAGAAAATTAGCTACTCATTTTTTAACTAGGGGTAAAATGGGAATTTATTAAAATACGTAGAAAATACAAGAAGCAGAAAGAATTACAGAAAACTAAGCTCAAAAGTGGATTCAAGGATATCAAATTAGGGGGAGGGAGTCCCCTTTTTATAGATATATTGAGTGAATCATAGCCATCGGATTAAAAACAGTTCAGATGCTCAGGATTGCGCCACATCATCAGTCAACAGTACGCGTTGCACAGTACACGGTTTGAATAGTGGCGGCTTGAATAGTGACGCGGTTTGAATAGTAAATAATCCCATGTATGTGCATGTACCGTACGCATGATTTTTGGTCCACTGAAATGCTGCCACGCCATCCATCAACAATACATAAGAATTTTGATCCAATAGGATGTGACACCTCATCGGTCAATGCCACATCATCAGTCAACGCCACATAAGCAACCAAATGCCACATCTTTCTCCAATCAAGTGCTGCCACGTCATCGGTCGATGCCACATCATCGGTCAACGCCACTTCATCGGACCATATATGTAAACAGTGTCGTGAACAGTAACATGAACAGTTCCGTACGTATGAACAGTGCTGTATATGTGAACAGTGACATTTTTCCTTTTATGCTCCTCCTAAGGTTTTTGACCGTCCTGAGTTCAAAAGTGATGTCCGTTTTACTGTCTGATCACTCGTTCATTGTGAAACAATCATGATGCCCCTAAAATATATACAATACTTAATTATAACAAAACACACATAATTAATCACAAGAGAAATAAATATATAAAAATAGAGATGTTAGTGAGACTTAAAATATAAAATAACGTTTTTCTCCTTTATAAATATACACTTTCTAACACTCAACACACCCCCCCAACCAGCTTATTGCTAGTCTCTATCAAATAAAGCGAAAACAAAATTCAAACCCAAAAATGATTTTTTTTTTTTTAAACAATTGTGCTTATTCAATCAGATTAATGACAGCAATCAAATAAAAGTATAAGCATTATCTCCAATCTAAAGAAATATCACACCTACATTAATCATCCACATGCATTAGTCCAGCAGACTTTGTTATAACTATAGTAATCAGGCCACTTTCAAGAATGACATGTCAAACCCCAAAATCTCACCAGTAGTAGTGACACTCTCACAAAGAAATTAAACCTAATAAAAATTGTCACTACAATGAATGGTAAATCGAGTGAAAATAATAAAAAAATATCACACACTCTCATCAAGATGAAAGAAATATGCCCACAACTTAGAAATAATACGATCTCAAACAAAGTACTAGTCAACCCAATGTATTCATTTTTTTTTCTTTCTTTTTTTTTTTTAATGCATCACTACATCTTAATAGCCCATATAACTAGCTTTAACTTTAGACTATAGTTCCCTAAAATCAAGAAGGACTTTTATTAGGACGTAACGTAGGCTAGAGACATGGCTAACAAAGAAAGGGAAATGTGGAAAACAAAAATACATGTTTGAGAAAAAATAAAGATCTTTTAGAAATTAAAAGGTGCATTTTGCTTATTTATTATTGTATCTCTATTTTTTTTCTTTCTTCTTTTTTTTTTTGAACAAAATTTTTATTTTTTATTTTTTTAACAAAATTTTTATTTTTTATTTATTTATTTTTTAGGTATGGCACAACTTTTCTTAACAAAATAATTATTTATATATTTTTTTCTTAAACATGAATAGGTGATGGAACTTGGAAAGTATCGGGTAATACTCCAAATTGAAGTGGGTCAGGATGATAAGTTAACAAAGAAAATATTTTTTTTTTAAATAAAAGGCTCAAAAGGACTAACTATAGATATTGCATAACAGGGATGGCTTGAAAGCCTCAAACGGGTCAAAAATGGCCTTCTATCGTCTTTTAGGGTTCTAAATAATCTTTCATATCTACTAGTTAAATAAACTTTCAGATGCAGCAACACATTTTTTTATTTAATTATTTTTTTATTTATTATTATTATTTTTTTTACAGGGTTAACTCAGAGGAAATCAAGAGATCAATAATAAACTGCTAAGCTGTATGAAGAATTGGAAAAAAGGGTTATTCTTCAAGAAAAAATGATAGGCTTAAAAACTCACTTGGAATTTATTATGACATGTACATTCCTTCAAGCAACTCATATTTGTCTCCAACATCAACATGTAGAATAGCAAACATGGTGTAACATTACTCAAGACGAAAGATAATACAAATACTAAAATTCAAAAGTCATCATGTCATCCAGTAAACTCACACAAAATTTAAAATATTTTTTTTATTTTTTATTTTTTATTTTTTATTTTTAATGACATTGTTCCCCCCAACCTATTCTTAACATGAAAAGAAAGCATACATGCAGAAAGATGAAAAATGATGCAGAAAAATTAATTAGATGATAGGAAAGAAAAATGTCTGAATTTTTTTTTTTTTACTAAGAAGATGCATTTCTAGAGTCACTACACTCCATATTCAGCCATCTTCAACTCAAAAACTTGAAAATGTATATTTATAAAGGAGAAGTCAAAAAGAAAAAGTTAGAAAGAACACACTGAAAATAAGATAATTTTTTTTTGTTTTTTTATTTTGTTTTTTTTTTTCAAACTAAGAAGATGCGTTTCTAGAGTAACTACACTCTATATTCAGCCATCTTCTACTAAAAAAGTTAGCCAAGGTTAGTTTTACAACAAAAATTAATAAAAACTTAACCAATATTTCACAACTGTCAACTATTTCCTCCCCCCAACCAGAACGAAACATTGTCCTCAATGTTTGAAAGGAAAATAGTTGAGTTTAGATGACATCACATGGGTAGTATAACACAGAAGAAAATATTTACAAGCGGAGAGTTAAATCTAATTTGTACTTCTTATTGCGGCTACTGTTACCATTATTATTTGAACATTCCAACACAACAGTCCTGAGATCTGTCTCTAATTGATAAGATTGTAACAGATCAAGTAGCTCATTAGCAGTATGTTCACAAATAAAGACTTTTTTTACTGAGGAATCAATGAAATAATTTTTTATTACATGGTTAAGAAATGCGATAAAGCCATCATAAAAATTATTGACATTTAACAAACCGATGAGTTTCTGGTGGATGTTCAGATGGGCCCAATATGCTAATGTGATTAGTGCCTCAAGAGTTGCAAGATCTCCTGCAAGGAAAATAAAAGCATCAGCATGATTTAGCATTTCAGTTATTCTTTCTTGCATACCTGAGACGACTAACTCTTCTCCAGTTGATGAGTTAGACAAACAGCCTAAAGGTTTTAGGATTGTTGGGATGATGCCTAGCACTTGGCTCCCTCTGACATAAGCAGCTTCTGAGACCATTTTGGAAAATCCTCGGTCACCTCCTCTATACACCAAGTGCAGTTTTCTCTCTGCTATTCTTCGACCAAGATCTATGGCTGCCTTAACGAACTCTTTATGTTTGCCATAGTGAAACCCAGAGAGCACACAAATGTTCTTGAATTGTTTACTAGGAATAGCTGCCATTAGGATACCACTCAAAAAACATTTGTGAGTGCACAACAAAAAATCATATTTAAGAACCTTGGTGACAACGGGTCACAGCTGTGTATGAGGTATTATGTTAATTAACGCGTAAGGCACATGGCTCGAGAGTAAAAAAGAAAACAGTAAAAGAAAAAAAAAGCAAACAATGATAACAGAAAATTATTAAAGGCAATAATTCGAATGGTAAAACAACAGTGAAATAAAACAACAGTAAAGTAAAAAGATATCTACAGGTAGTTGTGATTGTGGCTCGCATCTTCCTCTGGTTTTACGTCCAGAAACGGCTTGAATGCCCTCCATGGGTCAAGGATAGGTTTCCCATCCAGTTTTCTTACAAACTGGCAAACATGGTCATTTATAGTCAGATTCCTGAAACTGTATCGTGCACGTTCTTTCTCGAATAATGGCCATAACTGGAGAATCGCTCTTTGTACGTATCCACTAGGATGCATTTCAAGAGACAAAAGGATATTATCCAATGACTCTTTATTCAAGCCATCCCTAATGAATTTAATCTTATCTTCCATGTTATCAGACATCATTCCTAAAGAACATGGTTTTTTTATTGCATATCGTTCTAGCACACTTATGACAAACAACAGAAAGTCTTTGAGCTCGTCGTTTTCTCGCATAATTTCCTTTACCACAACCAGGCATGTATGCAATAAATTTAGCAGGTATGTCATTCTTCATAAGCAATCGCATGCGTTCGGACCGAGCTTTATAGATTGAAAGGAGGGCATTCTAAGGAAGCGAAGAGAATCGTTTGTGAAGCTTTGCTAAAATCTCGTCTCTGTCCATGCCTTTGTCTCAGAATATCAATTATTATGGGAAACTGAAGTAACCGACTTGATTGTCATGGAGTACCGTTATCCGCCACTTCACTGGGGTGACAAACTTAAACACAAAAAGCAAACTAAAACACACAAACAGAGAAACAAATTAAAACACATAAAACAAACTAAAATCGTCCTCTTATTGAATTTACCTCAAGCTCCAACTAGGTGTTGCAGATACTTCTCTCAATATCTTTGAGTTAGCTTTCTAAATCCTCAACATGAGCGACTACTCTGGTGGTTGCAAAGCCCAAATACGATGTGTTTTACAAAATCGTATCTGCTTTCTGAGATGAGTTTGGATAGGTTGAAATGTTCTAAGCATGTACAAGAGGTACTGTCTCATGGTTGAAATGATAAGAGAGAACTGTAATAGGTGAACAAGCACACTTACGCAAAAATAATTTCAATGAGCAAAAGAGTATTAAAAAGAAAGAAAAGAAATAAATCAAATCAAATCAAATCGCCGAAAAGAAAAGCCTCAATTTAAACTTGGTGGGTCACTCAGATTTATTTCGCTATCCTCTCCATGTGGTTGGTACTCTAAATATGGCTTTAATCTTTGACCATTAACTTTAAAATTGACGGCGTTCTTTGGATCCTTAATTTCAATTGCCCCATGTGGAAAAACAGTGTGAACAATAAATAGGCCAGACCATCGAGAACGTAACTTACTTGAGAATAGGTGCAAGCGAGAATTATATAAAAACACTTTCTGATCTGAAGTGAAAGATTTTCTCATAATTTGCTTATCGTGAAAGACTTTCATTCGTTGGTTGTAAATCTTGACATTTTAGTATGTGTCATTGCGAATTTCTTCAAGTTCTGCCAGCTGTAATCGGTTTTCTGAGCCAGCTTGCTGCATATCAAAATTGAATTTCTTGATGGCCCAGTACGCACGATGCTCGAGTTCCACAGGTAGGTGGCAAGCTTTTCCACACACGAGCCTGTAGGGTGACATCCCAATTGGGGTCTTAAAAGCCGTTCTATATGCCCATAATGTATCATCGAGTCTCAATGACCAGTCTTTTCTGTCGGGCCTCACCGTCTTTTCTAAAATGTGCTTTATTTCTTGATTGGAGATCTCAACTTGACCACTGGTTTGCGGATGATATGGGGTCGCCACTTCATGAGTGATGGAATACTTTGTCAAAAGTGCTTTGAAGGATTTATTGCAAAAGTGCGCACCACCATCACTGATTATTGCTTGAGAAAATCCAAAGCGTGAAACAATATTGCTTGAGAAAATCTTATCACCACCTTATGATCGTTGGTCCTACATGGAATTGCCTCTACCCATTTCAAAACATAATCAACAGCAACCAATATATATTGATGACCAAAAGATAGGGGAGAGGGTCCCATGAAATCGATACCCCATACATTAAAAATTTCAACCACTAAAATTGGGTTTAGTGGCATCATATTCTTTCGTGTTATGCTCCCCATTCGTTGACACCCATCACATAAAGGACAAAAGGTGTAAGCATCTTGAAATATAGTTGGCCAATAGAAACCACATTCTAAAATTTTAGTAGCTGTTTTCTTAGCGCTGAAATGGCCTCCACAAGCTTGTTCACAGCAGAAAGAAAGAATGTTTTGAAATTCATTCTCTGGGACACATCGTCTAACAATTTGATCTGCACAATACTTGAATAGATAAAGATCATCCCGAAAGAAATTCTTTATTTCTGCAAAGAATTTGGCCTTGTCCTGCTTAGTCCAATGCTCTGGAAGTTGACCTGTAACAAGATAATTAACAATATCAACATGCTATAGTACTACTTCCACACTCATTAATTGTTCATCTGGAAATGACTCATTCAAGGGTAATGGTTTCGTAGTTGTATCAAAATAGAGACGAGAAAGATGGTCAGCCACAATATTTTCTATTCATTTCTTATCTTTGAATTCTAAGTCAAATTCCTGCAAAAGTAGCACCCAACGAATTAGTTTAGCTTTTGCATCTTTCTTTGTGAGAAGATATTTAAGAGCAGTATGATCTGTGAATAGAATTATTTTACAACCAATGAGATAAGATCGAAATTTCTCTAGTACAAACACTACTGCTAGCATTTCTTTTTCAGTAGTTGAATAATTCAATTGTGCATCATTCAATGTCATACTAGCATAGTAAATCACATGGGAATTCGATCAACTCTTTGTCCTAATACTGCTCCTACTACATAATCAGATACATCACACATAAGCTCAAATGGTAAGTTCCAATTTAAGGGCTGAATGATGGATGATGATGTCAACAACTGCTTTAATTTTTCAAATGCCACAAGACATGAATCATCAAAGACAAAAGGTACATCCTTAGCAAGTAGATTACATAAGGGTCTAGAAACTTTACTAAAATCGTTAATGAAACGTCTTTAAAAACCAGCATACCCAAGGAAAGATCTTACTTCTCTTACTGTTTTAGGTGGAGAAAGATTAGAAATGAGGTCCACCTTGGCTTTATCAACCTCAATACCTTTTCTCGAAATGATGTGACCGAGAACAATACCTTATTTTACTATAAAATTGCATTTCTCCCAATTCAAGACTAAATTCTTCTCGATACATCTCTGCAGAACTAGTGTTAGATGATATATATATTGATCAAATGAATCACCAAATACAGAAAAGTCATCCATAAAGACCTCAAGAAATCGTTCAACCATATCAGAAAAAATGCTCAACATGCATCGTTGAAATGTAGCAGGTGCATTACATAATCCAAATGGCATTCTCCTATATGCAAAAGTGCCAAAAGGGCAAGTGAAAGTGGTCTTTTCTTGATCTTTTGGTGCTATAGGAATCTGATTGTATCCCGAGTAGCCATCTAGAAAGTAATAAAATTCATGTCTTGCTAATCTATCAAGCATTTGATCGACAAATGGTAACGAAAAATGGTCTTTACGTGTGACAGAATTTAACTTCATATAATCAATGCATACACGCCATCCTGTAGTTACTCTAGTGGGTACTAATTCATTATCAACATTGGTAACTACTGTAACTCCTGACTTTTTTGGGACAACTTGTACAGGACTGACCCATGAACTATCAGAAATGAGGTAAATGATACCTGCATCTAATATCTTAAGGACTTCAGTTCTAACAAACTCTTTCATATTAGGATTTAACCGACGTTGCATTTCCCTAGTAGGTCTTGCATTTTCATCAAGGTGAATGTAATGCATACAGTCTACTGGGTTTATACCTTTTATGTCTGCTATGGTCCATCCTAATGCTCCTTTGAGCTCTTTTAAAACTTCCAACTTACCTTTTTGTTGTCATTGAAGGAGGAAGAAATGATTACTGGCAGAGTGCTTTCTTCTCACAAAAATGCATATTCCAAAGTGTTGGGTAATGGCTTGAGGTCGAGTTTTGGTAGTGATTCTAATGATGGGCTGAGTTTCTTTTCTGATGACACTAGTTGTTCAACTCTTGACTTCCATTTATTTGTGTCCATGTATGGTGCTGAGTCAAGTAGGGCGTTGACTTCATCGAATGATCTGTCAATATCAAAATTGAAACCAAAGTGAGTTAAACATGTTTGCAAAGGGTCATCACTAAGATTTGACAGAAAATTATTATCAACTAATGTTTCTATTAAATCCACATCAATAACTCCATCATCTGCATTGCGAGGTTGTTTGGCAATGTTGAAGATATTGAGCTCCATGATCATATTACCAAATGACAACAGCATATTTTCAGTCCTGTATTGAATGTGAGCATTGGCAGTTGCCAAGAAAGGTCGACCCAAAATAATGGGAATGTGCTTCTTGGAATTCTGCACTGGTTGAGTGTCAATTACAATGAAATCAAGATGAAAATAAAGCTTGTCTACCTGAAAATAAAACATGAAAATTACCATGAGGTAATTTTGTGGACCGATCTGCAAGCTGTAACACCACTGGAGTTGGGTGTAATTCTCCTAGTCCAAGTTTCACAAATACAGAGTAAGGCAACAGATTTACACTAGCTCCTAAATCCAACAAAGCATTCTCAATTGTGTGGTTCCCTATACTACATGAGATAGTGGGGGAGCCTTGAATTTTGTATTTTAGAGGCATCTTATGTTGGAGTATAGAACTAACACTTTCTGTTAAAAATACCTTTTTCTGAACATGAATATTTCTCTTTTTAGTGCAAAGGTCTTTAAGAATTTTGGCATACGATGGCACTTGTTTTATAGCATCAAGCAAAGGGATGTTAACACTTACCTGTTTGAAGATTTCAAAAATCTCACCTATGGATTTTCCCTTATTTCCTTAGCTAACCTCTGAGGAAATTGAGCTTTCGGAACATACTCTCGGGGGTTGGTTTCTTCTTTCTCTTCTGATGATGAGTCCTCAGAATTCACAGATACAATCTGAGTTGATTTTGTTGCTGGCATCTCTACTTTGTTGTCGACTTCTTTCCCTTTTCGCAAGGTCATGATAGCTTTGACCTCTCCATGCTGCTCTGGTGAACTGATACTTGCTTCATGTACTCCTTTAGGATTAGGCACTGGTTGACTTGGAAATTTACCTTTTTCAACGGTCATTGCCAAGGTTTGAACTGAAGAAGCAAGTTGTCCCACCATTTTCTCGAGGTTTGAAACTGATTGGGCTTGTGAGTTCAAGCCCGCCCTCATCTCATTTCGCAGTTCATCAATGGTGCGGTTCTGCTGATCGATTATAGAATTAGTAAGATTCTTGAAATTCTGGAACGTATCCTCCCATGGTTTGGGTTGAGAGTGGCTTGGGTTTTGATTGTATGGTCTAAATGGTGGCTGAGAGGCTTGAGGAATTTGAGGAATTAGAGGAGTTAGTTGTATTAGTGGAGGTGGAGCTGCTGGTCCATTTTGTTGGAATCTTTGATACCATGAAAAATTGGGGTGGTCTCTCCATCCAGGGTTATATGTATTGGAGTAAGGGTTGTATTTTGATGGTTTTCTCATGACTCATATGGCATTGGATTGATCTGAATATGAGTCATGGTCATGTGGTTCTGTTGAGTAGGCAGTCGTTAATGATGCTATTTGTCGAGAAAGGCCTTCAATCATCTCTTTGACATCTTTAATTCCCGAGCTTGACTCGCCAACGTGAACCTTATTTACTCCCTTAATTCTCCTGGTATTTCTGAGTGATCGACTCCGTTGTTGAGAATTATCTGATTGGCGCTGGAAGAAATCTCAAATCTCTGATGTACTTTTTGACATTAACTCACCTCCACTGGTCGCCATTAGCCATTCTTGCACATGTGGTAATAATCCCTCCAAAAAGTATTGGCATTGGTGCCATTTCTCGTACCCATGATGTGGACACTTCAAGAGTAACCCATTGAATCTCTCCCATGTCTCGAAAAACTGCTCGTCGTCTATCTGAGTAAACTCTGAAATTTCCCTGCGAATAATATTGCTTTTATGAACTGGGAAATATTTATTCAAAAATTTTGTTACCATTTATTCCCATGATGTAATGCTATTAGCAGGTAATGTATTAAGCCATGAACGAGCTCTATCCTTGAAAGAAAATGAGAATAATCTAAGTTTAACATCATCATCTGAAAAATTCTCGTATCTAAAAGTTTAACAAATAGCATGAAAATCGTTCAGGTGATTATATGGATCCTCATTTTCTAGGCCATAGAATGTTGGGAGACAATTTAGCACACTAGGTTTTAATTCAAAACTCCTAGCAGCTACATTTGGGTACCTTATGCATGATGTACTCAAATTAGTTAAGGGACTAAAATAGTCCTTAAATGGCCTCTCCTGTGGTTCTGGTTGTTGGTTTTGCAGATGCATTTCAATTTTCCTTTTAAATGCAACGTGCTTGTGTGTGCGAAGTGTTTTTTCCAATTCAAGGTCTAAAGGCTCAAGATTAGGTGATAATGACCTTCGACCATGCATGCAAAGAAAAAGAAAAAAAATGAATGAAAACAAAACAAATAAAGATAAGAAAAGGAGAGAAATTATAATACTAACCTTGTCACGTTGTTATAATCTTACTATCAAAACACACTCAATTGCTATAAGAAAAGAAATTACGTGAAACAAATATTAATTAAAATAAATTACAAAGAAAAATAACATAAGAATTAAATTACACAAATTTAAAGAAGAAAAAGAAATGAAATTCTAACCTTAAAATATAGATTCACTTTTTTTTTAATTGAGAAAAACAAAATTACAAGAAAACAACTAAATAAAAAATTAATATTAAAAAAATTAATTCTATTAATTAAAATACTTACCTCCTCGGCAACGACGCCAAAAACTTGTTGTGCAAATTTTATTGAACTCGCAAGCGCATGAATCTATTGTAGAATAGATTAACGGTTACGAGTGTCGATCCCACAAAGAGGTTGATTTTAATTATGCGCAAAATTACTTTTCTTAAATGGGTTGGTTTGATGTGTAGTGAAATTAATTTAAACTATCGTAGAATTTAAATTACAATGGCAAGAATGAATTGAAATGAAATCTATTGAAATGACATGCTTGGGTATCTGGATCTGCATCAACATGCTCTATGGGCTAAATATTCCTTATTAATGCAATTAAATCATGAGGGGGGATTCCACACCTCATAAACCACGCTCAAATAAATATGGTGCTAAGGGCTTATCGTGCCAAATAGTAATAACCTTATACTAGGGTGCCGGTTTAACTAGGTCGGTATCTAGACAAGATTATTACTATTTGTCAACGAAAAGTCAAAACAATCACAAATATTATAGGGGAAGAGAAAATAAATTTACCAAATTAAGCCCATGGAACATGTTGAGACTTCACCTTTAACCCAAGCTTGAAAGAAAATTAGCTACTCATTTTTGAACTAGGGGTAAAATGGAAATTTATTAAAATACGTAGAAATACAAGAAGGAGAAAGAATTACAGAAAACTAAGCTCAAAAATGGATTCAGGGGTATCAAATTAGGGGGAGCGAGCCCCCTTTTTATCGATATATTAAGTAAATCATAGCCATCGGATTAAAAACAGTTCGGACGCTTAGGATTGCGCCACGTCATCCATCAATAGTACGCGTTGCACAGTACACGGTTTGAATAGCAACGCGGTTTACACAGTAACGCAGTTTGAATAGTGGCGGCTTGAATAGTGACGCGGTTTGAATAGTAAATAATCCCATGTATGTGCATGTACCGTACGCATGATTTTTAGTCCACTGAAATGCTGCCACGCCATCCATCAACAGTACATAAGAATTTTGATCCAATAGGATCATGACACCTCATCGGTCAATGCCACATCATCCCTCAACACCACATAAGCAACCAAATGCCACATCTTTCTCCAATTAAGCGCTGCCACATCATCGGTCGACGCCACTTCATCGGACCGTATATGTAAACAAACAACAAAGAATATGAACAAAGGTCGACTTATATGAGCATGTGAACAGTGATATTTTTCATTTTATGCTCCTCCTAAGGTTTTTGACCGTCCTGAGTTCAAAAGTGAGGTCCGTTTTACTGTCTGATCACTTATTCATTGTGAAACAATCATGATGCCCCTAAAATATATACAATACTTAATTATAACAAAACACACATAATTAATCACAAGAGAAATAAATATATAAAAATAGAGATGTTAGTGAGACTTAAAATATAAAATGACGATTTTCTCCTTTATAAATATACACTTTCTAACACTCAACATTACATATAAATAAGCTTTAAGTTTCTCTATAAGATGCTAAAATCAAAGATTGTTGTTCTGAAATTTATGTCACATGATTTATTAGAATTAAATTATTATTTTTTTCTGTGTGGTATATGATCTTTATTGGGTGTTTATTTCTTTATTAATGAAGGTAAAATGACATTAATAAATAAGCTTTTATGGTCATGTTATATAAGAATCTATATATCTATATAAAGCTGGGACTACAAGAGGTGATGTATCATCACCATTCTTCATCTTTTTATATTATCTATTATTTAAAATATCTAAAATATTGGTGGACATTTTTTGTATATGTCTATTCCTCTTTTCATTTAAATCCAACAATATATAACTAATAATAATAATTAATTAAAACTCTTTTAAAACATTCATTTATTTTATCATGCTAGCTATTAAACTTTACTGGCTTAAAATACATCAATTAATTAACATTAACATAGGAAGATAGGTTCTTTTATCTTCCCTCAACAATGCCACTAGGGTTCAATTTCTACAAGAGGTGATATGGCATCACCATTTTTCATCTTTTTATATTCTCTATTATCTAAAATATCTAAAATATTAGTGGATATTCTTTGTATATATCTCTTCCTCTTTCTATTTATATTCAATAATGTATAACCATTAATGATAATTAATTATAATTCTTTTGAAACATTTATTTATTTTATCATGCTAGCAATTAAATTTTAGTGGCTTAAAATACATCAATTAATTAACATTGACATAGGAAGATAGGTTCTTTTATCATCCCTCAACAATGCCACTAGGGTTCAATTTCTACAAGAGGTGATATGGCATCACCAATTTTCATTTTTTTATTTTCTCTATTATCAAAAATATCCAAAATATTAGTGGATATTCTTTGTATATGTCTCTTTCTCTTTCTATTTAAATCCAACAATGTATAACCATTAATAATAATTAATTATAATTCTTTTGAAACATTTATTTATTTTATCATGCTAGCAATTAAACTTTAATGGCTTAAAATAAATCAATTAATTAACATTGGAAGATAGGTTCTTTCATCTTCCCTCAACAATGCCACTAGGGCCCAATTTTAATGTCATAATTCCTTATTTAATTATGCAACCTTTTCTTTAATATCTCTTGGCTTCTTTAAACTCTCTAAACACTAAATATTTAAGATTTGTTATGTTTGGTTTTTTTTTTATTATTTAACCAACATCCTCTTTAGAATAATTTTTGTATTTTTATTGTTTGATTTATTTGAATTTTTGGTATTTTGTGCTTCATGGAGTACTATTTTCTTCATGAGTTGAATAATGATAAAGATAGTTAAATGATAAGAGTTAGATTTTGTAGAATGTGCGAGTCTATTAATACTAAGAAGAATGGAGAATCTTTCTATTTAAATCCAATAATATGTAAACACTAATAATAATTAATGATAAGTCTTAGCTTTCATTTATTTTATTATACAAGCAATTAAACTTTAGTAGTGTAAAATACATTAACTAATTAACATATAAAGAGAGGTTCTTTCATCTTCCTTCAACAATACAACTAAGCCCTGCCATAATCCCATATTTAATTATGTAATCTTTTCTTTAGTGCTTTTTGGCTTTTTCAAACTCTCTAAACACTAAATATTTAAGATTTGTTATGTTTGGGGATTTTATTTTATTTAACCAACATTCTCTTTAGAAAAATTCTTGTATTTTATTGTTTGATTTATTTGAATTTTAGTATTGTGTGCTTCATGGAGTACTCTTTTCTTCATGAGTTGAACAATGATAAAGATAGTTGGGTGATAAGGGTTAGGCTTTGTAGGATGTGGGAGTCTACTAATACCAAGAAGAATGGAGAATTGATTAGTGTGAACATGATTTTTATTGATGAAAAGGTTGTATAAAAAATTCATTCTCTTATTTTTTTCTCTAATTGTTTCCCAAATGTTTTACACTTAATGTAGCATGTGTGTTTTTTTTTTTTGTAGGAAAATCTAATGCATGCAACAATCAGAAAAAATTTAGCGACAAGGTTTAAGCATATGTTGAGTGAGGGTTCTTTATACAGTATCAAGAATTTGAAAGTCGTTTCAACTACAGGCGAATATAGACCACTTTCAAATCAGTATAAGATTTTTTTTTTTTGTTATAACTTCTCTTAACAGGTTAAAAGAAGGAACTGTTAAGATTCCGATCAATGGATTCCAATTTGTATCTCCGAATTTGATTGATTTACGTGTGAACGATAACACAATCCTTTCAGATATTTTTTTTAATTATTAATGTTTGTTAACCTTTAAGTATATATTATAAATTATTGATCCTTATATTTTAACATGTTTATGTTATTTTTCTATAATATTACAGATATTGTCGGAAGTTTATGTGGTGTGGGTAATATTGAGATCGTTGGAGCTGGTTGGAAAAAAAGAGATATAAAAGTTCTAACGAATTAGTAAGTTGAATATAATCAAGAAAACTATGACTATATATTTTTAAGTTATTTTTTTTAGTTATTTATGTTATTTTTTAGTTATTGTTTCTCTTTACATTATTAACCTTTGTTAATTTTTATGGTTAGCTCGGTAACAACAAAGATTACTTTATGGGAAAAGTTAGGGGAGATGTTTGATCCAAGCTTGTACAAAAAAGACGAGGGTCCCTGTATTGTGATAGTAACTTCTACAACCATTAAAAAATTCCAAGGTGATTATTTTATTTTATTTTATTTGTTCAAGTTTCGTTTTAGTTTACATTTACTCTAAATAAGTGAGGTTAGTTTCTCTTCCACAAGTGCAAGCAAAATCTATACAAATCTTCAAATAGATTATGTAGCATCATTTGTTGAAAGATTTTCTACCATCTCCAACGTTGTGCAAGTTATTGAAAGTTCAAATGTGAATAAGATTACTTTTGAGGAAGAGATGTTCCTCAACAAGATGAGCATTAAAGAACTGTTGGAGGCTGATTGGAGTTCTCAAGTGAAGGTGGTTTTTCTATTTTTCTTTTTCCCTTTTCATCCATTTGTGTTATTTGTTCCTAAATGTTGGAATGTCCATATTATTTTGTAAATGCTTATTGTTTAATTGTAGGAATATATTGTTACTGTGTGAGGCAAGATTAGAGAAATAGACAACTCATTTGGATTGTACTATATTTCGTGCAAAACATGCATAAAAAAGGTCATACCTACAAATGGTATTTATATGTGTGGCACTTGCAAAAAGGAATGTGACTATCCTCTTGTGATGTAAGAAAAATAATATTAATTTTTTTAAATTGCTTATTGTGTTGTTAATTTTTCACTCTAATTCATTATTCTAATGTAGGTACAAAATACATATAAAAGTCATGGATAAAACTGCGGAGACAACTTTTGTCTTATTCAATCATGTAGCTAAAAAGTTACTTGATACATCAGCCCATAAGTTGTTTAATAGACTACCTTTATATAGTAGGGATGTCCCTGCAGAAATTCAAAGCCTTTGTGGAAAAGATTTTGTTTACAAACTAAAATTGAATGATTACAATTTGAAAAAGGGACTTGAGAATTTTACTGTGTCAAAGCTTTTCACCCTTTGATGAGAAATTAGAACTAGAAAAAGAATTGAAGAAAGACAAAAAGGTACTATTTACATATGCTAGGTTCAATTTGTCGGCAATATATGTAATGTTAAAAAACTATTTAACTGTTATTTTTTGTAGGAAAAAAATAATACAGATTATGAAAATGTGGAAATATATGAAAGGAAGGAAGGACATTCCCAAGAAATGGTAATTTTATTTACTCTTATTTCCTAGTTGTTTTCCTTTATGATTACAATTATCATGTTCAGTTTACTCATAATTATAATTTTCTTAATTGAAAAATTACAGGATCCTCATGATATCTTATCAAATAATTTGGAAGATTCAGTGGTTGATTTTCATGTTACTAATGCTGTTAAGAATAGAAAGAGAAAAAACCAAATTATCGATGATGATGAAGTTAGTGATGGTGGAAGTAATCAATACAAAAAACATGTTTAGTGTTGTTGTTGGTCATTTTTCTACACATATGTTAAGTCTTTTGACCTTTTTCATTTTAGAGTGCTAATATTTAAGTGTGATATGATATGACTTGTTTTTTTATTTATCTATGTATTTGTTTTGAATGATTGGGAGAACTTATTTTTTTGTATTATATTTCTTTCTTGGCATCTTACTCCGTTCTACAGATGAATGTAGATAATAAGTTGGTAGTGACAATGCAAAAAAAAAAAAAAAGCTTATCATCATCAATAAGAGTTACAACAACACGAAAAAATACTAGGCCCAAATAATTAGATTAATTTCTACACTTCACTTGCAATAAAATATAAATTTAATTTTTGTAATCAGCAATTTTTGTTACATTGAGTTTTCAGACTTTCAGTCACCAAAATCTGAAAAACGAAACCCCAAAGATCTAATCCAAAAGCTCAAGATTGAGATCAATAAGTTAAAAATAATAGTTATATGTATGCTTATACCACTTAATGTTCGGGAAAATTCAGTTTTTTTTAAAAAAAACATTTTTAGGACCGATCTCATAAAATATATATGAATTCGTAATCTAGAAATCGTACCTTGAAAATCTGATTTGGCTTTTTCCGCTGATGTGATTTAGGCTCTCAGATCACGATCCGTCACCACCACGTTCGTTAGATCACGATCCGTCACCAAACGATCTTCCAGGTTATGACTCAGGATTGATCTGTACTTGACGTGTGGGCGCCTTTATCACTATTATAAGCAAACTAGAAGGAGAAAAATTTTCTCTAAAAATTATTTCGTAAGAAAAAACTTTTTTCTCTGATATATATATAGTGACTTTTCCTCTCGTGTTTAGGATAGAATAAGCCCTTTTATATCTCTTTCATAGTGGAAAACTTAATGCTCCAAGAATTATGAAACTCACGTTACTTTTCTTTGTCATAGGGGCCCACCTTGTAAAATAACATAAGGCCCCTTATACATAAGCATATTAATGGAGCCTCCCACTAAAAGATATAATTATGTTTTTTACCCAAAGAGCTAGTTGTCTTGCTTATTAATCCAGAAGTGGTGCAGTCAATTAAATGAGCTAACCTGGGGATCATTTGGGAACATACAATAGTGGCTACAAGAATTAAACTTGTAATTAAACAAGCTTAATCATTTAATTCCAACTCTACTCCACTATAAGATTGGAACTGACCTCCATAATTGTATGTTCGAATAATAATTCGTCCCAAGCCACGTTGATTTCTTTACTACTCAATCCTTTAGACCACATCGTTAATTAAATCGATATCTCAACTGTCCAATCGATTTAATTACATCTTATTCCTTGATATTTACTGGTTTTCTCTAATGATCATTTTCAACATACTAAATATGTTGATACACTATGGCCAGAGAATTCTATGATCAAGTGCCGAAAACCCATCAAGAGATGTGTCGTACAAATTCTATATTGTTAATTTATAACTCCAATACTCATAATTGCTCCCACCAAGATACCGGGTAATTTTGACCACAAGTGTGTATCATGCCCAATGGTAACTCAAATAGAATAACAATTACAATTATGAAATCATAATTAACTTAAGATTAAGATTACAGTAAAATCAATGCCTATGAGATTTAACAAGTCTGACAGTCATTTCAAGGTTAATTAAATCTCATATGTGATCCAACTCAATGTAGTCAAACTACATCAGTAAATTCATACATGATTAAGACAAATCATTCAATGAATTTACTACAGTCTAAACATAAATAGAGCGCCCAACTCTATTTATCAACTGCGAACTTAATTTATTTAATCATAAGATAACTTGTATTTATGTCTTCTGTGAATCCATATGATGATCACATAAATACATATAATATGATTAAACGGATCTTATTCAATATATTTATGCAATTAAAAATATCTCAAATAATCAAAAAATAAATTAATATGCTTTAAAAGAGCATATTTTCCCAACAATCTCCCACTAGCTTTTAAAGCATATCTGGCATATTGCACATGCTCTAGGGCTCTAAGTGCAGGTTATAATGGTTTTCCACTAATGGCCATTGTAATAAGATCTGCTATTTAGCATCTTATGGCATTTAGGGTACTTTCATATAACCTATCTATATTATTCCCTTATAAGATGATACTTCCTCTCAATATGTTTTGTTTCTTGTGGTTCTTAAGTTGCTTAGATTGAGCTACCGCACCACCACAAGATATTGTAGGAACTTTTAGAGCCATACAACTTCTTTTGCAGCTTCAGATGTAGCCACATATTCAGCTTAAGTTGTGGAATCTGTGATACAAGATTGTTTTACACTCCTCCAACTAACAGCTCTGCTTCCTAATGCAAACACATAGCCGGAAGTTGATTTTCTAGAATCCTTATATGACATAAAGTCAGAATCAGTATAACTCACTGGAATGAGTTCATCACCAGAACACACAAGCATATAATCTTCAGTTCTTTTCAGATACTTCATTATATGCTCGACTGCAGTCCAGTGTTCAGGTCCAGGATTAGATTGATATCTGCTAACCATCCTTACTGCAAAACAAATGTCTGGCCTAGTACAAAGCATGGCATACATGAGACTTCCCACAGCTTTTGCTTAGGGAACTCGTCTCATTCTTTCTATCTCTTCAGATGTCTTTGGAGATTGATCCTTGGAGAATACAATTCCATGTCTGAATGGTAATAAACCAATCTTGGAATTTTCCACGCTAAATTTAACCAATATCTTTTCGATATAGACCTCTTGAGACAAGGTTAAAGTTTTATTCTTCCGGTTTCATATAAAGCTGATACCAAGAATATAATTTACCTCTCCCAGGTCTTTTGTATCAAATTGTTTTGCTAACCAATTCTCTATTGTAGTCATTACTCCTATATCGTTTCCAATCAGGAAAATATTATCTACATAAAGAACTAGGAAAGCTACAAATTTTCCCTGATTTTTCTTGTATACATATGGTTCATCAATATTCTGAATGAATCCAAACGATTTAATCGCTTGATCAAATCTGATATTCCATGACCGGGATGCTTGCTTCAATCCATAAATGGATCTCTGCAACTTACATACCATGTGTTCTTGGCCTTTTTGTATGAATCCATCTGGTTGCTGCATGCAGATGTCTTCTTCAAGATGCCCATTAAGAAAGGCAGTCTTGACATCTATTTGTCAAATTTCATAATCTAACATCAGTAGAAGAATGGATAACTCGATGGAGTTAAGCATAGCAACCGGATGAAAGGTTTCCTCATAATCGATTTCTCTTTCTGAGTAAAACTTTTTGGCTACTAATCTTGCTTTAAATGTTTCCACCCTCCCGTTTTACTACTCTTTTTCTCTTGTAGATTCACTTGCACCTTATAGGTTTTACCCCATTTGGTGCTTCTACAAGTTCCCAGACTTTATTGGAATATATAGATTCTATTTCTTGATTCATTACCTTTTACCAATATTCAACATCTCTATCTATTAGAACTTCGTTGAAGTTAGTGGGATCTTATACTTGTTTATCTGAGATTTCCGTTTAGGTTTCTCCCAATAACATGTATCTTGCTGGTAACCTAGTTACCCTCCCACTACGACGAGGTTCTAAAAGTTATTGTTGTTCAGGGATAATCCTGTGTTGATCAGCTGGTTGTTGCTGTTTTTCCTGTTCAATAACAGGTGTTGAAAGCTGAGCATCAACCTGATCTCCTTTTTATTTTTTTAGTTTTACCTTACTCTTAGGCAGTAAGTCATTATATAGTCTTCCTCAAAGAAAGTACAGAATATGTCAATAAATACATTCCTATCTTGAGGACTATAATTCAGACTTTACCTTATTCCTTTAAGATACTTAAAACATGCAAAGTTCTGAACACGAATTCATCTTTTCTACCTCTGATCCTAGTATAAATACTAGTAAACTCCAAATACGAATGTGTCTCAAACTATGTTTGTGGCTTTTTCATAATTTCTTGGAGTAGTAGACACTGAGGTAGATAAATCTAAGTTCATTAAACTTTTACAGTTTTAAATTCTGGTATCTGGAATAAAAAAGGCAATTGATAAATCACTTAGTATATATTTTGTTTTATCCAAAAGAATCTTGTTTCTCCATTTAATTACACTATAGTATCATAGTGTTCTTTGTTTCGATCATATCGAAATTTTTTTAGGTTCCTGTCTAATTGCTTCTGTCTTATCCATGTACCCTTTTGAATTTCAAAAACAATGGAATTACGACGCATTTAGACAAACATAAATGAAATTAATATTCATCAATAAAATTGATAGAATACTCATAACATCTTTCTACATGTAAACTGATTAGTCTGTATACATTTGTATGTACTAAATCATCCAATAAATGTTATGCTTTTAGCTCTAAAAGAGCATTCTAGTCATATTACTTTTCTAAATAAGACTTATAGAATTACAATGATCAATCTTAATAGGCTAAGAAGCCTATCATTAATCATTTTCTTAAAATCTTATTATAGTTTATATGACTTAAGCATACATTAATACGAAGAAATTAAAGAGAGAAAACATGGTGATGATAAATTCTCCTCTTGTTATTTTATCGGCAAAGGAAAATAATATATAGAAAATCTAACCATAAATAATAAGACAAACCATTAAATACTTTTATTCATACAAATAATATTAATAAAGCAAATATCAAATACGAATAAAGTATCGTGCCACTCTAATACATAAAATCAATCTAACCACAGAATTAACATTCTAAACTATTATATTAATATGAGATGGCTCGATACCAATTGTTGGGACAACTCGACGATCCGCCACCACCACGTCTGCTAGATCAATGACCACCGCATCTTCCGTGTTACGACCAGATCGATCCGCACTGACGCGGGCGCCTTTTTTATCACTATTATTATAAGCAAACTAGAAGGAGAAAAATTTTTCTAAAATTATTTCGTAAGAAAAACCTTTTCTCCTCGATATATATATAAATGATTCTTTTCCCCTGGCTAGATAAACAAGCCCTTTATATCTCTTTCACAGGAAACCCAGCTGCTCCACATAACTATGAAACTCACGTTATTTTCTTTTGCTCATAGGGGCCCACCTTTTAAAAATAAATATAAGGCCTTCATACATAAGCATATTACTGGAGCCTCCCACTAAAAGATATAATTATGTTTTTTGACCAAAAAGAGCTAGTTATCTTCATGACATCCAAGACGGCCACTAATTAAACGTAGCCTATCCCTGACTATTCAGAACATACACAAGGCAAGACCAACTTGTAATTAAACAAGCTTAACTACTTAATTCCAACTCTACCCACTATAAGATTGAACTCGATCATAATTGTATGTTTGAATAATAACCGTCCTGCTCACATCGATTTTTATCGTCAATCTTTTTATGCTCGACATCGTTAATTAAATCGATATCTCAACTGTCCAATCGATTTAATTACATCTTATTCCTGATACTTCATCGCTTTAATGATCATTTTCAACATACCAAATATGTTGATACACTATGGCCGTGAGAATTCTATGATCGTTGCCGGAACCCATCAAGAGATGTGTCGACAAAATTCTATATTGTTAATCATAACTCCACCATACTACCTCCCACTAAAGACATCGTAGAATCTTTGACCACAAAGTTGTGTGTCATGCCCAATGGTAACTCAACAGAATAACAATTAATCATGTATAACCATAATTAAGTCAAGATTAAGATTGGCGTGAAAATCACTGCCCGCTTTAGATTTAATAAGTCCTATACCATTTCGTTAATTAAACTCATACGTGATCCGGAATTTCAATGTAGTTTGGGTCCACATCAGTAAATCCATACATGATTAAGACAAATCATTCAATGAATTTACTTGAATTTTCCCTCCCACCCAATATTTTAAAATTGGTTTTCCTTGAAAACATACATTAATTTATTTAATCATAAGATAACTTGTATTTATGTCTTCTGTGAATCCATATGATGATCACATAAATACATATAATATGATTAAACGGACCTTATTCAATATATTTATGCAATTAAAAATATCTCAAGTAATCAAAAAATAAATTAATATGCTTTAAAAGAGCATATTTTCCCAACACTTATCACATAATGTTTCTAATTCATTGATTGATATTGTGAATAATCTCTTGGGTAAATTTTGAATTATTCCGAATTGATTATTTTTAAATTACTTTATTATTTTTAAAAACTTCAAGTTATTTTTTATTTTTGCTTAAAAAATGAGGGGAGAGAGGTAATTTATATTTTTTAAATTATTTTAATTACGAATATTTTTAAATTATTTTAATTACGAATATTTTTAAAATTATTTTCCTTAGTAACAATATTTAATATGATTAGTCTACTAATCAAATGAAACTATTCATATTATATTTGTATTTATTTAAAAATTTTAAATTTCAATTTTTTTAACTCTTCAGAGAAGAAACCCTTCCTAAATTCTCTATCTTCCGTCACAAGTCAATCTCCCTAAGTCTGTTGTTGATTGCCTTTACAAAGTTAAAGTTTGTAATGCAAAACCAAAAATCATTTTTTCGTTCATTTGTTGTCCTCTCTTGCTCTTTCTAACCGTTTTAACCAGCCATCAACTTGGTCAAATTAAGTGACTTAAGTCCTCGCACGAGGACTTAAATAATGAAACTAATGAATTGGGCACCTGAAAACCATGCGTTTTGTTCTATTTCTAATTTATTAACGTCCAACGTATTCCTGGTCTCAAATTCTAAAGTTACCCAAAACAAATTTGGGACAAATTTTTACATAGTTTACATTTTAGTTGCCTAAGAAAACATTTTTGTCCTCCAATAATAAATAAAATAAGTGGAAACTTTGAAAATTCAAACATAAAGAAAGCCCTTTTGAACCGTTGGTTTTTTGCAGTTGTTGCATTCAAGAATAAAAAAAGTGAAGGAAAAGATGATAACGTATAAAATCTAAAAATAGCATTGAAAAAGAGCTAAAAGGAAATCTGGATAATAATAATATCGATGTCCCTATATTTCTTATTTTGTCAACTAAGGATATTGTTTGTCAATTTATATCAAATAGGTTCCCAACCAAGATTGAATAAAGATTCAATGCTGATCTAATTTTTGTGTTAAATTTTATAAAGGTTTGTCATTTGATTAATAGTTTTGATAAATAACAATATAGGTACAACTAAATTTTAATCATATGTTATTATAAATATACACATATCAAAAAATAAATATAAAAGGATTAACACTTCATCTAGATTCAACAAAATTGGATTTTGAATGACACATATTTATAGTTTAATAATTGAAATATGTTGTATTAGTGATTGTAAAAGAGATTGGGAGTTATTTGATGCAAATAGACAATATATGTTTATAAAACATTAAAAAGAAAAAGCAATGGATCCCATTATTATCACTCTGAAAAGAAAGCACATTGTTTCAAATCTTCACAAAATATAAAATATAAAAATGGAATGTTTATTTCTTCACGTCATAACATATAATTTAATTAATATAGTAAGGAAGGTTCTTTCATCTTCCCTCAATAATGCCACTATCAAGACTAATTTTAACACCATAATCTCATATTTAATGATACAATATTTTGTATCTACTTCTTTATATATAGATAAGCCTTAGTGAATAATTAATTTTCAGTCTTAAATCTAATTAACATTAATTTAAAGAATTGAAAATTACGACGGTTTCTTTAGCAAATGTTAAGTGCTAACAATAAATTTAAGATTTATTAAGTGTTTAATTGCAACCCATTAAAGGTTTTTACAATGATTTGAGGTTTAAAAGAAATAAAGAAAGAAATGGGGAGACGTCGTATTAAATTGGTTTTATTATTAACAATTAATTAATCACTATATCATTTTCAATTAATTCAAAAACACGTTTAGAAGAGCTTGAAGTTACAGCAACATTAATATTAAATTGGTTTAATTATTAACAATTAATTAATTATTATATCATTTTCAATTAATAAAAAAACGTTTAGACTCACGAGAGTATGAGGTAACAACAACATTATCGACTAATAATAGTCTAGGAGATGAGAAAGATGCAAATTGCTATAAAACACATCATTTTCATACCAAATAAAATTTAAACCTAGATAAAAGAAATAATAAGAAAACAAGAGTTAGCTACCGTCAATAGAAAAATGAAAGTCGGGTAAAAGACAAAATATTTGGTTGAGAATAGTACTCATGTTGTTATCTATGTTTATTCCTCTTTCTATTTAAATTCAACATTATATAACTAATAATAATAATAATTAATTATAAGCCTTGACTACAAGAGGTGATGTGGTATCATTATTTCTCATCTTCTTATATTCTCTATTATTTAATATATTGGTTGAGATTAAAAAATAATTACATTACAAAATATTAAAAATAGAAAATAATTATTAGATTACAAAAGATTACATGTCTTTTCCTCTTTCTATTTAAATTCAACAATATGTAACCATTAATAATAATTAATTATAAGTCTTGAAACATTCACTTATATTATTATGCCAACAATTAAACTTTAGTGCATTAAAATACATCAATTAATTAATATAGAAAGCAATGTTCCTTCATCTTCCCTCAACAATGCCACTAGGGCCTAATTTTAATGTCATAATCCCATATTTAATTATGCAACCTTTTGTTTAATGCCTTTTGGCTTTCCAAACTCTATACACATTAAGTATTTAAGATTTGTGGTATCATTTTTTCTCATCTTTTTATATTCTCTATTATTTAATATATTGGTTGAGATTAAAAAATAATTACATTAAAAATATTAAAAATAGAAAATAAATAGAAATTAATTATTAGATCACAAAAGATTATATGTCTCTTCCTCTTTCTATTTAAATTCAACAATATGTAACCATTAACAATAATTAATTATAACTCTTGAAACATTTATTTATTTTATTAAGCCAACAATTAAACTTTAGTGGCTTAAAATACATCAACTAATTAAGTTTCAATTTTTCACCTTCCCTCATTAATGCCACTAATAAGGCCTAATTTTAATGCCACAATCCTTTATTTAATTATACAACCTTTTATTTTTTATTTTTAAATATGATAAGCCTTAGTGAATAATTATTCTTCAATGTCAAATCTAATTAACATTAATTTAAAGAATTGAAACTTAAGACGGTTTCTTTCGCAAATGTTAAGTGCTAACAAATTTTAGATTTATTAACATCCATGGAACTAGCTGAGAAGGTCCACTACTCTACTGTTTCAAGATCAATAATGAAAATCAAAACCCCTTGATTTTTGCCCAAACTACTTCTTCTTCATATTTTCTTCCCTAAATGCAGGTAATGTTAATAAACTCAACTCTCTCCCTCTATATATACATATATTGATTTATGATTTTTCAATACATGCTTTGAAAGTTCAGACCCGTTTAAGAATTATTAATAGACAGATGTTTGATCAGTGTCATCTTAGGATGACAAGAGGATCATATGTCTATTAATAATTCTTGAATTATCCCGACTTGGACAGTTTGGGAATGCAGAATTTTTTTTTTAGTTCCAAGTAGGTGAAGTTTTATTTCACGTAAAAGGAAATTTCGATAGTTGCTCCTTATGTTCTCTGGGTACATACTAGATGAATGCATAAATCTAGGTCGTGTACTTGGAGAACTATGGGGAGATGCTGTCGAAATTCCTGTAAAAGTGGAAGAAACTTCACCTATTAGGAATTGAAAAAAAAAAATTCATTCTTGAATGGGATTTATAGGACCACCTACCATTTGTAAATGTGAAGAGAATGTTGGAAATTAGGGAAGCGAGGAGTTGAGTTGGTAAATGTAATTGGTTGTGGTTTTGCTGAGTTGAGTTGAGTTGGTAAACAATTGTTGGCTGTTAACTGATTAGTATTAAAAATTGTATGTTTGTTATGAAGTAAAATGTTATTTTGCGTTATTAATGTAATTTATATTTGTAATTGTGTAACATATTATGAATTTTTAATTATTTTTCTAAATATTTGATTTTGTGTATTTTTGTGTGTTTATTAGGTAAAAATAATAATTTCTTGAAATTGGAGGCTTCAAACAAATGTACGGATGTCAAATTTAGATTCCGGAAGTCGGAGAAATTATGTCATTATCAAGGAGAATCCAAAACTTTTGTTGTAAATTTTTACGTTTTTACCATGGTAAATATGGTAATTGTAAAATTATAAGTTTTTATCTTGTTAGGTATGATATTTTATTAGTGGAATGTTTTGGATATGCTTGAGTTGATAAGATAGGATTATGTTTGATTAGTGAGATTATTAGTGGAATAAATGTAAGGTTAGGATTTAATTAGAGTTTTTTATTTGCGTGGTGTGGATTTACCATGTATTAGTATAAATAGAGAAGGGTGGTGAATACATCTCTAAGTACCTTCTCTTCTCTTCTTTTCTCCCAATTCTTCTCCTCATCTCTCTTTGTAATATATTTTTAATTAATAAAATTAAGTTTATTTCAATTTTTAACTTCCATTTTAATTATGTGTTTTTCAATCTTAATCATTTCTTTTATTTCAAAAATGTTTAGCTAAATATTTATAGCTAGGGGAAGGTGAAACTCTTAGTAAAAAAATATGGTTTAATCAAATTTAATTTTTAATTTTATAAATTAAGTTGTTTTCTATTTAATTTTATCCATATTTTATATTTTGAAAATTTGATTTATTGTAGACAAAAATAGGAATTTGGCACAATGAATTCTTAATTTCTTAATATAAAATATGGTAAAATGGTATTTTGATTTAGTGTAGACAAATTAAGTTTTGGCACATTAAATTCTTAATCCATAATAAAATAAAGGGGAAAATAATTTTAATTAATAAAGTTAATCTTTTAGGAAATAAAACAAAAATAAAAAGAATTTGTTAAATTATATTTATTACTAAGAGTGGATCCATAACCCTAACTAATTCAACTTCATAGTTTTCCTCAAATTAAATTGTGTGTTTTTTTAAATTTTATTTTTCTTAGATAAATTTAAACAAATAAATTAAACCCTTTCTCTTTGGATCGACCGCGGACTCACCGAGTTATATTATAACTAGGCACTCTTATACTTGGGAGTAAATCAAACATTTTAAGTTGTGTCAAGTTTTTAGCATCGTTGACGGGGAGAGGTATTTATTTTGTTTTATTTTTCCTTTTATTTTTTTTACTTTTTGTGTAAATTTTCGTTGGGCTCCTTCTTTTTTTTTAAATTCTCTTCTATCCCTACATCTTTCATAATTCTGGTTTCACCCCCAATAATTTTCGTTTCTAGCTCAATCTTCTCATAATTACGATCCGACCCTAAAATCCTTCAGAATATTCAATTTCATCCTATATGGCTAAATTTTAAATTTTTAAAAATTACGGTGTGGCTATAATATTATAAATAATTTGCAATAAGATCCCTGGACGAAATTTCTCACAAAAATTAGACTTGGACTTATTTGGACTCAATATGAACTTAATTTGGACTAAGCAAACTAACTACTAACTCTTACCTAACTAATTACTAATTTTTTTTCTTTTTATTGGTGGGTTTAACCACCAAAGTTGTTATTTAATTTTAAGTTATTTTATTATTCCGCATTTATTTCTTTGTTTTGTTAATTTATTGGTGGGTTCAAACATCATTTTTTTTTATATTTTATTATTTCGCATTTTTTTATTTTTGCTTTATTTTATTTTATTTGGTGGGTTTAACCACAAGTTTTTTTTTTTTTGCATTTATTTTATGATTTATTTATTTTTTTGGTTTATTTAATTGGTGGGTTTAACCACCAAAATTGTTAATTAATTTTAATTTTTTTGTACACTTATATTATTTGCATATTTAATTTTCTTTTTATTATTTTATAATTTTTATTTAGTTTTTGTTATTAATTTGTTTGAATATCATCATTGTGACATAACCATTGCATGATACATTGGTCTCGTACTTCAAGTGGCAGGTTAGTTCGTAGATCTCAATCTTCACCATTAATCATGGACGAGAACCAAGATGACAACTTTTTGGGCGAACCTAATCCTCAGATTGGTCAAGGAGATAATCATTCTCAACATGGACATGATCAAAATCAACAAAGAACCTTGAGGGACTACATGAATCCAACCAGAACCGGAGCACCATCGTGTATAGTATTTCCTCAAGAAGCATCTCGATTCAACTTCAAACCAGGTATTATCCAACTTTTTCCAACATTTCATGGTTTAGAATCTGAGAATCCATACTTGCATCTAAGAGATTTTGAGGAAGTTTGTAATACATACACAGACCAAAATTGTAGCATGAACATAATTAGATTAAAGCTTTTTCCTTTTTCATTAAAAGATAAAGCTAAAACATGACTACAAAACCTTAAATCTGAATAAATAAGAACTTGGAATAACATGCAAGAACAGTTTTTGAAAAAATTCTTTCCACCTCATAGAACTAATTCGTTTAAAAGGCAAATCACTTCTTTCACTCAAAAAAATGGAGAAACATTATACCAATGTTGGGATAGGTTTAAAGAATTGCTTAACATATGTCCACACCATGGTTTTGAAACTTGGCGATTGGTCACTTATTTCTACGAGGGCTTAACACCACAAAGTAGACAAGTTGTAGAAATGATGTGTAATGGTGAATTTAGAGATAAAAATCCTGAAGATGCACTAGATTACCTTGACCAATTAGCTGAAAATGCACAACATTAGGATACTGTTGGAACTTTTGAATTGAATAATAAACCACAACCATCTCCATCTAGTGGAGGAATCTATAACCTTAGGGAAGATCATGATTTACAAGCAAAATTTGCATCCCTAGTTAGGAAGGTTGAAGCTTTGGAGAATAAAAAAAGTGATCAAGTAAAATCTGTTCAAGAAATTGCATGTGATGTTTGTAGTTCTAATGATCATTTCACTCAAGATTGTCCCACTCTACCTGCACTTAAAGAATGTTTGCATGATCAAGCTAATGCCATCAACACTTTTAACAAACCAAACCCATATTCACAGACTTATAATCCTGGTTGGAGAAATCATCCAAATTTTAGTTGGAGGAATAATAATAATGCACAATCTTCACAAGCGCCACCTCCACAAAATTTTCAAAATACTCAGCCTTATGCACCATATGTTCCACAACCATGGAAAAATTTGGAAGATACAATGCATTCATTCATTAGGAAACAAGACGCCATTAATAATCAAAATGCACAAACATTTTCTGATTTGAAAGATACTCTTGCTAAAATTGCTTCTGCACTCACAATTCAAGAAAAAGGTAAATTTCCAACTCAACCACAATCAAATCCTAAGATTCAAAATTCACCTTTGGACCAAGTCAAGTCAGTTATAACTCTTCGTAGTGGTAAGGTTATTGAACGGCCTATTCCTACACCTTGTGAAAATGAAAATTCAAAGGGTGAGGAAGAACTAGATAAACTTACACCTAGTGAAGAAATAACTAATGTTCCATCTGAACCACCATTCCCGCATGCATTAAATAAACCAAGGAAATCAAACCACTCTTCAGAAATTTATGAAATTTTTAAGCAAGTGAAAGTTAACATTCCTTTGTTAGATGCAATCAAGCAGGTACCTTCATATGCCAAATTTTTAAAGGACTTATGCACAGTTAAGAGAAAATTGAAGGTAAAAAAGAGTGCTTTCATGCCTGAACAGGTAAGTACCATTTTGTCTACTAATAATAAATTGAAATATAAAGATCCTGGTTGTCCTACTATTTCTTGTATTATTGGAGATCTTAAAATTGAGCATGCTTTGTTAGACCTTGGTGCTAGTGTTAATTT
Source organism: Citropsis articulata (assembly GCA_030449925.1). Taxonomy (NCBI): domain Eukaryota; kingdom Viridiplantae; phylum Streptophyta; class Magnoliopsida; order Sapindales; family Rutaceae; genus Citropsis; species Citropsis articulata. The sequence goes on along the minus strand of JASUUH010000212.1, from coordinate 2,139,770 downwards.
GCTTCCATATTCAGTTTATCTTCAACTTAATCTTGGTGAGTTAAAATCAACTTCAACTACACTTTTGCTTGCCGATAGATCAGTTAAAGTACCAAAAGGAATAGTGGAAGATGTTTTAGTACAAGTTGATAAATTCATATACCCTGTGGATTTTATTGTCTTAGAAACTGAACCTGTTGTGAATAATTATAAACCAATTCCTGTAATTTTGGGTCAACCATTTTTAGCAACTGCTAATGCTTTGATTAATTGTAGAAATGGTTTAATGAATTTATCATTTGGAAATATGACTTTGGAATTAAATTTTTTTAACATGTGTAGGCAACCAAATGAAGAAAATGAGAATGAAGATGAAATTGATGAACAAAAAGAATTGCTTGAAGCTTGTTTAGAGGAGAATATTGAAAAAGGGAATTTTTCTGAACTTAGTGATATTTGTTTGGTTAATTCAGTTGAATCAAATAAACAATTTAAACATGATACTTCTAATATAAATTTATTTGATTCTTGTCAGACTTTGCAAAATGATGATGAGAAACAAGAATTTGACGAGCTTGGAATCATTGAAAAGACGGAACAAGAAGAAGCACCTAAACTAGAACTGAAACCTTTGCCAGAGGGATTGAAGTATGTTTATCTTGGAGAAGAGCAAACTTATCCTGTTGTGATTTCTTTGACCTTATCAAGCGACTAAGAAGGTAAGTTACTATCTGTTCTTAAAAAGCATAGAAACGCAATTGGATGGACTTTAAATGACATTAAAGGTATTAATCCTTTAGTTTGCACACATAGAATCAATTTAGAAGAAAATACTAAAACATGCCAACAACCTCAAAGAAGATTAAACCCACACATGAAAGAAGTAGTAAAAACAGAAGTAGTAAAAACAGAAGTTCTTAAGTTACTTGATGCGGGAATTATCTACCCTATCTCTGATAGTAAATGGGTAAGTCCTACACAAGTAGTGCCTAAAAAATCTGGAATCACTGTAGTTAGAAATGAAAAAGATGAATTAATTCCAACACGACTTGCATCTAGTTGGCGCATGTGCATTGATTATAGGAAATTAAATGAAGCCACTAGAAAAGATCATTTTCCATTACCATTTCTTGATCAAATCTTAGAAAGAGTAGCTGGACATCCCTACTACTGCATTTTAGATGGATATTCAGGTTATTATCAAATTCCTATAGCACTTGAAGACCAAGAAAAAACCATATTTACATGTCCCTTTGGAACATTTAGGGGGAGGGAATAGTTGACAGCTGTGGAATATAGCAAATCCTAGTAATGTTTTTGTCGAAAATGGCAGAATATGGGGTGTAGCGGCTCTAGAAACACATCTTCAACCCCTTGTTCAGGTGTGATCTTTCCGATTTATGTTTTCTTAATTTTTTTTTATTTTCATTTTTTTTTTGTCTTTTTGCATGTATATATTATGAATAATGTTTAGATTAAGTTGGGGGGAAGAAATAGTTGACGTAAATTGTAAATATGTGTGTTTTTTTTTATTTTGTGAAAAAAAAAACCCAAAAACAAGCAATTTTTTTTGTTTTTTGTCTAGGATGGCTATGTAAAGAGTCACAACTTTTGAGACGCATCCTAATAGTTCTGTTGTATTATATTTTGATTTTAAAATTCATAGTAAGTTATTTTTGTTCTCTTTTCTTTGAATTACTCAAATTTTTGAACTCTCCATTTGGTTATTAAGTTGTTTTGTCATTTACTCATTTAACAGATATTATTAAATAATTCTTCACACACACACTATGACACATGCTAGTGGGTTGTAAGTTAAAAATTTTTGCAGCATTTAGTTCTTTTGATTTATTAGAGATAATATCTAAGATAGTAGAATGTACATACAAAATAAATAAATAAATAAATAAATAAATAATAAATAAAAAAATTGAATGAGTTTAATTTTGTTTTATCTCGAACCCGAGTAATTAAGTCCGTAGGGGTGTTTCAACACCTAGTGCCCTAAGATTAACTGGTCTGGGAGTCACTGGCCTAAAGCTCGCTACATGGGTTATAGATATATTGTTTGCATATTTATTAAAAACTCGAGTAATTAAGTCCGTAGGGGTGTTTCAACACCTAGTGCCCTAAGATCAACTAGTCTGGGAGTCACTGGCCTAAAGCTTGCTACACGGGTTAAAAAAAAAAGTGTGAATAATGTACTACCTGAAGATAGAATTTCTAATGAGTTTTAGAACGAAAATGTTGTTATCTTTTAATGAAGCCCCATGAGTATTGTGTTAATTACTTGAGCACAAAAAGGTTTATGATATTCTGGATAATGAGTGAATGACAAAGATTTAGAAAATTTTGGGAGAATTTATTTATTTGGTAATTTAGAGGATAGATGAACAACTATTAACTTGCATGTGAATTTTGTAAATCATAATTTAATATAACGCTTTAATTGCTAGGGGCTAGCAATAAGCTAGTTGGGGGGTGTGATTAGTATTAAAAATTGTATGTTTGTTATGAAGTAAAAATGTTATTTTGCGTTATTAATGTAACTTATATTTGTAATTGTGTAACATATTATGAATTTCTAATTATTTTTCTAAATATTTGATTTTGTGTATTTTTGTGTGTTTATTAGGTAAAAATAATAATTTCTTGAAATTGGAGGCTTCAAACAAATGTACGGATGTCAAATTTGGATTCCGAAAGTCCAAGAAATTATGTCATTATCAAGGAGAATCCAAAACTTTTGTTGTAAATTTTTACGTTTTTACCACGGTAAATGTGGTAATTATAAAATTATAAGTTTTTATCTTGTTAGGTATGATATTTTATTAGTGGAATGTTTTGGATATGCTTGAGTGGATAAGATAGGATTATGTTTGATTAGTGAGATTATTAGTGGAACAAATGTAAGGTTAGGATTTAATTAGAGTTTTTTATTTGTGTGGTGTGGATTTACCATATATTAGTATAAATAGAGAAGGGTGGTGAACACATCTCTAAGTACCTTCTCTTCTCTTCTTTTCTCCCAATTCTTCTCCTCATCTCTCTTTGTAATATATTTTAATTAATAAAATTAGGTTTATTTCAATTTTTAATTTCCATTTTAACTATGTGTTTTTCAATCTTAATCATTTCTTTTATTTCAAAAATGTTTAGCTAAATATTTGTAGTTAGGGGAAGGTGAAACTCTTAGTAAAAAAATATGGTTTAATCACATTCAATTTTTAATTTTATAAATTAAGTTGTTTTCTATTTAATTTTATCCATATTTTATATTTTGAAAATTTGATTTATTGTAGACAAAAATAGGAATTTGGCACAATGAATTCTTAATTTCTTAATATAAAATATGGTAAAATGGTATTTTGATTTAGTGTAGACAAATTAAGTTTTGGCACATTAAATTCTTAATCCATAATAAAATAAATGGGAAAATAATTTTAATTAATAAAATTAATCTTTTAGGAAATAAAACAAAAATAAAAAGAATTTGTTAAATTATATTTATTACTAAGAGTGGATCCATAACCCTAACTAATTCAACTTCATAGTTTTCCTCAAATTAAATTGTGTGCTTTTTTAAATTTTATTTTTCTTAGATAAATTTAAACAAATAAATAAAAGCCTTTCTCTGTGGGTCGACCTCGGACTCACCTAATTATATTATAACTAGGCACTCTTATACTTGGGAGTAAATCAAATATTTAAATTTGTGTCATTAACAATCACAGATTCTCATCAAACATTTGGTTGAATACGTCAAACACGCAGACTATCATGTCTTAATCTCTTTAGAGTATGACATGTTTGAAGTTTGATTATTGATTCTAATTAGGCTACGTATAATTTTATTTTTGATATTTTAGTAGAGATGTTTCATAATATTTTAGAAGCTATTATTTATTAGTGTTTAGAAAATGTTAGATATATTCTCTGCCTAATATAATTTTAATATATTTTGTGATAAAAATAAAATAATCCAAGATCATTCTATTGCATAGATTATTTTATAATGTTAATGTTGATGATGCAAATATATAATTCACGTATATAGAGTATGGAGTGTAACTTAAGATTGTAAAGTGACACAACTTAAAATGTTTGATTTACTCCGAAGTATAAGAGTGCCTACTTATAATATAACTCGGTGAATCCGAGATCGATCCACAGAGAAAGGGTTTAATTTATTTGTTTAAATTTATCTAAGAAAAGTAAAATTTAAAAAAAAAACACACAATTTAATTTGAGGAAAACTATGAAGTTGAATTAGTTAGGGTAATGGATCCACTCTTAGTAATAAATATAATTTAACAAATTCTTTTTTTTTTGTTTTATTTCCCAAAAGATTAATTTTATTAATTAAAATTATTTTCCCATTTATTTTATTATGGATTAAGAATTTAATGTGCCAAAACTTAATTTGTCTACACTAAATCAAAATACCATTTTACCATATTTTATATTAAGATATTAAGAATTCATTGTGCCAAATTCCTACTTTTGTCTACAATAAATCAAATTTTCAAAATATAAAATATGGATAAAATTAAATAGAAAACAACTTAATTTATAAAATTAAAAATTGAATTTGATTAAATCATATTTTTTTACTAAGAGTTTCACCTTCCCCTAACTATAAATATTTACCTAAACATTTTTGAAATAAAAGAAATGATTAAGATTGAAAAACACATAATTAAAATGGAAATTAAAAATTGAAATTAACCTAATTTTATTAATTAAAAATATATTACAAAGAGAGATGAGAAGAAGAATTGGGAGGAAAGAAGAAAAGAGAAGATGCCTAGAGATGTGTTCACCACCCTTTTCTATTTATACTAATACATGGTAAATTCACACCACACAAATAAAAAATTCTAATTAAATCTTAACCTTACATTTGTCCCACTAATAATCTCACTAATCAAACATAATCCTATCTTATCCACTCAAGCATATCCAAAACATTTCACTAATAAAATATTATACCTAACAAGATAAAAACTTATAATTTTACAATTACCACATTTACCGTGGTAAAAACGTAAAAATTTACAACAAAAGTCTTGGATTCTCCTCGATAATGGCATAATTTCTCGGACTTTCGGAATCCAAATTTGACATCCGTACATTTGTTTGAAGTCTCCAATTGCATGAAATTATTATTTTTACCTAATAAACACACAAAAATACACAAAATCAAATATTTAGAAAAATAATTAGAAATTCATAATATGTTACACAATTACAAATATAAGTTACATTAATTACGCAAAATAACATTTTTACTTCATAACAAACATATAATTTTTAATACTAATCACACTTAACTATTTATTGCTAGCCCCTAGCAATTAAAGCGTTATATTAAATTATGATTTACAAAATTCACATTCAAGTTAATAGTTGTTCATCTATCCTCTAAATTACCAAATAAATAAACTCTCCCAAAATTTTCTAAATCTTTGTCATTCACTCATTATCCAGAATATCATAAACCTTTTTGTGCTCAAGTAATTAACACAATACTCATGGGGCTTCATTAAAAGATAACAACATTTTCGTTCTGAAACTCATTAGAAATTCTATCTTCAGGCAGTAGATTATTCACACTTTTCTTCTTCTCTTTTTTTTTAAATTTTTTTATTTTTCGTATGTACATTCTACTACCTTAGATATTATCTCTAATAAATCAAAAGAACTAAATGCTGCAAAAAATTTTAACTTACAACCCACTAGCATGTGTCATAGTGTGTGTGTGAAGAATTATTTAATAATACATGTTAAATGAGTAAATGACAAAACAACTTAATAACCAAATGGAGAGTTCAAAAATTTAAGTAATTCAAAGAAAAGAGAACAAAAATAACTTACTATGAATTTTAAAATCAAAATATAATACAACAGAACTATTAGGATGCGTCTCAAAAGTTGTGACTCTTTACACAGCCATCCTAGACAAAAAACAAAAAAATTGCTTGTTTTTGGTTTTTTTTCACAAAAAAAAAAACACACATATTTACAATTTACGTCAACTATTTCTTCCCCCCAACTTAATTTAAACATTATTCATAATATATACATGCAAAAAGACAATAAAAATAAAAATAAAAATAAAGAAAACATAAATCGGAAATATCACACCTGAACAAGCAGTTGAAGATACGTTTCTAGAGTCGCTACACCCCATATTCTGCCATCTTCGACAAAAACATTACTAGGATTTGCTATATTCCACAGCTGTCAACTATTCCCTCCCCCCAATCTGAACAAGACATTGTCCTTAATGGCTTAAAGAAAAGAAGTAGAGTTTAGAAGACATAACCTCATTGCCCCAAGAAAATAGTTATAACCAAAGAGTTAAGTCCAACTTGTACTTCTTACTAGGGCTAGGGTTACCATAATTAGTGAACCATTCTAATGCCAAGGTCTTAGGATCTGGCTCTGGTTTGTAAGCTTGTAAAAGATCAAGTAACTCATTAGCAGTAGAAGCACAAACAAAGATATTTTTCACAAAGATTGGAATAAAATGATTCTTAATTGCATGGTTAATGAATGTGAGCAACCCATCAAAAAACTTATTAACATTTAGTAAACCAATGGGTTTCTGCTGGATGTTTAAATGGGCCCAAGATGCAAATATAATCAATGCCTCTAAAGTTGTAAGATCTCCTGGTAAGAAAATGAAAGCATCAGCATGATTTAACATTTCAGTCATTCGCTCTTGCATACTTGACACAACTAACTCTTCTCCAATTGGCACATCAGACATGCATCCTAGAGGTTTTAAGGCTTGTGGAATGATACCTAATACCTGGTTTCCTCTAATAAAAACAGCTTCTAAGACAAGCTTTGATAACCCGCGGTCACCTCCTCCATATACAAGGTGCAGTTTCCTCTCAGCTATGGCACGACCAAGATCTATAGCAGCTTGAACGAACTCTTTGTATTTTCCATCATAAAATCCAGAGAGCACACAAATATTTTTGAATTGTTTACTCAAAGATGCTGCCATTAGAATAATCTTCAAAAATTTTGTGAGTGGTTGGAAAAAAGAGTTCATATTTAAAGATCTTAGTGTCAGAAAAAATGAGAAACAGCTGTAAATAGGTTGGCGTATTTGTCAGATGACGCGTAAAGCTCATGTCTCAATTATTCAAAAGCAAACAGTAAAAGGAAAAGCAATCCGTGAAAAGAAAAAGTAAAAGAAAACAATAATAATTAAATAGAAAATCACACCATTAAATGCAATAATGTAAATGATGAAATGACAATAAAGGAAAAGGATATTTACTAGTAGTTGTGATTGTGGCTCACATCTTCCTCTGGTTTTACGTCCAGTAACGGCTTGAACGCCCTCTATGGGTCGAGGATAGGCTTCCCATCCAATTTTCTTAAAAACTGGCAAACATGGTCTTTTGGAGTCAGATTCCCAAGACTAAACTGTGCACTTTCTTGTTGGAATAGTCTCCATAACCTGTTTATCTCATATTGCACATGTCCGCTTCGATGTGTCTCAAGAGATCGTAAGATATCATCCAACGATTCTTTACTTATGCCATGTTTAACGAATTTAATTTTATCTTCTCGACTATCAGAAACCATTCCTAAAGATTTACAAACTTCTCGTTTACAACTAAGACGTACACAGTTATGACATTTTGAGCCAAGTCTTTTAGCTCTTCGTTTCTTAGCAAATGTGCTTTTACCAAAACCAAGCATGTAAGAAATAAATGGATCAGGAAACTCACCAGATAATCGGACCTTTGCTTCAATTAACCAACGAATATTAGAAGGAATTCCGTTGATCATTAACAGACGCAATCTTTCACAACGAGATTTGTAAATTTTTTGGAGTGCATTTTTAGGGAGAGAAGGAAAACGCTTATGCAATTTATGTTGTATTTCTTCCATGCTTGATTTTGAGATCTCAGTTATTGTGGGAAACTGAGGACACCGACTTAAGAAGTCACGGAGTACTGTTATCCGCCATTTATACGGGAAAATAAATCAAAACACACCAAAATCAAATCTGCAGAATAAAATCAAAAGTGAAAGCGAACAACAAAAAGAAACACAATATGTACAAAAGAAAATGAACTTACATTCGTCCTCTCATGGAGTTAACCTCAAGCTCCATTTGAAAATTATATATACCACGCTCTACTGATCTTAGTTGTCTTTCTTGCTCTTCAACGAAGGCCACTAATTCTGGTGGTTGTCGTTCCCAAAGTGGATGTGATTTACAGCTTTGTATCAATCTTCTCAAGTTAAATTTTATTCGCTTAAATCTTTTAAGATGTGTGATCAGAATTTTCCTTATTGAGGAGCTCATGATGTACAATGATGAGGAAAACACAATTATTAAACACACTTAAATAAAAAACTTTACAATTCATATCATTCAAGACAGTTAGACAATTCAAATGGTAAAGCAACAGTGAAAAGTTAAAAACACTCAATAAAAGCTTAATCAAGATTTGGTGGGTCACTCAAATTTATTTCGGTGCTTGCTTCACGTGGTTGGTATTCCAGATAGGGCCTTATTCTTTGTCCGTTAACTTTAAATGTGACACTATTTTTGGGATTCTCAATTTCTACGGCCCCATGTGGATATACATTTTTTACAACAAATGGACCACTCCATTTTGACTTTAACTTTCCTGGAAACAAACGAAGACGAGAATTATAAAGCAACACTTTTTGACCAATTTCAAATGTTTTTCGAAAAATTCTTTTATCATGAAAAATTTTTGTTTTTGCCTTAATAATTCTTGAATTTTCATATGCATCATTTCTTAATTCCTCAAGTTCATTCAATTGCGCCGCACATTACCAAAGATCATCCAAATTTGAATTAAAAGCTTTAATAGCCCAAAATGATTTATACTCAAGTTCAACAGGCAAGTGACAAGGTTTACCATAAACTAACCGATAGGGTGACATTCCTAAAGATGTTTTGAATGCAGTACGGTAAGCCCAAAGTGCATCAGTCAGTCGAAGAGACCAATATTTTCGGTTTGGGTTAACCGTTTTTTCTAGAATTTTTTTTATCTCCCTATTTGCTAGTTCAACTTGGCCATTTGTTTGAGGATGATAAGGGGTAGCCATTTTATGTGTAATTCCATATTTTTTTATTAAAGACTCAAATGACTTATTACAAAAATGCTTACCTCCATCACTAATAATGGCTCGAGGGATTCCAAATCGACTTAGTCAATTTCTCTAGATTAATTTAATTTGATGTCAATTAGTCAATGTGTTCTATTTAAAATCAAGTAAACTTATTTTCATTAACACTAGATTACCTTATTTTAACAGATTACTGCTCACTTGTATTTACAATTGCTGCTATCTACTTGTTTGTGAAAAGGCATAAGGTAAGAAAGAAAAATCTTTGAATAATCTTTGGTTGTCTAATTTATGCCATTTACATGTGGAGGTATTGAAGATTGTCACTTTAATTTTTCAATGCATGCTTTGAAAGCTTAGACCCGTTTAAGAATTATTAGTAGAAACATGTTTTAGCTCGTGTTTATATTTATTGACCAATTAATCTCTAGTGTAGTTTTATTTAATTGATATATAATTCGCATGCAGGAGGTATAATTACAAGAGGCGGGTCCTTTCTGAACATGAACTAGCCATATTTGACTCGGAGGATTCGGTGTCTATCTAGATATTTAGTGTTTTGTGGAAATAAACAGATACAAAAGGTTTAACAAAATGCTTAAGTTGTTCTTGACTACATTGTACAATGTACTTAACTATTAGAGTGATAGATTTTGTCTGTGTGATTGGAACAATACTAATAATTCTAATATTTAGTCCTAATTGGTGTGGTACATATCTTTTAAATGATAAAATAATAATTTTTTGAAACTATCCAACTACTTTTCTAACCTTCAAATTTTTGGTTTGAATTAAATTTTATGAAATTCGATAAAGTAAACAAAAAAATTAATGCCTTCCATTTGCAAGCATTTCTAGGAAATCTTATAAATACAAAATAACAAACTTCGAAATGTCTTAATTTAATATCATTAATTTGACTATTGACTCCTAACAAAAATGTAAAAAATAATTATGAACAAGCAATTATTTCACAATACATGTATGTAATATTATTAATTCTTATGCAAAAAAAATAATAATTAATAACTATTAACTCTTTAGGAGTGAAAAAAGAGAGAGACAAAAGGAGGAAAAAAACATACCATTTTTACAGTTCACCAAATGGAGAAGTTGGAAAAAAATATATAAAAGTTTTAACAGATTAATAAGTCGAATATAATTAAGAAAACTATGACTATATATTTTTTAGTTATTGTTTTATCAGAATTGATCGACAATTTGACTTCACTAATCTTATTAGTTATTACCTAATTTTTAAATTTCTTTTTCATTGATTACGTCCAATATTTGTTGAAGAAAAACCTTTAAAGTAAAATGAAAAAGCATATAGCCCTTAGAGATTATTCAATGTATTCACAAGAAAAATTAATTAGAAAATATGTTCTAGACAGCCCAAGCATCTTCTCACAGACGCAGTAGAATAAACAACAGTACTTGGCAGTTAGCATAATTAATGAAAATTTAAAAATTAATGAAAATCACTCTAAATCCAAATGGAATATAGAATGAACAACTTCAATTCCTTGAATTATTGCCTAATTATTTGTTTTAATTCTTAAGAAAAATATTTTTTTTCTTTTCCTCACGCCCCACCTCTTCATAAACACAAATAAAAAAGGCAAGAGGTAATATTCATATTGAAATAGGGAATAATAATATTGATGATATAGAATAAAAAAGGTAACCAATTGTATAATAACCTAATTCAAAACTTTCAAATTTAATGATAATATGATATCCTTATAATGAGTTTTTTTTTTTTTTACATTTTTCATTTGCAGCAATTTTTATGGATAGCTCGGTGACATCAAAGATTACTTTATGGAAAAAGTTGGGAGAAATGTTTGATCCAAACTTGTACAAGAAATATGACAGTCTATGTATTGTAATATTAACTCCTACAATAATTAAACAATTCCAAGGTGATTATTTTATTTAGATCCCACTAATTGACATTTTCAAATGCAATGTAGCTACCTTAATATTATACATAAATTTGGATTTTGTTCAAGTTTTATTTTAGTTCCCATTTACTCTAAATTAATTGCCTTTAAATTTACATTAGAATTATTAAATGGATTTTGGTGGACTTTCTATATTAATTTAGGGTATCGTAATTAGACCTAAGATCAATTAAACTTAGAAGTTTGTTCTAAAAAAATGTGTTAATGTTATTTTAAAATACATAATTATGCAAACAATTCATAATTATTTATCGGTTTGAAGATAAAAAAAAATTACATTTGTAATTATTTTGCATGGATTGATTTGATAATATCACAATTATAAAAGCTCACAATGTACCCACCAAATTCGAACAATAATAACTAATAAAGAAGTAATTTGAAAGCCTTTGTTCGTGGCTATAAGTGCAATATAAGTTAATGCCAATGTGACACTTGCATGAGTTTAAAATTAAATTGAATTGGTTAAATTAAATACCATTTTTTTAGTATTTTTTTTTTGTTCTTTCTAACATATGGTAGGTTTTCGTTCAAAAAATTCATTGCAATTCTTATTTTAATAATTGAAACAATTTTTTTTTACTCTCTTTTGAAAAAACATTTTATATTTTCGGTTTCTCTTTTCATGATTTATAATAAAAATATTTGTTAATTTTAGAATATTTTGTGATATTGAATTCACTTTATTGTTCAACAAAGTAAATGGAATTGATTTCTGCAACTATTAATGATTTCCGTGACTCAAAGAATATTCCGTTGGAAGTTTGCCTTTTGCAGCATCAACTTTCATCTTTAGCTCGACACGAAAAGATTCTGAAATTAAAGCTTAGGAAATATGCATCAAATTTTCAGTGTGACACAATAAACAATGGATATGCTGTCGTGCATAAGGCCATATTCAAGCATGCAAGATTTAAGCGGAAAATTATGATTATTCATAATAGATACAAACATGATTTAGAAAGGAGAATCATTTTGATGCTACAAATTGTGAATTTTTACACAAAAGTTACGAAGTTGGACGACATTACAAGTGACAATAAATTGCTTCAGTAAAACGGTATGTGATTCTTGAAAATATGATTTTTATTCCTACTATACAAATTAAAAAAATTATCCCTATATAATTTAAATTATTTATGTTAATATATATTAACAAATATATATATTTTTAACATATTTCAGTTGGGAATTTCCTCCAATCTCATGGTAAAGCTGGATATGATAATAATATATCACAATCACATATAAATCCAAAGAGTCAAACAAATAGAGGAAAGTGCCTTCTTTACACAGGTACGTATATATTTACATTTATCGAGCTTTATTAGTTATTCGCCGTGCTTGTAATACTTGAAACTAATAACGTATTCATTACTTTTGGAACTTTAAAAATATGCAGTTGAACATGGACAACTAAAAAGAGTGCGTCTCTCTTTTGATGAGAATATAGATAAGTCCACAAGCTTTCCATTGGATGGTGTAACCTCAAATAATGGTACATATTTACATAAAACTTCATGTACAATGAAAATATTAATGTATTTAGTAAAATTTTTTTCTTACCACATTTACTTAAACGAAATAAGATACTTTGTTACAATATTATTATTTGTTGAATTTGACAGTTCATTACACAACTCCTTGGAATTTTGGACCCCCTACATACACATGTCAATATTGTGGTGCCATTTTATGGTACGAGGAACGGAACAAGAAAACCAAAAGGGTCTCACATCCTAAATTCACATTTTGTTGTATGGAAGGACGTGTACATATTCCATTAATGAAAGAAACACCTCCTTTACTCAAATATCTTCTCGGGGCAGATTCTGGACAAAAGGGTTCCAAATTTCGAAAAAATATCAGGGTTTATAACTCCATGTTTGCTTTCACATCTATGGGAGGTCGAGTTGATGCATCAATCAATCGATCAAAGGGTCCCTATGTTTTCAGGATGAGCGGTCAGAATTATCATCACATTGGTTCTTTGTTGCCAGAAGTTGGGAAAAAACCACAATTTGCTCAGCTCTATATCTATGATACTGAAAATGAGACAGACAACAGAATGAACACTTTACTAAAATATGGAATGAAGACAGAAATTGATCACGAAATTGTTTAGGAACTATCTAAAATGTTGGACCAACATAGTAATTTGGTCAAATCTTTTAGAATGGCGAGGGACAGATACAAAGCACAACCAGAATTTACATTCCGTTTACTACTCCTTAATAGTAGGACAAAATATGGCCGTCGATACAATATGCCAACAATTTCGGAAGTTGCAGGCTTAATAGTTGGTGATTTCAGTGAAGCGAACTTTCAACGCGATGTTATTATAGAGCATCGCACAAAGGGACTTCAGAGAATCACATATTTACATCCAAGTTTCATGCCCATGACATACCCATTAATATATCTTTATGGCGAAGATGGATATAGACCTGACATATCTTTAAGAGACGTAACTGATACCCTTTTAAGAGGCAAAAGCTGACAATAAGGCAATATTATTGCTTTAGGTTGCAACAAAGATTGAATGAGGGACACACTCTACTTCAAGCTGGTAGACTATTCCAACAATACATAGTTGATTGTTACACGGCAATTGAAGAAGAAAGATTTCGTTGGATTTGGAATAATCAACAAAAACTTAGATCATACCTTTTCTCTGGCTTGATGGATGCTGTTCATCGAGGTGATTCTGATTGTTCGAAAATGGGAAAATTGATTATTCTACCTTCATCACGCACTGGGAGACCACGATATAGAATATAAAATTATCAAGATGCTATGGCAATTTGTAAATGGGCATGGTATCCTGATTTATTTCTTACTTTCACTTGCAACCCAAGGTGGCCAGAAATAAATAACATGCTCCGATTAATTGGACAAAAGGATGATGACAATCGAGTTGATATCATATGCAGAGTTTTCAAGATAAAATTATTCCAACTAATGCAAGATCTGAAAAAAGATCAATCGTTTGGAAAAATAATTGCATGTAAGTTCACTTCAAATTCGTATCTATAACAAATTCAACTCATTTGTTATTGAAAAGTACAGGGAAGAACAATAATTTCACAATTGAAGTCGATATTTCTAACTTTTAAATACAATAATTTCACAATTGAAGTCGATATTTCTAACTTTTAAATTCTACTCCATTTTGTGGCAGGTCTATATACAATTGAGTTTCAAAAAGAGGCTTGCCCCATGCACACATACTGCTTTTTTTACATCCAACAATGAAAAATCCTTCTGCAGACCATATTGATAAAATAATAAGTGCAGAAATCCCTGACTTAAATGTGATCCTGATAGTTATAATGCAGTTAACAAATTTATGATTCATGGACCGTGTGGAAAACATAATTCTCACTCTCCATGTATGATGCAAGACAAGTGCACAAAACATTTTCCAAAAAAATTCAATGGTCAGACAACAGTGGATACAGATGGCTTTCCAGTCTATAAAAGGAGAAATACAGGTATTCATATCTAAAAGAAAGGTGTCTTCTTGGATAATCGATATGTGGTCCCTTATCATAGGAATTTAATTGTCAAATTTGATGCACATATTAATGTTGAGATTTGTAATTACTCGAGATCAGTTAAATATCTTTTCAAGTATGTCCATAAAGGATCTGATAAAACAATTGCAACAATGGAATCTATTGACACTATCCAAGAAATGGACGAGATCAAAACATATTTGGACTACAGATATATATCAGCAACCGAAGCTTGCTGGTGAATCTTCCAATTTGACCACACATAATTAAATAATAAAATACTTAAATAAATAAAAGTAGCAATGTTAGTGAGACTTGAAGTGTAAAATGACAATTTTCTACTTTATAAATATACACTTTCTAACACTCAACACACCCCCCAACCAGCTTATTGCTAGTCCCTAGCAAATAAAGCGAAGATAAAATTCAAAACCAATTTTTTTTTTAATTTATAAAACACACGGTTTATTCAATTAGATTAATGATAGCAATCAAATAAAAGTACAAGCATTATCTCCAGTCTAAAGAAATATCACAACCACATCAACAATCCACATGCATCAGTCCAGCAGACTATAGTAATCAAGCCACTTTCAAGAATGACATGTCAAACCCCAAAATCTCACTGGTAGTAGAGACACTCTCACAAAGAAATTAAACCCAATAAAAATTGTCACTACAATGAATGGTGAATTGAGAGAAAATAACATAGAAATATCACACACTCTCACCACGTTGAAAAGAATATGCCCAGAGCTTAGAAATAATACGACCTCAAAAAAAGTACTAGTCAACCCAATTTATTCTTTTTTTTTTTTTAATGCATCACTACATCTTAATAGCCCATATAACTAGCTTTTACTTCAAACTATAGTTCCCTAAAATCAAGAAGGACTTTTATTAGGACGTAACGTAGGCTAGGGACATGGCTAATAAAAAGAGGAAATATGGAAAACAAAATATGACGTCCGTTTTGTTGTCTGATCACTCGTTCATTATGAAACGATCGTGATGCCCCTAAAATACATAAAATATATAATTATAATAAAACACACATAATTAAATAATAAAATACTTAAATAAATAAAAGTAGCAATGTTAGTGAGACTTGAAGTGTAAAATGACAATTTTCTCCTTTATAAATATACACTTTCTAACACTCAACACACCCTCCAACCAGCTTATTGCTAGTCCCTAGCAAATAAAGCGAAGATAAAATTCAAAACCATTTTTTTTTAATTTATAAAACACACGTGTTTATTCAATTAGATTAATAATAGTCTTCTCTAGATACCGCCCTGGTTAAACCGGCACCCTAGTACAAGGTTATTATTATTTGGCACGATAAGCCCTTAGCACCATATTTATTTGAGCGTGGTTCAGGAGGTGTGGAATCCCCCCTCATGATTTAATTGGTATTAATATGAAATATTTAGCTCATGGAGCATGTTGACACAGATCCGGATACCCAAGTGCTTTATTTCAATAGATTTCGTTTAAGTTATTCCTGTCATTCCAATTTAATTTCTAGCACAGTTTAAATTAATTTCACCACAAATCCAACCACCCATTTAAGAAAATTAATTCTGATCATAATTAAAATCCACCTCCTCGTGGGATCGACACTCGTCACCATTGATCTATTCTACAATAGATTCGTGCGCTTGCGAGTTCAATAAAATTTGCACAACAAGTTTTTGGCGCCGTTGCCGGGGAGGTAAGTATTTTAATTCGTAGAATTAGTTTTTTTTAATATTTATTTATTTTTTTAGTTGTTTTCTTGTAATTGTTTTTTCCTTTTCTCATTTAAAAAAAAAAGAAATTAAGGTTAGAATTTCATTTCTTTTTTTTCTCTTATTTAAATTTGTGTAATTTAATTTTCCTATCATTTTTCTTTGTAATTTAATTTTGTTATCTCGTTATCTTTCTTTGTAATTTATTTTAATTTTAGTTAATATTTGTTTCACATAATTTCTTTTTCTTATAGCAATTGAGTGTGTTTTCATAGTAAAGTTGTAACAACGTGACAAGGTTAGTATCGTAATTTCTCCCTCTTCTTTATTTTTATTTGTTTTTTTTTTATTTATTTTGTTCTTTGCATGCATGGTCGAAGGTCATTATCACCTAATCTTGAGCCTTTAGACCTTGAATTGGAGAAAACACTTCGCACACACAAACAAGTTACATTTAAAAAGAAATTTGAAATGGATTTGCAAAATCAACAACCAGAACCACAGGAGAGGCCATTTAAGGACTATTTTAGTCCCTTGGCTAATTTGAGCACATCATGCACAAGATACCCAAATGTAGCTGCTAGGAGTTTTGAATTAAAACCTAGTGTGCTAAATTGTCTCCCCACATTCTATGGCCTAGAAAATAAGGACCCATATAATCATCTGAATGATTTTCATGCTATTTGTCAAACTTTTAAATACGAGAATTTTTCAGATGATGATGTTAAACTTAGATTATTCCCATTTTCTTTAAAAGATAGAGATTGTTCATGGTTCAATACATTGCCTGCTAATAGCATAACATCATGGGAACAAATGGTAACAAAATTTTTAAATAAATATTTCCCAGTTCATAAAACAAATGCTATTCGCAGGGAAATTTCAGAATTTACCCAAAGAGACGACGAGCAATTTTTCGAAGCATAGGAGCGATTCAATGGGCTACTCTTGAAGTGTCCACATCATGGGTACGAGAAATGGCACCAATGCCAATACTTTTTGGAGGGATTATTGCCACATGTGCAAGAATGGCTAATGGCGACCAGTGGAGGAGAACTAATGTCCAAAAGCACATCAAAGATTTGGGAATTCTTCCAGCGACAATCGGATAATTCCCAACAACGGAGTCGATCACTCAGAAATACCAGGAGAATTAAGGGAGTGAATGAGGTTCAAGTTGGTGAGTCAAGCTCGGGAATTAAAGAAGTCAAAGAGATGGTTGAAGGCCTTTCTCGTTAAATAGCGTCATTAACGACTGCCAACTCAACAGAACCACATGACCATGACTCATATTCAGATCAAGCCAATGTCATAGGAGACATGAGAAAACCATCAAATTATAACCCATACTCTAACACATACAACCCTGGATGGAGAGACCACCCCAATTTTTCATGGTCTCAAGGATTCCAACAAAATAGACCAATCGTTGAAGTGTTAAGCATGAGTCTTGTCTCATGATTAAAATGATAAGAGAAAACTGTAATGGTTAAGCAAACACACTTACACAAAAATAATTTCAATGAGCAAAAGAATAATAAAAAGAAAGAAAAGAAATAAATCAAATCAAATCAGCAAAAAGAAAAAAAAATCTCAATTCAAACTTGGTGGGTCACTCAGATTTATTTCGCTATCTTTTCCATGTGGTTGGTACTCTAGATATGGCTTTAATCTTTGACCATTTACTTTAAAAGTTGCACCAGTCTTTGGATCTTTAATTTCAATTGCCCCATGTGGAAAACAGTGTGAACAATAAATAGGCCAGACCATCGAGAACGTAACTTACTTGGGAATAGGTGCAAGCGAGAATTGAATAAAAACACTTTCTGACCTGGAGTGAAAGATTTTCTCCTAATTTGCTTGTCGTCAAAGACTTTCATTCGTTGCTTGTAAATCTTGGCATTTTCGTACGCGTCATTGCGAATTTCTTCAAGTTCTGCCAGCTGTAATCTTCTTTCCGAGCCAGCTTCCCAAGTAAGTTATGTTCTCGATGGTCTGGCCCATTTATTGTTCACACTGTTTTTCCACATGGGGATTTGAAATTAAAGATCCAAAGATTGGTGCAACTTTTAAAGTAAATGGTCAAAGATTAAAGCCATATCTAGAGTACCAACCACATGGAAAAGATAGCGAAATAAATCTGAGTGACCCACCAAGTTTGAATTGAGATTTTTTTTTCTTTTCGCTGATTTGATTTGATTTATTTCTTTTCTTTCTTTTTATTATTCTTTTGCTCTTTAAAATTATTTTTGTGTAAGTGTGTTTGCTTAACCATTACAGTTTTCTCTTATCATTTTAATCATGAGACAGTACCTCTTGTACATACTTAGAACACTTCAACGTATCCAAACTCATCTTGGAAAACAGATACGATTTCGTAAAACATCTCGTATTTGGGTTCTGCAACCACTAGAGTTAGTCGCCCACGTTGAGGATTTAGAAAGACAACTCAGAGAAATTGAGAGAAGTGTCTACAACACCCAGTTGGAGCTTGAGGTAAATCAATAAGAGGACGATTTTAGTTTGTTTTGTGTGTTTTAATTTATTTCTCTATTTGTGTGTTTTAGTTTGCTTTGTGTGTTTAAGTTTGTCACCCCGGTGAAGTGGCGGATAACTGTACTCCCTGACAATCAAGTCGGTTACTTCAGTTTCCCACAATAACTGATATTCTGAGACGAAGGCATGGACAGAGATGAGATTTTAGCAAAGTTTCACAAACGATTCCCTTCGCTTCCTCAGAATGCACTCCTTTCAATCTATAAAGCCCGATCCGAACGCATGCGATTGCTTATGAAGAATGACATACCTGCTGACATCCGCTGGTTAATCGAGACCAAAGTACTCTTGGCAGGTGAGTTACCTCCTAAATTTATTGCATACATGCCTGGTTGTGGTAAAGGAAATTATGCGAGAAAACGACGAGCTCGAAGACTTTCTGTTGCTTGTCATAAGTGTGCCAGAACGATATGCAATAAAAAACCATGTTCTTTAGGAATGATGTCTGATAACAGGGAAGATAAGATTAAATTCATTAGGGATGGCTTGAATAAAGAGTCATTAGATAATAGAAAGCCAGTTGTTGAAAGATTACCGTTCCATTTACCAGGAGAGCATACAGTAATATTCGAAGAATCCAAGTGCTTAGAAAATGTGCTTACCATACCTGGAATAGAAAAAACAAAGTTCACAGAATGGTTGGAGGCAAATAAGAATTATGATGATGCATGAGAGTTAACTTATTATGATTTACCTACATGTTGGGTTTGGAGGCAAAAGACAAAAGTTGGACTAGGAGAAAAAATGGCCTAGCAATCGGAAGAATTTACTTTGCACATCCTTCATTCGAAAGTATTAGAATGGTAAATGGAGTGACATATCCAACTTTTAAAGCTACGTGCAATGCCTTGGGATTATTAGACGATGATAAATAATGGATCGACTGCTTGACTGAAATTGCAATATGGGCGACTGGAAATGAATTGAGACATCTTTTTGTCACGATACTCATTCCTTGTCAGGTTTCTGATGCATCCCAACTTTGGAATTCTACTTATACTATTTTATCAGAAGACATAACTTTATTGCAAAGGAAAAGATTCAGATTGGAAGATCTTCAGTTAACCGAGCAACAAGTTGAAGCATACATATTGTTGGAGATTGGCTATCATGTTGAAAATGGGAAAACGTTTGAGAGACATAGATGGAATGCCACTTCCTAATTCTTCTTTGATAAGAGATTCAGGTAACCGATTGATTAATGAAGAGCTTGATTATGTTCGTGATCAATTAAAGAAGTTGCATGAGAAATTGTTTGTTGCTCTAAATGCTTGCCAAAAATCAGCTTATGAAGCAATAATACATTCTGCTGAGAATGAAGAAGGGCGTTTATTTTTTATCAATGGACACGGTGGTATTGGTAAAACAATTTTGTAGAATACAATTATTGCAAAGCTCAGATCACATTCCAAAATAGTCTTGCTTAATTATATAGCTTTGTTATTGCCTAATGGTAGGACAGCTCATTCGCTATTTCATATTCCTTTGGATGTGACAGCAGAGTCCACTTGTGAAATCCGACAAGGCACCTTATTAGCTGGACTTCTTATGAAAACTTCTTTGATCATTTGAGATGAAGCGCCTATGGCACATAAGTTCTGCTTTGAAGCTTTGGATAAGACCTTAAGAGATATTCTAAGAACAAGGAATGAAAATAGTTTTATCAAACCTTTTGGAGGACTTACAATAGCATGTGGTAGGGATTTCCGTCAAATATTGCCAGTTGTGCCAAAGGGGACAAGAGCAGACATTGTTGACACTTCACTTAACTCATCCTACTTATGGCCATTTTTCAAAATTTATGAGCTCAAACAAAATATGAGGCTCTATAATAGAAGCGTGAGTGGCTCTGAGGCTGCTAAAATAGGTTCTTTTGACAAATGGTTGTTGCAGATTGGAGATGGTTCATTATATGATGATATTGATAGAGATTTAGTTAAACTACCTTCTGATATTTGTAAGAAACCATCAGAAAATCCAATGAAATCGATAGTCGATACTATTTACCCATCAATTCTGCATAATTACAATAATCCAGCATATTTGAAAGAAATAGCAATATTAACGCCAAAAAATAAAATGGTGCATGAATTGAATGAGATGATAATGAATATAATACCTGGTCAAGGGAGAACCTATTTTAGCGCAGACAATATATGCAAAGCAAGTGCAAACACAAATGATGAAGATGTTTTGTATTCACCTGAATTTTTGAATAGTTTGAAATTCAATGGCATCCCTAATCATGATATACAACTTAAAGAAGGTGCTCCCGTAATGCTTCTCAGAAATCTAAATCAAATAGAAGGCTTATGCAACGGCACAAGATTGATTGTCACTCGTCTTGGTAAATGGTCCATTAGAGGTGACATCATTTCTGGAACAAATATCGGACAAAACATCACAATTCCAAGAATTATTATGTCTCCTAATGAATCAAGATGGCCACTCAAGCTTAACAGACGACAACTTCCGTTGGCACCATGTTTTGCCATGACGATCAACAAAAGCCAAGGACAATCTCTTAAACATGTTGGCTTGTATCTCCCTAAGCAAGTATTCACACATAGTCAATTATATGTCGCCGTGTCTCGAGTTACCACAAGAGAAGGATTGACTATACTAAATGTCGATCAAGAGGTAAAAGATCGAACCTTCATAAAAAAAGATTGTCTACAAAGAAGTATTTCAAAATATTCACACATCAGCTCACAAAATCAAGGTATCACATTTTTAGATTATATTTTAAATTTTAAATTGTACATTGCAAGCTCTTACTTCACCCCTATAATAATGATTTTCATTATGTGTTTTACCTGTTTAGTAGACAAATGAATAAATCAAAGGAACTATCAAGACACTAAATGGTAGTCTGGTTGAGTTTTCCAAGCTGTTATGGAGGATTTAATCGCCAAAGAACGCAGTAAGTCAAGAAGCATTTCTTTTTACGTCAATGTTTCTCCCTTCATTATTTCTAATCCATAGAGACATTGTTTATATATAGATAAAGAACATTTTGGCACCAAGTGTTGCTGATCCCCATTGGAACTTGCCATAGCTGCAAGCTTGATATAAACAACTGCTCACCTACTCAGATACAAACGATCTTAAGTAACTTACAAAAGTCTTTACTTGTATTTTATTATTTCTTTTATGATTCAACGCATTGCTAAGGATCCTCAATTATAAAATTTAATTTGGAACTTATCAATAACTACAAAAGGTATAAAGTCTATACACTTAGACTAGACACGTTAATATATATTTTTAACGTTAATAAAAAAATAGTTAACTTTCAAAAATAACATTAGTTTTATAAGACTGCCTCATTTGAAAAAAATAAAAAAACCAAGTCATTTTTTTTATCAGTTTTATCGAGTGTAAATGAAGAAAAAAGGATAATACTAAATTCATTTTTTAAAGCCGCGAGAAGCGCGGTTTTATTTCCTAGTATAAAATAAATAGTGGGCATTTTAGACAACTGAACTTTTTTAAAAAGCTGTCCAATCTTTACTCCCAAAATTAAATTTCAGCTTTTGCTAATACAAGCAAAATAACTTGTTTAAACTCTAGAAACTCTACTAAAAAAATAGAAAAATAACAATAAAAATTTTAAAAAGAGTTTATAAAATTAATAAGTACTTATAGATATTAAATAAGTCATATCAAATAGGCACTAACTATTAAACAATTCAACCATCTAGCGCAGAAACACTAAGAAAATTGAAATGAGGCGTTGTTTAGACACAGAAGGGCTGATGTTGAATCACTTTTGGCCATACCCACTAAATGCATTTGCACCATATATTCAATAGAGACAATTAATAATCGTAAATATCTCAACATAAAAGGAAGTACTAATCCCCAAAGTAATAGCAAAACAACTAAAAAAATAAGCAATTAAAACCCCAAAAAGAATGATTATATGGCCTTGAAAACTTTCAAGGACAACATAAAATTTTATTTCCTCTTAATATGGCTCAAAAGCCCATCCATTTATATTGGAAGAATAATGCTACACATTCTAAATTTTTTATCTAAAAAATCCTAAATGATGTGGTATTGATTAATTAGTTGGTGAGATAATACAGTTAATTCACTTGGATCTTATAAAGAATTTTCAATCTCTTAATAAATGACATGTCATTTACAATAGAAGTGGGAGTAAAAATTTATCCATTCTATCATTGGATGAAATTTGGGATAAAAAATAAAAGTATATCTAATTATATATGAGCTTTGGATGATCTTTTGACACATACACTTTTGTTTATGTATGGTCAAGATTTACTTAATTACTATATTCTAGTTATTAATGGCCTGTTTACTAATCCGGAATGGGAATCAGAATGGGGGAATCAGAATCAAAAACTTGTTTACTTGCTAAATTAAGGCTTGGAATCGGAATCGAAACAGTGCCGGGCCCATAAATTCGGGAATCATTACTAGAGTTCCCATTCCCATGGGGGGAGGTGGGAATGGGATTCCCATTCCTGGGATTGACCATTTTGCTTTCTTTTTAATTTTAAAATGTCCATATTGTCACCATTTGTAATTAATTATTATATTATTATAATTAATTAATTAATATATTAATATATTGTAAACAATAATTATTAATAATTATAGTTTTTGAATAAATAATCACAATAATTAATATATTATTCTTAATTAATTAATATACCATTATAATAATTATTAATATAATTATTTTAATTAATTCATATACTATTAATTAATTAATTAATCTAATTATTACTATTAATAAATATACTAATATATTATTAACAATAATATATTAATAATTATAATTTTTGAATAAATAATCACAATAATTAATTAATTAATTATTATAATAATTAATTAATTAATTATTATAATAATTAATTAATTAATTATTATAATAATTAATTAATATAATTCTTACTATATTAATGTATTATTAACAATAATTATTAGTAATTATAATTTGTGAATAAATAATCACAATAATTAATATATTATTATTATGACAATAATTAATTAGTTAATATATTACTATAATTATTATTAATATAATTATTATAATTAATTAATATATTATTATAATTAATTAATTAAAAATTTTACAAGTAATTAATATATTAATACATTATTGACAATAATTAATAATAATAATAATTTTTGAATAAATAATCACTATAATTAAAATATAAAAATAATTCAGTAAATACCTTTTAGTAATTTGTTACAATCTAACTCATTCCGATTCCGATTCCGATTCCAAGATAAAATAAACACATCAATGGGATTCCAGCCCATTTCGATTCCAATTCCTACAAGTCAAGTAAACAAATTGTTCTGATTCCCATTCCCCATTCCGATTCCAGCTCATTCCAATTTCAATACACTCCGATTCCAGCCCATTCTAATTACTGATAAGTAAACGCACCATAACTGTCAATCATGCAAGTGTATTCACACAGGAAAAGATCAAATTAGTTGAGAATTCCAATCGTCTATCATTACTCTATACAAGCAAGAGATTGCTATAAAAATAACATGGTCAATCAACATAATTTGGATATATTTGCTTCAATATGGCCATGATACTTGCTGTCACCGCTGCAAGTAATAGCCCGATGACACCTACCCTATATACATTTCATAATGACAATAATACGTGACATAAATGAATATCATTTTGGCCCATTGGGAAATGGTTTTCATCGTCTTGATGGAGAAGATGAGTGACTCACTTCTTGAAAATATATCGTGTGATTCTTGTTGGATCGTCAAAGGAGCATCTAAAATGGTCATAATGCCCAATGCAAGGCAAATAAATTGGCCTTTTAGGCCCATAACTTGCGCAAACTTGCACACAGCTACATATTAATATTTGAACAGACTAAGTAGAGAAAGCGAATAAGATGTTGTACAGAGCTTATGAAACCTGAGTCGTCCTTGTTAAAGGGTTAAACCAACTACGACTCGGTATTGGGCCACCCCATAATTGTCAGGTAGGTCATTGCATCGTTTGTTTGGCTGATAAAATTAGTTACTATTTCATTTCTATTAATCAAATTTTGTACAACTAAGATCTTTCTGAATATAAACCCCATTAAGATTTATAAAGACAAAAATAATGGTCTTTCTTTAAAAAAAATGAAATTATAATTCTTATGTTGTGGTGTCAGATCATACTTGCCCTCAGTTTATGATTTTGATTCTTGTCCAATAATCAATATACTGTTGGTCTAGCCCCAAGCCGTTGTTGTTGCACGTACAGGGTGATGCTGTGTATTTAACTCGGCAAGTTCTATCACTCTACGTGAGTCAACGACGTCGGGTACGTTCCAAGCCTTTCAATCACGATTGGGGCTACCCGTCTAATTACTCTTGGGCTAAATAGGCTTTATTTACCATGCATCATCTTGAATGGGCGCCGCCTCACTCTAGCAAAGATATTTCACCTTCTCATTTTATGTGCTTCCCACCCACACAAATAAGGTAAAAGTATTTATTGTTATGAGTGTATTAAAACAAATATGGATGTTTATAACATACATCTCTTAGTCTTTTTACTATCTCTCTATTAACAACTTTTGACTTCTCTTTAACTCACACTACCTTACAAAAAATTATTATCTATAACGTTTTCATTAATTTCATGTAGTAATTGTGTAAGAATAAAATGAGAGCTCATCTCTTTATTTTGTACACACTTGAAATGAATAAATTGATTCTATAATATATTGCTCTCTTATTTTTTCTCTTTATTTTGTATTGCTGGCTGATAACTTTTCTAATATTTATTGATTTATTAAAAAGTTACAAGTACTTTTAATTTTTTAAAAAGTTCAAATAAATTAATAATTTGCACAGTCAATCAATTAAGTCATTCATTATGTTATACTTAAGTCCTTGCACTATAATTTTATATGTTAAAATTAGGGAGGAGATATTTGAACCCACCAAATAATTCTTTACACTCACTTTCTAATATAATTTTTTTGTTACAAAAATATCCTTAACTGAAATTACTATTAAGCCAAACATTATAACTTTTTAGCATGTTTCTCTCTCTTAAATTATGTTTTCTTCCTAATTCTGTCCTTATTTTTCTCCCTCTACAATTCTTTTCCAGTATTGTTCATATTGTTTCTAAACTTTTGCGAGGTTCTTGGAGTTAAATCCATTTTAAACTTGGTCTTCCCCTTCCCCATGTTTTTACTATCTGTATGAGCGCTCAAAGAAATTCCATGAAATATTTTAATTTAGAAAAGGTTTCTTTGACAAAGCAAGATAAAGGTTACTGTTGGATTTCTAATCCAGCACTGTTAGATCCTTAATCCAACTTAAGCTTATATGTGAATAATTATGTGTTGCGGTTTTCGTATAAGATAAAGCTCAATTAAAAGTGATCTATTAAGATTTTCAATAAAATGGGCTCTAATGTATCTAATACGGTCTGGGTCTTTAATGTGTAGAAACTAAGGATAATTTCTCTGTCTATGATAGGCTGAAATAAGAATGCCTAAAGTCAATAGGAAAAGTTGTTAATATAAGTGGTCATAGTCTCAGGTCACACATATCTTTCTACTCTTTCTAACATCCCATCATCAGAGAGAGAGGGCACAGAAAAATTAAAAGATTCTCTAGGAGAATATGTTGATTTGGAAGGCCAACCATATTACTCCCAAAGAGCAATTAAGTATTATGAATTCAAGTATACTTTTACATATTTTTTTATTAATTCTTGGTGATACAACATGAATAATCCTAGTTTATGGGTGACGGTTTTCACCAAAAAATTTCTTGTTTTAACAGTTATTGCTAATCATTTATTGCATTGGTAATAAAAGGTGAATCAAGTCAAAAAATTTAATGTTTTAAATAAAAATTTTATATTTCTATTTGAAGTTGTAGTTTAATATAACTCAAATTTAGTTTAATTACTTGTGAAGTATTTTGCAGTAATCTACCTTATGTTTCATTACAACACTTTAAGGGGGAAAAAAGAGAGTAAGTTATTGCAACATTGGAGGATTTGATTATAAAATCATGATAAATAAAGACTTAATAAACATGTAAAAAAACTTGAAATATAAACAGTATATTACGTATATAGATGGGTTTATAGGGTGAAAGGTTAAATTTTAAGTTTTAAATTATAATAATG
This sequence comes from Citropsis articulata, assembly GCA_030449925.1. Lineage (NCBI taxonomy): Eukaryota > Viridiplantae > Streptophyta > Magnoliopsida > Sapindales > Rutaceae > Citropsis > Citropsis articulata. The sequence continues at coordinate 2,112,721 of JASUUH010000212.1, read as the reverse complement.
GGTTTATTGAATATTATGGTCCCCACTCTTACATTTGCCGTTATGTGAGAATAGTTTTACTATTTTACCCTTATAATATAAAAAGACTAAATTACTCACAAAAAAATCATAAACTGATAGTTAAAATATAATGGCAAAACAACATATTTTATGAGAACTTTGATCCTTTATGTTATAATAGTAAAATAGGTAAATCAGCCTAACGTTAACTATCTTAACAGTAAAAAATGTTCAATTGACTTAAGAGACAAAAAGAAAACTAATAAAGATTTAATTGATGAGAAACGAACAATTAGTTCCATATTGTTTCTCACTTTTACCTTGGGCCCCTAATCTTTTGGCTACCTAGCTATTGCATTCGTTGCTTTTGAACAGTCAACTGAAAAATATAGACTATTAAAATTTGACGGAGCTGGGCCTTGGGATTTTCTGGTGGGGGAATAATAATATGTTACCCGGTACTATAATAGCAGCCAACCATCAATGAATACACCCCATTAATTTTTAATAGAGTTTGCTAATTATTTAACCCAATTTAAACTGCATTATAACTATAAATTCATCTAATTTGATCATATATCTATTACATTTAAAAGGTCAAATATGATTAACAACAAATCAGAAAAATAAATATTAGGAAAATAAAAAAAAAAGCATCCTCATATGATGTAAAATATTGTAGATTAACATGATGATTTAAAAAAAATTAGATTCGTACATATATGTGGAGTTTGGAGTGACAGATTTCTAATGATCAACTCCAAATACTCGCCAAGATCTCAAATCAGACAACTAAGATACAAAAAGAATCAATTCAGAACAAATCACAGAGAAACTTAAGAACTGAAAAGAATCAAAGATCAAGCAACAAAAAAAGCAGAAGAATTAACGTGGTTCAGCTCGCTGTCACTAGCTTACATCCACAAGGAAAACCAGGATCAAGTTTATTGATTTTCTGGAGATTATTACAGAGAGTTTTCAGAGCTAATAACAGAGTATTTCTTGAAGCCGTCTCACGAATCTTCTATTCACTCAATAGCTCTCACATACATCTCTCACGATGCACCAGATTAAGCTGTTTATAACTGCTTCTTCAACAAACCAAGGTGAACCCAGAAACTCACGTGACTAGCATGCGTCATAACAGATTCAGGGCCGGCTTAACCAAAATCAGAGCCTTAGGCGAGTTCTTAAAATTAGGCCTCTTATAACAAATTGAAGAAAAAATATATATGATTGAATTATACAAAAACAAAATCATTTAAAATCAATTTTTCTAGCTTTTTGAGATGTAAATTTATTAATCAAATTTTTGTATTCAAATTTTGCTAATATATCTTTCTCAATAAATAATATAGCTAATCTATTTAATCTTTCTCATGACATGGTTGATCTAAAATAACTTTTTATCAGTTTTAATTTTGAAAAACTTCTTTTTACAGAAGCAACCGGTATTGTTAATAATATTCTATAGGCAATAAATGCATTTGGAAAAGAATCAACTCTTTTTAAATAATTAAACACCTCAATTAGAGAATTATTTTCACCTTGAAAATTTTCTTTTAAAACTTTCAGCTCAGAAAACAAATCTAAACCATCTACATCAGAAAACATACCATGTTTTAAAGCATTTTCAAGATTAACACAAGTTTTTAAAACATCATCACTTAAATATTTTAATTTTTTGAAATTAAACAAAAATCCAAACATATTCTCATACATTTGAAATTGTTCAAATCTACTCCTAATTTGATGAAATAGCTTGATCTACTATGTATATAAAATAATTAATTCTAAAAGAATCTTCAGGAGACAAACTTTGATCTTTAACAATTTTTTCATCAAAATTTCTTTTCCTATGGATCACTTTTTTCTTCAATAATCTACTATGTATATGTTCAGTGCTAGTTTTATGACTTTTAAGTTTAACACTAAGGTTTTTTTAATCATTAGTTCCTTCATTACTTAGTTGACTTTTATTAGAGTTTGCATTGAATAATTTGCAGTAAAAACAATAAACTTTATCAAAATCTTTTGAATATACTAGCCATCTTCGATTATATTTTTCTCCATTGGGTAATTTTTTAATGTAATATGTAGTAGAAAAATGGTTAGAAAATTCATCCTTTGGAAAAATTAAATTATTCTCTCTAATTGGACCTTTCTTTACAAGGAAATCTCTGAATCTTGTATCTATATTTTCCTATCTACCAGGATCATAAATATTATTTGGAAAATGGAACTCTCCTAGATCTTCAGTTTCATCTCTAATTTCACTTTCATTATGATTATTATTATTATCTTCGGTGTCATTTTTATCATTAGACACTTCATCATCTACTAATTCAACTTGAGTTTTTTCAATTACTAATTCTTCACTCAAATTCACATTTTGTTTATCACTCCTAACAAACTTATCAAGGGCTCCTTTTTGTAATTGAACTAACTTTTCTATTCTTCTCTTTTTTTGCAGTTTTTGATATCCCGATTCATATTTTCTTGTAGACATTATTTATTATTGAAATAGAATAATAATAACGCATGCACACAATTATGCTAGATAAATAAAAAAAAAACAAGTGAATACAAGAATATGTATATAAAAAAATAGCACAAATAAATAATAGGAATTCAAGAGAATAGAAAGATAAAACCTAAAACTTTGAACTTAAATCACAAATTAACTTTAATTTTGAGATTTTGTGCAATATGGCTTTCAACGGTAGTTGAGAGCAATGATCAATGACTAGAGAAAAAAGAAGTTGCAGTGGAGAAAAATAATTTTTTTTTGTTTTTTTTTTTCTTGTAGACATGTTTCTTTTGCTTTTGGAGTAATTCACTTTTTTTTTTAATGGCGCGTAATTCACTTAAGTATGAAAAATTAGTTGAATTCCAAATGCAATATATAACAATCAAATTTGAATGTTATTTCTTGAAAATATAATAATATTTATTAACCAGATTCTAAGTGCACTCAACTACCTAATATGAATGTTTATTCTTTGAAAATATAATAACATTTATTAGCCTAAATCTAAATGCAATCAAAAGCTTCCAATTTAAAATTTTTTAAGTCTTATCCATTATTTTTAGCCAAAATCTTTTAATTAATATTTAATATGGTTTACCTTATTTAAAGCAAATTAATTATTATCAAATAAATTTAAAAAAATTAAAAAATTAATATCCCAAATTTGGGGTCTTCATCATGACAGGGGCCCTAGGCAACCGCCTAAGTTGCCTAGGGGACAAGCCGCCTACAGATTCATAATGACCTTGAGCAGTTTCTTCAAGCACGTGTTTCTCTCATGCTTATACCCAAAACGACACTCAGCTAAGATGTTTCAGAGACAAAACAAATTGCTCTTCAAAAAGCAATCAGCAATTGTCATATTGTATTTTACTTAAGCTTCAAAACGCATAACCAACTTGCCATTTCAAATATCTTGATTTGCTTCACAACACAACAATTCTCCACCTTGAGCAAATCACCCCTAATCTTGATTTCACCAACCTGAGCATTTTAGAAATTGCTCAGTCTAGTTTTGTCCAAGCAACTCTTGAACTCAGCTGTAGAGATGACCTTAGTAAGCATGTCAGCAGAGTTATTGTCTGTGTGCAGCTTCACCATTCTGATTACACCTTTTGAAATTACATTTCTAATGAAATGCAACTTGATATTTATGTGTTTAGTTTTCTCATGGTGTGCTAGGTTCTTGCTCAAGTAGATTGCACCTGAGCTATCATAGTAAACTTCAACAGTCTCTTGCTTTCTTCCCAGTTCTGCTATGAAACCTTTCAGCCATAAAGCCTCTTTGATATCTTCTGTTACAGCTGTGTATTCAGCCTCTGTAGTTGACAAAGCACCAACATGCTGTAAACTTACCTTCTAGATAACTAGGCAACCATCCAAGAAAAATAGATAACATGTTAAAGATCTTTTTCTATCTAAATCCCAACAAAGTCTGAATTAACCACAAAGTTCTGCATCTTTTCCAATTAATCTTCTATATACCAGGCCATAATCCTGAGTACCTTTCAAGTACCTTAGCACTCATTTTATAGCCTTCCAATGTTCTTTACCAGGTGAAGCCATAAACTTACTCACAACACTTAAGGCATGTGCTAAGTTAGGTCTTGTAAGTACCATTTCATACATCATACAACCAACAACATTTGCATAAGGAACTTTTGTCATTTCACATCTTTCTTCATCTGTTCTGGGACATTGTGAACAAGACAACTTGAAGCGAGATGCTAATGGGGTCACTACTGATTTGCTACTTGACATCCCAAAGGTTTCAAGTACTTTTTCCAGATACTTCCTCTGAGAAAGAATCATAGTACCCTTCTTTCTGTTCTTTATAACTTCCATACCCAAAATCTCCTTAGCTGGACCCAAATTCTTCATATCAAATTCTAAATTTAGTAGCTACTTCAAGGCTTCAATCTTTTCTCTTTCACTACAAGCAATTAGCATGCCATCTATATATAATAACAAATATATATAGTTGCCTTATTTTACGTCCTTATAGTATACACATACATCAAAGCTACACCTTAGATACCTATGAGTAACCATAAACTCATCAAATATAAGGCACCACTGCCTGGGTGATTGTTTCAGCCCATATAGTGACCTCTTCAGCAAATACACACAGTCAGCAGACTTTGAATCAATATAACCTTCAGGCTATGTCATTAAAATTTTCTCATGTAGGCTTCCATGTAGAAAATCTGTTTTGACATCGAGTTGATCAAGCTCCATGTCATTTACAGCTGTTAAGGCCAATAATACTCTTATTGAAGCATGTCTAACTACTGGTGAGAAAACCTCTTTGAAATCCACTTCAGCCCTCTAAGTATACCCCTTAACTACTAATCTAGCTTTGAATCTTCTAGGTTCAGTAGCTGTTATTCCATCTTTGACTCTGAAAATCCATTTACAGCCAACTGTTCTTGTGTTTACAGGTCTCTTCACAAGCTCTCATGTATTGTTCTTCTTCAATGAGGAGATTTTTTCATCCATAACGCTTTTCCATTCATCTTTATATGAACTTTAGATAGCCTCCTTGTGACTCTTGGGTTCATTCTCATTAATTTAATGAGATGCTGTCAGGGCATAGGCTATTAGATCTACATATCCATATCTATATGGTGCTTTTATTTTCCTTTTTTTCTCTATATCTTGTCAGTTGGTATTCCTGATGCTGCACTTCTGATTGCCTTACTTGATCATCTGCCTTATTATCAAATTCATGATTAGTGTTATCTTCATCTCTTAAAGTTTTCTTGTTGCATGGCTCTACTTCAAACTGAACTTTAGTCTTATTCTTATCGTTTTGTTCATCCATATCTGTAGGTTTCTTCACATCCAGTGTAACTTTATTATTGAACACCACATCCCTACTGATTATGCACCTGGGAGGATTAAAATCTGTACACCATAATTTGAACCGCTTAAGGATACCCAATAAACTGTCCTTTAAGAGATCTTGGAGCCAATTTACCTTGGCTTACATGTGCATATGCTGGACATGCAAATACTTTGAGGCTGTCATAATTTGCTTACTTCCTATGCCATTTTTCAAATGGGGTTTTGAACTCAAATGCTGCAGAGGGACTCAGATTAACTAAGTAGCTTTTTGTTAATAAAGTCTCAGCCTACAGACCTTTTGGAAGTCGTGACTGAATCAGCATGCTTCTTACTTTGTCCATAAGGGTTCTATTCATTATCTCGGATAAATCATTTTGTTAAGGTGTCAACCTCACAGTTCTATGTCTTGCAATGCCATGATCTGCACAATAGCCATCAAACTTCTGATTACAGAACTCAAGGCCATTATCAGTCCTTAGTTTCTTAACCTTCAAACTTTGATTTTCAACCAGGGATTTCGATTCTTTGAACTTTCCAAGTACTTGATCTTTGTGCTTTAAGACATAAACCCATACTTTCCTTGAATAATCATCAATTATAGATTAAAAATAGTTGTTACCAACGAGTGACATTGTTTGTGCAGGTCCTCATAGATATGAGTGTATGTATTCAAGGATGCCTTTGGTTGAATGAACTGATTTGTTAAAGTTGTTCCTAGTTGCTTTACCTATGAAAAATTCTTCACAAAAATCCAATTTTGAAATTTGCCCAGTTCCCAGAACCCTTTACTTCTGTAATTCCTTCAATCCTTTTAAACTCATATATCCTAATCTTAAGTACCGCAATAGAGTATTATCATTACCTGAGCTAATTGACACTCCTGACAAACCTGTTATGCTTCACCATCCAAGATATATACCTTATTTTGTTTATGACCTATCATCACAACCCCATCACCATTTGAAATCCTTAACTCACCAGATTCAAGCTTAATACTAAGCCTTATTTGGTCAAGCATACCCAGGGATATTAGGTTCCTTTTGAGTTTAGGAACATATCTAACTTCCCTTAACTCCTTTATTGTACCATCATGCAACTTAAGATTTAGATTTCCTATCCAAACAATTCTACATACAGTATTATTACCCATCATTACCCTTCTCCCATCAGTCTCATGATAGTTTGTAGGTAATCTTTAAAAAGACACATATAAAATGTACAACCTGAGTCATGAATCCGGGTACCTCTTTGCATATGCTCTGTAGACACACATACTCCAGCTGACTCATACCCTTCTTTCTCAGCAGTTGCAGTAGCTCCATTTTGCTCCTTTTTCTTATTCTTGATTTATGGGAAATCTTTCTTGAAGTGTCATTCTTTATGAAACTAAAAACACTTCTTGCTTTTGGACTTTTGTTTATTGTTACCTTGCTTCTTTTTCTTTCCATTATACTTATCAGTTTTAGCCATAACAGCCAACACTTCACCAGAATTCATATTCTCTGACTTTTCTCACAGCCCTCTAGTATTCAGAGCAGCCTTGACTTCATCCAGTGACAAAGTTTGCCGCCCATACATAAGTACATCAACAAAGTTAGAATATGATGGTGGAAGAGAACTCACCAGAAGCAATGCTTTCCCTTCATGATCTAATCCTTCATCAATGATTTCCAGTGTATCACAGACTTTATTGAACTCATCTATGTGGTCATTAAGAGATAATCCCTTAACCATTTTAAGCATAAACATCCTTTTCTTGATGTAAAGCCTATTGGCTAGGGATTTAATCATGTACACCTTTTCAAGTTTTGCCCATAAGTCAGCAACTGTTTTCTTTTTAGCAACTTCCCTGATAACAGAGTCCCCAAGACTCAAGATAATGGTACTTATTTCCTTTTTATCTATCTTAGCAGTTTGCTGTGGTGTTAATGATGAGGATGGTGAAGCTTCTGTTCGCTCTTTCTTGGTGACTGTTTGTAACATATGCACTTCAATTCTCCCAATTAAGTGTATGATTTAATTTTTCCTTTTTGGTATTAATTTTAAGTTTTGACGAATTTATTTCAAATTATTACGGTAAAGTTAATACAACACGATTATTCGATATTATGAGTAGTGTCGTTAAAAGTTATGCATTTATTAAATATATTGTGTTTGGATTATTTTAAAATTATCATGATGTTAATCGAGACAAATCGAGCGTGATTAAAAGCTCAGTTAGTTGGATTTTATTTTCGTCACGGGTCCGGTATTAGCTTAAATTGTATTAAGCTTAAGTGAAAAAAAATGGGCCGGTTCTATAAATTGAGAGAAGGGGAGAGAGAGAGACAGAGAGAGTTGACCGTATTTGACCCAACCCGGATCCGACCCGCGACCGTGACCTGGCCATAGCTTCTGATTCTGGCCACTTCACCGACCGAGCAAGGTACTGATCTAAAGCTTGTGAGACGCCGATCATACCCCTCCTGTCCTCTCCGCAGAAAAATGGCCAGAATGCAGGTAAATTAGCTCAAAACGTCGCGGCCAAGAACCCATCACTGTCGCTGTCGATTTTGCCAGAATTAGGTTGCGCCACCGGCTGGGTTCCACTCCTCATGTCACCAGCTTCCATTTTCGATCAATGTCATCACCTGAAACGGTCATATTGCCCCGATCGGCAACTTGGAAGCTCGCGACTTGGGAGCTTTGATCCATCGTTGTTGTCGCACATGGGAGGTCACTGCCAGTATCGTTGGACTCAACGAGGTCTGAACTATCAGACCTGAGCTTCCTGTCACTGTTGACTGAAGTCCGGTCACTGTTGACCGATAGGGGTAATTCGATAATTTCATAAAACTTTGGGGTAAATTTATAATTTTTGAAAATAATGGATAATTTGGTAATTTATGATTAGGGCAGTGAGGTAATTTGAGAATTCGAAGGTAATTCGATAATTTAAGTTATTAAGGGTATTTCGGTAATTTCGTACTTCAAGGGTAATTTTGTAAATTCAAAAGTTGTGATTAATTTTATGATTCGAATTAAGGAAAAATTGGTAATTTAAGATTTAGAGGATAATTCGATAAATTATAGTTCCGACGGTAATTCGATAAATTTCGATGTTAGGGGTATTTTGATAATTTTTTGACATAAGGGTAATTTTATTTACCCAGAAGTTGGGTTTGAGCTCTAGTTAGTACTGTTAGTTGTATTTCATGTCACGGATAATGATTATGTCGTTTATTTAATTAGGAGGACCCACAAACGAGAATCAACCAGCGGACATTGGTGATACCGAGTCTAGACAACATCACTGTGAGTGGAATATATAAAACCTATTTTCATAATATATTATGGTTTTACAGTGCAGTACAACTTGTTTTGATAAATAAGTATTTAATGCTCCGATTTAATGATTTTCTAGAAATGGATTTTATTTTACGTGCTGATATTTATCATTATTAAAACTGAGATTGATTACTGATTTTATTATCATTTTTGAGTAAATGCATGATAATATAATTGAGTGGATTGAGATGTGTTAAATAGAAAGGAAATGAGATTTCAGATGTGGTTATATGTTTATGTATATATGTGTAAATAGTTGTTTGCAAAATCATTAGGCAGTACCCTTTCCCTCCAGATACAGTGATACAGATGATAAGAGGTGAGAGGCCTTTGGGGTCCGTCTGAACACACATAGAGGCTTTGGGCCGTGTGTTTGGGCACTTTTACCTTTTGGGGGCTTATGCATACAGTATGATGATTACAGAGATACATATGTTGAAATATAGATAGATATTGAGATTACAGATGAGATAGATAATATAGATGAGATATAGGCCTTTGGGGTCCGTTTGAGTACACATAGAGGCTTTGGGCCGTGTGCTTAGGCGTTTTGTCCTTTGGGGACTAGTTTATGCATGCACAGATATAATGAGATATATGATATATGAGGTGATATTTTTTCATCTATCCATTGTAGCTCCGGGATATGATGGTATCCTGATTGCCCGTCCGTTAAGGTTCGAATATGATGAGATATGAGATATGAGATAGTACTTTTCCGTCTATCTGTATAGCTCCGAGGCATGATGGTTCCCTGATTGTCCGTCTGTCGAGGTCCGAAAATGATGAGATTATTTCCCTGGGTACTTGTTTGGTGATGGTTTTCAGTATTCAGTATTTGAGATTATAAATGTTATGATTTTATTGATTTTATTCGGAATTATGTGATATTATTGTTTGAGACATGATTTGAATTAAATAAGTTATTTTCAATTTTTATGAGATTGTTTAGCAAAAGATTAATTTATATTTTAAACTGTTTAATTTCAAAACCTACTATCCACTCACTGAGCTCACTGAGTTTTATACTCACTCCATTTTTATTATATCCTCCCCCCCTAGAGGAGATTTGCAGGTACATCAGTCAGCCTAGCAACGATAGTTATTTTGATACCTAGGCCATGTGATGGTGCTAGGAGTCGTAGATTTCTTTGATATTGGTGATATTACGAATTGTATTATTTATTGTATTTTGTGAATAAGGATAATCATTGTATTTTATGATTAAATGATTTGGGTGATATTTGGTATGTTGATATAGCAGTTGGTTTTGGAGGACGGTTGCATATTTTGGGAGTGTTGTTTTGTAATTATAGGTTTGAGAATGTTATATTTATAGGGAAGACTCTGCTGAAATTTTAGTAGAATTATTAGATATTAGATTTATTATCGACTCGGTTAGACGAGTTTTTATAGATTCGCCCTGGGGGGTGTGGGGCGAGTCATTTCACTGGTTCCAAAGCATCACTTAGCCCCTGAGTTATCAGCAATGCCTCCATTTTGACCTTCCACATGTTGAAATCATTCTTCCTAGTGAATTTCTCCAGATCGATCTTAGAAGCAGCCATACTTGTGTCTGATTTGTAGACCAAGCTCTTATACCAATTGTGGAGTTTGGAGTGACAGATTTCTAATGATAAACTCCAAATACTCGCCAAGATCACAAATCAGACAACCAAGATGCGTAAAGAATCAATCCAGAACAAATCACAGAGAAATTTAAGAACTAAAAAGAATCAAAGATCAAGCAAAAAAAAAAAAAAACAGAAGAATTAACGTGGTTCAGCTAGCTTACATCCACGAGGAAAACCAGGATCAATTTTATTGATTTTCTGGAGATTATTATAGAGAGTTTTCGGAGCTAATAAAAGAGTATTTCTTGAAGCCTTCTCACGAATCTTCTATTCACTCAATAGCTCTCACATACATCTCTCACGATGCACCAAATTAAGCTGTTTATAACAACTTCTTCAACAAACCAAGGTGAACCCAGAAACTCACGTGACTGGCATGTGTCATAATAAATTCATAACGACCTTGAGCAGTTTCTTCAAGCACGTGTTTCTCTCGTACTTTACTTAAACCCAAAACAATGCTCAGCTAAGACGTTTCAGAGACAAAACAAATTGCTCTTCAAAATGCAATCAGCAATTGTCGTATTGTATTTTACTTAAGCTTTAAAACGCATGACCAGCTTGCCGTTTCAAATATCTTAATTTGCTTCACAACACAACAATATAGATAAGAATTCTTCTGACAAGAGGCAAATTGGCTAATTAAACAATGTTAGTAGCCATTAATGGAAAAGAAAGCAAAAGCAATTCCTATTGTAGCAGCGAGTGAAATGGGTGCAGCCTAAATTGTGAAAACGAGCTTGTGTGCGATAACAAATACAAGCATCACGTACATAAGTGGTGCAACCTGGTGCTTATGACCTTGGCATTAAAGATTCTTTTTTAGTCATTTTAAAACTTCAATCTACTAAGTGAGCTGTCATTGCACAAAAAATGTATAGAAGAAAACAAATAAGCTAATTTGCTTAGGTAAATTGCGTACATGCCGTTTTGGCATGTGACTTATCCGGGCAAAATTACTTGAACTAAACTGTTTTTAATATTATGTTTGGGCAGTTATATCTTAAAAACTTATTAATTAAAATGTTTAGTAAATATTTGTTGTTGTGATTTGGAAGTAAGTTGATTTTATAATCAACACTTTATAATAAAAAATTATAAAGTTTTTTTATTATTTTAATTAAAATTATTATTTTTAAATCATATTTGCTCAAATTATTAACTTCCATTTTATAGTTACATTTTTTTTTTCCACTACAACTATAATTTAAAAGTCACAAAATAATACCTTAATACTAAATATGGCCTCAATTGCATTGTTGGGGAGAAAAAATCACCATGCATCTTGAATCTTAGTTCAAGCTCAGTAGGTCCATTTTATTATTTTATGCTCAAATTAATTTTGACTGGTAGGGGATGGAACTAGTAACCTCAAAATCAAAATCTTCCTCATGTTAACTTTGAACGTGTAGCAGACGAATTATATTTTACCGTCGGTTAAAAGTTATTGTCAGGACAAATACAAATTAAGAAATATCCAGAAGCATTCATGGCCACATAATTCAAGTCCAATTCCATTATATATAGCAGTTGCAGTTGCAGAGAATCATTGATATTCAAGTGGACATGAATTATGACCTCATGATGAAAGAGAGAAAATAATGGATGACATGGTGATATTGATAAATGATAATGAATAGACGAATGAAGATGATCACATGATGGATATAACTGGAATAAGGCTAAAAAGTGGTCCAGTACCTGTCTGTCTTTTTCTGTCTCACTGCCCTTAGGAGTTGTCAATTTTCTGCAGCAGCAGCCTGTGTGTGTTCTCAGCTCAGTCAATTCACTCTCCACGCCAATTCCAAATTCTAAATTCCTCATTCTCTATTTTATTGTTTTCGTACCCAACAACAACCCTAACACTTTGTGCCAATTCCTTTCTTCTTTTTTCCTTTCCTCTTGATTTCCTTCATGAAAAGTAGCATACTCACCTTCTGTTTTCTAAGGAATTTAATACCATGGCTAGGGTTTTAATCTCCTATGTGATTGTGGGAGAGAGTTTGTACTAATTAGGCATTTGTTTCTCTATCCTTTGGAATAGACAGGACTAAACTTAAGACAGATTTGATCAAGGCAAGTCTTATCAAACTTTTAATTGTAATTTCAGTTCATACGTATTTTTGGACTAGAAGTCAGATGTACTTGATCAAAATAGGTCTTGGCAGACTATTAATCGTAATATTGGTAGACTTATATAATAAGATTAAATTAAGAAAAATAACTCAATTGATACCCAAACACATGTATGCGTATATATGATCATGTATCTAAGTGAATTTTCTCTTTCGCATTCTCGAAATTGCATGAATGAATACAAACAAACATAGGTAAACAAACCTTATATATGAATAATGTACACACATTTTTTGCATTTGAATTATTACAAGTAAAAATATGACAAATTGGTTATAATATTATAAGCAAAACCTATGCTGATGATTAAATGGAACTGTGTCAAACAAATCAGAAAAAGCTTATATGTTGACTAATATCTTGGGTATTATGGTTAAATATTTAATAATGTTTTTCCTATATGTTGACGAACATCTAAGAGTATTATGGTTAAATATTTAATAACGTTTATTGAGAAAGGCAGAGCTAGTTAGGGTTGCATTGTTGACTAGCTTTTTTGAGAGGTATCATCATCTCTTATTTCAAGGAAGCAAGAGAGGGAAAAGGGTGAGTGCACGAAAGAGAGAAAGAATCTCTCATCTCATCTCGTTTCATCTCATGATCTCTTTCAAAATCTCTGAGTTCTGTTGCGGGTGCTATTATTTATTCAGAAAGTACTGAAATATTTATTCAAAATCAGGACGTGAAATTGAAATGAGAAAGAGACAAAGCGTATTGTCTCTCTGAGGAACCGACCGCGTTATCTTTTGTCAAAATATTAAGATGTTAGGTGTCTCTTCTCAGTGTTAAGCATTGATTGCACCCCTCAAAAGTAAGTCGGCTGATTCTTTGCTCTTTTTTTTTTTTTTTTTTTTTTTTTTTCCAGTTTCAATATTCATGAGGCAGTATGAACCTCAGGTTACAGATCAGAGACAATCCATACAAGTTAAATCTGTTTCCTTGAAAAGTCTACATATCCGTGTTGGGTAGTTACATATTATATAGCTTAGCAAGGTCCATATTTTCACAAACTGAATTGGCTCTACACTTTGTCGATGTTCATATCCGAAATTCCCAATATTAGGATGAGGGTAAAAGTCTTCCATATACATAAATTATAGATGTGACAAAATAACCTCCACCGTTTGGGGAAAAAAAAAAAGGAGGAAAGAAAAACGACCACTATAATCTCCAAAACAAGATTTAGAAGCTATATGGATTTAGTATTAATTTGTTGATCTTTTTGGAAGTTACGATTCGTAGTTATTGATCAACAAGAACATTTATGTAATCAACTTTGACTAGTTGTGGAAAGATGCAAATTTTATTATTGGCATCATGGTGTCAATAACATTGTAATTTATTTATTCACTGTATTGGAGATTTTTCTAGTCTTAGATATCTATTAAATTTGGTTATGTGAATTAAACAAAAATATTTCCAGAGGCAAAAAGAAACAAAGTTGCTTTTTCATGGGATTATGTATCAAAGAGTTTGAAATAAAGTGATTACTGCATTAACAAGTATATCAAATATTTACCGAAAGATTGACTCTTTAGGAAGCATGTCCTCGTACTCTCTATGATAGTTTAGGTGAAATACTGCATGTATATAAAAGAAAGTATTTCACACATTAAAGACTAACAAAGACATATCACATTTTATACAGAAAAATGTATGATTTTGCTTATAATTCCCATTTTCCCGCCTTTGCTATCGTTACTGCTTGCTACCCTCACTGTTGTTGCCGTTGCTTTTACTACCATGCCACTGCCGAATGATGATGATCATCATTATTATTATATATTGTTGTTGATGATGAGTAATAATAATAATTATTGTTATTGTTATTATATTTTGTTGTTTGTTGATGATGATGATGATGATGATGAAGAAGAAGAGGAAGAATTATTGTTGTTATTGTTGTTGTTGACATCGCTATTATTATTTTTAGGGCTAATTACCCCTGAGTGATAGATTTTTTGACAAACTTAAAAAAGGTGACACATTTTTTAAAAATAGGCGAGCGGGTGACAATCCGTTAACTTTAACGGGAACAGTAAATTAATTATAAAATGACATTTTTACCCCTAGAGTTAATTATAAAATGTCATTTTCCCCCTATAATAGCCACAAAATGACATTTCTATCCTTAAAATTAGTTTCAAAAAATATTTTTGCACCTACTCAATTATTTTTTATTTTTTAAAATGAAAAAATTATAAAAAATTACATCTAAGTGTAATTAATGGACTATTTTTTGTTAAATCATACAATTTATTTTTAAAAAATTTCTTGTTGAATCAAAGTTTGCCATTAAAATTTATAAAAAAAAAAATTGTTTGATTCAACAAGAAATTTTTTAAAAATAAATTGTATGATTTAACAAAAAATAGTCCATTAATTACAGTTAGATGTAATTTTTTATAATTTTTTCATTTTAAAAAATAAAAAATAATTGAGTAGGGGCAAAAATATTTTCTAAAACTAATTTTAAGGATAGAAATGTCATTTTGTGGCTATTATAGGGGAAAATGATATTTTATAATTAACTCTAGGGGTAAAAATGTCATTTTATAATTAATTTACTGTTCCCGTTAAAGTTAACGGAAAAGTTAACGGATTGTCACCCGCTCGCCTATTTTTAAACAATGTGTCACCTTTTTGAAGTTTGTCAAAAAATCTATCACTCAGGGGTAATTAACCCTTATTTTTATTATTGTTAACAATAAGTATTTTTAATCATAAACTTTTGAATAATAATAATCATAATTATTATAACAAATAATAATGATAATGATGATAATTAATTAAGAGCATTTGAGTAACTTATAATAATTTTATTTCGATTCTAAGACATGGTAAACACATTAGCCGTAATATAGTTCATTATGATATTGATTCATAAGCTCAAAGTGAACATCTTATTTTAATTCTCATTCTTCATTCGATTCCAGCCCATTTTGATTCTAATTCATTCCAATTTCAGTCCATTCCAATTATTTATTAGTAAACGCTCCCTCAGGGTGAATGAATAGTAACACATATAGTATTATGAAAAGTAATGGTGAACAATATTGCATGGATAGTGATATGTAAGTACTGATTTTGAGATAATTAATTTAGTTTAATAAATGTTCTAGAGTTTTAATTTGCAGACATTTAATACAATAGATCTAAATTCTTAACACAACTATTGAGCTTTTTTTTACACACGCACACACACATTAAAGATGTAGATTACTCTATATTTGAATTTGATATACTCATTATTTAATCTATGACATGCGTTGCTCAAATGGCTTTCATGTTATGCTGAATTTGATTAATTCCAAAAGTTTAAGCTTTGCGTGTTCAGAAGCAATTTCTTTAATTAGGTTAATATTTAAAATATGTTATTTCCTTCCAAAGTTTTTAGTAACAAGATATGGATCCACAAGGTTTTGATGGTAAGGAGAAGGTTGATTGTAGAGATGGCAAAAGTCCGGGGCGGGTCCGGGTTTGGGGCTGCCCGGGACCTACCCGCATGTCACACATAATTACCCGGACCCGGACCGTGCCCGGATTTTTTCTATGCGGGCCGGGCATATACCCGGCACTATCCGGACACGGGTTTTTTTCCGGGTTTTCTCTACCCGTGTTTGCAAAGGTGAAAGCACTAGAAAAAAAAAAAAAAACAGCCAAACACAATTATTTACTTCCAACAAATCGTAACAGTCCAAAACCAAAACAATTAGTACAAAATCTTAACTACTTCAATTTCAATCTACTTTATAAATTTAAGTAAATAACAAATAAAAATCGGCAGCAAGGTCAGAAGAAATCGGCAGCGGCGGTGACGCCAGAAGGAAGCTGCAACGAAATTCGGTAGATTTTTGGGTTAGAAAATAGAAATTAGGGTTCAAATATATGTTGTGTGTGAAAGTTTGCCTGTTTGCAAAATTATAAAAATACCATTGGAAATCGGTTTGGTTTCGGTCAAATTTCAACCAGGATCGGTGGGAGCCAGGGAGGTTGCGCTCTGATTCTGAACTGCAGCGTTGGAGAGACCGGTGGGTGGTGGCTGCTGGTGGAGACGGGAGAGACGGAAGGAGCCAGGGAGGTCGCGATTTGATTCAGAGGGTGGTGGCTGATTCTTCTGAACGGCAGCGTTGGAAACTTGGAGAATCGGAGATGGAGTGAATCACTTCACCTGCGGTCGCGAGCTCGCGAGTCGCGATTTAGGGTTGGATTTAGTTGGGGCAAATGGCAAAGCGAATTCTCTTTTCGTTTTTATATTTTCCGCCTTTTTTTTTTTTTAACTTAATAAAAAACCGGGCACGGGTCCGGGTTCCGGATCTTGGTCGCGGACCGACCTGCGTTCGAAACATCCGGGTATTAAAAATCAATACCCGGAACCGTTTTTTGTATGCATCCGGTCCGGGTAAAACCCGGACCGCATACGCCGGGTCCGGTCCGGATCCGGTCCGGGCGGGTTTTTTTGCCATCTCTAGTTGATTGCTCTATAAGGATTGAAATCACTTTTATTCATAATGCATGACCATGTTGAAAAGGATGACTTATAAACATTAACTTTTACTAAGAAAATTTAGACCACTATAAGTGAAAAGTTATTTGAACAAACTCAAAAAAGATTGAATATATTGAGAAAAAATCTTTCTTATTGTATATTATATAGTTTCACATGAAAAAAAAATATATGTTGGTTTTATACGCTTATTTTTTTTCTACTAAGAGTGCTTGAAGTGAAACCATACCATAAGAAAAGGTTAAAGCACTACCAAACTCTAAGGAAGATATTCAACACCACTACAACTTCTAGCCATTTATGTTCTTCTCCATTGTCCTCAAATGAGGATCGTGACTTGGAGGTTTCCTTAGCCATGAAGTTCATGTTGAGATTGAGGATTACGTCGATTTAATGGAGCCTCCTTCAAAGGGTAAGACAGCAAAAATACCTTGTTGGCTAATTACTCATTTGAATGTGCGTGGTTTAAAAAAATAAATAATATTGAGTTTGATAGTTACTTTTAAATGGTTGGGTTGATGATGAATGCTATAATGGAGATGGTTAATTTTATTTTTGTATGTTAGTTTTATCGTTTTGATCAATTATGATGTAACTGAGATATAACTTGTTATTCTTTTTATATAATTAGTGCAGAAAAATTATCAACAATAATGAAGATGACGATAACGATATTGAAAGTTTGTAAGATATTGAAGAAGAAATTTTAGAGTTGGCCATCGCTATAAAAGCATATGGGTAACAACAATGTGCGATTAAAAGGCATTGCTACATAGGATAATTGTTAGGTATTGAATTTGTTTAGGAGCTATTAAATGGTCTTCTTGAGAGGATGTATAACATCTTCCGCATGGATAAAAAAGTTTTCATTCAATTATGATGCACACTTAAACATTTACATTTGTTAAAGCGTGATAGACATATTTCTATTAAGGAGGCTTTAGCAATGTGCTTATATATATATATATATTATCTTATAGTGTAGTTGTGCTGGTTATATCTAAGTGTTTTCAATGTTTAGTTGATACTGCCTTTACACACTTTAAGTGTGTGTTAAATGCACTATGTTATTTGGCAAAAGCTATTATAAAAGTAAAACATCAAGGTGAAACATAGCCAGAGATTAGAAATAATCCAATTTTTTTCATTTTTTTTGTAAGAAATTTAATATATGAATGCCTTAAAATAGACCAAAAGCTAGGTTTCCACGTTTGGAAGAAGTTAAGAATATTGTCAATATCTTTAGGCTCTTCTTTTTTTTAAGTTTTGTTTCAATATTACTATTTTCATGATATTACTATGTTGCGGACTCTACATACATAAATATGAAAGGATTCTTAAAACTATACAGAGGGGAGCGATATCATTTACATGATTATAGAGGACCAGGTTGAGCACCTAGAGGTCCACAAGAATTATTTAATTATAGATATTCATCATTACATAATATAATTGAGCATTGATTTGGAGTTTTAAAAGTGCAATTTTCAATTTTAAGGAATGTGCATAATTATAATTTATGTAAGCAACATCTAATTCCAATTACATATTGTGTTTTACATAATTTTATTTGACAAGAAAATGCAAGTGATAAGTTGTTTGAAGACTTTGATGTGCAAGATATGATTACCAATTAAGAAAGCGATACTTGTAGATGATTTACTACTATTGATTTATCCCTAGCAAGGGTTGCAGTGTTGAATACTACAAAAAATAGAATTGTAACTTTCATGTGGTGTGATATATAACTTATGTACTTCATGATGTCTCTTATGTAATTTGATATAATATTTATCTTAATTATAATGTAATAACAATGGCAATATAATAAATTCTTTTTTTTTATTAATGCTAATATTAAATTATTTATGGTATGTTTGTGAATGTATTTATAATCTAATAACTTGTTTCATTTTTTAATGAATTATTTATATATTTAAGGGAGATTAAATAAGTAAAATTTATGTAAAGTATTAGTTAAAAAATTATTTTTTAACTATAAGTATGACTTAAATGTTTAGTAAAAAAATATTTCTCAAAAAGGTATTACGACTGAACATATATAATATCCATCTGAGCGATATTAGTATTTATCAAATTTGTTCCTATTTAATGGAACACTATTGGACCAAATGACAAAGATGTTATTTAGAAAAGATGATTTTATTAGTCACGAAATTTGAAGTAAGAATATATATTTTTATTATTTTCAATTATGTCTACTGAACACATAATATTTTTGTCAATTATTAAGGATACTGAAATTGATACCAAACACAGTATTCAAATTTGAAATACATATTATATAACATCTTCATTCATATGTTTTGTTTACAGAGTATACCAATTCAAAAACGATACCCAAGAGCCCTTTGTTTTTATACTTTGTCGTGACCAAAGAGCCGGTTTAAATGATGTCAGTGCACTCAAATAATAGTAATCATATTACTAACAATAAAGGGCCAAGTAAATTGAATAAATAGGGTAGGAATGGAGCATACATAACGCCATATTCTAATTGCTAAATGTGTAAACAAATTAGCATGAATAGGCGCTACAACTCTACGGGTCACTTCAACATCAAAGATCTTTCACATCTAAATTCTAATTGCGATTCAGATTCTTGTCAAATTTTACATCAAAGAAGCCCAAGTTACTCTCTCTCTTCCTCACAGATATTGCTTAAACAGGTCTCCAATGTCGACATTAGCCTATTTAATATTCACTCATATTTAGACACCAAGTCCAACAAAAATATGTTGATCCACAACAAATAATAAAACAGTTCCAAGTCCAACAAAATAACAAAATCTAATTGTAAGTACCGATTATATATTTTACATATAACATATTTTATTTAGATTGAAATTGGACCTTGGTTTAATTCTTCAGCGGAAGGAACTCAAAAAACTGGAAAGGATTCGAGTTATTGGCATCCATGGCTGCAACTGAAACGTCTGTCACCTTATCTAAATTGTCATCAATACCGTCGTCGCTACTGCCTCCGTTTCGAAGAGGAAACAGTTGTAGGGTTTGAGATTCTCCACATCCATGGTCCTCTTCATCAGTGACAATATTGTGGTTTAGGCAGTTGTTAAAACCATGGCCATTTTCCTTGTAGGGTGAAATGAAGATACTTAGGTCATGTGCTCCCTTAATGAGCTGTTTTTGGTCCATTGCGATTGGTGTTGGAGCTGTCTGATGAGGACAGAAACAGTACTGCATCATTTGCCACGTGGCATTCCTTTGTACCAAGCTCTGTCTTTGTTGTTGTATTTCTCCCGCTGCTTCTTCATCAAATTGGACCCATCCACGCTGTCTATTATATTCTGCAGTCGCTACTTTTGTTGACCTTTGCGCTGAAACAGATTCCTGTAATTCAATATGCACTGTATTATACGTGACATGTAAATTTAAAGGGAAATATGGTCAGCGTTGACAGAAAGAACGTAAAAAAAATATTGATTTTATATATGCCACGAGCTTAAGGAAGCCCTAATATGTTAAACGTAATACTAAGAGGGTTAGCATTGTCATTTCAGTAAAGGTGCTCATTTCAATAGAATGTCAATTTGTATGTGAAAGGAGTGCCCAAATCACTGGCCTAAATGCTATGAATGCATAATAAGCACAGAAACCAAAAAGAGACCCAGCTAGTATCATAACAATTAACAGCAGCCCCGACAGAAAGGAAGGAATGCAGCTTTTAAACCCTTTTCATTTCCCAACAAACAAACAAAGCTTTTGTTGTTGCTTGCTTCTTCCCTATCCCTTTGTAACTTTTGAAGCTAAAACCCCTTGAAAAAATGAACTTGTAATCATATAGGAATTATTAATGCTTAATTGCTGATTGTTAAGTTATGGATTAAAAGCAAATTAAAAAGTTGTATAGAGAGAAAGACAAAGGGTAAGATGAAAATAGACCTCTGCTAGTGTACTGCAGTTTGTAGGTGCTGCCCAGTTCTTGGTCTGTTCAATTTCAAAGCCTGTCTTACTTGCAGCTGTAGACAACAAGAAAATTACAAGAAAAAGATTACGACTTTGCATCTCAATTCTCAAACAACAAATGGAATTATGATATGGATGAAAAAATAATAAAAAAGTAAAGTGAAACAACATATATAGATATCAAATAATATTATTAAGTAATTATTACCTGACTCTTTAAAGATTTCGATATCAAGATTATTATTATTATTGTTATGATGATGATGATCAGCAGGTGATGATTCCATCTGACGGCGACGTTTTTGACGTTCTCTAGCCTTGTGGTTTTGAAACCAGTAGAAAACATTCTTGCCTTCAATCTTGCCAAATCTGCGAAGCTGTGCAGTGATGTGTTGAATTTGATCGGCCGATGGTGTTCGAGTGCCTCGTCTATAGAGGTCTTCAAGTGTTCTTAACTGCTCAGGCGTCGGATTCCACCTGGAGCTAACAACAACCGGTGGTGTACTACTGAATTCTCTCTTGTTTTGTTCACCAAAATGAGATCCTTTCATAAAATATATATACACACACAAAAATTTAGCAATGAAAAAAAAAAAGAATTAAAAAAAAGAGGAACGATTATTTGTACCTAAATGGTGATTTAGGCCAAAGAAGTCGGTGCCATGGATTCTTGAAGGGTTGTTATTAATAGCAGTTGTAGTAGAATTTGGCAGTGGTCTTGGAATAAGAGGCCTAAGTTTGCGGCCATTGAAGGAGTCGCCACTATCATTGTAACCCATCATCCACATTTCTTTAACAAAATAGAAAAACTTGAAAATGGGAGGATTAGTTTTAGTGGGTTGTTACGTTGTGGACATGAGAAAATGCAAATGGATAAGCAAACAAAGGAATGGTTTGGGTACGGGGATGGTGCGTTCAAATAACAAAATAAGTGACTAACTTTTGAAACATTGGGATACCATATTAATAGGTAGGTAGCTAGCAAGCTAGTAGCTAGGTTTATGTTGTGTCTCAAATAGTGAGTGAGATGGGAGCTGATGGATGGATGGATCTTCTCTTAAAGCCATGGGGAAAGAGAGAGAGAGAGAGAATGGGTAAATGTTACTTCAACATGAAACAAAGTGAGAAGACATGAAGTTGACTAATGACTAGGGCTATTTTTTTTTAGGAGAGAGAAGCAGCGTGTGTTTATGTTAGGGTTCGGGTTGTAGGACAAAAAGCAAATAAATAAAAGTAAAGAGACAGACAGAGAGAGAGAGAGAGAGAGGAAGCGTGGAATTCTGGGAGGGGGGATATCGGGAGTAGCAAATGAAAAACGACGTGACGATCATGAGGGTTATCATAAGCCTCATCAACCCCTCAATTTATTGTTCTTCTTATGTCTCGTGCTTTTCACACTTATTCTCAATCCGAACTGCCCCTCTCTCTCTTCATCCTTCTCTTCTTTAACTTTTGTCTCTACTAATATTTTCTTATCTGTTTTTTTCCCCCTTTGTACGGATTTCTTCTCTATCTTGCAATCCTTCCTTACCCTCCTCAAACCTCCGCCACTCTTTGTAATCCCATCTACTCCTTTAACCATCACTGCCGGTGCAAAGATTTTGTTTATGTGTACATATTTAGATGGATGTTATGTTAAAAAGGGTAACACTCCTTCGTCTTCACGTTTGAAGCCAATTATCTTTTTTTTTAAAATAATTATCCTAATTGTTCTGGTTGTCTATATGTTTCTATTAAAATATACATTATTGTTGTCTACTTTTTCTATGTTCATGTTAAATTTATTTGAAATTTTGGAAATATTGAAAAAAATTATAATACCGTGAAAAAGGAAATATGTGAAAAGGTTTATATGGAAGGGTATTGACATCCGTAATTTTGATAAATTTTAATCATCCAGTGATTAATTAGATAATTGGCCCAGACTATAATATATCTCATTATTAGCGAGAGAATTCTCAAATTAATTTATAATCGTTGGGTTCTCAAAATTGAAGAACAAAAACTTGACGGTCTGACCTCTAGAATTCGGATGTAGAAATTTTAAAGTCTGGTAGAAGATTGAAATAATGATGATAATAATAAAATATCACTATATTATAAATTTATAATCAAACAAATGTCTGTTGTGACTATACGAATTACAAAATAGAATGATGTTACACTTTTCGGTACTCTCAAAATAACAGCGGTCACATTTGGAATCTTCCTTCACTTTATGCCATATTACTATTTAATTTCAATTTTTTTGCATTCATTGTCTTGTCCATATCTTTGTCCGAATTCTAATGCGGCTTATCATCTACAGACCTTCAACATTTATATAACATATATATCATACAAATCCATTGCGCAATTATTAGCAAATGATTTTATTTTCGAATTTCAGTGTCCTTAATATTCAAAATTTTTATCATTCCTTATTGTTTAATAATCACTATAGTAGTTTTTTGTTGGAGGCTGGGCCTAGAATTTTTATGTATCTAATTCAAAAAATTAATCTATTGGGTACACATATACTACTTATAAACCTAAGTAATATCCTTTTAATAACCAAGGTGGGACACAACTTAACAGTCTTCTCTCATGACGAAATCATCTCCCAACTCTAGTTCTTTTGTCCGAAAAACTTGAGTTATTCCACCACCATATTTTGACTATTAAGGGTTTTCTCTGATACCACTTGTACTAGGACTAAAATTTTAGAGGGGCCAAAATTTTATAAAAGTAAACTTTTGGAGGCTAAAGTTGAAAAAATATATTAAGTTACTGAGAAAATGTTAAACTTGCAGGAGCAAAATCATAAAAAAAAAAGAACTCTACTTTAAAAGTTAAAATTATAAATATCTTATACGTATGGCACTTGCGAGTCTCAAGGGAGCTCTGCCCTTATTTACGAGATAATAGAATTATAAGGCCGGGATGACACGTAGATAGATCTTTTAACTCAAGGTATATTTTGTTTTTACATAGAAACACTTACAGCATACTATAATTCTTGCCTAAGTGCATATATCGGCACTTATTTTATGATATTCACAACATTTCTCTATTCTAATTTGTAATAATTTAAAAAGGATGTATTTAATTAAAAAATTCTTATGACATGCTTCTATAATATTTTATGTTTATGACTAGGGTCTAAACAAATTTATAATTAATATGTACACATTAATTTCATTTTAACATAAACAATAATAAAAAAAATCTTATTCGGTTAATGACTATCTTGATGCCGCAATTATATATAGATACGCTATTAAGTGAATTTTTTTTTTTGAATTTATGAATTGATAAGAATTACTGTACCAGGAGCGCATGATACGCTATTATGTGAATTGAAGTACTAATAGGATGACATTATTATTATTGTTGTTGTTGTTGCTGCTACTGCTGCTATTTGCCATTCTAAAACTGCAATCAATTTTCTATCAATCAAGCAGAAACGATACAATGAGTTAGTAATTTTGTGTCAAGATTTTTGTAAAGATTATTCTTAGTATTATGGGTACATTTGGTAGGAGGATTAAAAGTAGGAGTCGGACTATTTTTTTAAATTCTACTTTAAACTCATGTTTGGTGCTCTTTTGCATATTGGGGTTAACTTATTGTAGGCCCACAATATAATCTCAATGAGGGAGTTATCCCAAGAGGCCCATAGGATTAGTTAGGTTAGGATTATAGTGTTAACTCAACTGAACATAATAATTTATGATTATTAAAATTATATTAATATTTAATAAATGTAAAATAAACATATTTATTTTAATAATGTAAATAATAAATTAAAATAAAAATCAATATTAATTTCACATTAAATTATAATCCTATTTTAATTTATAATTATTAAATTTGATTTGAATGACCTTACAACTTTGATTTTAATGATAATAAACCACGTGCCAAGGGTTTATTGGTAAATATATGTTCCAAATCTCACTACCTCTTGAGGGACTAAAAGTCAAAAATCATCCATGTAAGAATTAGTTCAAAGCATTCAAACGGACAAAGGCTCAAAGCTCATCAAATCAAGGATAAGCCTCAAGTGTACTAGCTTAGGTGATTTTTCTTGATACTTTTCTTGCAAAGCTAGTATGATTATATGAATGCATATCTAAGCAAGTAAAAGCGCAAATTATTTTCATAACATTTTCATAAGATAAAGGTTGTATATATTAAAATGAAAAATGATTTTATGAAATGAGTTGTTTTCAAAGTTTGTGGACTAAACTGATGAACGTTTTTAAGAACTTTGAAATCCTAAAAATGGGTCTATTTGAATCCTTAAATTATTTTTAGGCAAAATTATGATTTTGAAAAACTTAGTGTTGAATCGTATAGTTCAATCAGCAAATTGATAACATTTGGAAAAGGTTCTAGATGAAAACAGTGAACAGTTATTGCAAATGGCTAACCGATAACCTTGGAAGAGGTTCTTGATGCAAACAGTGAATCATTTATGGGAAGCGGCTAATCGATAACTTTTGGGAGAGTTCAAAATTAAAATGGCTAAACAACAACTTGTAGGTGGTAATTCGAATTCAGAAATTTATCAAATTCTTTCAAAACAATAATCTGCCCTTTTAAGCAAACAACAATCTGTTTGAAAATTAACGGTAATTCAATTACTCACAGAAATAAAACAATAGCTACTTTTCTTATTCAAATTGAAAAAAGCCAAGTCAAACTCATTTAAAAACAACTTGTTCGTTTACTGTTCACTGTCTTCTTCAATTTATCAAGCTTAATATTGTTCATACAAAATAACCTTGAGCTTTCATTTTCTTATTCATATACGTTCATGTATCATTGAGCTATAATTTGCAAATATACTCTTGTGAGAGTGCAATCTTTTTAAACTTTAATTTCATTTAAAAAATTGAATGCTTCTGAGTGTGGGAAACATTTGAAAAAGAGGTCTGTGATTATCTCGCATTGTAAAAGTTTATTGACATCTTAGAAATCAATTGTAAATATCTTGAAGCCTTGGGCTGTAAGACTTCAATAGTGGAATGCTCAAGTGAGGTTGGCTCGGAGGTGTAGACATAGACGGTTTTTGCTGAACCACATAAAATCCTCGTGTTTGCTCTCCTTTCCCTTACCTCCTTAAATTTACTCATTGTTGTATTATTGGTGTTAAAAATTATATGTTCATTAAGGGATAAAAATATTATTTTATGCTTATATTTATAATTTATATTTGTATTTGTGTAACCTATTGTGAATTTCTAATTATGTTTCTAAATATTTAATCCTTTGAATTTTTATTGTTTATTAAGTAGAAATAATAATTTCATGCAATTTGAGGCTCCAAACAAATGTACGAATGTCAAATTTAAATTCTGTAGATTCAATAAGTTAGGTCATTATTGAGAAGGATCTGTTGATTTTATTGTAAAATTATAAGTTTTTAACACGTTTAGTGTGGTAATTGCAAAATTATAAGTTCTTATGATGTTAGATGTGGTAACTGTTAGCACAATGAGTTGGGTATCCTTGAGTGTATTGAATTAGGCTTATGTTTTGTTAGTGGGATAAATGTATGACCATGATATAATTGGCTTTGTTTATGTGTGTGGTGTGGATTGATTATAAATTAGTATAAATAAAGAGGGGGTGATACATCTCTCTACACACATTTCTTCACTTCTATCTCTCCAAAATTTTCTCCTCTTCTGTCTATATTAATTATGTTTTAATATTTTATAATATATTTTTAATAAATAAAATTAGTTTTTTTTCCAATTTTCAAAAACCATTTTTTTAAAATTATGTTTAGCTAAATACTAATAGTTGGGATAAGGTGAAACTCTTAGTAAAAAAAAAAAAATGATTTAATTAAATTCTATTTTTAATCATATAAATTAAAATATTTTCTATCTAATTTTATCCATATTTTATATTTTGAAATTTTAATTTATTGTAGACAAGCATACGAGTTTGACACAATAAATTCTTAATATCTTAGTACAAAATATGGTAAAATGGTATTTTGATTTATTTTAGACAAGTTAAAATTTAGCACACTAAGTACTTAATCCATAATAAAATTAATGGGAAAATAATTGTAATTTATGCAATTAATCTTTTGGGTAATAAAATAAAAAATTTATTAAATTGTATTTACTACTAAGAGTGGATCCATAATCTTAACTAATTTAATTCAACAGTTACGCTTGACTTAAGTTGCATATATTTAAATTCTATTTTCATTTCTTAGATAAATTAAAATAAACAAATTAAATCTTTTCTCTATGAATCGACCTCAAACTCACCGATATACATTATAACTAGACATTCTTGTACTTAGAAGTAAATTAAACACTTTTGAGTCATGTCACTGTATTTATTGTTATTAATTATTTGGAGTACAATTGATATTGACTATTGTTATTAATTATTCAGAGTACAAATTGCTTAGTTAGAATTTTAATTAACTATTTTATAATTTCAATTTTACATTTTAAATTAATTATTAGATTAATATTCAAAATATAAATTTGATAAAATAATAGAATAATAAATAAAAATAATATAAATATTAGAACTATATGTACTAAATAAAAAAATGTGTTTAAATTATGATTTATATTTAATTAATATCATTGCGGTTGATTGGTATAATTAATAGTATAAAATTTTTAGTTATAATAATGATGATGACGACGACGACGAAGATAGCTTGTAAATTGCAATATTATAAATAAAAATACTAAAATATTTTATAACTAATTTTTTTAATTTTATATTAATTGAATTTTCATTTGTATTAATTCAATTAAACTGTGATTAACTAAATATTTATTTATTTTTAATTAATTTTGATAATGACAATATTACAATCTAATCTAATCATGAACTATACCAAATACAAAATTATTAAATATAATCATATCTTATCACATCCCATCCTATTATATCATGCATATCAAACACACACACTAATAATACTTTTCACTTATATATATATAGAGGTGTCTTTCTGTCATCTTAGCCTCGCCCTTAAGCATCATGTTTCCAGGGATAGAGACCTTAAAGCTATCTGTGAATTGAAATGAAAAGAAAGTGTAATTAGTCTTTTTTTTTTTTCGAGTAGTTGTTTGTCTTTACTCTTATTGCATTGGATTTTCCAACGGAGAGGATGGGAAAGGTTGGCCAAGGCCTCTTAACCTACATGAATCATAGGCCTTTCCCTACCCGGCATGGAGATCAAAATCTCGAGGGAGCTACGTTTTCGAGCGAGCCTCCGGGATCTCCTGTAAACCCCCATGATGTGGTAAAGGGAGGATATTAGGGGAAGCAGTGAGTGGAGATTCCCCTGCGGAGAGCCGGATGAGGGGAGACCTTCACGTCCGGTTCGGAGGGCGGGGATATCTCGATCACTAGCTTGTATGACTATCTCACTTACTTTAATTCAATAGCCTAGCTCTAACAAGCCAACACAGGCTTGGCTCCCTATACCGAATCATCATCACATAAATTGTATGATTATGATGCACATGTGAATTTTTTTTTTAAAAAAAAGAAAAGAAACAGATCACAAATTGTGGGCCTATTTGCCTCGTTATTCAAATGAATGAGTGAAGATGAATGGATTAGATTTAGTACTAATTTGACCTTTTTGCTAACCTTTTGGAAATATATAATAAGTAGTTATTAGATAAAAATATAAAATTAATTAAATCCTATCCGTATATTGTATATGTGGCAGAAATTATAAAGAGTTGAGGATAGGTCGGCTTAGTATTAAATTAAAATATGAATGACAAGATGCATAATAATAGTAATAAAAATAATCCTATTAAGTCGGCGAAGCTAAATCAAACAACAACATTTGGCAATATTTCCAGAACAAAACACCGTACTAATTGATGTAGTATCATTATCTCACAAGCGAGTCAAATTTCCACAGTACTCCAATAAAAAAATTTAATTAAATCCACATCCTTCGTAATTTTTTTCCTCTTTTTTATAAAAATCAATCCGCTAAATAAGCAACCATTTATATAAAACATATCTCTACCTTATTTTAAACCCCAATTAGAATAATAAACTCTTATCAAAGCAAAAATGCGTGAAAATCTTCACATTCAAGGAGGGCAATGTGGGAACCAAATTGGATCAAAATTTTGGGAGGTTGTTTGTGATGAACATGGTATGGATCCCACTGGCTAGTACATCGAAAACTTGGATTTGCAGCTCGAAAGGGTCACTGTGTACTATAATGAGGCTAGTAATGGACTATACATGCCACGTGCCGTGCTCATGGATCTCGAACTGGGTACTATGGGTATTGTTAGATCAGGCCCATATGGCCAAATTTTTAGGCCCGATAACTTTGTGTTTGGGTAGTCTGGGGCCGAAAATAATTGGGCCAAGGGACACTACACTGGAGGTGCTAAGCTTATAGATTCAGCTCTTGATGTTGTTAGGAAAGAAGCTGAAAACTGTGACCGCATGCAAGGTAAAACTTGATTGATGATTTATGAGAAATTGTAGAATAGTTTAGAAGTAATTCAACCAATTAATGTATATATATATATAGGATAGTGATTCAATTCGGAACTCTTGAATTCTATCACTATCTGAGAAATCCAACGGTCCTAGTGGCTTCTTTTTTATTATTTTTTTTTGTTGCCCACCATGTGCAGCCACGAGTGCCTTTGGATTTAAATCCAAAATGCACCAGCCTTTGTTCCGTACACTATTCCAATCTGGGAGTCCCGGATTGAAACAATACCCTATGTATGTATGTTTGTATGTATGATAGAATTTGGATTAAAACATAACTTTTCAAATTACAGAGCAATTAATATATACAGCAAGGAGAAACAAACTTTTTTTTCAGATCCTAAAAATAAGAGTTGTTGAAAACTAAGCTAACTAATCTTCGGAATTAGTTTTAAACAATATACAAACAGAAGAATTATTCAAATTAAAATCCCAATTGTCAGGGAGATACAAATCTTCTGTCATGCCCCCTCAAGATGAAGCTCAAGAGAGAATTCCAATCTTGAGTTTTAGTTGTAAAAATCGTTAACGTGGAAGAGGCTTTGTGAGTGCATCCGCTATTTGGTCTATTGAAGAAATATGGGCGACACGAAGAGCACCAGTTTGCACTTGATCACGAATAAAATGGAAGTCAACAACAACATGTTTCATTCTTGAATGGAAGACTGGATTGGAACATAATTGATTGGCTCCAATGTTATCACAATAAATTACTGGACAGCAAGAGAGCACAATACCAAGATCTGAAAGTAGATAGCAAGTCCACTGGATTTCAGCAGTAGTATTAGAAATGGAGCGATATTCGGCCTTGGTGGATGATCTAGCGACGGTCCTCTGCTTTTTAGAACTCCAAGAAATAGGATTTCTGCCGAGATAAACTACATAAACACCTGTAGATGAGAAAGTATCTTTGTCCCCTGCTCAATCCGAATCAGAAAATGCATGCAAACTAAGAGAAGAATCACGATTGATTTGTAAGCCATCATTCACGGTGCCAACCAAATAACGGAGAAGATGCTTAACATAAGACCAATGCTCAGTGCTTGGGCAATGCATGTATTGAGACAATTTGTCAACATTAAAGGCAATGTCGGGTCTCATAATAAGTAAATATTGAAGGCTGCCTATGATGGTTCTGTATTGAGAAGGGTCCGGTAAAGATGAACTTAATTGTAAAGTAAAAGAATGACTTGTTGGCATTGGAGTGAGAACATGTTTCGCTTCATGTATTTGAACTTGAGTTAAGAGATCTTGAATTTAGCATTTTTTAGAGAGTAGCAAACCATTTTTGTTATGGACCACTTCAACACCGAGAAGATCGGTCACTTTAACAAGCCAAGATCCTTAATGGAGAATCGATGAGCAAAATAGGTCACAAAACAATCGATCACAGCAGTGTCATTACCCGTGATGATTATGTCATCAACATAAACAAGAAGATACAAAATATGGCCATCAACATTGATTACAAAGATAGATGCATCAGCATACAAATTCTTAAAACCAAGTGATAAAAGAAAATTTTTAAGTTCCTGATACCATGCCCACGGAGCTTGTTTCAGACCATAGATAGCTTTTTCTGAGTTTGCAGACATGGGTTAGGTTTTCTTTATCTATAAAACCTGATGGCTGAGACATGTATACATTTTCTGAGAGATTACCTTAAAGAAAGGCATTGTTTACGTCTAGCTGGCGTAAAGGCCAACCGCAACTTATAGCAATGGCAAGTACAGTTCGAATGGTGGTTGGTTTAACCACAGAGATGAATGTATCTATGTAATCTATTCCATGTCGTTGATAAAAGTCCTTTGCAACCAAACAAGCCTTGAACCTGTCAATAGAACCATTAGACTTACGTTTAGTTCGAAAAATCCATTTACATCCAACTAAATTTTGACTTGTATCAGGTGGTACCAACTCCCATGTTCCATTCTTGACCAATGCATCATACTCCTCAGCATAGCACAACGCCATTTATGATCTTTGAGGGCTTGAGTTATAGTGGTTGATTCAAGGTCAAGAGATTTGGTTAATTGGGTATGAAGATTCATTTTTTTTAAAGGTTTATGGATGTTGTTCTTACCTCAAGTGGTCATTTGATGGGTTAGATGTGTGGTGGATTATTGGGTAGTGTTGGGAAGGATAAGCTCAGACAAATGAGGTGAAGGTGGAGGTTCAGGTGAGGAAGTTGGTGATGAAACTTCGTTGGGCAATTGTTGAGGACCATGTACTGCAAATGATGAATTGAGTAGTTCTTACTGGGGTGAGATAGAGACACGAATTGGTGGGGGAATCCAAGTGGTTATAGAGGTGGACTGGGGACGGGGAAACTGTTGGGATAGATTGGTGAAAGGAAATAAAGTTTCAACAAATTTGACATGGCGAGAAACATAGATTTTAGAGGTACATGGATCAAGACAATAGTAAGCACTCTGAGTTAAAGAGTATCCTAGACAGACACATAGTTTCGAACGAGACTCTAGTTTGTGAGATGTATATGTCTAAGCCATGGGTAACAGAGACAACCAAATATCTTATGTTTAGAGTAGTTAGTGGTGGTTCGAAAATTATTTTCATATAGAGAGGAAAGATAAAGGGTAAGGGTTGGCATACGATTAATTAAGTAGACTGTTGTGGCAAATGCATAGGACCAATAAGTTAAAGGAATAGATGCATGAGCTAGTAATGCTAATCTTGTTTCAACAATGTGAAGATGCCTTCTTTCGGAAAAGCCATTATGTTTAGATGTATGGGGTGGGGTAGTGAGATGAGAAATTCCATTACTGGAAGACTCGAGCCATCTCCGATCATAATGTCGTCTGAGCCATGATAAGGAGTATGAATTGCGATAATGGTGAGGTCAGAAGTTACATGATGAGAGGCACCACTATCCAAGAGCCAAGATGGAGTGGCAGTGGTGGAACTTGCAGCATAATTTGCCCTTGGTTGCCATGGTGTGGTAGGAGTGGGAGCTGAAGCCTTTGAGCTGGTGGTTGGCTGAATTGGTGTTAGTTTGACTGAGGGACATCACTTCGCAGTATGTGTTGTGCAAATTTTATTGAACTCGCAAGCGCACGAATCTATTGTAGAATAGATTAATGGTGACGAGTGTCGATCCCACGAAGAAGTGGATTTTAATTATGTGTAGAATTAATTTTCTTAAGTGGGTAATTGGATTTGTACTGAAGGTAATTTAAACTATGCTAGAATTTAAATTAAAATAGCAGGAATAAATTGAAACGAGATCTATTGAAATAAAGCATTTGGGTATCTGGATCTGCATCAACATGCTCTATGGGCTAAATATTTCTTATTAATACCAATTAAATCATGAGGGGGGTTTCCACACCTCATAAACCACGCTCAAATAAATATGGTGCTAAGGGCTTATCGTGCGAAATAATAATAACCTTGTACTAGGGTGCCTGTTTAACCTGGGCAGTATCTAGATAAGATTATTACTATTTATCGACGACAAGTCAAAACATCCACAAATATTAGAGGGAAAGAGAAAATAAATTTACCAAATTAAGCCCATAAAACATATTGAGACTTCACCTTCAACCCAAGCTTGAAAGAAAATTAGTTACTCATTTTTTAACTAGGGGTAAAATGGGAATTTATTAAAATACATAGAAAATACAAGATGGAGAAGGAATTACAGAAAACTAAGCTAAAAAATGGATTCAGGGGTATCGAATTAAGGGGGGAGAGCCCCCTTTTTATAGATACATTGAGTGAATCATAGCCATCGGATTAAAAACAGTTCGGACGCTCAAGATTGCACTACGTCATCAGTCAACAGTACGCGGTTTGAACAGTACGTGATTTGCACAGTAATGCGGTTTGCACAGTAACACGATTTGAATAGTGATGCGGTTTAAATAGTAAATAATCTCATGTGTGTGCATGTACCGTACATATAATTTTGGTCCACTGAAATGCTGCCACGTCATCCATCAACAGTACATAATAATTTTAGTCCAATAGGATCGTGACACATCATCGGTCAATGCCACATCATCAGTCAATGCCACATAAGCAACCAAATGCCACATCTTTCTCCAATCAAATCCTGCCACGTCATCGGTCGATGCCACATCATCGGTCGATGCCACATCATCGGTCAATGCCACATCATCGGTTAACACCATGTCATCGGACCGTATATGTGAACAATGTCGTGAATAGTAACATAAACAGTACCATATGTATGAACAGTACCGTACATGTGAACAGTGCTATTTTTTATTTTATACTCCTCCTAAGGTTTTCGACC
Source organism: Citropsis articulata (assembly GCA_030449925.1). Classification (NCBI taxonomy): domain Eukaryota; kingdom Viridiplantae; phylum Streptophyta; class Magnoliopsida; order Sapindales; family Rutaceae; genus Citropsis; species Citropsis articulata. Next base: position 2,079,002 of record JASUUH010000212.1, on the reverse strand, counting down.
GTCCTAAGTTCAAAAGTTATGTTCGTTTTACTGTCTGATCACTCGTTCATTGTGAAACGATCATGATGCCCTTAAAATACATAAAATACTTAATTATAGCAAAACACACATAATTAAATAACAAAAGACGTAAGTATATAAAAGTAGCAATATTAGCGAGACTTGAAATGTAAAATGACGATATTCTCCTTTATAAATATACACTTTCTAACACTCAACACACCCCCCAACCAGCGTATTGCTAGTCCCTAGCAAATAAAGCGAAAACAAAATTCAAACCCAAAAATGTTTTTTAAAAAAAAAAAAAACAATTGTGTTTATTCAATTAGATTAATGATAGCAATCAAATAAAAGTATAAGCATTATCTCCAGTATAAAGAAATATCACACCCACATCAACCATCCATATGTATCAGTCCAGCAGACTTTGTCATAACTATAGTGATCAGGCCACTTTCAACAATGACATGTCAAACCCCAAAATCTCACCGATAGTAATGACACTCTCACAAAAAAATTAAACCCAATAAAAATTGTCACTACAATGAATGGTAAATTGAGAGAAAATAATAAAGAACTATCACACACTCTCACCAAGATGAAAGAAATATGCCCACAGCTTAGAAATAATACGATCTCAAACAAAGTACTAGTCAACCCAATGTATTCATTTTTTTCATTTTTTTTAATGTATAACTACATCTTTACAACCCATATAACTAGCTTCTACTTCAGACTATAGTTCCCTAAAATCAAGGACTTTTATTAGGACGTAACATAAGCTAGGGACATGGCTAACAAAGAAGGAGAAAGAGGGAAAACAAAATATATGTTTGAGAAAAAATAGAGAATTTTTGGAAACTACAAGATGCATTTTGCTTATTTATTATTATTGTATATCTTCTTTTTTTTTTCTTTTTTTTTTTTGAACAATTTTTTTTTATGGCACAACTTTGCTGAACAAAATAATTATTTATATTTTTTTTCTCAAACATGAATAGGTGATAGAACTTATAAGACATTAGGTAAAACTCCAAATCGGAGTGGGCCACGGTGATAAGTTAACAAAGAAAAGATTTTTTTTTTTAAATAAAAAGCTCAAAAGGGCTAACTATGGATATTTCAGAACAGGGATGGCTTGAAAGGTTCAAACAGGTCAAAGATGGCCTTCCATCATCTTTTAGGGCTCTAAATAATCTTCTATATCTACTAGTTAGGTGGACCTTCAGATGTAGCAACACATTTTTTTCTCTTTTTTTTTCATTTTTTTTAGAGGGTTGACTTAAAGAAAATCTAGAGATCATATATATAAAATAATGAATTGTTAAGCTATATAAAGAATAGGCAAAAAGGGTTACTCTCCAAAAAAAATAATAGGCTCAAAATCTCATTTGAAATTTATTATGACATGTGCATTCCTTCAAGTAACATATAATTCTCTTCGACATCAACATGTAGAATAGCAAACATGGTGTAACATTACTCAAGACCAAAGATAATACAAATACTAAAATTCAAAAGTCATCATGTCATCCAATAAACTCACACAAAATTACAATTTTTTTTTATGACATTCTTCCCCCCAACCAATTCTAAAAAGAAAACATACATGCAAAAACATGAAAATGATGTAGAAAAACTAATTAGAAAAGTTACACTTAAAATGATAGAAAAAGAAAATATTTAGTTTTCTCTTTTTTAACTAAGAAGATACGTTTCTAGAGTAACTACACTCCATATTCAGCCATCTTTGCCTAAAAAAAATGAAAATGTATATTTATAAAGGAGAAGTCAAAAAGAAAAAGTTAGAACGAACACACTTAAAATAAGATAATTTTTTATTTTTTTTTTTATTTTTTTAAACTTTGAAACTAAGAAGATACGTTTCTAGAGTAACTATACTCTATATTCAACCATCTTCTACTTAAAAAGTAAACCATGGTTAGTTCTACAACAAAAAATTAGTAAAAACTTAACCAACATTCCACAATTATTAACTATTCCCTCCCCCCAACCAGAACGAAACATTGTCCTCAATGTTTGAAAGGAAAGAAGTAGAGTTTAGAAAACATCACCTGGGTAATGTAACATAGAAGAAAATATTTACAAGCGGAAAGTTAAATCTAATTTATACTTCTTACTGCGGCTACTGTTACCATCATTATTTGAACACTCCAATACTAAGGTTCTGAGATCTGGCTCTGATTGATAAGCTTGTAACAGATCAAGTAGCTTGTATGTGCACAAATAAAGACTTTTTTCACTTAGGAATGAATGAAATAGTTTTTTATTGCATGGTTAAGAAATGCGATAAAGCCATCATAAAAATTATTGACATTTAACAAACCGATGGGTTTCTGGTGGATGTTCAGATAGGCCTAAGACGCTTGATTAGTGCCTCTAGAGTTGCAAGATCTCCTGGAAGGAAAATAAAAGCATCGTCATGATTTAACATATCAGTTATTCGTTCTTGCATACCTGAGACGACTAACACTTCTCCAGTTGATGAGTTAGACAAACAGCCCAAATGTAATTTTGGATAACCCTCGGTCACCTCCTCCATACACCAAGTGTAATTTTCTCTCTGCTATTCTTTGACCAAGGTCTATAGTTGCCTCAACGAACTCTTTATGTTTGCCATAGTTAAACCCAGAGAGCACACAAATGTTCTTGAATTGTTTACTGGGAGTAGTGCCATGAGGATACTGCTAAAAAATAATTTGTGAGTGCTCAACAAAAAATCATATTTAAAGACCTTGATGACAGTGGGTCACAGCTGTGTATGAGGCATCATGTCAGTGTCAATTAACGCGTAAGGCACATAGCTCGAGAGTAAAAAAGAAAACATTAAAAAAGAAAAAGCAAACAATGATAACAGAAAATTATTAAAGGTAATAATGCGAATGTTAAAACAACAGTGAAATAAAATAACAATAAAGTAAAAGGATATTCATAGGTAGTTGTGGCTGTGGCTCACATCTTCCTTTGGTTTTACATCAAGAAATGGTTTGAACACCCTCTATGGGCCAAGGATAGGCTTCCCATCCAGTTTTATTACAAACTGGCAAACATGGTCGTTTATAGTCAGATTCCCGAGATTGTATCGTGCATGTTTTTTCTGGAATAATGGCTATAACTGGAGAATCGCTTTTTGTACGTATCCACTGGGATGCGATTCAAGAGACAAAAGAATATTATCCAATGACTCTTTATTCAAGCCATCCCTAATGAATTGAATCTTATCTTCCCTGTTATCAGACACCATTCCTAAAGAACATGGTTTTTTATTGCATATCGTTCTGACACACTTATGACAAACAACAGAAAGTCTTCGAGCTCGTCGTTTTCTCGCATAATTTCCTTTACCACAACTAGGTATGTATGCAATAAATTTAGGAGGCAACTCACCTGCCAAGCATACTTTGGCCTCGATTAACCAACGGATGTCAGCAGGGAGCTTATTCTTCATTAATAATCTCATGCGTTCGGACTGAGCTTCATAGATTAAAAGGAGGGCATTCTGAGGAAGTGAAGGGAATCGTTTGTGAAGCTTTGCTAAAATCTTGTCTCTGTCCATACCTTCATCTCACAATATCAGTTATTATGGGAAACTGAAGTTACCAACTTGATTGTCACGGAGTACCGTTATCCGCCACTTCACCGGGGTGACAAACTTAAACACACAAGGCAAACTAAAACACACAAACAGAGAAACAAATTAAAACACAAAGCAAACTAAAATCACCCTCTTATTGAATTTACCTCATGTTCCAATTGGGTATTGTAGACACTTCTCTCAATATCTCTGAGTTGACTTTCTAAATCCTCAACATGAGCGACTAACTCTGGTGGTTGCAAAACCCAAATACGATGTGTTTTACACAATCGTATCTGCTTTCTAAGATGAGTTTGGATAGGTTGAAGTTGTCTAAGAATGTTCAAGAGGATCTGTCTCATGATTAAAAATGATAAGAGAAAACTTAATGGTTAAACAAACACACTTATGCAAAAACAATTTCAATTAGTGAAAGGATAATAAAAAGGAAGAAAAGAAGAAAAAATAAATCAAATCAAATCACCGAAAAGAAAAGAAAAATCTCAAATCAAACTTCGTAGGTCAGTCAAATTTATTTCGATGTCCACTCCATGTTATTGGTACTCGAAATATGGCTTTAATCTTTGACCATTAACTTTAAAAGTGACACCGTTCTTTGGATCTTTAATTTCAATTACCCCATGTGGAAAAACAGTGTGAACAATAAAAGGGCCAGACCATCGAGAACGTAACTTACCTGGGAATAGGTGCAAGCGAGAATTGAATAAAAGCACTTTCTGACTTGGAGTGAAAGATTTTCTCATAATTTGCTTGTCGTGAAAGACTTTCATTCGTTACTTGTAAATCTTGACATTTTCATATGCGTCATTGCGAATTTCTTCAAGTTCTGCCAGTTGTAATCTTCTTTCCGAGCCAGCTTGCTGCATGTCAAAATTAAATTTCTTAATGGCCCAGTACGCACAATGCTCAAGTTCCACAGGTGGGTGGCAAGCTTTTCCATACACTAGCCTGTAGGGTGACATCCCAATTGGAGTTTTGAAAGCTGTTCTATATGCCCATAATGCATCATCGAGCCTCAACGACCAATATTTTCTGTCGGGTCTCACTGTCTTTTCTAATATGTGCATTATTTCTCGATTGGAGATCTCAACTTGGCTACTGGTTTGCGGATGACATGGGGTCGCTACTTTATGAGTGATCGAATACTTTGTCAAAAGTGCTTTGAATGATTTGTTGCAAAAGTGGACACCACCATCATTGATTATTGCTCGAGGAAATCCAAAGCGTGAAACAATATTACTTTTCAAAAATCCTATCACCACTTTGTGAACATTGGTCCTACATGGAATTGCCTCTACCCATTTCGAAACATAGTCAACAGCAACTAGTATGTATTGATGACCAAAAGATGGGGGAAAAGGTCCCATGAAATCGATACCCTATACATAAAAAATCTTAACCACTAAAATTGGGTTTAGTGGCATCATATTCCTTCGTGTAATGCTTCCCATTCGTTGACACCTATCACATGAAGAACAAAAGGTGTAAGCATCTCGAAATATAGTTGGCCAATAGAAACCACATTGTAAAATTTTAGTAGCCGTTTTCTTAGCGCTAAAATGGTCTCCACAAGCTTGTTCATGGCAGAACGAAAGAATGTTTTGAAATTCATTTTCTAGGACACATCGCCTAACAATTTGATCTGCACAATACTTGAATAGATAAGGATCATCCCAAAAGAAATTCCTTATTTCTGCAAAGAATTTGGTCTTGTCCTGCTTAGTCCAATGCTCTGGAAGTTGACCTGTAATAAGATAATTAACAATAACAGCATACTAGGGTACTACTTCCACACTCATCAATTATTAATCTGGAAATGACTCATTCAAAGGTAATAGTTCCATAGTTGTGTCAAAATGGAGACGAGAGAGATAATCAGCCACAACATTTTCTGTTCCTTTCTTATCTTTGAATTCTAAGTCAAATTCCTGCAAAAGTAACACCCAACGAATTAGTATAACTTTTGTATCTTTCTTTGTGAGAAGATATTTAAGAGCAGCATGATCTGTGAATACAATTATTTTACAACCAATGAGATAAGATCGAAATTTCTATAATGCAAACACTACAGCTAGCATTTCTTTTTCAGTGGTTGAATAATTCAACTGTGCATCATTCAATGTCATACTAGCATAGTAAATAACATGGGGATTTCGATCAACTCTTTGTCCTAATACCGCTCCTACTGCATAATCAGATGCATCACACATTAGCTCAAATGGTAAGTTTCAATTTGGGGGCTAAATGATGGGTGATGATGTCAACAACTGCTTTAATTTTTCAAATGCCACAAGACATATTTCATATTAGGATTTAATCGACGTTGCATTTCCCTAGTAGGTTTAGCATTTTCATCAAGGTGAATGTAATGCATACAGTCTACTGGATTTACACCTTTTATGTCTGCTATGGTCCATCCTAACGCTCCTTTGTACTCTTTTAAAACTTCCAACAACTTACCTTTTTTTTCTTCATTGAGAGAGGAAGAAATGATTACTGGCAGAGTGTTTTCTTCTCCCAAAAATACATATTCCAAAATGCTGGGTAATGGCTTGAGCTCGAGTTTTGGTGGTGATTCTGATGATGGGCTGAGTTTCTTTTCTGATGGCACTAGTTGTTCAACTCTTGACTTCCATTTATTTGTGTCCATGGATGATGCTAAGTCAAGTAGGGCATTGACTTCATCTACTGATCTGTCAATATCAAAATCCAAACTAAAGTGAGTTAAACATATTTGTAAAGGGTTATCATTAAGATTTGAAAGAAAATTATTATCAACTAGTGTTTCAATTAAATCCACATCAACAATTCTATCATCTGCATTGTGAGGTTGTTTGGCAATGTTGAAGATATTGAGCTCCATGGTCATATTGCCAAATGAAAACTGCATATTTCTAGTCCTGCATTGAATGTGAGCATCAGCAGTTGCCAAGAAAGGTCGGCCTAGGATAATGGGGATGTGCTTCCTTGAATCCTGCACTGGTTGAGTGTCAATTTCAATGAAATCAACAGGAAAATAAAACTTGTCTACCTGAATAAGCACGTCCTTCACAATACCACGAGGTATTTTCGTGGACCGATCTGTAAGCTGTAACACCACTGGAGTTAGGTGTAATTCGCCCAGTCTAAGTTTCACAATTACAGAATAAGGCAACAGATTTACACTAGCTCCTAAATCCAACAAAGCATTCTCAATTGTGTGGTTTCTTATACTACATGAGATAGTGGAGGAGCCTGGATCTTTGCATTTTAGAGGCATTTTATGTTGGAGTATAGAACTAACATTTTCTGTTAAAAAGACCTTTTTCTGAACATGAATATTTCTTTTTTTAGTGCAAAGATCTTTAAGAAACTTGGCATAAGATGACACTTGTTTTATCGCATCAAGTAAAGGGATGTTAACACTTACCTGTTTGAAGATTTCTAAAATCTCACATGTGGATTTTCACTTCTTCCCTTTAGCTAACCTCTGAGGAAATGGAGCTTTAAAAACGTAATCTCGGGGGTTGGTTTCTTTTTTCTCCTCTGATAGTGAGTCATTAGCATTCACATGTAAAATCTGAGTTGATTTTGTCACTCGCATCTCCACTTTATTGTCGACTTCTTTCCCTTTTCGCAAGGTCATGACAGCTTTGACCTCTCCATGTTGTTGTGGTGAACTGGTACTTGCTTCATGCACTGCTTTAGGATTAAGCACTGGTTGACTTGAGAATTTACCTTTCTCAACGGTTATTGCCAAGGTTTGAACTGAAGAAGCAAGTTGTCCCGCCATTTTCTCGAGATTTGAAACTGACTGGGCTTATGAGTTGAAGCTCGCTCTCATCTTATTTCACAGTTCATCAATGGTGCGGTTCTGTTGCTCAATTCTGGAGTGAGTAAGATTCTTGAAATTCTAGAATGTATCCTCCCATGGTTTGAGTTTTGATTGTATGGTCTAAATGGTGGCTGAGAGGCTTGAGGAATTTGAGGAATTGGAAGAATTGGTTATATTGGTAAAGGTGGAGCTGCTGGTCCATTTTGTTGGAATCCTTGAGACCATGAAAAATTGGGGTGGTCTCTCCATCCAGGGTTATATGTGTTGGAATATGAGTTGTAATTTGATGGTTTTCTTGTGACACCTATGGCATTGGCTTGATCTGAATATGAGTCATGGTCATGTGATTCTGTTGAGTTGGCAGTCGTTAATGATGCTATTTGTCGAGAAAGACCTTCAACCATCTCTTCGACTTCTTTAATTCCCGAACTTGACTCGCCAACGTGAACCTCATTTACTCCCTTAATTCTCCTAGTATTCCTGAGTGATCGACTCCGTTGTTGAGAATTATCTGATTGGCGCTGGAAGAAATCCCAAATCTCTTATGCGCTTTTTTACATTAGCTCTCCTCCACTGGTCGCCATTAGCCATTCTTGCTCATGCGGCAATAATCCCTCTAAAAAACATTGGCATTGGTGCCATTTCTCGTACCCATGATGTGGACACTTCAAAAGTAGCCCATTAAATCGCTCCCATGTCTAAAAAAACTGCTCGTCTTCTCTCTGGGTAAACTCTGAAATTTCCCTGCGAATAACATTAGTTTTATGAACTGGGAAATATTTATTCAAAAATTTTGTTACCATTTGTTCCCATGATGTAATGCTATTAGCAGGTAATGTATTAAGCCACGAGCTCTATCCTTTAAAGAAAATGGGAATAATCTAAGTTTAACATCATCATCTGAAAAATTCTTGTATTTAAAAGTTTGACAAATAGCATGAAAATCATTCAAATGATTATATGGGTTCTCATTTTCTAGGCTATAGAATGTTTGGAGACAATTTAGTACACTAGGTTTTAATTCAAAACTCCTAGTAGCTACATTTGGGTATCTGATGCATGATGTGCTCAAATTAGCTAAGGGACTGAAATAATCCTTAAATGGCCTCTGCTGTGGTTCTAGTTGTTGGTTTTGCAAATCCATTTCAATTTTCTTTTTAAATGCAACGTGTTTGTGTGTGCGAAGTGTTTTTTCCAATTCACGGTCTAAAGGCTCAAGATTAAGTGATAATGAGCTTCGACCATGCATACAAAGAGCAAAATAAATGAAAACAAAATAAAAAAAAATGCGAACAAAACTAAAAAAAATAAAGAAGAGGGAGAAATTACAATACTGGCCTTGTTACGTTATTATAATCTTATGATGAAAACACACTCAATTGCTATAAGAAAAAAATTACGTGAAACAAATATTAACTAAAATTAAAATAAATTACAAAGTAAGATAACAAGACAAAAAATTTTAAAAAAATAATAATACGAAAATTAAATTACACAAATTTAAAGAAGAGAAAAAGAAATAAAATTCTAACCTTAAAATACTGATTCACCTTTTTTTTTTAATTGAGAGAAAAAAAATTACAAGAAAACAACTCAAAAAAATAAAAAAAAATTAATTCTATAAATTAAAATACTTACCTCCCCGGCAATAGCGCCAAAAACTTGTTGTGCAAATTTTATTGAACTTACAAGTCCACGAATCTATTGTAGAATAGATTAATGGTGACGAGTGTCCATCCCACGAGGAGGTGGATTTTAATTATGTGTAGAATTAATTTTCTTAAGTGGGCAGTTGGATTTGTGGTGAAGGTAATTTAAACTATGCTAGAATTTAAATTAAAATGGCAGGAATAAATTGAAATGAGATCTGTTGAAATAAAGCACTTGGGTATCTGGATCTGCATCAACATGCTCCATGGGCTAAATATTTCTTATTAATACCAATTAAATCATGAGGGGGGTTTCCACACCTCATGAACCACGCTCAAATAAATATGGTGCTAAGGGCTTATCGTGCCAAATAATAATAACCTTGTACTAGGGTGCCTGTTTAACCTGGGCAGTATCTAGATAAGATTATTGCTATTTGTCGACGACAAGTCAAAACATCCACAAATATTAGAGGGGAAGAGAAAATAAATTTACCAAATTAAGCCCATGGAACATGTTGAGACTTCACCTTCAACCCAAGCTTGAAAGAAAATTAGCTACTTATTTTTTAACTAGGGGTAAAATGGAAATTGATTAAAATACGTAGAAAATATAAGATGGATAAGAAATTACAGAAAACTAAGCTCAAAAATGGATTCAGGGGTATCGAATTAGGGGGGGAGAGCCCCCTTTTTATAGATACATTAAGTGAATCATAGCCATCGAATTAAAAACAGTTCGGACGCTCAGGATTACACCATGTCATCCATCAACAGTACGCTGTTTGAACAGCATGCGGTTTGCACACGGTTTGCATAGTAACGCGATTTCTACAGTAACGCAGTTTGAATAGCGGCGGCTTGAATAATGATACGGTTTGAATAATAAATAATCCCATATGTGTGCATGTACCGTACGCATAATTTTGGTCAACTGAAATGCTACCACGTCATCCATCAACAATACATAAGAATTTTAGTCCAATAGGATCGTGACACATCATCCGTCAATGCCACATCATCAGTCAACGCCACATAAGCAACCATATACTACATCCTTCTCCAATCAAATCCTGCCAGATCATCGGTCGATGCCATATCATCGATCAATGCCACGTCATCGGTCAACGCCATGTCATCGGACCGTATATGTGAACAGTGTCGGTAATAGTAACATGAACAGTACCGTATGTATGATCAGTACCGTATATGTGAACAGTGTCATTTTTCCTTTTATGCTCCTCCTAAGGTTTTCGACCATCCTGAGTTCAAAAGTGATGTCTGTTTTGCTGTCTGATCACTCGTTCATTGTGAAACGATCATGATGCCCTTAAAATACATAAAATATTACACATAATTAAATAACAAAAGACGTAAGTATATAAAAGTAGCAATTTTAGTGAGACTTGAAGTGTAAAATGACGATATTCTCCTTTATAAATATACACTTTCTAACACTCAACAGTATGAACTTGTATCCCACAAATCTAACAGTATCCCAAATAGGAGGGTTCTAGTTTATTTGGCAGCAAGGTAGATTCAAAATTGAGCAGCTTTTCGTGAAATTCTTCAAGGCTTATTGAGGTATCTCTAGCTGGAACAGCACGAGCTAGTTCTGTATAGTCATCACCGAGTCCATCAAGTATTTTTTTCGTGAGATCCTCTACTTCAAGAGGTGCTCCAAGAAGAGCAAGTTCATCAGCCCGTGCTTTTATAGCCAGCAAAAATTCAATCACACTTTCAGAACCTGTTGTAATTTTCTTTAAGTGGCTTTTGACCTGCTTGATGCGTCTACTACTTGGCTTGGCATATGTGTTAGCCAAAATATTCCATGCTTCACGAGAAGTTTTTGCTTGAGCAATGAAGGGGATGATGGTTGGGGAAAGGGAGCGAGTGATGCATTCAGAATTAGCTGATCTTGTCGAACCCAGATGATATAATTTGGATTAGGTACTGTGGTGTTATTTTGGTTGAGGGTGGCTTGTGGACATGGTTTAAATCTATCTATATAGCTTAAGAGATCATATCCAATGAAGAGGGTGTGAAATTGCATTTTCCAGGAGAGGTAGTTGCTGGAGGTGAGTTTTAGAGGTGTTTGGGCAGCTAGGATAATGGTGATGAGGGTATTGTTGGGTTCATTAGTGTTTTGGATGGGGGGAGGAATGGGATTTGTAGTCATGGCTGCTAAGAGAATAAAACAAGAAGGACAAGAGAAAAAAAAAGAATAAATAATTTAATCGACTATCTTTGGAGATGCTTTGATACTATGATAGAATTTGGATTAGAACATAACTTTTTCATTTACAGAGCAATTAATATATACAACAAGGAGAAACAAACTTTTGTTGCAGATCCTAAAAATAAGAGTTGTTGAAAACCAAGCTAACTAGTCTTCGAAATCAGTTTTAAACAATATACAAACAGAAGAATTATTCAAATTAAAATCCCGATTGTCAAGGAGATACAAATCTTCTGTCAATGTATATATATTCGATTGAATTTAATATAACAACCACTTGCATGATATCCTTTCAAAATAAATACACTTATATCATAATATAATTTATTTATTATATAACTAACATAATAGCTCTGATACATTCTACAATTTCTCATAATTTATACTTATAATTTAGGCTTTCTTCATTATGTCAATAACCTCCTTAATTAATTAGGTGACATAAAACTTAGGAATAATGACACTTAGACCTTGAATGTTTTTCACCTTTTTACCACTTTGTCTGTTATTCTTTTTTTTTTATCAGTTAATTACATATTACATCATTGACAATTAAATTATTTTAATTTTTGGGTTCTTTTATAATTATAACTTCTTTACAATTATGTGAAAAGATTGGAAGGGTTTTATATGTGTTTTGGATAAATTTTTTAAAGGTTATTTTGGTTAGATTACAAATTTCTTTTTAATTATTAGTAATATTATTTAATCTTATTTATATTATTTAATTTATCCATTTCAACGTCAATTTTTTTCTATATCTTAGGGATTGTTTGATTTTTGTCTAAAGTATGAATCTTAAGTACCTTAAGATATTTACAGTTTTTGTTTTGTTTATTTTTTATCAATTATATCTAACTATAATATGTTTAGGTCTAAATGAAAAAAGTTAAATATTTTGACTTTTATCTAAATGGCAAAATATCTAAATTAGGGGTATTCGCAGATTGGATTTTGCTGATTGGATATCAATCCATATCTTATCCACGATTTTTGGATTATAAAGTTTCCATCTAATCTAATCCATAGATTTATAAAACTTAATTCAAATATAATCCATATATCTGTGAATCAGATGCGAATTTGACCCAGTCCATATCTATTTTACCATTTTACAGATGGATTTGTGGATTAAAATTTTTTTAATTATGTCTAATCTATAAACTAATTAAATAAAAAATCCAATGTAAAAATAATTTTATTTCCAATCAAATTCAAAATTGAATAAGATTTAAATAAACTAATTATTTGAATAAAGGGAGAATAATACATTTAAATTTCAAATATAACACACTGAAAAGAAAAAAAAATCTTATTTGTTTAGATTAATACGTGAAATTAACTAAAATTATAATTTAAATCTAAATAAAAGTTGAAACTTAAGAGCTTAGATGTAATAGAAAGAAATTAACAAATTTAAAGAGCTTGAAAAGAAAGTAAGAAATTAAGTTTAATTGTCTCAAGTGGTGAGGTCTTGTGCAGGTGGTGGTGTAGAGGTTTGGAATTATGTGCTAAGTGGCTAAGGGTGTATTTTTCTTTTTTTTTCCCCGTTTTTGAGAATTTTTATTTAGAAATCTACATTTATTTATTCAATTATTTAAATATTTAAATATTTTTTTATTTACATTATTAAAAGATAAGATATAATTTGAAGTTAATGTAACTATGTTTGAACTTTTTTTGTTTATTAGCAAGTAGCAATGCCACATTTATAAGTTTTATTTTTTAATTAATTTTTTTTACAGATTCACAGATTTTTGCTTATTTATGATACTAAATTCATATCCAATCCACTAACTATAGATTTTCAAATTTTTAATTCAATTCAATCCACTAATTCACATGTCATATATTAGAGAATCTAATTTTTACAAATCAAACAGATTGAGTGGATCATATTAGATTTTAAACATCCCTAATATGAATGGAATTTTAATATTCTCCCTCATATATATCCCTATTAAATAAATTTTTTTCCACTATATAAATTATCTTTTTATTATTTTTTATTTATCCTCTTCTTTTATTATGTACGTATATTCAACTATTATTATTATTATTTTTTGTAAATAAGAATTTTAAACATAATAGAACTTTAGGTGAGTGTGTTTTATAATAGATCTATCTCTTTATATTTATATTTACTTTGTTCATAATAGGTTTTGAATTTTATTTAGTACATTAATTTTAATTCAAATGATCAAACAGTTCTTGATTGACTTATGTAGTTAACAAGAAAAAATATCAATATAATATATCAAAAATAACATTATAAGTATCATCTATTAATTAAAAAAATATATGTGTTTGATATATATTTTATTTTTCATTCTTTGTTAAGGTTAACAATATGAATTTTTTTAACTAATCAAATAATTTATTTATAACTTGTGTGTTTAACCAATAAATATAAGTGTTTTTAGTGGATTTTGGGTTAAAGGACAAATGGGTAAAATCTCACCAAAACAATAATTTGTTTTGAGTGGTTTAAGATACCTCATTGAGTCGTAGTGTGTACGCCAATTTGGGCTAAAAAAGGAGCTAATGAAAAGGAAGATTTGGATGGTAGTAGCAAAAGGGTTGGATGAGAGTTGGAAATCTTGAAGAGACGCCTCCTAGTCTGTAAAATAAGGAAATGAGATTAGAGGTGGAGCCGGCGGTGGCTGGCGACCACAATCTGACGCTCAAGTAAGCTACTTGGGCTTTTGAAGTGGTGAGACTCAGCATGTAAGCCCTTTAAAAAAGTGGTGGCTAGAGGTTGAAGAAGAGCTTAGCCCCTTGGCTTTGTATGTGTTGCTGATAAAATTTATGGAGTATGAGTGTATGAGGTTATAAGAGAGATACTAAACCTTTTTATCCTTTATATAGGACAGCTGATGAGAACTATCAAGAGAATACCATTAAAGCTTCAAGTGACCCTTTGCACATTCATGAAGGCTCAATTACAAGAGCTAGAGCCAAAAAGATGCAAGTTGCTTTAAATGGATTAATTGAGAAAATATGGATTGAAACTACAATTCAAGATGCAAGACATCATGAATTGAGCTTAAAGAGAAGTCAAGGCATTGTGGGCATTATTCAAGCTATTGGGCAGCCAAATACATAATTCGGATCAAATGCAGAAAGGTCAATTTCGGAATAAAACTGGTATTGATTGAGCTGGAATTAATGTGCAAGCTATATACCGTTGGAAAGATAATTAAGTTAGCTTTCCAAATAATGTTACAGAGTTAGATTTGGAGTTCTCTAGAAGGAGTTATGACCAATTCATTACAGCATATTCAGACTTGGGATTTTCAACGACTCCTTTGTTTTTCAACTTCATTTGTTGTTTTGTTTCAAGTTTGTCAATGTGTAAGGTAAGTCTATCATCAATGATGGTGGGCTAACATTAAGTTTGTCAATGATAGCATTAATTATAGTAGGCTAGCATTAAGTTTGTCAATGATAGCATTAATTATGGTGGGTGGTGAAGACTTTTGAAGCATGCTTTGACAAACTTATACTTGGAGGATTGTTCCAATGTTTTCATTTGTATTTTTCAGATTTTGGGTCTCTATTGGTCTATTTAAACTCAGCAACCTTGCTATGTAAGACAATTAGAGATTAATGTTCTTTGAATTTGAAAGAATTATTCTTTCTTTGGTTCTTTTGAGAACTAGTGAACTTATCAAGAATTTGCATTCTTGTGGTGTTCCAAATGTAGACTTATCACTCACCTTCTCATCTACATCTTGAGTGTGGCGGAGAACTAGTGAACTTATCAAGAATTTGCATTCTTGTGGTGTTCCAAATGTAGACTTATCACTCACCTTCTCATCTACATCTTGAGTGTGGCGTCAATATCATTCTCTATACCTTTGGTTCATGTTTTCTTAAGCATTGGGTCAAGGTTTTTATTTCTCTTAAATCTGTTTAGAACTTTCTTGGGAAGTTGAAACTTCAAATTAAGTTTGAGTTTCAAAGTTTCAATGTGGGATTCACATCAACAGCATGGGTACCTTACCATGTGGCGCATCTTTATTAGGGATTTTACCGCCTTGTTGAGATTTTTCACGTCCTTTTATTGTTATAGCAGTTTTCTAGCTGTTTGGAATATGCTTGGAGAGCAAGAAGGCGGTTTTAGACAGGTGTAGTCATTTAGTGCATGTGGCGTACATTGCAGGTGGTCTAAGGTTCTTTTTGCGGAATCTTTCTGTACAGTGACGATTAAGGCAGCTAAGGACCACTGTCCTTTGGGGGCTGCTTCTGATTTTTACTGATTTTCACAGTTGGTTGTCTATATTTTTCTGTGATTTGATTCCATTAGATCAAATATTCCTTTTGGGTGCACGTGATGGCCGTTTTTGGGTACTTTCATCAATTCCTTGATTCTGCTAGGGCATACCCCACGTATCAAGTTGGTGTAAGTTAGGTACCCCAAGAGGTTAACTTCCAGCCATTTAAGTCCTTTTATTGACACGTGGTGCTTGGTTTTAATTCTTTTATTTATTCCCCAAACAATAAGTATTGTTAATATTTGTCATATATGTCAAAATATCATATTTAAAATATTTTCTTTTTGAAGAACAATCAACTTGACACTTATATTCAGATATTGAAAAGATAAAAATAAACATGTCATTCAGATATATGTATTCAGACCTATTTAGACTTTAGTCAAATTTAAACTCATTCAGATTTCAAACTAGAAAAAAATGCTACCTTAGCTTCTCTATGTATATATATATACATTTTTTTTTTCTTCTTGAAATTAACGATAATGTAAATTCACATTATGATGATCATCTTAATTTCAATTTCAATTTAATATTATAATCAGTTTTAATATTTTTTATTTATGAGAAATTTTGTTGTTCTTCATTACGTATGTCTCTCTATCGAATGTTAGCAATCAGAACGGAGGTTCAAGATACGCCTCATTTATTTATTTTCTTATGTAAGTGATCTTCTAAATAGTTCAGGTTCAAATTTTATTATCTAGATAAGTAATCTATACTAAATAATAACTTGAATAAAATAACTCTCGACCTAAAAAAAATCGTGACTTCACCGTTAGTTAAAAAGTCGATCTATCCTTCAATAGTAAAGTATGAACATTAAAATCATGTTATAGATGCAATAAGTCCTAATTATTGTTATTATTATTGGGTGAGAACATAGTTGTAAAATGAATGCATGCATATATGTGTGTAGGATTCCAAGTGTGTCATTCACTAGGAGGAGGAACAGATTTGGAATGGGAACTCACGATATCGAAGATAAGAGAAGAATATCCGCATGAATGTGCTTACATTCTAAGTGTTTCCATCTCCGAATGTATCGTATACGCTTGTAGAGCCTTACAATGCTACCCTTCTGCTCATCAATTGGTTGAGAATGCCGATGAATGCATGGTCCCGGACAATGAGGCTCTCTTTGATATTTGCTTAAGGACCCTCAAGCTCCCACCCCAAATGTAAGTAAAGTGTCCATATATTAAAGTAAGGGAACTGCTATTTTAGTTCTGTAATTTGAATCAATTACTCTATATCTTAAAAATTATCCTAAAGGTTTTATTATCATCTGTCACCTATTAAAACTTACCTCATTATTTTCTATTTCATTGCTACATATGCTTGTTAGAAATTTAATTTATATATAAAATTTTATATTATAATTATACCGAAAGGACAAATGAGTAATTGGCTCAAATTAGAGCAAAGATTTATCCATGAATTAATTTAAATAGCATATTGTTGAACAAAATTGGGATTAATGGTCGTTGTTTCGGAAATTGATGCATGCAGTTGGGGACTTGAATCATATGATTTCAGGAACTATGAGTGGTGTAACATGCTGCTTGCGATTTCCTGGTCAGCTAAACTCAGACCTTAGAAAGCTAGCCGTGAATTTGATCCCATTTCCAAGGCTTCATTTCGTCATGGTGGGTTTTACTCCACTGATATCTAAAGGCTCACAGCAATGCCAGTCACTGTCTTTCCCTGAACTCACACAGTAAATGTGGGATGCCAAGAGCATGATGTGTGCAGCTAATCCACGCCGTCACTACTACAAAAATGACATTTACTGACACTTAGTTTCTGATACTTCGTAAAAAGTGTCAATAATTATATACATATGCACCATATTTCCGCTTTTAACAAACATGCATCATAAATTATTGATATTAGTGTATCAGTAAATTAGACATTAGAAATCACTGACACTGAAATATCAGAGATTCAAAAAATTTATTATAATTTGTAAATTATCCAACTCGAACCTAAGACCTGTCAAATCCAAAATTTTATGTTTGGAACACAAACCATTAGACCAAATATTAAAATAAAAAACTCTAAAATAAAATTATAATAGCAAAAGCAAAATCCCTAGATCTCTATCGAGGGCCCTTTCACTACTCTGAACTTCTCTCTCTCTCTCTCTCTCTCTCTCTCTCTCTCTCTAACAGCCCTGGTTTATTTGCATTGGCTCACCGTCGACTCGTCGTCGTCTCTCTCTGCTGCACTGGAGTTGACCGTCGTCTCTCTTTACTACACTGGAGTTTACCGTCGTCTCATAAATCGAAATTTTTGTTTACCTGTCAATGCAACCCAAATCCTAGTTGCCAAAGCCCTCCAACTAGGGTTTATTCTTCGTAGACTCAGGCGGCAAGGTGCAGAGCTTCAATCGAACAAAGGTGAAGGGCGGGCAAGGCGAGCGCTGACTCTATGTTCGAGGAACAATTGGGATACAAAAGGTCAAAATCAAACCAAGATCCAAACACATCACCGATTCAGATCGGGAGTGAACACAAAGGAAGAGGTGGCGTACTATGGCAAGCGTTGGCTTACATTTACAAGGCCAAGACTAAGAAGAACGGAGCCACTACTGCTGTATTTGGGGAAAAGTTGCCAGATCTCACGGTAACAGTGTGTCGTCACCAAGTTCAAGTCCAATCTCCCTCCCAAATCCATGGGAGATAGAGTTAGGGTTTTCATGTATCCCAAAGAACATATACGAAAGCATGGTTTGAGACGCTACTAGATCGACAAGTAAGATGTACCTTCTGAATTTGGGATTTATTCGCTTAACATTTATGTGGCAAGATTTTGGAGTCGGGAGTTATACTGGCTAGTTGTTTTGGCTTTTGCTAATGTTTAGTTAGTGTGGATTTCGGAACATTGATTTTAATGTTAATGCGTATCTTTTTGTTTTGAATTTTTCTTATCATGATATGAAGCTACTTTAATCTTTATTCTCTATCTTGTTGTTTTGTTCTTAAGTGTAGGTAATCACATGCCACATTGCTCACCGTCCTTGAATTCTAGATCTAGTTATAGTTTGTTATGCCTTCCAAGTGTTTGATAAAAAGCTTGAATCTTACACTTTTCGTTGTAGACATTTCACCTGAGGAGCTAAGGAATATGGAGTTAAAGAGCTCAAGGAAATGCTTAAGGTTTCTACTTGAATCTATATCTATATTTTTTTATATGAATTTGGCTTATTGAAATTATATTCCAATAGAATAATAAATGGCTAATGAAATTTACTTTTGTGATTTTAAAGATGGATGGAGTAAAATCATGAATAGCTATCCTTTTATTAAATAATTTTGTTTACAAAGGCATTACTAATTTATATATAAGGATCATATCATATATTTTTATTTCATATGAGGAGCTATATAGTAGGATTGGGATAAAGATCTTGGATATTTTGATGAAAATGGCCAACTATGTGTTGTTGATTGAATCAAATAGCTCATTAAGTACAAAGGATTTTAGGTAACTTCTAATTGGTAATATAGGATTAATGTAGGGAACATGTTCTAACACTTATGATAAGAGGGAAATGGCAAGTGAAAAGATTTTGTAGCCAACTCGGAACTAGTTAAGGTTAAGATATGCTTTTAATTGATTTTTCAGACGTAGCTAGTTGAAACCTAGAAATTTTGGCTGTAAAACTTCAATTTATTTGAGGATACAAAATTTAACAACAAGTTTCCAAAGAAAACATTCGCAGCCGATTCGAAATGACTACTTTCTTTTACTTTGTGTGGTTTGCTCTCGTAATCGCTTGTCGCAACTTCATTTTTCTCTAAAGCCCTGTTGTTGTTTCTTATATCATTTAAATTTTTACTTCACCAGCCTCGATTAAGATCTCTTAAATCTATATGGTTATTTAGAAATGTGTGTAGTTGAAATTTAGCGACCAAGAACTTGTTATCTCCGATCAACAAATACTAGGCTATCTTCAACATATTGATTAATTCTCTTCTCTAAATCTTCTCTGTTTTCTTTAGATATGTATCTTTGGAGTTGAGAATGTAGAACGATAGTATCAAGTTTTACCGCTTTGTAGATTTATAGAGGGCATACCACTAGTTTTGTTTCACAAATTTTATTGTGTTTCAAGATGAGTTGAAAGGTATGTTAAGATCAAGTTTAAGTTATGATTCTCCTTATGGGAATTTTTAATATTTATTTTGTGCTCTGCTCAATTATTTGTTTATGATTCTAATGTGTAAGTGTTTTGTGGTTTACATACCTATGGCAGATGGAATTGTGGAGCCTTTTTTTAGTTTATATATGGAAACAAATTTGTTGTGGTCCAACTAGCATTTAGAATTGGCAATGCTTGCATATTCATGCATGCCAGAGCTTGAACCAATTAAAATTTAATTATTTAGTTGAATTTTCCAAAATCAATACACATGCATTTGATTGTTTCATTAAACATCATGTGCATGCAATAGTCTAGAGTAAAGCATATTTAATTAATAATGACCACACCCATACACATAATTAATTAGTTGGTATACAGCTACAAATCAAAATAAGAGAATGGATGTTGAGTGACATTTGGTGGTGGATAGAGTTCTTTGGGATACCTATTTGGAAGTAGGAGTGGAGAGACGACGACTGGTAGTACATGTTTTACAGCATGAAAGAACTTTTGCAACTTCGTGATCAATGGGCTACTTATGTTATCAAGTTAATTACAGCCTATAATTACGAGGTAATATATGAGTATTTTATGAGTATTTTTGTTTCCAAATAGTCCAGACTTATTTTTTGTGGTATACTAATTGATTTTATGCACTTGTAAGTGGAAAAATAATGAAGCCATGGATGGATATTGAGTGACCTTCTTGTGTTTCTTTGTGTTGGTTAATTTTTGTTCAAACTTAATTTAGTACTTTATTGTTTAGAGCATGTTCCAAACTTAATTCGGCACTTATGTTTTTCTACTCTACATAGTGGTGTAATTGAATTATGTTAATTTAAGTGATATATTTTAGATGTTTATTATGTTAATTGTGTTGCGAGATTTGGTATATTTTTACTATATTTTGAGTTTTCTTTTAATTGTAAAACAAACAAGAAAAATATAATAAAATTAAAAATATACTATTAACAAAGATAACATCACTAAATATTGACACTAAATATTTAAAATGACGTTAATAAATTTTGACGTAACTGAGTCAGTATGTTCTTGATACTGTAGTAACATAAATTACTGTAATGTAAATAGTATCATTAAATATTGATACCATCGTTTCATTATTTTGGTGATACCATCGTGTCATTATTTTGGTGATACTATGGTGACACAAATTATTGACACAAATATCACTGACACTAAAAATTAGTGTCAGTGTGTTCTGGCTGGAGCATTACTGACACAATTAACAAATGTCAGGAAAAGTAATTGCTGACACTAAATTGGTATCAGTAAAGCCCATTTTTCTAGTAGTGCGTGGACGTTACCTCACAGCATCAGCTATGTTTAGAGGCAAAATGAGCACTAAAGAAGTTGATGAACAAATTATCAATGTGCAGAACAAGAACTCTTTCTACATACCAAACAATGTGAAATCAAGCGTTTGTGACATCCCACCAAGAGGGCTTTCAATGGCATCCACATTCGTGGGGAATTCGACCTCTATTCAGGAAATGTTTAGGGGAGTAAGTGAGCAGTTCACTGCCATGTTTCGAAGACAGGGTTTCTTGCATTGGTATACTGGTGAAGGAATGGATGAGATGGAGTTCACAGAAGCTGAGAGTAGCACGAATGATCTCAGAATGAGCATCGCAATATCAAGATGCCACTATTGATGAAGATGATGATGTACCCGCCTCCGACAGCTGAGAGTAACAGGAATGGTATATATCTTCTGTACACGCTTAACCTAAGCATATGTGCACCCTTAATTTGTTTGGTAACTTTTGTTTCTGGTCCCCGTAATCAATGTAGTTTTTTTTTTTTTCTTTTGCAGTTCATCTGCCTAGCTGCATTAATTTATTCAAGCAAAATTAAGCACTCCGCATTAATAATGGTCTATTGCCAAAAAAAAAAAAAAGATAATATGAATACAAATTGTGGGTTATCAAAATAAGAATGGGCGTTGGGTAAATTTCGGTTTTGGTTCAGTTCCGGTTGACCTTAAAGGCTGTTCGTTCTTAAATTTTAAATTCGATCAGGTTGTATTTTTGACGGGGTTTAACTCGAACCAAAAAACCAACCCCAGCGCGTTAAAATAAAAAATAAAATAAAAAATCCGTCAATTATCTAACCCTGGTAGCACATAGTCACAGACAAAAAATACGCACAATTGCAGCCGCTGCCAAACGCTTCTTCCTCTTCTTCTGTTGCTGCGGCTGCCAAATGTGCCCAAATCCTTCACTTTTTCTTCTGCTGCTACCAAATCCTTTGCATTTTTCTGCCAAATCCTTGTTAACACTAATTCATTTATTCTCTAATCTTGAATTCGTAGCTTCCATAGGAGAGAATAATAATTAAACAAATTCAATCCTGATCGAACCTAAACACATAATTTTTTCTTCTTTGTTCTCTTGCATATTCTCCTTACGAATCCAATTTGGCTTTCCCAAATCCAAGCCGTGGCAAGTCCCTCTACCATTGACCATGATAGGATGAATTGTGCAATCCAACCGTCATTAAAATCCATCCGTCATGGGTAATTTTATCCGTCATGCGGGTTTAAGATATAAATTAAAACCCGCATACGAACGCGGTTTGGTATTGATCATAAATCCGGTGGATACCCGCATGGATATCCGCCAGACCCGCAATATTTTTTAAAATATTTTTAATGTAATTTTAATTAAAAACTTTTAATTTAAAAAATGTAGAAAGAAAATTATGCAATTATTGAAAATTTATAAAGGAAATTACAATTAAAATCAAATTTGTAAATACCTAAAGCCCAAGTCCAATGCCAAAGTTAGCCCATTTTTTATTCCAAAGTGAAAAGTTAACCTAAAGCAAATTAAACTCATTTGCTGCATTTCGCCTTTAAGTCTTTGACTTTGCGTTTCTGCCGCACCGCACACCGTCCATCTTCATCTCTATATTTATTCAACATCCATTTCTTCTCAAGCCGAGCTTGTGACTTTGTGAGTTGTGATGAATTTGTGTAATTTATACTTAAATTTAAGAATTTGTGTTGGGTTGATGTTGAATTTTAATTTTTAATTTACATTGTTTAAATATAAAATTGAGTATGTTATGTAGAATTTGAGTTTACTATTATAAATTTATATATTAAACATTTATGATTTTAAATGTAGAAACCCGCAAAAAATCCGCTGGGTACCATTGCGGGTTTGGTAATTGTCCAAACTCATCATGGGTTTTCTTAAAAAAATAAAAACCCACTGCAGGTTGCGGATGGGTTTGGTAATTTAAATTTTGTGCAAGTTTGGGTTTAGTAATGGCAAACCCGCTGCGGACGGTGCTCATTGTCATCCCTAACCATGAAGCCATCGTCGTTGCGATCCACAGTTTTAATTTTAGTTAGTTTTTGGTTAATTATTTAGTTAATATTTTTTATGTTAATTGTTAAATATTCTTAATTGTTCATTAATTAATTTTTGGATGAGATTTGGGAAAAATGGGTTAATTAATAATTTTTTTTTTTTAGAATTTGAGAAAATGAATTTGTAAAAATAAGGTTTATCAGTTAAATTGAACTCGAATTTCTAATCCAAATTGAATCGAACCGAAATAATTTTTTTTTGGTTTGGTTTACAAGTTTTAACTTGTTTTGATTGGATATTTCAATCTGCAACCCGAATCGAAAATCAAAACGCCTCTTCTATTTCAAAAGGCGTGCTAGCTAGATGTGTCAAGGAGCTTTTGACTTTTGGCGAAACTATCTTACCCCATTGTACCAAACATTATTTTGGTATTTTCTTTAGCAGTCTCTGTAGTTTTCTGTAAATAATAAAAATTATGAGTTTTAAAATTTTATATAATAAGTCACAATTAAAATATAATAATTTCAAATTTTAAAAAATTTATTTGGCATTTTCTTGAACAATCCATGTAGTTTTTTTGTAAATAATAAAAACTATAAGTTTTATTTAATAAATGCAATTAAAATATAATAATTCTAAAATTCTAAAAAATTTATTCTCTCTATCTCCTTCTCAATCAATCTTAAATTTAATTTTCATTCTTTATAATTTTAAATTTAAGTAATAGAATAAATATTATATAATTTATTTGTTTTCATATTAAATAAAAAATTGATCGACTTCATACGTGGGATAAAGTATAAGGACATAATCTTCAAATTTACAAATAGAAATTTATTATTTTGAAAATATTATTTATAAACTCTATAATGAATTTAAATGACTATGCAAATATTTATTTATTTTTTATTTTAATATTGTCAAAATTTATATAAAATCTTATCCAATTTTGTGTTATACTAAATACAAAATCGAATTATTAAAATATAATTGGTATTTTAAGTAAATAGAAGTGGAGAGTATTTTCGTAAGTTAAGATAATCCATCCATATTTTTAACATATAAATATGTTTGTTTACTAAATTACCGTTGATAATAAAATATTTAACGGACCCGTGTGTCAAAACTTTGAAATTTACTCTTTTCTTATTCTTTTAATAAATATAAGAGACTACATCGTTAATAACCAAATAATATCATCCAAGCCGTTGTAATAGCCTTTGCAACTTTTAAGTTGGATCGAATGGTTAGATCATAAAGAGACAAAAAAATGAATATGAAACAATAGTTGCATCGTATTTGAACCCTTTGACTTTACTTAGAGTGGCAAAAATATCCATCCGTATATAGCAGAATAGCTAAGCAAGGTTTTGGACATCACTTGATAAATCCAGAACCCGAATTTTATTAAAAAAATATTATAAAATATATATTATTTTAAATATTTATATTTATTTGACTCGTTCATTACATATATATAAAGTTTTAAACATTTAAAGTTTATATTTTCATGTTAAATTTTATTAAAATAAATTTAAAACTTATAAAATAACCAAAAAAATAAAAAAAATATACGCATATAATATTAAAAAATATAAAATCTTGGTATCCGGATTAAAACCCGTTCCAGTGCCGAGCTTAAAAAACCTAGCCGAAATATCTAAAAATTACATCTGGGCCGGATTTGGGCATTGCGATACCCAGACCTGGCCCGGGGTTTTGCCAACCCTATCTGCAATAAGGAATTAACTGAGTAAAACCTTTTTCGAGCTCATTGATCCAAGCTCGATGAGAGATTAGATTTTCTTTTAGATCAACTTGTTCATTCTTATGAGGTTAATCTTGTCCTTTCATCTATGTCATGTGTCTCTTTAAAAGAATCATGTAATATAAGGAAAATCCTTATTCCCGAATTCTTCAGAAATTAACTCAATAAATAATACACAAGGTATAGTGTAGGTCCTGTGAAAAGTCACAACTTGTAAGATTAGCAATTTTTTATTGATATGTATATATTTACATCAAAATTATTTCCCGTAAAAAATATGGAGAAGAGACATGTGTTTCAATTTCCATTGTCCCATATTCATCAAATAACCCTTTTTTTGGCCCCTTTTCATGTAGATTAGACAATAAATAAACGTAGTTCACAAAATTATATTGTTTGTAAATACACACACACTCACACACACAATCATAATAAACTTTGTTTACAACTTGAATTTTACAAATATTTACAATAAAAAATCTATTATAATTACCATGGTAAATCAATTATAGTACAGTCTAAATATTTTTCTTCATCTAATATCAAAAAAGATATATGACTTTACTCATATAAATAAAGGAGAAATTCAATTATTACTGAGACTCTAATCCGTACACTCAAAGCTTTCAGCTTCGTCACTCGACCAAACGGCGAGTGGTTGAGCTGCTGTCCTCACACTTGTGAGAGTAGCGGTTCAAGCCCCACAAAAGTATTGTGGGAGCTAAAATTTCCTTCTCAATTATGTAAATAATTGTGTGATGGTAGTCTTTCTCTCTCTTAAAATGAGAGTGGAGTGGATATCTCTTGAATATTTGAGAGAGTTAAAATCTAATTTGAAATGCAACCCAAGAGGGGGGTGAATTGGGTCTTTAAAAAAAATAGGCAACTAAAATTCAATGAAATAATAACTAAGCAATCAAATTCGAAATAAACAAATTAAATGTGCAATGAAAGTTAAAGAGATAGGGTAAGAGAAATCAAACACAATGATTTTTACGTGGTTCGGCTATCCCCGCCTACGTCCACACCTCCAAGCACACCGGGCTTAAGGATTCCACTAAGCAAGCCTCCAAGGCTTCAAAAGCTTACAATTGACTTCCAAGGTGTCAATAAACCTTGACAAGAAGAGATTATCCCCAATCTCTTGACCCAAGTGTATCCCAACACTTTCAAACACTCAAAACAAAAGATTGCAAATTGTTTTTCTCACACACAATATTTAAGATTATAAATTAATACCCAATGTGTGAATAAGATGAAAAGAGAAAGTGTTTAAAGCTCAATCAGGTACAAGCTCAATGGTCGTGTTTTGATCAATCTTTAATTTGATTTGAATGAGCTTATTTATAGTTGGAGCTGAAAACTAGCCGTTATTGCCTTTTTCGCCAGAAAACGGATCACCGTTAACCGTTAACGATTAACCGTTTACGTTTATCAAAGTTACCGTTGGGCTGAATTTTAAATAAACGGTTGACTGTTTGTCACTACCCTTTCGTCGTTAAAATCCAGAGACCTGCACAACAAAACTCTTCTAACCGTTCTCACTAAACGGTTAAGGATTAGCAAAGAATATCACACTGGAAATTATCGGTTAGCCGTTTAGCAGTTAATGGTTCGCCAGTAAATTCCAGAAATATGCACATCACATTTCAACTAACCGTTCTCACTAAACGGTTAAAGATTAACAATGTATACCTCTCTGGAAATTATCGGTTAGCCGTTATCAGTTAACGGTTCACCGGTTATTTCCAGTGACATTTAAAACAACAAGCTTAACCGGTTTGCTTTAAACGGTAAGAGATTGAATATTATCGGTTAACTGTTAAAATTAACGGTTCGCCGTTTACCTTTAACAGGTTTGGTTGCTAATCGGTTAAAGCTTTAGAATATAACCTTTCTATGTATTTTATCGGTTAACTGTTAAAATAAACGGTTCACCGATTATTTCCAGAAATGCACATTTTTGCAGAGATGTTCCAGTTTATCCAAAAACTTATAAACACATAAAGAGAAATTCTGGCTTTTAAGAAAATATTTGTTATTATGAAACTCCAACAAATTGATCAAAAAAGATTAAGGTTTGTTATCATCAAAATCAATAAAAAGAACATTTACATGTTAACATTCTCCCCCTTTTTGATGATGACAACCTTCTTTAAAGAATATGGGTCCCCCTAACTATATGCTCCCCCTACCTATATGACTAAAAGAATTTTTGCCAATATAGGATGTTTGAAAAACAAGTGCAAAGTCCAGTTTTTGAAAAACAAGTGCAAAGTTCAAGTATTCAGTATTATCTCTCCCCCTTCATTATAAAAAACAAAACTTAAGTAAAGGAAGCAAGAGAGGAATAAGAGAGGAGATGATCCATGAGTAAAAATTTCGGCAGAGTCTCCCCTTAAATATGGAGAAATCCGTAAATACAATCATGAGACCAAAA
This sequence comes from Citropsis articulata, assembly GCA_030449925.1. NCBI lineage: Eukaryota > Viridiplantae > Streptophyta > Magnoliopsida > Sapindales > Rutaceae > Citropsis > Citropsis articulata. Next base: position 2,051,708 of record JASUUH010000212.1, on the reverse strand, counting down.
CACTTCCAAAAGAGATATCAAATCAAGCATCAACAACCCAACATCTCCAATGCCATTCAATCCACACACATATAATTAAATATAAGAAAGACATAGATATATAATCTAAAGAAAATAGCAATCGATCAAATAAAAAAAATCATCAAGATAAAAAAATATATATATACAATCAAAATGTGAAATGTATGTGCAAAACAAACATCAGAAACTATGAAGGTCGCCGAAAAGAGGAGGTCACAGAGATGTGGGTCGCGGAGGTCGGTAAGAAAGGTGCCTTAGTAGGGGGTCCCGCAGAGGTGCTGTAAGAGTTCATACCCAAACTACCCTGTAATCCGTCAGGCAAAGAATGATCTCGCATCGCGATCACGCGCCCCGAAAGCGTTCGAACTCGAGACCGGACCGCTGCTGATCGCTGGAGAGTATCCATAATTAAAATCACCGCCGCCAAAATCCGGCCAGACATCATCACCGCCAGTAATATCAAAATGGAGACGGAACCGAGTCGAGGTCACCGAGCAGGTCGCCGTTCGAGGTCGCCGGTCAAGGCCGCCGAACCGGGCGAGCACCGCCAGCAGACCGCGCGGGCCGACGGCCGAGAACATCTCGACGACGAGACGGTGAAAGACGAGCTCCAAGTCTGAAGTCAGGAAGCTGATCGGGAGAATAGATATCGTTAAGCATCCGATCGTCCTTAGGAGCAATCAAGGTGTCTGATTTCGCTGAGGTCTCAACCACTGCCCGTTCCTCCTAGTAAAACCAATGCTACTCATGGCATCCCTACCAATACGTTTAGGCTCTTTATACACGGAATCCCGGAAAGGCACACGAAAGTAACGTAGTATCTTAGTAATGATACTGCCATAAGGAAGCAAGCGGTGAGTAACCGCATGAGTGTCAACATGTGGCGCACAATGATATACCCTAGGTTAACATCCCGTCCACTAAGAAGACTATCCAGTAACCCAACATCTAAACGAGTTACCTCATCCGAGTGACCTCTCCTAAGGGTAACAATATGCTGCAGAATAGAATGGAGAATGCGAACTTGAAAAGTTAGAAGCTGAGACCGAAAGGGGAGACTACAAATATCATCACTCAAGTCCCTACGACGACAAATGTTACGCACACCCTCATTGTGGACAAAATCATTGAATGATAGGATTTTTCTGGAGGTATAAAATGTATGACCCTCATCCGAAATTCTAAGAATAACAGTGTTCAAAAACTCAACATCAAAATCAATGGATCCACCGCCAACAAGAGTAACAATTCTATCTAAACGAGTTGCGGATAGTTGCATATTAAAGTAGAAAACTCGAACTAGATTAGGATAAACTCTATCATCAAAGTCTATAGCGGATTCCCAAGGTCTAAGCATGTTGTTAACACTCCTATCAAACACAATCAAGTTCGTAAAATCATCTATATCCACAAAATAAGAATCGAGTACTTGTCGGCCCATAAATCGATTCTCAAAGCGTTTGCGCAAAGGTGCTGTAGGGAAGTGAAGCCTTTCGAATTTGGATGTTTCCCGTGGTGGTATGAGGTTGACAGAGGGTGTATGTTTCCTTCTCTGAGGCCTCCGAGATGACTCAGCCATTGATGATGAGAAAAGCTTTCGGAAGATGAAATTGGGGGTTGCTGGATTGATTATGGAGTTTAGAAGGAGTAGAGGAAGAGAATTTTTAGTTCAATTTGTCAAGAAATGGCGAAAAAGTGGTTAAAAAAGGACGAAAACCAGTCGGCTGCCTTTAGGGTTTTGATTTGGGAATTTTTGATTTTGGACGAGGTCTGAAGAATTGAATCGGTAGAATCACTCTAAAAACGATTACGAAGAGTTCTATCGGTGAGATTTGATGTGAAAATGAAGAAAAATGGAGAAGGAATGAGAAGGAAAGCTTAGGTTTCGCGATAATGGCAGAAACGGTGAGAGGCTAAGTGAAGAGGAAGACGAACCCGTGACCAGTTTCTATAAACGGTAAAGGGTTAACTTCCAGTGAGCTTGGAATAAGAAAACGGTTTACGGGTAAGGGTAAACGGTGAAGGGGCAAGTTAAGAGAGCTTTCTGTTTTTAAACGGTTTACCGTTAACCGTAAACGGTGAGAGGGTAACTTTCGCGATGCTCTCTGTTTTCAAACGGTTTACAGTTAACTCAAAACGGTGAAAGGGTAGAGAGCAATCAAAATATCCTAGTTTCTGGAAATAAACGGTGAACCGTTTATAAGAAAAACGGTTATCCGTTTATTTTATTTGTTATTTCGCACATTTGTTTCAATATTTGGCCAACAAATATTACAGTTCAAGATCATGGCTTTGATCTAAAAATGCTTTAAGGCCATTTTAAATGCAGAATTCATGAACATATATGTATTAAAAAAAAATTAGTTCATACAAGACATACACACACTGCTAGTATATCATACTCAGGCATTCCATGAATCTTAAAACATCACATCATAAATCAAGCAATTTTATAGAATCAATAACATTAGTAGAAATGTTAATGTGAAAATTTCATCATCCCAAGTTCATGCCGAATTTTTGAAAATTGTTCTTCGCAAAGAGGTTTTGTAAAAATATCGGTGAGTTGTTTTTCCGTAAAGATAAACTTCAATGCAATATCACCCTTTTGAACATGATCTCTCAAGAAATGATGTCTAATTTCTATATGCTTGGTTCTAGAGTGCTGAATGGGATTCTTTGAAAGATTTATAGCACTAGTATTGTCACACTTAATGGGAATTTATTCAAGATTAATACCAAAGTCTCTAAGTGTTTGTTTCATCCAAAGAGCTTGTGCACAACAACTACCAGCGGCAATATATTCCGCCTCAGTAGTTGAAAGTGCAACTGAGTTTTGTTTCTTACTAAACCATGAAACAAGTGAGTGACCCAGTATATGACAAGTTCCACTAGTGCTTTTCCTATCAACTTTATAACTGGAAAAATCCGCATCCGAAAAGCATGTTAAATCTATATGAGTTCCTCAAGGATACCAAAGGCCAAGATCTATAGTTCCACTCAAATAACGAAAAATTCTTTTAACAGCAAGTAAATGAGATTCTTTGGGACATGATTGAAATCTTGCACACAAATATACACTAAATATGATATCGGGTCTACTTGCAGTTAAGTAAAGTAAAGAGCCGATCATACCTCGATATTTTTTAATATCAACTTCTTTACCTTTTTCATCTTTGTCAAGCTTGATTGTTGTGCTCATTGGAGTGCTCTTAGTATTTGACTCATCAATTCCAAATCTCTTGAGCAAATCTTTGACATACTTAGCTTGATTGATGAAGATTCCCTCATTGTTTTGCTTGATTTGAAGTCCAAGGAAATATTTCAATTCTCCCATCATGCTCATTTCAAATTCCTTACTCATACAAGATGAAAAATCCTTGCACAAGGACTCATTAGTAGAACCAAAAATAATATCATCAACAGAAATTTGAACAACAAGTATATCTTGATTTTTATGCTTAACAAAGAGAGTAGTATCCGCTTTACCCATTGAAAAACCGTTATCCAATAAGAAATTTTTAAGCCTATCATACCAAGCTCTAGGTGCTTGTTTTAATCCATACAAAGCTTTAGACAACTTATACACATGATTAGGAAGTTTTTCATTTTCAAAACCGGGGGGTTATTTCACATAAACTTCCTCCATAATATAACCATTTAGAAAGGCACTTTTAACATCTATTTGAAATAAAATGAAATCCTTATGACATGCATATGCTAACAACATTCTAATGGATTCTAATATAGCTACAGGAACAAATGTTTTATCAAAATCAATTCCTTCTTCTTGGTTGTATCCTTGAGCCACTAATCTAGCCTTATTGCTTACAACCACACTGGATTCATCCATCTTGTTTCTAAATACCCATTTAGTACCTATGATGGATTGATGTTCCGGTTTAGGAACTAATTCCCACACATTATTTCTATCAAATTGATTTAATTTCTCTTGCATTGCCATAATCCAAGATTGATCATTTTCCGCATCCGCAAAGGATTTTGGTTCAATTTGAGAAATAAATGCAGCATGCTCACATGTGTTCCTAAGTGATGATCTAGTTGTAACACCTCTAGATGGATCTCCTAAAATGGCATCCGAAGGGTGAGAAGAAACATACCTCCACTCTTGGGGAGTATTTCAATAGTACCTTCTTGCTGCTCCATATTTCTTTGCTCTTCTTGATCATCCTCTTTATTTTCTTGTGGTGCATTATCTTGTTTATCCTTTGATGATTTTTCTTGTAACTCTCCATCTGCATCATCATTAACAACCTGGGTTGACTCATCAAAAGAAACATGCATAGACTCTTCCACAACCAAGGTTCTTTTATTATAAACTCTATAAGCTTTGCTTGAGTTTGAATACCCAAGAAAAATACCAACATCGGATTTTGGATCAAATTTACCAAGATTGTCTTTTGTGTTCAAAATAAAACATTTACATCGAAAGACTTTGAAATAACCAATATTGGGTTTTCTATCTTTCCAAAGCTTATAGGGAGTTTTATTAAGAAGAGATCTAATCAACACCCGATTTAAAACATAACAAGCGGTGTTGACGGTTTCGGCCCAAAAATACTTAGGTAATGCATTTTCATTCAACATAGTCCTAGCCATTTCTTGAATAGATTTATTCTTTCTCTCAACAACTCCATTTTGTTGTGGAGTTCTAGGTGATGAAAATTGATGCTCTATGCCTAAGTCATTGCAAAAAGACTCAAATGCATAATTTTCAAATTCTCTACCATGATCACTTCTAATGCAAGATATAGAATAACCCTTTTCATTTTGAGCCTTTTTACAGAAAATTTTAAAAGTATCAAAGGCATCATCCTTATTGGCTAAGAACAATACCCATGTGTATCTAGAGTAATCATCCACAATTACAAATGCATAATACTTGCCATTTAAGCTTGCATATCTAGATGGACCAAACAAATCCATGTGAAGTAGTTGAAGAGGTTTTGAAGTAGAAACATGATTCTTGTTTTTGAAAGAGGTTTTGATTTGTTTTCCAAATTGACAAGCTTCACAAATTCTATCCTTTGGAAAACTGATTTTTGGAAGTCCTTTAACCAAATCATTTTTTGAAATTTTTGAAATCAATTCCATGTTTGCATGACGTAATCTTCTATACAATAACCAACTATCATCATGTAAAGCTGAAAACCATTTATCATGAGTAGAAGCAACTTCTATGCCAATGGTATAAACATTACCACATCTATTTCTAACAAATAAAACCTTTCCATCATATGCATCTTCAATAATACATCTAGACTTATCAAAAACTACTTTATAACCTTTGTCACACAATTGACTAATATTAATCAAGTTGTGTTTCAAATTTTCAACTAAGCATACATTTTCAATTAAGGTTGATGAAGTCTTACCGACATTTCCGATTCCAAGAATCTTCCCTTTTGAATTATCTCCAAAAGAAACATCTCCACCATTTTCGATTTTGGTGAAACTTGAGAACCATGTATAGTTTCCGGTCATGTGTCTTGAACATCCACTATCCAAGAACCATTTATTCTTCTTCTTCTTTAAGTCCTGCAGAAAAAATCTCAAGTTTTAGGTACCCAAACCTTTTTGGGTCCTTAAGTGTTAGCAATGGTTTCTTTTGGAACCCAAATACATTTCATACCATAATATGTATTTCTTTTTACTATGCATCTATTTTTCATATGACCATCTTGATTACAATAATGACATACAACTTGATTGCTACTTTTCACAAAATAACTCTTGTAATATTTTTGTTTCAAATTTGGTTTATATAAACCAATCCCTCATTTGTCAAACATACACTTTTGTGAATTTAGCAAGTTATCCAACATCTTTTGTCCATTTGTAAATTTTAGCACAATTTCATTTAGATCATTGCTCTTCTTTTTAAGTAATTCATTTTCATTTTTCAAGTCATTCACATGTGATTCTAGATGCTCATGTGAAGTGCTAGAATTCTCAAATAAAGTAATTCTATCAAGCAATGTTTTATTCTCTAATTCAAGGCATGTAATCTTAGCACTAAATGAATCATTTTCATTTTTAAGCTCTACCATCTTCTTTTTAAGGCAAACATTCTTTTTACCAATTTTCATCAATTTATCATGCAATTCTTTAAAGGCATTATGTAACTCATCATAAATACGAAAATCATTTACCTCATCTAATTCATCATTTGATTTATCTCATATTGCCATAAGAGCTAGATTTGTCATTTCTTGATGCTCTTCATCATCACTCATTTCTTCATCGCTATCGTCCCACGTGGCCACCATTGCTTTCTTCTTGAACTTGTTGAGAAGAGGGCATTCCGATCTTATATGGCCAGGCTTCTTGCACTCATAGCATTTGATTGCTTCCTTCTTCTCCTTTCGTTCTCGAAATTTAAATTTTTTTCGCCACCGGTTTTCTCAAGAACTTTCTCAATCTCCTTGCTAGCATAGCTAATTCTTCATCATCCGGTTCACTTTCCCATCACTCTCATGTTTCAAGCTTTGAGAGCAATGCTTTTCTTCTTTTCTTCATTTCCTCTTTCACCGCCAAATCTTCTTCATAAGATATAAGAGAACCAATTAAATCACAGTAGAGTGTTTAAATCTTTGGCCTCGACAATGTTCTTTTTGTCTCCATTCCTTAGGTAAGGACCTAATGATTTTATTAACTTTCTCATTATTTGAGAAAGTCTTTCCTAGGGCTCCTAGGGTGTTCACTATGTCCGTAAATCTAGTATACATAGAGTACACACTCTCATTTTGTTCCATTTGGAACAACTCATATTGTTGAGTGTATCTACTGATTTTTTACTCTTTCACTTGATTTGTGCCTTCATAGACAACTTCAAGTTTGTGCCAAATTTTATGAGTACTTTCACAACTTGACACTCTATGAAACTCTTTCTTATCTAATGCACAAAATAAGGCATTCATAGCTTTGGAATTTAGAGAAACTTTTCTCTTTTCCAATTCATTCCATTCCCGTGAAGGTTTTGGAATATCTTCCCCAACTTCATTTTTAGTCAAAGGCATAAAAGGACCATCACAAACAACCTCCCAAATTTCGTAGTCTAGGGCTTGCAAGTAAATTCTCATCCTAGTTTTCCAATATGGGTAGTCATTACCGTCAAAGAACGGTGGTCTAGTTGTAGATTGTCCTTCCTTAAATGTTGAATCATTTTGAGTTGCCATGGATCTTTTACTCTAGATGGTTAAGTCCTAACAAGAGAACCAAATTCTGACACCAAATGAAATACTAACTAGGCAACCCAAGAGGGGGGTGAATTGGGTTTTTAAAAAAAATAGCAACTAAAATTCAATGAAATAATAACTAAGCAATCAAATTCGAAATAAACAAATTAATGTGCAATGAAAGGTAAAGAGATAGGGTAAGAGAAATCAAACATAATGATTTTTACGTGGTTCGGCTATCCCCACCTACGTCCACGCCTCCAAGCACATCGGGCTAGAGGATTCCACTAAGCAAGCCTCCAAGGTTTCAAAAACTTACAATTGACTTCCAAAGTGTTGATAAACCTTTACAAGAAGAGATTATCCCCAATCTCTTGACCCAAGAGTATCCCAACACTTTCAAACACTCAAAACAAAAGATTACAAATTATTTTTCTCACACACAATATTTAAGATTACAAATTAATACCCAATGTGTGAATAAGATGAAAAGAGAAAGTGTTTAAAGCTCAATGAAGATTGTATTCTTAGGTATAAGGTTAATGGTCGTGTTGTGATCAATCTTTGATTTAATTTGAATGAGCTTATTTATAGTTGGAGCTGAAAACTAGCCGTTATTGCCTTTTTCGCCAGAAAACGGATCGCCGTTAACCGTTAACAATTAACCGTTTGCGTTGGTCAAAGTTACCGTTGAGCTGAATTTCAAATAAACGGTTGACCGTTTGTCACTACCCTTTTGCCGTTAAAATCCAGAGACCTGCACAACAAAACTCTTCTAACCGTTCTCACTAAACGGTTAAGGATTAGCAAAGAATATCACACTGGAAATTATCGGTTAGCCGTTTAGCAGTTAACGGTTCGCCAGTAAATTCCAGAAACATGCACATCACATTTCAACTAACCGTTCTCACTAAATGGCTAAAGATTAACAATGTATACCTCTCTGGAAATTATCGGTTAGCTGTTATTAGTTAACAGTTCACCGGTTATTTCCAGTGACCTTTAAAACAACAAGCTTAACCGGTTTACTTTAAATGGTAAAAGATTAGCACAAAAAGTCCTCTCTGAATATTATCGGTTAACTGTTAAAATTAACGGTTTGCCGTTTACCTTTAACAGGTTTGTTTGCTAATCAGTTAAAGCTTTAGAATATAACCTTTCTCTGCATTTTATCGGTTAACCATTAAAATAAACAGTTCACCGATTATTTCCAGAAATGCACATTTTTGCAGAGATGTTCCAGTTTATCCAAAAACTTATAAACACATAAAGAGAAATTCTGATTTTTAAGAAAATATTTGCTATTATGAAACTCCAATAAATTGATCAAAAAATATTAAGGTTTGTTATCATCAAAATCAATAAAAAGAACATTTACATGTTAACATAATTTTTTGTCTCATTAACTGTTTGATTATAAATAGGGAAATTATCATTTGTATACCCTATGTTTGCTCTGTTATCAAAAATACTACTACACTTTGAAGGTGTATCAATTGTCCACCCTAAGTTGACAAAATGTATCAACCGACCACCAAACCGTTAGTCGCCGTTTGAAAGTTAACGGAATTACAGTGAATTGACGATTTTACCCTTAAAAATTATCACTTGTATACCCTTAAATTCTCTTATTATCACTTGTATACCCTTAAATTATCACTTGTATCTATAAAAAGACTATATTACCCCTCTGACGTTATCATATTTTAACGGTGACTAACGGTTTGGTGGTCGGTTGATACATTTTGTCAACTTAGGGTGGACGATTGATACACCCTCAAAGTGTTGTAGTATTTTTGATAACGGAGTAAATTAAGGGTATACAAATGATAATTTCCCTTATAAATATATCAGTAAATATTTTTTAAGTTATAATCTTGGACATTAATTCCTTATAATTTAAAAAAAAAATTCAGCTCGTGAATGGCATCAGAGGTCGTTGGGCCCGCGATTGCGCAAGCAAGTGGATTTGTTTAAAGACCGGCCCGAAGCTGGCTTCAACGGATTTGATATGTTAATTGTTTCACATTACGCACGTGTCTATATGACTGTCCATTTGACTGCTTGGTGTGCCTCGCAACACTCACACGTGTGAAATTTTTTTCGCATAATACCAAAAATACTGTTTGGGGAGAAATATGAAGAATAACACAACGCCACGTGTCGACAAGGGAAGCAACGTTAGTATAAAAGAGGTACCCCGCGTGGGTCTAGAGCGAGTCAAGGTACCCCTGGCAACCACGGCATAATTTAAGGTACCCCGCGTAATTTGGCCTACCCCGCATAAATTGGGATACCCCACTCAATTTGAGGTACCCCATGCAACTAGGGGTACTCCACAGAGTGGGGTTACCCCATATATTGGGGGTACCTCGCATATCGGGTTTCGAAAAACTCTCCAAAAATCGCCATGAGAGACGTCTCTATCGCCTAAAGGATCAGGCTTGATTCGGTTAAAACCATGTATCAAAACAACAGATCGAAAAGAGGAGACACACGTACCTCGCCAAAAAGTGGTTCCCAGTCGCCACTGACACCCTCCGGATACCCTGGACCACTCCCCAGCCCGCGCCACGTACATAGAATGATGGGATACGCCGTGATCGCCTACCTGATCCCCAAGCATGCTCCCCTAACGGTCTAAAACAATAAAAAGGTAAAAGGACAGCCAAGAACCAAGGGAAATCCGCCACGTGGCAGCCAATATACCTCATATATAAAGATGTCTAGGTTTGATTCTCCATAACTCTCCTTTACCCCATGAATATTCACATTCACACTCCGCAAAATAAGCTTTCTTCAACCTCAAAACTCCATTTACAGAGGGCTGGAAAGCTCTCTTCATCTTAAAAAAGCTTGAGTTTGCTAACTTGGGCGTCGGAATGTGAACGCCGGGGTACCCCGGCTTCACCTCTAACCTCAGTTTCACAGTTTTGCAGGTGCAAGGCTTACCCCTAGGGACCTTTCTCTTATTTCAGATCCTCCTCCGCTGTCACCACATTTCTCACCCCTTTTTACCTCTTTTAATTTTGGAAACACCTAAAACACACAACAACCCAGTGAGGTACCCCATTCCCGAAAATACAAATTTATTGTTCTAGATAAACTTTTCATTTTCCACCCACCAAAATCTGTTGAAAACAATTGGCCCCGTCCGTGGGGAGGCGAACAAAAAGCCTCCGCGGTGGTTACTAAACTGGTGGTTGTGTGTACTTCAAGAAATGGCACCAGACGTACCCTCCGAAGGCTTAATGGCAGATCCTACAAGAATGGGAGATGACAGCAGTGGTGGAGGTAGTGATCCCGCGAGGAGGATAGCCCGTCTTAATAAGGACAACTCTATCAAGCAGTCAACGGGTATTCGCCAAGAGGAGGAGCCCATCTCTCACAAGCGTTTCGAGGATTTAGCCCATGCAATTCTTCGGGCAGTTGGGTCTCGGGTGCCCGAAAATTCACCTCCACCAGTGACGCTCGATGCTCCGCCACTCCACCAGGGCAACAAGTTATGGTAAGAGCAGAGGTACCCGAGGCCAGCAAGCCAAAACATAGGCCATCGGGTACCTGTTCCAAGTTTCAAATTATGGGCTCCCGAGACAGCGTTCCACCGCCTCTTGCAACTCCCGTAGCAGCAAAGATGCGAGGCACGAAAAGCGAGCCCGTGAGGATATCCGCGACAAACTAAACGCCAAAAGGGCTTCCCAAGTTCCGGTATCATCATCAGCTACCCCGGGTACCGCGTCAGAGAAAAACGGAGCACCCAGGCCTGAAGCTCCTTTCTCGGTAAGCACGTCACATGTGCTCCACCACCAATGACTTACCACTCACCGCTCACCATGGAGATTCTGACGGCCCTCCCTCAAGCATTCACTATGCCATGTGTACCCCAATATTCGGGTACCACTGATCCCTCGGAGCATGCGGAGTTATACCGCGACCAAATGCTAATCAAGGGGGTGGACAAGAATGCCATGTGTAGGATGTTTACACATACGCTTACCGGTCCTGCTAAATCATGGTTTCGATCCTTGAAGGCAGGCAGCATATCCTCCTTACACCAACTCTTAACGGAATTTACTAAAGAGTTTTCCTATGCTTCTACTCAAGATAGGGTAGCTTCCAAACTTGCCTTCGTTAAGCAAGGGGAATCTGAACCTTTGGGGGAGTACGTGAATCGCTTCCACCAAGAAGTGCGAAGAACCGGCGCATTTGGGCACCCACACACACTGACCCATTTTCAGAAGAATTTGAGGTTGGGGAAGTTTGGCGTTCCTTTCAAAAGAAGCACCCACTGTCATATGGGGAAGCCCGTTCTCGGGCGCTGCAGCAGGTGGAGATGGACGAAAAATGCCATTTGAAGAGCCAAGAAGATAAGGCCGATGGCACGAAAGGCAAAGTGAGGCCCAAGAGGACTGAAGCTCCAGTATCAAGGGTACCCCGAGGGCGAAGTCCTCCGTGGGTTATCCCGCATAATAGGGGGTACAACCCTCCAAGTATCTCACGGGTACCCCCAGCTCCTAAACCTCCAGCACCAGAACAGCGAGAACCACCACAGAAGCCTCAGTACGAGACTTACCATCCGTTGAATCGGTCACCAGAGCAGATCTTTTACCAGATCCGGGATAGCGGCCTCTTCCGTCCGCCGAAGCCGATAAAGAGGTACCCCAATATGAAACGCAGCCTAAAATATTGTGAGTTCCATGAAGACTTTGGGCATAGCACAACTGAGTGTTTTAGTTTGCGGGAAGAGATAGAATCTTTAATTCTCAGCGGGTACCTCGAGGAATTTGTTGTGGGTATGAGAGGTCTTAAGTCCATGGAGCAAGACAAGTGGCAACATGTAGCAGAAGAGCCCCAACGCGGGCACCCCAAGGATCTAAGGGGCGATACGCATGGATGATCGCGGAGGACCCACTACCCGGTCACCTAGGAGGCCATCAAAGGTTATGAAAGATCGCTTGCATTGGCAACCAACATAGGAGGGGAGGTCAACTTCACCGGCTGGGGTACACCCCGGGTACCCCTCCACCCTCCGCCGATCCTTTTCACGTAAAAAATGTCAAGGAGTAGCAGATCCCCATGATGACGCCGGTGGTTACTCCGAAGCTACTGCAGTGGCAAGGACTTTGTAGATACCGGCAGCCGCGGACATCATCTTTAAAAGTGCTCGATCAATTGTTAATCGAGTCGCCAAAATCACTCCAGACGCCACTCCTCTCCTCGGGTTCGCCGGAGATACGGTCATCCCAGCGGCATCATCACATTACCGCTACACTTGTAGCGTACCCCACCGCGTTGTCCATATGATTGATTTCCCCATCGGATCACCCAGAGCATACAACATTATATTGGGTAGCTGCTTGGTAGCAACAAAGGCCGTGGTATCCATGCACTATCTCGCCTTTAGCGTCCCGACCGCCACGGTTATCACCATTAAGGGAGACCAGCAATCGGCTCGAGGATGTTACTCAGTAGCCTCCAAAGTCACTTACCAGATAGCTTCTGATCAGCCAATAAGGGGTACCCCTTGAAGGGCTCCCTACATGTTACTCAGAGGGTACCCCACACGACAAAGCGAGCGCTTGCTAGAAAACGGAGAGCAGCACTCTGGAAAGCTGCCCTGGCTGCCACCTCATCAGAGCCACCAGGAGCTTCACCCATGGACATAGAAATAATTGTGTCAGAGAACTCAGGGGTACTCGACGGCAACCAGATTAAACCCAGATATGAGTTAGAGGTACCCCTAGACCCACGGATATCGAAAGAGGAGAAGCGGGGTACGCCAGTTGAAGACTTGGTTTTAGTGTCCGTGAGCTCCACTGATCCAACAAAGACCGTCAAAATAGGCTCCAACCTTTCAGAGGAACAACGGGAGAAGCTCACCAACTTTCTACAAGAGCACCATGACGTATTTGCCTGGTCTCACTCCGATATGCCGGGCATCTCACCTGCCCTCTCCTGCCATAGGCTCAATGTTGACCCAAGTCATAAGCCGGTGAAGCAGAAACGTCGAACCTTTAACCAAGAGAGGTACGATGCGATTGAGCAAGAGGTAGACCGCCTATTAGCCGCGGGATTTATCAGGGAAGCAGTGTACCCCGATTGGGTGTCCAATGTTGTTCTGGTGAAGAAATCTAATGGGAAGTGGCGCATGTGCGTAGATTTCACCGATTTGAACAAATCTTGCCCCAAGGACAGCTTCCCCCTACCCCGGGTGGACCAGCTAGTTGACGCGACGGCGGGCCATGAGATGCTTAGCTTTATGGACGCCTTCTCCGGCTATAACCAGATTCCGATGTACGAACCCGATCAAGAGAAAACGGCCTTCATCACCAATCGAGGGCTGTACTGTTTCAAAGTCATGCCGTTTGGTTTGAAGAACGCCGGAGCCACTTACCAACGGTTGGTGAAAAAGATTTTCAAAGGGCAAATTGGGCGCACCATGGAGGTCTACATAAATGATATGATCACCAAGTCGGTGCATGCAGGGGAACACCTCGAGCACCTCAGGGATACCTTTGCTGTTTTGAGGAGGTACCAGATGCGGCTTTACCTAGAAAAATGTGCATTCGGGGTTACCTCTGGCAAATTCCTTGGGTTTATGGTACAGCAACGAGGGATTGAGGCCAACCCCGACAAGATTCGCGCGGTTCTTAATATGAAGTCGCCACGCACCATCAAGGAGGTTCAAAGTTTGGCAGGCCGGGTAGCTGCCCTAAACCGTTTTATCTCCAAGGCTACCAACCGTTGCAAGCCCTTCTTCAAAGCTCTGAAGGCGGGCAAGAAGCTCCAATGGACATCTGATTGCGAAGAGGCTTTCGAAGAACTCAAGGTACTCATCCGCGCCATCGCCAAACCCAAGCTGTGAGGTACTCCTATTATATCTCGCCAGACGTAACATGCCACCGCCCGTCAGATTCGGAGGATAAGGGGTGTAGCCTATTTATTACACCAAGAAAGTGCTGATGCAGAAAAGGTACCCCACATCTAAAAAATTTGTCTTATCACTAATTGTCTCGGCCAGGAAGCTCAGGCCTTATTTTCAAGCTCACAGCATCACGGTCGTCACCAACCTACCCTCCCAAGATCCTCCAAATTGGATACGTCCTAAGGCTCCTCCACGGTCCTCGAATTAAGCGAATTCGACATCGTCTTCAAGCCTCGCTTAGCTATTAAGGCGCAGGCCGTCGATGATTTTATTACGGAATTTGCCGATGATTCATGTGGAGAAGGTGATGTGGGGTACCCGTTAGCTACCCCGCCTACTGATGAAATAGGGCAAGTCTGGGAGATATATGTCGATGGTTCCTCTAATTCACAAGGAAGTGGTGCGGGGGTAATTATCATCGATCCGAACAAGGTGAAGATTTGCTATGCTCTACAATTCGGATTTAAGGCTTCGAACAACGAGGCTGAGTATGAAGTTATCCTTGCGGGGCTTAGGATGTCAAAGGCCTTGGGAACCAAAAAGGTGCACATCAAGAGCGACTCCCAATTGGTGGTAAGCCAAATCACTTCACAGTATCAAGCTAAGGTGGACAACATGAAGGGGTACCTCGAGAAAACCAGAGAGCTTATATCCCAGTTTGTTGAAGTTAAAGTGGAAAGGGTACCTCGACAGACGAACAATGAAGCTGACAACTTCTCAAAAATGGCGTCTCTTGGTGCAGCCCACCACCGGTCCTCAAGACAGTAACACACACCGCCTCAAAGGTTGACCTCCCAGAGTCTTGGAAGTGGGATCACTACAAGGGCGCCTGATGGAACCAATATAAGGTACTCAAGAATGGGACCTACCCTCGCATAAAAGTGAGGCAAGAAGGTCAAGTATAAAGTCATGCAGATTGCCCGACAAAGGATACCCTATATGTAAGAGGGTTCACTCTCCCTATCCGGTGTTCAGAAGCGACCATGCCGAGTATGTCGCGAGAGATACACGGGCGAATTTGCGAATCACTACGGAGCACAATCATCGCACAAAAGACCCTCCGCCGTGGATACCACCGCCTACCATGAGGGAGTTTCATGGCACCCCACCGCCTCGCAGGTTCGACGGTGATATCATCTCCTCGCCCTTTGCACTGGGTAGACCTCATCGTCTACCGCCGGAGGGGCAAACGAATACGCCATCAGAAAGAGACTACTTCACAAAGCAAGTGAGCCGCCAACCAGCATCACTGAAAGGAAAACCACGGAGTTCATTTGGAAGAACCTCATTTGTAGATTTGGGATCCCTCATGCGATTGTTAGTGACAACGGCAAGCAATTTGACAACGAAAAATTTCGAAGTTTTTTCTCGGAGCTCGGGATAGCCAATCGGTTTGCTACACCAGCACACCCCCAATCTAATGGGCAAGTCGAGGCCATTAACAAGATCATCAAAGGTATCCTGAAAAAGAAGCTAGAAGAAAGGAAGGGAGCATGGGTAGATGAGCTACCTGGCGTGTTGTGGGCTTACCGGACTACTCAGAACACCTCCACTGCTGAAACCTTTTTTTCTCTTGCGTTCGGTGTTGATGCGGTAATCCCAGCAGAGATCGGGGTACCCTCCCATAGGGTCGAATACTTCGATGAAGCCAAAAATGCTTCCCTAACTACTTGTAACCTCGATCTGGTGGATGAAAAAAGGGCAAGGGCCGAGCTGAAGACAGCAGTGTATCAACACCGCATTTCGGATTTATATGAAAAAAGGGTACGCCCTCGGTCCATCAGAAAAGGAGACTTGGTCTTAAGGAGGGTAACCCAGAACACTAGGGTACCTTCTGAGGCGCTTGGGGCAACCGGGAAGGACCATACTGCAGTGTAGAAACTCGCTTGGGGCTGGTGCATACCGGCTACTCCACATGGATGGGACAATCGTGAGGCACCCCTGGAATGCTGCTATGCTGCGGAAATATTACTAAGATGACAGTGTCTTAACTCTTAGCTTCCACTATTTCTATGTCTGCTTCCACAGTTGTAGGCACCCCAGCCACTCCCCATGTCGCTTAAAGTTTAAGAATTTCTTCAATTCCCTAAACAGGAGGTCTTACGGCCTCCCCTTCTCATTAGGATAACAAAGCTGAGTCATGTACTGATTAATGCTTTAGTTGCCTATAATGCATTTTCCTCCTATCGCTACGACACGCTCGCAATACCGGTCATAAAATGCGGATTACTTTCTTTTATCGCCATGAACTCCATATCTGATAATATGCTAATCTTATCAAACGCCTAAATTAATACAAGACCGGCGGGGTGCACATGTCATTCTACCAAGCAGTCCACGGGTAGCCTTTACGTGGAGGCGATAGGGCTACCCCAGAATGAAGAGGAGGGTCAAGAGGCCAGGGTGAAATAAGACCGGCCTACCCTGGTGTCACGATGTTTGTTGGGTATGCGTGCACTCTCTTATCTACTTAAGGAAAGTAGAAAACTCCGAAAGAGCGAAAAATAATTGGGGGAACCAATTTTATGCTCTCGAGTTTAATCAAAATGTCGAGATGATGTTTTGGTTACCTATTTATGGAGGGTCCGCCATAACCCTTAAGAAAGGCTTACTCCAAGTCCATCTATCTACATGATCTAGCAAGAGCCTAATATCATATATTTATGGGGTACCCCCTTATGGCAAGATATTGGGTACCTGGGGTACCCCCTTATGACAAGTTATTGGGTCACAGGGTGCCCCTTTCCTGAGAGGTCGGTGCCGCAAGCATTGAATAGGAATATGAAGATACACAAGATTGTTAGATGCAAGCTAAAAACATAGAAATATAACCATAATGGAAATGTTTCAGTAAGTTCAAAAGAAGCAAAATAGGGGTATCCCCCAAAGGAGTACCAGCAGAACATAAAGGCTACACCGAAGGCGGTGTATCATCTTCGCCATCCTTCTCCGGAAGACGATCAACGGAAGACTACAGGTGGCGGCCGGGCGTGGCGGCGGCGGGAAGTGGAAGCAGGCGCAATGCAGGATGTCTTTGGGTACCATGTGACCCGGAAGGGTACTGGCCCAGGTGGAGGAGGACCTCTTCTTATCATTGATCACCCGAAACGTCGTAGCCTTTTTGGCGTACTTCTACCTGCAGGTACCTCCGACTCAGGATCCAGTCCTTTTCCCGTCATAATGAGGAGAGCGCTCCTCCTCCGTCATCCTGCTTAGGGACATCAAGCGCCCGTTCTTGGCCAACAGCTCACACGATCCCTTCCAGGGCCCTGCCGAGCTGGCAGCTCCGTCAAGGTTTGACCTCCGTCGGTCAAGCTCCCTCTTGGCCACCGATCTCGAAGCGGCGGCAAGACTCGATATCGGGGAGGCAGTGGCTAAAGAGAAAAGACGCCTACAAATGGCAAGATGTGTTAAGAACTCACATGGTAACACAGATAAATAAATAAAGAATAGAGCTACACCAGGGGTACCCCAGAAAAATTTACCTCTTGGGTGGCAGATGACGACCGTAGCACTTTTCGCTCAGCTCGGTTGTCAGGATCTCCTCGGCAATCTCAAGGGTAACATTTTCGGTAATAAAGCGACCGCCGGTGGGAAACCTCTTCTGGATCTTGGGATCTAACTCCCCTCCATCATCAGGAAGGAGGAACTAATCGAACTTCCTCTTAGAGGCAGGGGTACCACTTGGACCCTACGGGAGGTACCCTGTGATTTCCCCTTTGCTCTAGGGGCGTGAGGTGGCCGCACGCTCTTGGGGGGCACCACCGAATCATGAGAGCCGGAGGCTTCAGCAGCCATCCCTTGAAAGAAAGCATCGAAGGCGTCGCCCGCTGGATCCATCACTACACCCAGCACACAAAAAAAAAAAGCATATTAGCCGAATAAGTTCAAAGTACCACCAACATCGAAAGTGGTAAACCAATAAAAAAAAAAAAAAGAGGAGAAGCCAAATAAGGAATGCAGCAAGAATGGGGTACCCCACTTCCAAAAATAAACATGGGGTACCCCCAACACCCAAATCGTACATGAACCGCCGCCAGAAGTAGGTGGAACCCCTCTGCCAATCAACCTCGCCTTCACCAGACGGCTCTCCTCCAACACATCCATATCCCTCTGCACACTTTGAAACCTCCCCACATACTTCCTCAACTCTCTCCCCACCTCCTGGATTGGGCACGATGCCTTCACCCATGTAACACCTACGAAGTCATGGAGCAACCAAAATCAGCAAGGCATTTAGACATGAGGTTATAACGAAGAACAACAACTAATCAAGGGGGAGAACTTACTATCTTCGGTGAAGACATTCTGAACCTTCACAGGGTTACCATCATCACTCGGGGTATCTACCCACCACTTGCCCAATGACAAACCAACCTTGGTAACCTTTCTTGAGCCGGGATCTGCCTCCACAAGATGTCCATAGTCACTCCGGCGAAGTAAGCAAGCTGGAGGGCCTGGATTTTTAGTAAAGACCCATTGACTCCGAAGGATACCTCGTGACCAGCCTCCAAGCCCACACACTGCGCCACAGATCGTCCTCCACCCGGAAGAGGCGGTGCCGGGCTACCCCAAATGGCTAAACATCCTCATAAAGAAAGGTTGGAAAGGCAGACGGAGACCAAGGTCGAAAAGGTCAATGTGGAGAGCGATCCCATCAGACATGGGACTCTCAGGTCGCTCATCCACATGGGGTACCCTAAGCACTACGGAAGGGGGAATGTCATACTTAACCCTAATCTGCTCTAAATCACTCAGGGTAGCCCTCCTAGCGCCTAATGAATACAAGTTACCAGGTTTTGAAACCTGGACAGTAGGGGATTTAGAAGGTCGATCTACAGGGCGTGACTGGGTGCTGGATTTGTATGACTCAGCTTTTTTCTGAGGACGATGGATTGGTTGCTTACTGGGGAGACGAGGACTACTACGGGGAACACTCCTAGGGGGAGGAAGTTTAGGATAAGAGCTACCACTCTTAGACACACTGTGGGAGGGAGACTACCTGCAGGCTGCAGCCTCTTACTCCCGACCAGGGGGCCTCCTTTTTGCCATCTTTTTTGTGCCCATTTTCTCCTTTCCTATTTGGCCAACACACCAATAAACCAACAACGACATACCACCAACAGGACAGAACACCACATCATAGACATCATACAACATCCGCCATCAATATATCCACCCCACGCCATATAACAATCATCCAACAGCATCACAACACCACCATGTCAAAACCGCAACACCATACATCACCCACCATCAACATATCAACACCACACAATACAACAGCCATCCAATCAACAACCAAGCACAACACAAAAAGCAGAAAAAAGAAAACAAAATGAAAAATAAAGTACAAAATTTCCTTCGCAATATGCACATATATCACAATTTCGGACACACCAAGAAAAAAGAGGAAGAAATAATACCTGAGGTTCACCAAGTCAGCGAAATCTGCTTTTGCAAATACGGAACAGTGAAGCTGCAACCACCAGAGTTATCACTGAAGTCAGTAAGTGAGTTAAAAAATATAAGTATATATATATTCGCAGACATGGAAAATGTGTGATAAAATGTGTTTAACAATAATAATAGTGATATTATTATTATTGTTGCTAATAAAATACATATTATATATATATGTATGTATGTATGTATTTCAAAAAAAAAAAAAAAGAGAAGGAAAACGGAAAAGTGAAGAAGCCGCGGGGAGAGATTCAAATGCGTTCGCCAAGAGCACACCCATCCATCGGATGCAGTGCAGATTTGTGAGCCGCACGTGAATAGGCCAGGGGACCGCAGTTGTTGTCGTAGAAGAGAAGCAAACCGAGAGAGGAAGCAGGGAGCGGTCGCACACGGAGGCTCACCGCCACGGATCGGCCGGAAGTCGCGGTTGCCGTGGTCAGAGAGAACCCGTCCGAGAGAAGAAGAAGCGGGAGAGGAAGAGGAAAGGAAAAAGAAGAGGAAGAGGAAAGGAAAAAGAAGAGGGAGATCTGAGTGCACCGCATGAAATCATGCAATGATCGGAGACCACGGAATAAGCGTGAGAAAAGGAAGAAAAGAAAAGGAAGAAGAGGAAAGAAAAGAAAGAACAAAGAAAAGGAAGGAAAGAGAGGAAGAAAAAATAAAAGCCCAGGAGAACGAACGGGCGTGTAAAAAAAAAAAAATTTTTACCTGCAAGCGGGTTGAGAAAGAAGACGAAGAGTCAAAATGAGAAAGTTGCTGGAAACGATTTGCTTTTCGAAGAATTTTGGGATTTTCAAGATAGTCTGAGAAAAGTGAGAAGATTAATTTTGAGATTAAAACTTGGTAAATGCACGCTGCACAATGAAAGAGGTCAGAGACTTTCAGTCTAAAGTCAGCGAGTTTAAAATTCAAACTATGGGTCAGAAGGCTGCCATGTCTCAAGAAAAGCGGGAAGGGGACATGGAGATAACTGTTCGTTTGCCACGGCAGTTAAAAAAAAAAAAAAAAAAAGCGGAAACGAGGAAGATTTTCAACACTGCACTGTATGATGTTTAGTTAGTGAAGGAAGTTGCTCAGGGTACCCCTCTAGTCCGGCTACCCTCTAAGCTGAACTTTACATCACTACATGTCGTTTCGACTACCTATATGAGTTTCTTTCGCCTCCAAGCACTTCTCGCTAAAAAGAAACTAAGGGGGATGTTGTTTGGGGAGAAATATGAAGAATAACACAACGCCACGTGTCGACAAGGGAAGCAACGTTAGTATAAAAGAGGTACCCCGCGTGGGTCTAGAGCGAGTCAAGGTACCCCTGGCAACCACGGTATAATTTAAGGTACCCCGCGTAATTTGGTCTACCCCGCATAAATTGGGATACCCCACTCAATTTGAGGTTCCCCATGCAACTAGGGGTACCCCACAGAGTGGGGGTACCCCATATATTGGGGGTACCTCGCATATCGGGTTTCGAAAAACTCTCCAAAAACCGCCATGAGAGACGTCTCTATCGCCTAAAGGATCAGGCTTGATTCGGTTAAAACCATGTATCAAAACAGTGTACTGAAAAGAGGAGACAGCTACCCACTTACCCAAAAAGTGGTCCCAAACCTTTGAGACGACTCCTGGCAGGATACCACCACCGTGTTGTGCAAATTTTATTGAACTACATAGCCTTGAATCTATTGTAGAATAGATCAATGGTGACAGTGTCGATCCAGGAGGTTGATTTTAATTGTGTAGAATTAATTTTCTTTAGATGGGTGGTTGGATTTGTGATGAAATTGATTTAAACTATGCTAGAATTTAAATTGAGACTATCATAGAAATTAAATTACAATGGCAAGAATAAATTAAACTGAAAACTATTGAGATAAAGCACTTGGGTATCCGGATCTGCATCAACATGCTCCATGGGCTAAATTTTCCTTATTAATGCCAATTAAATCATGAGGGGGGATTCCACACCTCATGAACCACGCTCAAATAAGTATGGTGCTAAGGGCTTATCGTGCCAAATAATAATAACCTTGTACTAGGGTGCCGGTTTAACCAGGACGGTATCTAGACAAGACTATTATTATTTGACGACGAAAAGTCAAAACAACCACAAATATTAGAGGGGAATAGAAAATAAATTTACCAAATAAAGCCCATGGAACATGTTGAGACTTCACCTTCAACCCAAGCTTGAAAGAAAATTAGCTACTCATATTTGAACTAAGGGTAAAAATGAGAATTTATTAAAATACGTAGAAAATACAAGAAAGAGAAGGAATTACAAAAATCTAAGCTTAGAAATGAATTCAGGGATATCAAATTAGGGGGGAAGCCCCCTTTTTATAGGTACATTGAGTGAATAATGACCATCGGATTAAAAACAGTTTGGACGCTCAGGATTGCGCCACGTCATCAGTCAACAGTCAACAGCCACTATTTGAACAGTAACACTATTTCCACAGTTCACACGGTTTGACCACTATTTACACAGTAAACCGATTTTTGCACAGTAATACTATTTGCACAGTTCACACGGTTTGACCACTATTTGTACAGTAAACCGGTTTTTGCACAGTAATACTAGTTGTAAAGTATCATAAACAGTACTATACGTATGAATAGTTCCGTATATGTGAACAGTGACATTTTTCCTTTTATGCTCCTTCTAAGGTTTTCGATCGTCCTGAGTTCAAATGTGATGTCCGTTTCTTTGTCGATCACCGTTCATTGAAAATGATCGTGATACCCCTAAAATACATAAAATAACTAATTATAATGAAACACACGTAATTAAATAACAAAATACTTAAATAAATAAAAATAACAATGTTAGTGAGACTTGAAGTGTAAAATGACGATTTTCTCCTTTATAAATATACACTTTCTAACACTCAACACACCCCCCAACCAGCTTATTGCTAGTCCACGCAAATAAAGCGAATAAAATCAAAACCAATTTTTTTTTTTTAACACACGTGTTTATTCAATCGGATTAATGATAGCAATCAAAGAAAAGTACAAGTATTATCTCGGTCTAAAGAAATATCACAACCACATCAACAATCCATGCATCGATCAGGAGACTATAGTAATCGAGGCCACTTTCAAGAATAACATGTCAAACCCCAAAATCTCACCGATGGTAGTGACACTCTCACAAAGAAATTAAACCCAATAAAATTGTCACTACTGATGAATGGTGAATTGAGAGAAAATAATATAGAAATACCACACACTCTCACCAAGATGAAAGAAATATAGAAATATCGACCTCAAATAAATTACTAGTCAACCCAAATTTTTTTTTTTTTTTATTTTTTTGTAATGATAGCCAATATAACTAGCTTTTACTTCAGATTATAGTTCTCTAAAATCAAGAAGGACGTAACGTAAGCTAGGGACATGGCTTAACAAAGAAAGGAAAATAGGGAAACAAAATATATATGTTTGAGAAAAACTTCAAGAACTTTTGAAAATTACAAGATGCGTTTTGCTTATTTATTGCTATTGTATATCCTTTTTTTTTTCTCTTTGAATTTTTTTTTTATATGGCACAACTTTATTGAACAAAATAATTATTTATCCTTTTTCTCAAACATGAGTAGGTGATGGAACTTGTATTATATCGGGTAATACTCCAAATTGGAGTGGGTCAGGATGATAAGTTAACAAAGAAAAAGCTTTTTTTTCATTAGTGATTGCTTGAAAGGCTCAAACGGATCAAAGATGGCCTTCCATCGTCTCTTAGAGCTCTAAATAATCTTCCATATCTACTAGTTAGGTGGGCCTTTAGATGCAGCAACACACATTTTTTTTTTTAAAGGGTTGACTTAAAGGAAATCTAGAGATCATGTATAAAATAATAAACTGCTAAAATTGCGTGATAATGGACAAAAAGGGTTACTCTCCAAGAAAAATTAATAGGCTCAAAAACTCACTTGGAATTTATTTTGACATATGCATTCCTTCAAGCAACTCATATTTGTCCCCAACATCAGCATATAGAATAGCAAACATGGTGTAACATCACTCAAGACCAAAGATAATACAAATACTAAAATTCAAAAGTCATCATATCATCCAATATCAAAAACTCACACAAAATTACCAAATTTTTTTTTTTACGAAATTCTACCCCCCAACCTATTCTAAACATAAAAAGAAAACATACATGTAGAAAAATTAAAGAAAAATGTCTGAATTTTTTTTTTTTTTTAAAGAAGATGCGTTTCTAGAGTCACTATACTCCATATTCAGCCATCTTCGACTTAAAAACTTGAAAACATATATTTATAAAGGAGAAGTCAAAAAGAAAAGTTAGGAAAAACATAATAAATTTTTTTTTTTTTTACTAAGAAGATGCGTTTCTAAAGTAACTACACTCCATATTCAGCCATCTTCTACTCAAAATGGTTAGTTCTACAACAAAAAATTAGTAAAAACTTAACCAATATTCCACAATTGTCAACTATTCCCTCCCCCCAACCTGAATGAAACATTGTCCTCAATGTTTGAAAGGAAAGAAGTAGAGTTTAGAAGACATCACCTGGGTAGTGCAACACAGAAGAAAATATTTACAAACGGAGAGTTAAATCTAATTTGTACTTCTTCATCATGCATCATACCTCATTATTTGAACATTCCAATCAGTCCTGGGATCTGTCTCTGATTGATAAGCTTGTAACAGATCAAGTAGCTCATTAGCAGTATGTGCACAAATAAAGATTTTTTTAACTGAGGAAGGAATGAAATAGTTTTTTATTGCATGGTTAAGAAATGCGATAAAGCCATCATAAAAATTATTGACATTTAACAAACCGATGGGTTTCTGGTGGATGTTCAGATGGGCCCAAGATGCTAATGTGATTAGTGCCTCTGGAGTTACAAGATCTCCTGGAAGGAAAATAAAAGCATCAGCATGATTTAGCATTTCAGTTATGCGTTCTTGCATACCTGAGACAACTAACTCTTCTCCAGTTGATGAGTTAGACAAACAGCCCAAAGGTTTTAGGATTGTTGGGATGATGCCTAACACTTGGCTCCCTCTGACATAAGCAGCTTCTAAGACCATTTTGGATAACCCTCGGTCACCTCCTCCATACACCAAGTGCAATTTTCTCTCTGCTATTCTTCGACCAAGATCTATGGCTGCCTCAACGAACTCTTTATGTTTGCCATAGTTAAATCCAGAGAGCACACAAATGTTCTTGAATTGTTTGCTGGGAGTAGCTGCCATTAGGATACTGCTCAAAAACAACTTGTGAGTGCACAATAACAAAAAATTATATTTAAAAATCTTAGTGACAACAGGTCACAGCTGTGTATGAGGCGTTATGTCAATGTCAATTAACGCGTAAGGCACATGGCTCGAGAGTCAAAAAGAAAACAGTTAAAAAGGGAAAAGAAAACAATGATAACAAAAAATTATTAAAGGCAATAATGCGAATGGTAAAACAACAGTGAAATAAAAACAACAGTAAAGTAAAAGGATATTCACAGGTAGTTGCGACTGTGGCTCACATCTTCCTCTGGTTTTACGTCCAGAAACGGCTTGAACGCCCTCTATGGGTCGAGGATAGGCTTCCCATCCAGTTTTCTTACAAACTGGCAAACAGGGTCGTTTATAGTCAGATTCCCGAGACTGTATCGTGCACATTCTTTCTCGAATAATGGCCATAACTGGAGAATTGCTCTTTGTACGTATCCACTGGAATGCGTTTCAAAAGACAAAAGGATATTATCCAATGACTCTTTATTCAAGCCATCCCTAATGAATTTAATCTTATCTTCCCTGTTATCAGACACCATTCCTAAAGAACATGGTTTTTTATTGCATATCGTTCTGGCACACTTATGACAAGCAACAGAAAGTCTTTTAGCTCGTCGTTTTCTCGCATAATTTCCTTTACCACAACCAGGCATGTATGCAATAAATTTAGGAGGCAACTCACCTGCCAAACGTACTTTGGCCTCGATTAACCAGCGGATGTCAGCAGGTATGCCATTCTTCATAAGCAATCGCATGCGTTCGGATCGGGCTTTATAGATTGAAAAGAGTGCATTCTGAGGAAGCGAAGGGAATCGTTTGTGAAGCTTTGCTAAAATCTCATCTCTGTCCATGCCTTCGTCTCAGAATATCAGTTATTGTGGGAAACTGGCAACCGACTTGATTGTCACGGAGTACCGTTATCCGCCTCTTCACCGGGGTGACAAACTTAAACACACAAAGCAAACTAAAACACACAAACAGAGAAACAAATTAAAACACACAAAACAAATTAAAATCGTCCTCTTATTGAATTTACCTCAAGCTCCAACTGGGTGTTGTAGATACTTCTATCAATATCTCTGAGTTGTCTTTCTAAATCCTCAACGTGGGCAACTAACTCTGGTGGTTGCAAAGCCCAAATATGATGTGTTTTAAAAAATCGTATCTGCTTTATGAGATGAGTTCGGATAGGTTGAAATGTTCTAAGCATGTACAAGAGGTATTGTCTCATGATTAAAATGATAAGAGAAAACTATAATGGATAAACAAACACACTTAAACAAAAATAATTTCAATCAGCAAAAGAATAATCAAAATAAAGAAAAGAGTCAAATCAAATTACCGAAAAGAAAAGAAAAATCTCAATTTAAACTTGGTGGGTCACTCAGATTTATTTCATTATCCTCTCCATGTGGTTGGTACTCTAAATATGGCTTTAATCTTTGACCATTAACTTTAAAAGTGACGCCGCTCTTTGGATCCTTAATTTCAATTGCCCCATGTGAAAAAACAGTGTGAACAATAAATGGGCCAGACCATCGAGAACATAACCTACCTGGGAATAGGTGCCAGCGAGAATTAAATAAAAACACTTTCTGACCTGTAGTGAAAGATTTTCTCTTACTTTGCTTGTCGTGAAAGACTTTCATTCCTTCCTTGTAAATCTTGGCATTTTCGTACGCGTCATGGCGAATTTTTTCAAGTTTTGCCAGCTGTAATCGTCTTTTGGGCAACACACACATTCTGCTGCTCGAGTGGGTTGATGATGGGTTGAGTTTCTTTTCTGATGGCACTAGTTGTTCAACTCTTGACTTCCATTTATTTGTGTCCATGGATGGTGCTGAGTCAAGTAGTGCATTGACCTCATCCATTGATCTGTCAATGTCAAAATCCAAACCAAAGTGAGTTAGACATGTTTGTAAAGGATCATCACTAAGATTTGACAGAAAATTATTATCAACTAATGTTTCTATTAAATCCACATCAACAATTTCATCATCTGCATTATGAGGTTGTTTGGCAATGTTGAAGATGTTGAGTTCCATGGTCATATTGCCAAAGGACAACTGCATATTTCATCCTGCGCATTGAATGTGAGCATCGGCTGCCAAGAAAGGTCGGCCCAGGATAATGGGGATGTCTTCAATCCTGTCTTGGTTGAGTGTCAATTACAATGAAATCAACAGGAAAATAAAACTTGTCTACCCGAATAAGACGCCCTCCACAATACCACGAGGATTTTTTGTGGACCGATCTGTTGTAACACCACCTGAGTTGGGTGTAATTCTCCCACCAAGTTTCACAAATCTGAATAAGGCAACAGATTTACACTAGCTCCTAAATCCAACAAAGCATTCTCAATTGTGTGGTTCCCTATACTACAAGAGATAGTGGGGGAGCCTGGATCTTTGAATTTTAGAGGCATTTTATGTTGGAGTATAGAACTAACATTTTCTGTTAAAAAGGCATTTTTCTGAACATGAATATTTCTCTTTTTAGTGCAAAGGTCTTTAAGAAACTTGGCATATGATGGCGCTTGTTTTATAGCTTCAAGTAAAGGAATGTTTACACTTACCTGTTTGAAGATTTCAAGAATCTCACCTGTGGATTTTCCTTTGTTCCCTTTAGCTAACCTCTGAGGAAATAGAGCTTTAGGAACATATTCTCGCGGGTTGGTTTTCTCTTTCTCCTTTGGTGATGAATCCTCAACATTCACAGGTACAATCTGAGTTGATTTTGGCATCTCCACTTTGTTATCAATTTCTTTCCCTTTTCGCAAGGTCATGATGGCTTTGACCTCTCCATACTGCTGTGGTGAACTGGAACTTGCTTCATGCACTGCTTTAGGTTGTGCACCTCGAATTTGGCCTTTTCAACGGTCATGGCCAAAGTTTGAATCAGAAGCAAGTTGTCATACCATTTTCTCGATGTTTGAAATTGATTGGGCTTGTGAGTTGAAGCCCGCCCTCATCTCATTTCGCAGTTCATCAATGGTGCGGTTCTGCTGCTCGATTCTAGAATTAGTGAGATTTTTCATATTCTGGAACGTATCCTCCCATGGTTTGGGTTGAGTATGGTTTGGGTTCTGATTGTATGGTCTAAATGGTGGCTGAGAGGCTTGAGGAATTTGAGGAATTTGAGGAATTGGTGGAGGTGGAGCTGTTGGTTCATTTTGTTGGAATCCTTGAGACCATGAAAAATTGGGGTGGTCTCTCCATCCAGGGTTATATGTGTTGGAGTAAGGATTGTAGTTTGATGGTTTTCTCATGATTCCTATGGCATTGGCTTGATATGAAAATGAGTCATGATCATGTGGTTTACATTGAGTTGGCTGTCGTTAATGATGCTATTCGTCGAGAAAGGCCTTCAACCATCTCTTTGACTTCTTTAATTCCCGAGCTTGACTCACCAACTTGAACCTCATTCACTCCCTTAATTCTCCTGGTATTTCTGAGTGATCGACTCCGTTGTTGGGAATTATCCGATTGGCGCTGGAAGAATTCCCAAATCTCTGAAGCGCTTTTTGACATTAGCTCTCCTCCACTGGTCGCCATTAGCCATTCTTGCACATGTGGCAATAATCCTTCCAAAAAGTATGGCATTGATGCCATTTCATTACCATGATGTGGACACTTCAAGAGTAGCCCATTGAATCGCTCCCACTTGACGCTGTCACGCCTTTTGGGCAAAAATTTCTGCGAATAGCATTGGTTTTATGAACTGGAAATATTTATTTAAAATTTAGTTACCATTTGTTCCCATGATGTAATGCTATTAGCGGTGTAATGTATTAAACCATGAGCAGGCTCTATCCTTTAAAGAAAATGGGAATAATCTAAGTTTAACATCATCATCTGAAAAATTCTCATATTTAAAAGTCGGCAGATAGCATAAATCATTCATATGATAATATTGGTACTCATTTTCTAGTCCATAAAATGTATGTATAAAATTTAGCACACTAGGTTTTAATTAAAAACTCCTAGCAATTTACGTTTGGGTATCGATGCATGATGTGCTCAATTTGCTAAGGGACTAAAATAGTCCTTAAATGCCTCTCTTGTGGTTAAGTTGTTGGTTTTGTAAATCCATGTCAAATTTCTTTTTAAATGCGGTGTGTTTATGTGTGATGTTTTCTAATTCAAGGTCTAAAGGCTCAAGATTAGGTGATAATGACCTTCGACCATGCATACAAAGAACAAAATAAATGAAAATAAAACAAATAAAAATAAAGAGGAGGGAGAAATTACGATACTAACCTTGTGACGTTGTTACAATCTTAATATGAAAATACACTCAATTGCTATAAGAAAAAGAAATTACGTGAAACAAATATTACTAAAATTAAAATAAATAACAAAGAAAGATAACAAGATAAAAAAAAATTACAAAGAAAAATAACATCAAAATTAAATTATACAAATTTAAAGAAGAGAGAGAAATAAAATTCTAATCTAATTTTTTTTTTTAATGAGACAAGGAAAAAAAAGTACAAGAAAACAACAAAAAAATAAATATTAAGAAAAAAAAAATTATTTCTACGAATTAAAATACTTACCTCCCCGGCAACGGCGCCAAAAACTTGTTGTGCAAATTTTATTGAACTCATGTTTTAATCTATTGTAGAATAGATCAATGGTGACGAGTGTCGATCCCACGAGGAGGTTGATTTTAATTATATGCAGAATTAATTTTCTTTAAATGGATGGATGAATTTATGGTGAAAGGAATTTAAAATATGCTAGAATTTAAATTGAGACTATCATAGAAATTAAATTACAATGGCAGGAATAAATTAAACTGAAAACTATTGAGATAAAGCACTTGGGTATCCGGATCTGCATCAACATGCTCCATGGGTTAAATATTCCTTATTAATGCCAATTAAATCATGAGGGGGGATTCCACACCTCATGAACCACGCTCAAATAAATATGGTGCTAAGGGCTTATCGTGCCAAATAATAATAACCTTGTCTTGATTCTAGACAAGACTATTATTATTTGACGAAAAAATCAAAACAACCACAAATATTAGAGGAATAGAAAATAAATTTACCAAATAAAGCATAACACGTTGAGACTTCACCTTCAACCCAAGCTTGAAAGAAAATTAGCTACTCATATTTGAACTAAGGGTAAAAATGAGAATTTATTAAAATACGTAGAAAATACAAGAAAGAGAAGGAATTACAAAAATCTAAGATTAGAAATGAATTCAGGGATATCAAATTAGGGGGGGGAAGCCCCCTTTTTATAGGTACATTGAGTGAATCATGACCATCGGATTAAAAGCATTTGGACGCCGTGATTGCGCCACGTCCATCAACAACAACAACAAATACTATTCAACAGTAATACTATTTGCACAGTTCACACGGTTTGACCACTATTTGCACAGTAAACCGGTTTTTGCACAGTAATAGTATTTGCACAGTTCACACGGTTCTGATCAGGCTTGATATCCAGCTTTGCCACAAATTCTTTTGTTGTCTCTGCTCAGAAAGTGATGCACTTGAAAATCAAGAAATACAATAACAAAAAGTTACATTTTGACAGCTCATTTGCAAATGCAATAACTGTTCTCCACAAAAATAATAAAAAAGACGAAAGAAAGAAACAAAGAAAGCAGCTTAGTTAATTTATATGTATAATATGCCAGAAATAAAAATTTTAAAAAATCATATTAATCAACTTCTGCAATTATTTCAACTAATTTAGTCATTTCATTTTGAAACAATTAGGAAAGTAACTTCAACATATTCACGGCAGAAAACACAATACTATTTGCTTTCGTCTTTTTACCATGTCCCATTTCGACTTTTTAGCACAGGAAATTTTAAATAATGTTTTAGTCCAAGAGGCATACCAATTCCTCCTGTGCTCACAAAACCTTCTCCAAAGACGCGCTCGTAACGTAAAATGCCATTAAGTTTATACTGAACATTATCCAGGAACTGTTGGAACCCCCTATCATTTTGAGAACTGACCTTTTGCCAGATCCAGCAAATCTGGATTATATGAACATTGAATACAGAACTTGTCAAAAATCATTCTTAATGAGAACCAGAAAAAAGAACTGAAAAGTTAACTAGGTTTAATTTATTGCCTGATTTTGGTTCTTTTTGTTTTTCACATATGCTCCTATGCACTTGTAACCAACCAGTGAGAGCTCAAAGGAATTTCCTGAAGCATCTTGTACCTGGCATTCTTTAAAGACCTACAGAACAATGGATATCAGTACAAATATTTCTATAAATTGAAAACTACAAGAGGCAGATCTCTGTAGGGAAAGGCCATATAAAGAGGCAAAACATTAGAGATTGTATTAGACATATATAGATGCAGAAATAGTATTAAGAAATTTGATGCAGAAAAAATTAACAGTGATGACAATCTCTACAGAACAGTTTTTCAGCCAACAAGTTTAGCTTCCCGTTGACCATGATGAATGAACATAAAAAAGTTCAATGGAAAACCTTTGTATAAAATCTGGGTTCACGGTAGTGGGTCGGATTGTGTTTTCGCTTGCTGTCTCCAGATTGATGAAAACATGACTCCCTAAAGAAGATGTACCCACCGACCTTTAACCATTTAACCATCCTTTCTGCCAATTTTTCCACCTGCATTCCATGTAAATTAAGTTTTCATGAAATGTTGGGGATACTTCAGAAGTAAAGAAAGAAAACCAAAGAAAAAATGGAAAAGAATTGATTTGTGATTCCAAAGTATACAGACATGCCAGTCACAAACTGTCAATAAAGGAAATTCCAATTTTCCCATCTTATAGTTGCATTAAGTAAATATAAGAACCATTGAAATTAAGGAAAACAAAATTAGTCCAATAGTGCAAAAACAACCCCCGTAGCACAGAAACTTTTTCTTTTTTTTTTCTTTTTAAAAGGTCTAGTCCTGCTGATACCAATTTGCTTTCCAAATGCTACATCTATCTTGTAACTATCATATCACTAGACTCATTTTCTACATCATCCACTTGATAATGCAAACCCAGTTGGCCTCAAGAAAGGATAAATAATATCAACTGAAAGAAAAATTCTGAATTACCGTACAAAAGGCTGCAAGGGCTAAAGGTTAACTTCTACACCATAAGAATAATTTAACTATTAAGTTATTGGATCTTGAGCACCGCTAATAACAAGCCAGCTGCATACGATCTTATTCTTTTTTTATTATTTCATATGTATGCTATATACTCAAGCCCACTATCAACAACCCATAAAATCCCATTCCCATCTAAGCTAGGATACAAAAATTTTTTATAGTAATTCTTGCTAAATGCCAACAGTTAATAAAGGGGAATAACAGGTCATGAAATAAAGTATGACCTCTTTGTCTGAAAGATACATCAGCAGCCAATTTGAGAATATCATGTCCACAGAATCCTCAGAGAAAGTAAGGTCTGGGGATGTAACATCTGCACACATGAATTTGACATTCTCAAAATGCCCATTCACTTCTTCATTCTGCAAATAGGAAATTGAAAGAAAAAAATAAGACAAGCTCTAGACATTGGCAAGGTACAGAAGATGAATAACCTTATTGTTTCTATAATTTAAACTTATTGTCAAGGTACAGAAGATGAATAACCTTCTTGATGACACTGTCAATAAAGTCTAGGGCTATAACATGACCAGCCTTCTTAGCTAATTCACCAGTAAATCTACCGATTCCAGCTCCAAATTCCAGAACTGTTTTTCCTTCATATGGTGGAAGTAAAGAAAGCACCTGTGTGCACCAAAAATGAAATAAGTTTCTGCAGCTCTACTTGTTCTATAAAAGATATATGCACCTCTACAGCCATAAATTGAATGAAAATGAAATTGACAAAGATGGCAGGGAAATGCTGCTCAACTTTGCAAAGAAGGAGAATTCGTATGACAATATGGAAAATAGTATAAATTGAGTATGTAAAACTATTTAATCAAAGACGGGTGGGAAAAAAGAACCATAGACAGGATCAAACAGCACCAACAAATAACAACCTAAAAGCAAAGAAAAAATTGAACTATATATAGGCGTATTGATTTTAAATATACTCAGGATCTACCAAAGTGAATAAGTTTATAGTGCAACTACTAAAGTAGGTCCAAAACAAGCAAATATTGTGAAAATGTTAATTCGAGAATGAACAGTTTTTTGATAATCGACAATCCTAAAAGAAATGACTGGCACATAAACCTAGTGCACAGCTACTGAAACTAAGTAGAAAAATCATTTCCACAAATTACTTTTAGATTAGTATCAGCTTTATAGATAAAATTAATAATAGCAACTTTCTTCAATAAATGACTCAGTTTTGGTTTTACAGTAAACAAGCACTGCAGAAGATTAATATTATGTACAGTATCTCAATGGATCTAACAGATTATGTCACAAAATATTAATAGAAGTCACTATTATTTGTGTACAATTCTACGACACTTACATTGTATGTTGCTAACTATGATACTAACACAACCACTAGCAAAAAAAAAAAAAAAGTAAAATAATTATAAGGGGAAAAGGCAGAAACACCTCGTGGTTCTGATATATGACACCAAGGCTCCATTTTTTTCGAAATGGTTACACAGACTCTATGTTTGGACAAACATAGGTTCGCGTGACATTTCTGAAAACAAAGACCCCATAATTTTCGAAATGATTAATTAGACAACCCCATTTTTAGATACACGAGGGTTTGTGTGACATTTCTGAACACGATGTGACCATTTTCTAAAATAAAGGTTGTCAAACCATGGGTGGTGTTGTTCTTTTGGGCGTTATTATTCTTTTTCCTAACAGTATCATAAGTTAGGTTTAATGTAACTTATGCCAGTCAAATAAACAGCGAATCTCGCTCATACCCTGCTCATATGAGTGGGGTAAGTTACGTAACTTAATATTTCTCTAAGAACATTAAATAAATAAATAAACAAATAACAAATATACATATTAACATATAATTTCTTTTTTTTAAAAAAGCAGGCATCGAGTGAAGCAAATAATTAAAAGGAGGAAAAAAAATTACTTCAGGACGCTCTTCTTTGTCGAGATCAGAGGCTTTGGAGTCGAGCATCATAGCCTCCACTGTTAAATTCGCAGAGTGTTCCATCCAGTAGTTCTTTTGGATCTCACGTTCACCTGCATGCCATTACCGCTACTTTCAGATCCATTTCTCGAAACAACAACATTCATTTCAATGCTTTATTTATTTACTTTTACTTAATTTCTAATCATTCACCTTGAGCAGCCATTGCAACGGACAGCAGAATACGCAAATTCTAGTCTGCTTTTTTTAATTTTATTTTTTTTAAGATCTAATACAAAATATAAACGGAAATTCAAAGCTAAAACCCCTCAATGGCTAGTCTAGATCTAGAAAAGCTCCTGGATCTACGGTTATTAGCTCTCCCTCTTTGCTGCATGACCGAAACGACGCAAAACGGCGACGATCAAAAACGCAAGCCAAAATGCAAGAACCTCTGTCTTTGCCCTTTTCCTTTGCAATGGCCACCTTTTATAGCTTTCAGTTCGTAAGGGCACTGTATTTTGAAATTGGCTTTTTGGCTTCGGGTTTGTGACACAAATCTGGTCCTATTAGTTTTTGCCACGTGGAATTTTGGTCATGTTATTTATTTATTTTGTTGCCTTTTTATAACTCGTCCATATACTACTGCAAGTTTTTTGATTGTCGGTCAAATAAAAAAAAATGATAGATTTGTGTATACGTTAAATCTAAATCACGGGTGGTCCTTTCTACAAGAAATAATATAATATGACAAATGGTGTGAGTCCGATGATTCACGTGTGGGCCATTTTTAACAGAAATAATATGAGACGACAAATCCTGTTCGTTGGATCTGATTACGTGGCGTTTCTTCCAGAAAATTAAAATGAAGACAAATAAAAATAATCACCGCTGTTCATGGAGAAACAATTGTGTGAGATCGAACCATCACTTCTACTGAGGTGAGGTGAGACAGTTTTATAACGCTCTATCAGAGTAGCGTATTTAAAAGTAAGATTCACAGTAGGTATTATTATAGAACCAAATAAATTTAATATTAAATATATTAAAAGGTTATATTATAAGGCTATATGCTCTGCCATGAAAAATATTATTATTGTTCACCATCTTGGTATACCGAGACGGTGAGCCTGTCCTAGATGATGTTTTTTTCTCTTTCTGAGAGGGACACAGTGTCATGGCAGACTGATACTTCTTGCGGTATTTTCTTAATTTTATCGAGATGTGTGATAATAATTTTTTTAAACTGATTATTATTTTTAGGAGCCCCTACGTTACAAGTATTGAAACGTACGCGCCTCACAGCAACAGTTGTGGGTGGATTCCACAGCCACTGTTGTTGTGAGAGGCGTACGTTACAACACTTGTAACGTAGGGGAATCCATTATTTTTATTCGAACATATTTTCTTTTTTTTTCCTTTTAATTTCTTATCAAATAAATAGATATTTATGAGACCGCTGTCCCTCTAATATCAAATCTTGAATTGAAATCCTCTAGAAATAAATCATCTTCTGTTTTAACAATTTTGACATTAGAAGAAATACTGGCGTGGACAAGATTTTATTTTTCTTATCTTTTTTTTTTCTTAGTCCTTTTTAGTGAAATAAGTAGTTAAGATTAAATTTTAAATTTTCGATGTTGAAGAATAAATAATTGTTTTTCATTTTATTTATAATTAAGCCAATTTTTCATTAATTTTGAAAGATTACGAGGTATTAGAGGACAAAAATATTAAGAGAAGATTTTAATTCTAACGAAATAGAGGGCAAAACTACTTTACAACCGTTGTACCAAACCCCAAATTTGATATTTTCTTTAACAGTCCCTATTGTTTTTTGTAAATAATAAAAATTATTAGTTTTAAAAATTTTATGCAATAAGCCCCAATTAAAATATAATAATTTCAAATTTTAAAAAAATTATTTAATATTTTCTTTAGTAATCCCTATTATTTTCTATAAATAATAAAAACCATATGTTTTAATAATTTTATGCAATAAGTCCCAATTAAAATATAATAATTTTTAAATTCTAAAAAATTTATTCTCTCTATCTCCTTCTCAAATCAGTTTGTCCTACTTTAAATATTAATTTATTCCTTATCAAACATATAATTCTTTTTAAACATAAAAAAATAAGAGTCTTCTAACTACATAAATTAGATTAATTTCTTAAGTGCAAAACCTCAAAAATATAATACTTGCATTTTCTCAAGAGGATATATATTGTGTTTATGTCTTTTTCTAAAACAAGATCTAATCAATCAGGACCTAATGAATGCAATTAAAGATGGCGGGATGAGTTTACTTTACTAAAATTTAATCTCAATAAGGTGTTTGGCATGAATAAGTAAACTAAAAATAATATAACTTAGACTACCAAATTATCATGTGATAATGATGTTTTTTTTTTTTTACCCTAAGGAGACCCCAGAATGAGTTTTTTAAACAAAATTTTTGTCTTATGATAACAACAAAAAAATAAAAATGTTACGTTAGAAGTCTAAAAAGTTAGTTAATTTTAATTTTTTTAAAGGTATTTTCCCATAATCTATTAATTTAAGTTATTATTCATTCTTTAGAATTTTAAATTTAAGTAATAGAATAAAGATTATATAATACATTTGTTTTCACATTAAATAAATAATTGATCAGTTTCGTATGTGTAATAAGGTATAACTAATTTTACATAATTTCAAATTTACATATAGAAATTTATTATTTTGAAAATATTATTTATAAACTTCATAATGAAATTTAAACGACTATCCAAGCATTTATTTAATATTTATTTATTTTTCATTTTGATATTGTGAAATTTTTTATAAAACCTTATCCAATTTACACTAAAGACAAGATAATAATATCTCCTAATCATTTTTATACTCAATTTTAATGTTATATACTTTCTCAATATTATGGATAATTAATTATACAAGTAGACATCGAAATAATAGCAATAATTAGAGAATTATAAAATATTCATGTACTTGTGGAATAAATTAAGGGATCTGTCTTTCTAAAGTTCATAAGTTTTGTTGTATTTAAGAGGTTGTGGCTCTTATAGATGCGCAATTAAATCATACATTATAATCACCCAACATCAATAATAAAAAATGCTCTTAAAATTTCCTATATCTTCCTTATTCTTATTATTTAATAACTTAGCCAATAAACAAAAATATTTGCCAAAAGAAATCAAATAAAACAACTAAGTTAAAAAGAAAAAAAATGAAAGTCTAAATATGAATCAGGGTTGTATGAGAAGTAGAGATGAAGATGACTATTAATGAGGTGGGAGGGTAAAATAATAATAAAATTTTGAAACCTAAAAAATCATTGAAAAGAGCAATGAGGCTTCCTGGTGCTTAATTAAAGCCCAGAGGATTTCTGAAAGTTGTAGTAGAATAGAAGAGGGCATAATAGGTTTTTATCAGTTGTAAAAGGTGATATTAGTAGTTTTCTAGTCTGGGATTATAAAGTGTGGAAAACGTTCGGAAAAATTTTAAAACCACGAATTTTTAAAAGCTTAAAACTTAAAGCGTTTAAACTGCATGGTTTATGTGTTTTCCTAAACGTTTTCGCACTTTAAAATTTCAGATTGAAACTTTCTTTTTCCTCTCTCTCTCTATATATTTTATAATATAATATAAAAGTTACTTCACAATGAGTCTAAGCGCAATCCTTCTCTGAAAAGGCAGTATTTCAAGAAGCTTAATTCCATGTTCTCCAGGCTCTACCTAGAGTTGATAAAAGAATATGTTTGTCTATTTCACTAAATGTCATAAATTATAAAAAAATTAACATAAATTATTATTATTATTATTATTTTGGTTTAGTAATGAATATCTCATCTTCTTATCTTTGAAGTCGCGACAGATTTTAAATGTTCTATTCGTAAAAGATTTATGTAATAACTTAAGTCTAATATAATATCGTACATTAAATTCATGTCAATAGGACTTTAACAGATAATATTGATATAAAATAAAATTAAAATATAAACAACATAAAATCAAGAACTCAGTGCCTCAAAATAATCATTATGGTGCCAGTATTGAATTAGATATCTCACCATGATTACTTTGAGTAGCCATCGTTGAGACAAGCAAAGGTTCTTAGAACAAGAAGATTCAAAGGGAGGAGTAGAGTATTTTAATGAGCAGTGAAAGAGAATTAATAGAGATCCGAGAGATTCTTTGAGAGAAGGCTTAAACTAGAAGCCCTCAACAGCAACTCGGGCTCTTGAGAAACTCCTCGACCTATAATTGTATTCTCTCCCTCTCTGCTGCATGCAAAATGCAAACCGAAATGCAAATGCAAATGCAACTCTATCTGATTTTGAAGCTCGGTGCTTTATATGCTTGATATGCTCAAGCTATTTATAGACCCGAGCTGTGGGCTCTGCTTGGTGTGTCATAGAACACAAGTTAATTTTTTTTTAAGAAAATAATTTTTTCTTTTTCTTTTTATGTTATGGAATTAGAAAGAAATATATCTATTTGATATACCGTAATTGAAGTTTAGTTTAAAATTTTGAAATTAAGGAAAATAAATAAACAAATTATCATTCCTACAGAGAGACTTAAATCCTATCTAACTTAATGCATATTAAGATGGGTCCAACTAGGGTTGGCAAAAGTCCGGGTTGGGTCCGGGTTTGGGGTTGCCGCATGACACATATTGCTGCCCGGACCTGGACCGTACCCGGATTTTTTATGTGCGGGTCGGACATATGCCCGGCACTATCCGGGCACGGGTTTTTTTCCGGGTTTTTTGCCCGCATTTTCCAAGCACTGGGCAGACTTCAGAGGCATTCCTCCTGGGCTCCTCATGCTTCAAGCCTTCAACTTCAAGTCTTCAACATACACTTGGCCGCCTTTTGGTAACTAAACAAATAGCAGCTGAAGAAAGTAGATCGGTTTTTGCCCATCAATAGCGGAAGCCCAAAGCGACAAAACTCCCTCCTTAGCCGAGGATTATTTGTTGGAAAAAGAGAAGCAAGATGTAGCTACAAAACCTGTGGAAGTAAAAGAAGTTGAGAGTGCAGTGACTGCCTCTTCTGTGGAAGTTGCCATTGATAAAGTTGAAGAAACCCCTGCTGCCGTCGTTGTTGAAGAAAGCTAAGAAGACGCCCCTGCTCTTGCCGTTGAAGAAAGCACTGAAGCCAGTTCTGCTTCTCCCGAGGACAGCACTAGTGAAACGGCTCCAGCTGCTACCGAGGAAAGTAGTGAAGCTATATATATATATAATATAAATAATGAATTAATGAAGCCCTAAATCCCCAATTCTTTGCCTCTCAACCTGTCCCTCTCGTTAACAAGCCGCACGACTGCAACTCCTCCCCGTCTCTCGTTAAACAAGCCAGCAGCACCCTCTCCCTTACCAACTACACACCAATGATACTCAATATATCGGGTAAAGTAGTGCCTTGTTTGATTTGTGGTTGGGAAACGGAAATCTGCCAGTGCAGTCTCCAGCTTTATTTCTGGTGTCTCTTCTGAGGCTTCCTGATCACCTGAGTTTTCCTCTTTATTTTGTATTTTAAGAACAGAAGGCTTTTATTGCCAAAGGATTGAATGCTTACAAGAGAAAGAGATTACTGAACCACTCGATAGCACTCAAGACTCGATGCCTTAACACCAAGCAGGGGCTCCCTTTTATAGTTGCAAGGGAACCACTATTACACACTGTAGATCTTTATATCTAAGGAATCTACTTTACAGCATACAGAGCACTTACACACTTAGTGCTCTTATTTATCTCTAAGGAATCTACTTTACAGCACATAGAGCACTTACACACTTAGTGCTCTTATTTTATATTACACACTGTAGATCCTTATTTCTAAGGAATCTACTTTACAGCACATAGAGCACTTACACACTTAGTGCTCTTATTCTAATCCTATTATTATCACCATTGCTTCTGTAAGGTTCAATTCTCTCACCTTAATATATTATTTATTTTGAGCTAATAAGCCCCTTTTAAGTATTAATACATATTTAATATTTAATTCTAGAAATTAGTAAGGTATTTATGAAGTTGTAGAGATGATAAGGATTCTAGAAATTAGTAAGGTATTTATGAAGGATTAATTGTAGAGATAGATAAGAACTCTAGATATTAGTGATGTATTTATGATGGATAATCTTGACCATTGATCAAGGGTTATGGTGACAAAATCTCAGCCATCCACTAGCCTTAAAAAAATCCTATAAATACCCCCTAGTCTTTTCATTTTCAAACATTTGTTGAGAAGAGAATCAAAGCAATTGGTAAGTTTACTCTTCTTCTTCTCCACAAAATTTCTAATCACTCTATTTAGGGTTTATATTAGCATGATTTTTATTTGTAACAGATCATGATACATGATTTAAGGCGTGTTCAGGTTTTGTTTAAGGTTCTGATTTATGTGGGTTTTGTTAATCAACCCTTAGTGCATTAAGCACGCTGGACAGATTCTGGACAATATGTGTATCTCGATTTTAAACATATATTTCTGAACGATTTTTCTTAAGAACTTTATATTTCTGAAAAATAGACATATAGGGCTTATTGATTAAATTTTGTTTCATAAGATTTGACTTTGTTTTCAAGTTTATATGGATTTTTGAATCGGGCACTAATACACTGGAAAACGGTGATTCCAGCAAGGAGATCAGATTCACACAATTATTTGTACTATTGAATGAACTAGGAAAATTCTGTAATTTTATAAAAATATTAATATACGTGTCTAGTATCTCCAGTTTTAATTTCATAATTTTCTGATAAGTATTTGATTTTATAAAATTCTCAGAACCTATTCTGTTCAGTTAAGGTTCTGAGGAAACAGTTTCGCTTGTTGAGAAATAAATAGTTTTAAAAATGTTTTTGATCTCGGATCCTCTTCAAAATTTTATATGAGATACTCATGGATGTCCAGAATAACATTGTAGAATATTATGTTATTCCGAGTTTTAGATTAAGAGTTAATATTCTGAGATCAAACCTGTACGGGAATGAATTAGAAAGGCAGATTCTTAGAGTGAGTTATTAATAGTTATGTTTTATATTTGTTAAGGTGTTGAAGACTCTTAGGGACTTAGAGGTGTGTAGTTCAAGATTCTCATATCGAGATAAGTAACTTCATTCCTAGTATACTGGATATGTATAAGTATTTTGATATTATTATTATAAGTATAAATGTTTTTATACTACTTAGAAGATGAATGGATTTTAGTTTTTATTCTACCTTGACGATTAAAGGATTTTCATACCAAATTCAGTTTATGAAAATGTGTTCAAATCTGAATTCTTTTAACAAAATCTTTTATAAATGCTTTTCAATATGTAAAATATTTAATGACACGACTACCTTTTATGATTTACCTGCAAAGTAGTTTGCAAGCCTAAATTATTTTTATGGACTTTTCTGAATCTGATACGAATGTTTTGTACTCATGTGAGATTTCAGTTATTGATGATTGTATGAAATTCTTAATGTTTTGGCTCATTGTCCATAGTTATTCTGATTCTGATCGTAATATACGATATATCTGTCTGGACCAGTACTGGGTATAAGTTCTGAATGTGCACACAATATTTTGATTCTGATTCTGTCTGGGCCGGGTCACCGGGACTATAGGTGACACTATGTGACATGAGCTAACTTTTTATTTTCTGTACATGTGAATATGATTTGCCTTAATAAGTAACTTTGTCTTTGATATTCTGAAATCCTATGGAATTACGTTATCTAATTGAAATACGTTATTTCTTCATTATATATAATTGTTATGAAATTTATGGATTTATGAAATATGTTTTGCTCAAAGAAGGCTTGCAATATTTTTGGGTATCGATAGGCCTAGTGTGTTAGGAATGGTCTTACTTACCGAGTTGATGGCTCACCCCTCGTCATTACTTTTTGCAGATTAAGTTCCTTTGAGAGGTATGCCTAGCCCTGGTGTTAGGGATTTTCGTTTCTGTTTGCCATTCGAATAAGAAGAAGAATAGACTCATGTTTCTTTTTAGTTTATTTCGATCATGAACTTGTAATTTGGGTTTTGAGACTTTGTTGTTTTTATTTTATATTTCTGGAGAGATTTTTCTAGTGTTGGATGTATGAACTGGTGGATTATTCTTATAAGAATTTGAGGTATATCATTTTGGTATTTATGAGTAGAGATTACGATTTGTGAGTAACCTCATTCTTTCACGTGCTCTGCATGTGTTAGATTTGGGGTGTTACAATTGTGGTATCAGAGACTAGGTTAGGATTCTGTAGACTTTCTTTTAAGGTTTAATCAGATTGTCTAATAGAATTGATCACTTTTATTTTGTAGACACGATGAAGAACAGTATGGGTATGAAAAGTGCTAAGAATAAGAGATGGACAGAAATTGACAAGACCGAACAATTTATCTTAGGTGGAGTTCTTGTTAAAGATCTTAGAAGACTTCATAGAGAGCGAATGGATGATAGACTGAAAAAGAGAAAAAAGGTCTATGTCAATACTCCTCCATGACCTGGAGCTTCAAGAAAGAGGCTCAATGAGGCTATACGCAGACTACGTGTTTATGGCAAGGGAGCTAACAAAAATAGGCTTGTAA
Organism: Citropsis articulata; assembly: GCA_030449925.1. NCBI lineage: Eukaryota > Viridiplantae > Streptophyta > Magnoliopsida > Sapindales > Rutaceae > Citropsis > Citropsis articulata. The sequence goes on along the minus strand of JASUUH010000212.1, from coordinate 2,009,212 downwards.
TACGTCGTCTATATTGGACAGGGTCTCGATTTAAGCCTTGCTATAGCAAAAGATGGGTATCTCCAGGTCTAGATAAACTACCTAATGGAACTCTTAAGGAAATGGAGATATCTAGAGTCACGACTAAGGAAAGAAAAGTAGAGTTAGATCATTTCCCCACCCGGTTGAGTGAGCCTATGAACCTTGGGGCTGTAGAAAGAAAGCATAAGACTTTATAGACTTTGTTGAGTTTAATAAAGAGAAATGATCTCTAAGGCGATGAGTAATCGGTTATAATTAGTGATTCTATATTAGTCCTTTCTTTTATTTATTTTCTTTCTGGTTGTTTATGACTTTATAATGACTCTTGATATAGAATTTTTGGCATTATTGTGGAATGAAATATTTGTTTGTTTTTGTTGTCGATCACTAATTTTTTTTAGTTATGCCACTTAGATAGTACTTTGCGCGCTAGCACGACCCTTAACTATGAATTATTTACCGTTTTAGTTATTGATTCATTTTTATTCTTTCGTATTATAAGAGATGTCACGTAGGGGAGGTGCTAAGAATGCCTCTAGCTCAAAGAATGTGTTAGGCATCGCTGATGACGTTGACCCAACCTTGCGCGAGATGGCTAATAAAGGAAATCCTATGATGCGCACTATGATTAGGTTGATGGAACAGCAAAGTAGGCTGATACAAGATATGGCTAGAGGTAGAGTTGGAGCACAGGAGAATGGGCTAGTTGAAAGGCAAGGTGGCCCAAGAGATCAAGGAGCTATGAACTTAGAGCGATTTAAAAAGTTGAGACTACCTACCTTTCAGGGAAGTGCCGATCCCATGATTGCAGAGGCATGGCTAAAGCAGATGGAGAAGATATTTGTGGCTATGGGTTGTAATGATGATCATAGGGTGATATTGGCCTCATTTGTCCTTCAAGATGAGGCAGACCACTGGTGGGATGCCAAGTTCCGTCTCTTGAGGGCTAGGTTGCAAGATGCACCAATTACTTGGGAGTTATTTCTGGAGGCCTTTCATGAAAAGTATTTTCCTGAACGAGTTCGACATCAGATGGAGGCTGACTTCCTAAAATTGACTCAAGGAACAAAGTCTGTTGCGGAGTATGAGGAACAATTTACTGCCCTCTCTCGTTTTGCTCCTACCTTGGTTGCTAATGAGGGTAGTAAGTGTAGGAAGTTTTTGGAAGGGTTACGTCCTAACATTAAAGGGTGATTAACCATACTTAAGATTAACAACTATGCTGATTTGGTAGACCGAGCAATTCTTACGGAGAAGGATATTCTTGAAGCCCAAGTTTCAAGGGATCAAAGAAATAAAAAGAATCGACAAGGGGGACCACGAAATGAAAATTCTTATAGGCAGGGCACTCAGTCCTAGAAATAAATGGAACAATAAGGGTGTTTCTGATGACACCACCTGGAAGAACTACCACATAGAGTAGACGTCTACCTCTGTATGGTTGCCTAACGGCAAGGCAGGCACTAGCGGAGGAGGACAAGACCCCGCTCATGTAAATAACACATAGCCCTATATCACCACAGGTCCAAACTACTCCTGATCTCTATTTCAGAGAAGAGATCAGGAATCTGAAGCTCCATCATGACAAGAACGAGGCATCAGACATGCAAGACACCTAAAACGACTACCTGATCCGCCATGGAAGAAACAATGAGATTCCGGAGGTCGATAGGTGGAGGAACAACCTAGAGGATGCCATAGATTGGCTGGATATCCAGTAATGGCTGCAGCCGGCCCCACCAGATGATGACGAACCAGACTGGCAAGATCTCGATGAAGGAATGGAGATCGCGTCAGGACATAGTACGTCGACCAGCGGAAACTCTGGACTCTAGCGGAAGACGAAGTGGACCCCGCAGTGGAAGCAATGGTGATAATAATAGGATTAGAATAAAAGCACTAAGTGTGTAAGTGCTCTGTGTGCTGTAAAGTAGATTCCTTAAAGATAAGGATCTACAGTGTGTAATATAGAATAAGAGCACTAAATGTGTAAGTGCTCTATGTGCTGTAAAGTAGATTCCTTAGAGATAAGGATCTACAGTGTGTAATAGTAGTTCCTTTGCAACTATAAAAGGGAGCCCATGCTTAGTGTTAAGGCATCGAGTCTTGAGTGATATCGAGTGGTTCAGTAATCTCTTTTTCTTATAAGCATTCAATCATTTGGCAATAAAAGCCTTCTGTTCTTAAAAAATAAAATTGGATGAGGCTCATAGTAGGATTCACTGGTTCTCTCAGATGATGGTGGGGAAGGAAGCTCAACAGGGACCAGAGAGAATTCATCACAAGTAGGGATGATCCATGTGCTAGTCTCAATAATAATAGGATTAGAATAAGAGCACTAAGTGTGTAAGTGCTCTGTATGCTGTAAAGTAGATTCCTTAGAGATAATGATCTCCAGTGTGTAATATAGAATAAGAGAACTAAGTGTGTAAGTGCTCTGTGTGCTGTAAAGTAGATTCCTTAGAGATAAGGATCTACAGTGTGTAATAGTGGTTCCTTTGCAACTATAAAAGGGAGCCCCTGCTTAGTGTTAAGGCATCGAGTCTTGAGTGCTATCGAGTGGTTCAGTAATCTCTTTCTCTTGTAAGCATTCAATCCTTTGGCAATAAAAGCCTTTTGTTCTTAAAATACAAAATAAGGAGGAAAACTCAGGTGATCAGGAAGCCTCAGAAGAGACACCAGAAATAAAGCTGAGATCGACCGGCAGATTTCGCTTCCAACCACAAATCAAACAAGAATCGCTTTACCCGATATATCGAGTATCATCGGTGTAGTTGCTAAGGAGAGGTGTCACCGGCTTTTTAACGAGAGACGGGGAGGAGTTGCAGTCATGCGGCTTGTTAACGAGAGGGATAGGTTGAGAGGCAAAGAATTGGGGATTTAGGGCTTCATTAATTCATTATTTATATTATATATATATATATATATATATATATATATATATGTGTATGTATGTATGTATGTATGTATGTATATATGTATATATATATAGCTTCACTGCTTTCCTCGGTAGCAGCTGGAGCCGTTTCACTAGTGTCGCCCCTCGGAGAAGCAGTAACTAGCTGCTTTCTTCAAGAAGAGGGCATCTTCTTAGCTTTCTTCAACAGCGGCGGTAGTAGGGGTTTCTTCAACTTTATCAATGGCAACTTCCACAGAAGAGGCAGTCACTGCACTCTCAACTTCTTTTACTTCCACAGGTTTTGTAGCTACATCTTGCTTCTCTTTTTCCAACAAATAATCATCGGCTAGGGAGGGAGTTTTGTCGCTTTGGGCTTCCACTATTGATGGGCAAAAACTGATCTACTTTCTTCAGCTGCTGTTTGTTTAGTTACCAAAAGGCGGCCAAGTGTATGCTGAAGACTTGAAGTTGAAGGCTTGAAGCATGAGGAGCCCAGGAGGAATGCCTCTGAAGTCTGCCCAATGCTTGGAAAATGCGGGCAAAAAAACCCAGAAAAAAACCCGTGCTCGGATAGTGCCAGGCATATTCCCGACCCACACATAAAAAATCCGGGCATGGTCCGGGTCCGGCCAGCAATATGTGTCATGAGGGTAGGTCCCGAGCAACCCCAAACCCGGACTCGAGCCGGACTTTTGGTTTTTAATATTAACATCCCTATTGTTTTTTAAAAAAGCAAAACAGTCAAAGGTTGGCACATAATTTTGGGTTATTTTTAAATTTTATATTTTGATCAATTGATCTAATTTTTTTATTAAAATTAATGACAATACAAGAGCAATAACTTGAAAACAAAATTTTAATACATAAAATATTTTTTATTTTTGAAAAAAATATAATATCAATTTAATCTATAATAAATAATTTTAATATATAATTAAATTTTAATTTATCAATAATAATATAACCAAATGACAATATTAAAAAATTTCATAATAATCAACTATGGTTTAGTATTCAAATATAAATAATAGAAATATACTCTAAGTGTAAATAGTAGAAATATATTAAACTTATATGTTAAAATTCAAAGCTTCTAATATTTTTACTTTTCAGCAACACAAAAGGGACTGCAAAGTAATTTACCAAAAACTAGGAGTAGCGTGCACATGGGGCACCGTAGCTTCGTCCTATTAAGACATGTCTTGATATATTAAAATTGAAGTCTAGCTAAAAAATTTAAAATAAATAAATTTAAATAAATAAATAAACTCGCACATTAAAGAAAATAAAAATAAAAATTCTCAATTAAAATGTAATCAGAAAGTAATTAAATAATTCAATTGATAAATTATTGTGGGGGTGTTCGCGGATCGAATTTTACAGATTAGACATCAATCCATATCTAATCCACGATTTTACGGATTTAAAATCTTTAATCAAATTCAATCCACGAATTGGTGAAATTCAACTAAAATCTAATCCATATGTCTGTGGATTGTATGTGAATTTGACTCAATCCATATCCAATCTTTCATTTTGTGGATTAGTTTGCAGACTAAAAATTTTTAATTTTGTCACATCCACAAACTAACTAAATAAAAAAAATAAAATAAAAAAGATTTTACTACTAATTAAATTCAAATTAAATAAGATTTACATAATGAATTGTTTAAATAAAGATAAAAACATTCAAAGTTTCAAAATATAACACACTAAAAAAAATCTCATTTGTTTAGATCAGTACATGAAAATTAACTGCTTACAAAGTTATGTTTGTTTATTTAATTATTTTATTTTATATTATTATCGGATAAGATAGAATATGATATTAATATAACTATATTTTAACTTATTAATTTATTAGTAAGTATTAATGTCATATTTACAAGTTTAATTTTTTAATTAAATAAATATTTTTTATTTTTTTTGTAGACTCGCATATTTTTACAAATTTACAGAAACAAATCCAAATCCAATCCACTGATTACAAATTTTTAAATTTTTAATTCAACTTAATTCACCGATTCACAAATCAAATTACGTGGGCAAGAAGTGAAATCGGAATCAAATGACCCAATAGCCATGTGATGCCTGTCCGGACCTCCAATAATTTAATTTCCAAAAATAGGCCCACATGCAACAACTTTTGTTGCGACTTCAAATAATGGAGGGGGTTGGCCAACGCTTGATTCAGAATCTGTTTGTGGTCCTGACTCTTCCCCATTATCATGGGTTCCCTTATAATACAAAGATTGTACAGACATACCACTTTTTTTTCCAAAGACCTAAGATTATTGGAATATAACCCAAAATTTCGGATTTAACTAATTTAAGAGGAATATCAAACATAAAACCGGTGAAAAATAAGTTGAAACACATGAACCAATAACAGAGAAAGTACAACGAAAATTAGGAACTCATCTAACGGAAAATAAAAGTTACTTGGAATATAACCCAAAATTTCGGCATTTAACGAATTTAGTAGGAATATCAAACATAAAACTGGTGAAAAATAAGTTGAAACACATGAACCAATAACAGAGAAAGTACAACGAAAATTAGGAACTCATCTAACGGAAAATAAAAGTTACTTGGAATATAACCCAAAATTTCGGCATTTAACGAATTTAGTAGGAATATCAAATATAAAACCGGTGAAAAATAAGTTGAAACACATGAACTAATAAGAGAGAAAGTGCAACAAAAATTAGGCACTCATCTAACGGAAAATAAAAGCTACTTGGAATATAACCCAAAATTTTGCCATTTCACGAATTTAGTAGGAATATCAAACATAAAACCGGTGAAAAATAAGTTGAAACACATGAACCAATAAGAGAGAAAGTGCAACGAAAATTAGGAACTCATCTAACGGAAAATAAAAGCTACTTGGAATATAACCCAAAATTTCGGTATTTAACGAATTTAGTAGGAATATCAAACATAAAACCGGTGAAAAATAAGTTGAAATACATGAACCAATAAGAGAGAAAGTGCAACGAAAATTAGGAACTCATCTAACGGAAAATAAAAGCTACTTGGAATATAACCCAAAATTTCGGTATTTCACGAATTTAGTAGGAATATCAAACATAAAACCGGTGAAAAATAAGTTGAAACACATGAACCAATAACAGAGAAAGTGCAACGAAAATTAGGAACTCATCTAACGAAAAATAAAAGCTACTTGAAATATAACCCAAAATTTCGGTATTTCACGAATTTAGTAGGAATATCAAACATAAACCGTGAAAATAAGTTGAAACACATGAACCAATAAGAGAGAAAGTGCAACGAAAATTAGGAACTCATCTAACGGAAAATAAAAGCTACTTGGAATATAACCCAAAATTTCGGTATTTAACGAATTTAGTAGGAATATCAAACATAAAACCGGTGAAAAATAAGTTGAAACACATTAACCAATAACCGAGAAAGTGTAACGAAAAATTAAAAAAAAAAAAGTGGCTGTATGGTACAACCACTGTACTATATGATGACTCCCATTATCATACTATTTACTAATGAATACCTTGGACTTATAATCATCACGTGATTTAAATATTATTTTAGCCGAATTGATAAAGAGAAGATAATATGTATAAACTGCAGAGATTCTCAAATTTTTTTATAATAAAATTAATATACAACACTTATTCCCTTATTTTTTTATAATATTAAAAAATTATATTATATAAAAAATTTAAAAAAATAGGAACAAATCGATTATTTACTTACTAATTTATATTGAGAACATAAAATACATATTTATATAAAAAATATTTTAAAAAATAACGAAAAGATCAAAGATATTTTATTGACATCTTCACTTTTTTAAAGTGGGAATGTCCTTACTAGTATTAGTTTAATTATCTTTTAAATTTTTGTTGGTTGGTTTTAGGTTTTTGAAATGAATGTGCTCAATAATAATAGAAAGAGTAATCATATAGCCATAAATATTTGTTTAGATAATATTGTATAAACTAATGTGACATAATAGAATTACATTGATTGAAAATATAAATAAGAAAAAATAAATCATGTGAGTAATATAATATTTTATTCAACCAATCATATTTATTATGCCACATCAATTTGTATAATATTGTTTGTACATAAGTGCTTGTGGTTGTACCTAGAAAATGGTTGACATTTTATTTATCATGGAGTTGAAATTTTAAGTAATTATAATGCCTAGAAAATAATAATTAAAATATTTATAATGATAAATATTTTATTTTAGAGTTAAAAGTTTAAATAAAAATTTAAAACTAATTTTTAGAATTTTTTTATATTATTGAAACTTAGAAAGAGAGAGACAAGGAAAAAAATATGAACAAGTGTAGAATGTTATCTTATAATATTTCATCCAGCTTTACTGGGGCTTCATTTGGAATTGCCAAACGGCGAACCCAAGGTAGGTTATTTCACATTTTTTAAAAGAAAAAATGTTTGCTAATTTCTTTTTAATATATTTATTTTATAATTTTTTTTATTTTGAAAGAATAAAATATATTTTTTAATCCATATTTAGAAAGTAACATATAAAAGATTCCATTAGATAATTAATGCGTTTGTATAAATAATTATGAATGCATTTATTTTAAAGATATTTTTTTTCTAACATTTGATCATATGTAATTAGTTGTTTACTTTGGTAAATAAAAATGTCTGAAAATTAGTATTTTCAAGTTGATTTCACTTAAAGTAATGAATACAATATAATTTTAAAATTTATATTATTTCATAAAATCGAAATAAATCCATTTGTCATTTAAAGTTATCAGGATATTAAATTATTTGAAGTTAAAAAATTTTAAAAAATAATTAAAAATAGGCATACATTAACAACAATACAAGAAATGCTCCCAAGGGAGTGGTAGGCTTGGTAATAACATCAAACTTGTAGCAATTAATGCTCAGGTTCGAGTGTTGGGGGTAGTAAGGGGGAAAAATAAAAGCTATTTGGGCTTTGCCCACCCCCTTACTTTTAAAAAAAAATGATACAAGAAATTAACAAAATATAGGGCATATTTGAGATTTTAAATTTAAATAACACGTTAGTGATATGTTTACTTCTCGAATTAAGAAATCAAAATAGAGGAATGAGAATGATTACTTATTTACATGCTTATTTTACATTTGAGAATGAGAATAAATTCATTGGAACTCACCAAATTTGGGAATGATGAATCTAAATCATATTCCTATTGGGAGAGGTGAGAACATGATTCTCATTCTTTGAATTAACTATTTTACTCTACTTCTGAAGTTTCGATCTTGCCTTATTAAAAGTTACATAACAACAACAACAACAACAACAACAATAATAATATTACTATTATAATATTTATGATTATGATATTTTTTTTATAATTAATCTAATAATAATAATAATAATAATACTATTATTATTAGTGGTAGTGGTAATAATAATATCAACAACAACAATTACAATAAGAGTAATAATAATGCAATTATTATTATTAGTAGCAATAGTAGTAATAAGTACTTTACTAAAAAATCATTGTATTAAAGTCAATATTATAATAAATTTGCATTTATTTGATTTGAAAATGTTTACTTATTTATTTTATTAGTAAAAAGTAAATAATCTTAACCAATGACATTTTATAATTTGAAACAATTCACTCTAGTTATAATGTTAAAGTAAATATATTAATTGGGGTATTGTTGGTTCCAATTTTGATTTCTATAACTCAAGACACAACTTTTCTAATTGACATTCCTCATTCTGTTTCCAGTCTATCTTAATTCTAACTCATTTTGATTATTACCCATTCTGAATAACCAGGAAGTAAAAACACCATAAGTCTTTAGACTTAAGATAAAAGTTAGAAATTTTGATTTTTTCTGTTAAGAAAAAATGTCTTAAATAATTTATAGTAGTATGATTTAAAACTTTATCAAAAGTTTTATTAAAAAAATTGATTGTGTAAAACAAAAAAGTAATTAAGCTTTTATAAGGTAGGAAATAAATTTATTATGTAAAGGGTAGTTTTGATAGTTAAAGTTAAGTAATTTAGTTCTCTATCAAAGAAAAAAAAAAACCTGACTTAAGATTAAAAAACTACAGTCTCTTTAATCGTTTGTTATTTTCACGTGAAGATAATTATGTATTATTTTTTCTAATGTAAAAATCATAACCCTAAAATATAATTACTACAATGACTATCAATCATATGTTTACCTAGTGACAAACCCATGCAGTGACTACAGAGGCTAGGTTCCCTTCTGAACTAAAATTTTCTCTTAAATTCAATTATTTATTCAATGTATGCAATATCTTTATGTCAATTATATTCATTTAAGCACCTGGTAATTTCTTTTTCTTATTCAATTACTTATTCAAATATGTAATATTTTAATTTTAATTACATTGATTTAAGTCCCTGGTAATTTCTTTCATAAAGGCTCAAATTAAACTCTATCCTATTATAAAAGCTTAAAAAAAAAAAACTACTTTCTTTAAATAATTACAAGAGTTGGAGGCTTTGCATTTAAAAATTAAGTTTTTTGCTCTTCAGAATCCTTATTTTAGTCTAAAAAAATAATTTGACCCATTAGCTTATTTTATAATTTCTAAAGCCTTCAAGAATCCAATATTGTATTCTTAGTTCTTAATCTTTTATTCATAATTATCATCATATACAATTATTTCTGTTAAGTTATATTGTAATAATTTAATTAATAAATTTTTTTGTCTATTAATTAAATTATTAATTGTTTGTCATCATAAATTTGTTTTTCTGATTTGTGTACATTTTATAATGTTGTTTTGTTTTGTATAATAATGGAATAAAAAATTTTAGTGAATCTGTGAATGAGAATTGGAAGAGTTATCGTTAAACCTTAGATTCAAGTCTTATATTTTTGTTTCTATTAAAGTTGTTGAAATTGAGGCTATTATTATAATTATTGACATTATTTTAATTAAATTCGTTTTATTATCTTTTGTTAAATACTAATATTATTATTAAGAATAACCCCTCTATATAAATTTTCTGGTTCCGTGACTATGTTTGCCAGTGCCAATATTTTTTTAAGTTGATAGGCTCATCTATTTCCATATCATACTTTCACTATCGAATGATATTTGTACTTAATAATCCTTTTATACTTAGAAAATTTAAGTATTAATAATTTTGTGTTGCAGAATTGAAAAAATTAAAAAGAAATGTAAAATAATTATTAGAAAATTTTAAAAAATTAAGAAAGTAAGCAAAAGTCAAAAACTAAAAGTGGTGGAAAAAAATTATGAAGAATAATACATGAGTCATTTTAGAAAATAAGGATAAATATGTCATTTCACAAAACCAAATTTAATTGATGGTAGCAAAAATGAAGGCTAATTTAGGAACTTAAAAGGTAGAACTAGTAGTCGACCATTTCTGAGGGATATCAATGAAAATATACCTGCCATTCCTGACTTTAATATTAATGATGAGATTCTGCGGCCTTAAAATATCTTTTAAGTACCGTGAACTTTAAAAAATTATATGAAAAGAATTTTATAATCACATGATATTTGATTAGTATACCCAGGCACCGTGGACCGCCTCACCCTTTTGAGCTTTTAGGAAAAAAAAAAAAAAAGTACTTTTGTCGAGAGAATATGATTTTGATACGAAATCAAACTAATAAAATGTTCATGGTGACTGAAGTTGGATGTATTAACTTTGTGTAGTTGTGTTGTGTTTGTGTTATATCAAATGTACTTATCTTAAATGAGAAGTATTGGGCTCTCTTGTACGATGGAGTCTCAATAAAGAGATTTGATGCAGGTTTGCTCAGGTTTGATCCTTTGAGGGAAATCATGTTTGTTGGGAGGAAATGGTCATAGAGTTCGGTACAATCGAGGTTGTGATGCAAGGTGAGCGTACCATGATTGGGGCCCTTAAAAGATCTATCGTGGTAGACTAAAAAAAAAAAAAATCATACTTGTTTTATAAATGTGTAATTATGTTGAGGTTGTCAATATAGATATGACACGATTATCAATTGTGTCATATTGTGTCAAGCCATTTATTAATTATACTTGTATTTGTCAATGCGATTATGAAAAATCGTATATTCATTTCGTATAATTGTATCCTAACTTATTTCGCCACCTCTAAATAGAGTTAAGGATTACAACAATAAATAATGCGAGGGTATACAATCATCTATCATTATTGTATATGTATTTTTTTAATTCAAAATTATTTTATGAAATTAAACAAGCATAATGTTATGTGCCTATTAAGTAGCCGCTAAATAACTTTTAAAAATAAAAGGGGTGGTCAAAAGACTTCCATATATACTAAATACTAAATCATATTTGATAACCAAAAGTGTTACTATTTATAAAGGAATAACTCAAAACAGAAGCAAACGACAATACCACATGAATTATCGAAGAAAAAATGTTTATAAACAAGTGGAGTTTAGCAAGGGCTATGATGTTGCAACTTTAGTTGGTTCCTATCCTGCGGTTTTGTCAGATGTATCAGTGGGTGCTGACGCTCAGCCCCCCTGGTCATCATGAATGTATCATGCTAGAATATCTGAGGTATGGGGAATCCTCGGACAATCTCTGGTCTTCGTTCTCCAATTGGTCCACGCTGATATTGTTTTCCTTCGTGAAACATGACTTTTAACAAAAACTATAGAGTAAAAAAGTAAAGAGTTGGATTTTTTCAATTATTTAGCCGTGGATAGAGTAGGCTTTGGTGGTGAGATGGCAATTCTATGGCAACAAAGTGTCAATCTGTTTGTTATTTCTTATAGCTCCCATCATGTGGACATAACGATTAAGACTGATAATGGTTTGTGGTGGCGAATTACGAGTGTTTATGGTCATCCTTAGGTTGATTTGAAGAAGCATACATGGGAACTTCTTCATCATCTTAGTTTGTTTTCTATGTTGCCTTCAATATGTGGAGGCAATTTTAATGAAATTCTAGATCCTACTGGGAAATTAAGGGGATAGCCTAGATGTTCTGAGGCAATGGAAACTTTTGTAGAGCTATTCAGGATTGTGATTCAAGTAATATGGGCTTCAAAAGGTACCCTTATACATGGGCTAATCGATAGTATACTGTGGGATTGGTGGAGGAGCAATTGGATAAGTTTATTAGCAATTGTGCTCGGCAAGATTTTGGTTTATGCTTAACACTTACCCATCTTGATTTTTGGCATTCGAATCATTGTTCTATTCTCTTAAAAATTACTGGCTTGGGAGGTTATGGATTAAATCAAAGGTCGAAGGCACGATTTCACTACTAAGTGTGCTGTGAGGCTTATGAAGCTTGCAATGATACAGTTAATGATTGTTGGATGAGTAGTGCTGCTCAAGGTGATCATATTTAGCTCTTCCAGTATAAGGTAGCAAAATCTGTGTCTACTCTTGCTAAATGGAGTTCGGTTGAATTTACAAAGTGGCGTAGGCGTTTTAATGCCAAGCATACTGAATTAATGGCTTTTCGAAAAACTTACTTACATTAGAGTGATGCTAATGGGCTTAAGCGACTAGACAGAGAGCTTGATGGCTTGCTTTATGACGAGGAATTGTATTGGAGGCAAAGGGCTGATGTGTCGTGGATGAAGGAAGGGGATCAAGGTGTCGACAAAATTTGGCTAGGGGACTATTAGATAATAAGGATTAGATGGTTATATATGTGGCTGAGATGGGAAGTATCATTGAACAGTTTTTTGCGAAGCTGTTTTCATCATCAAATCCAACTGATCAACAATGGGTATCAGCTTTAGAACATGTGCCTGTAAGGCTTACGGATGCTATAAATAGGGAGTTGATGTTACCATTCTCTAGGGATGAGGTTCATCAGGCTGTGATGCAAATGCACCTAAGGCTCCGGAATTAGATGGGTTGCCCCATGTTCTCTTTCAAGACCATTAGTGTACAAGACGACTGAAAGATTATTACCTTAAGATAAGAGTTTGCTATAATATAACCGATAAGTCCAGAGTCGAACCACAAGAAATTTAAAATTTAGTAGTCAATTTGTTAAACAAAAAAAATTAATTGTGGGAAAAGAAATCACTAAGAATCAATTTAAAAATATGCTAAGGTTACGGGATCTACTCTCAGTATTCAAACTATAGTATAAATACTATCTCTTTTTATATTTTCCCTCACTTTTACTAGTTAATTATTATGTCGTTTAATTTTTAACTAACTATGTGTGTGGATAAATATGAAATTAAGAACATAATGTGCTACAACTATATTAATGTGTCGACTTTATATCAAAATACCATATAGATTAGGGGTGTTCGCAGATCGAATTTTGCGGATTGGACACCAATCCATATTCAATCCATGATTTTGTGGATTGTAAATTTTCAATCAAATCTAATCCACGGATTGGTGAATTCAATCCAAATCCAATCCATATATCTGTGGATCGGATACGGATTTGACCCAATTAATATCCATTCCATTATTTTGCGGATTGATTTGTGGATTAAAAATTTTTAATTTTGTTCATTGTACGAACTAATTAAATGAAAAAATGAAAAAATTCTTACATAAAATAATTTTATTGCCAATTAAATTTAAAAGTGAATAAGATTTAAATAAATTAAGTGTTTAAATAAAGATAAAATAATACACTCAAGGTCTCAAAATATAATACAGTGAAAAGAAAAAAATCGTATTTGTTTAAATCAATACATGAAAATTAATTAAAATTAACTGTTTAGAAAACTATATTTATTTATTTAGTTATTCAATTATTTAATCATGTTTATTATATATTATTATCATATAAGATATGTATAGTGTTAATGTAACTATATTTTAACTTATTTATTTATTAGTAAGTAGTAATGCCACATTTACAAGTTTTATTTTTAATTAAATAAATATATATTTTTTTATTTTTTTGCGGATTCACGGATTTTTGTGGATTTACAGAAGTAAATCAATATCCAATCCCCCAACTGTGAATTTTTAAATTTTCAATCCAATCCAATCTACCAATCCATGGATCGAATTTTTACGGATCAGACAGATTGAATGGATCGAATTGAATTCTGAACAATCCTAATACAGATCCAAGAAAATCTATAAATTAACATGACATAAAAATAACCAGAAAAGAATAAAATAAAATTAAAACTCACTTCACAAAGTAATTAATTTAATGATTTGAAACCTTGAGCAGTTGAGCTTCACCTTAATCTCAGCTTAGTAAAATTAGTCACTCATATTGAAAGAAAACAAAACACTCTTTTTATTATTTGACAAGCTTCTGAAATAGATTACAAAAAAATTAATACAGAAGCAAACAAGAAAAGAAAAGAAAGAAAGAAATTCCTTAGCTTCACTCCCTTCTCCCCCAGCTCGACTCTCGTTCTTCAGCTTTTATAGGCAACAAATGCCTCCACTTTCGTTCCTTTTATTCTTATTTAATTTATTATTATATTATTATTTTTAATAATTAAAGGATAAGCAAGTGGATGGTGGTAGCCACTTGCTCATCTTGATAAATGGCTCAGGCACACTTTTCAATTATTAATTTTTTATTTTTTATTTTTGGCTTTTATATAGGAATACAATCAAACTTTCTTGTCTCCTACTTTTAGCTGCGATTCCTCCTTATTCATGAAATTTATCTACAAATTAAAATTAACATGTTACACATTAATTTAACATAAAAATATATTTGGGGAGTGTTAAGAAAATTAGAAATAATTAGCGCATTAATCAACACTGTTAGTAAAAAAAAAAAAATTATCCTTATTAAATGTACACTTTTTAGTGTAAATCAGTTGGTCCTCAGGTTACTTTTATTTGCCTCTCTATTTTAAATAATGGTGCCTTTTGTGGGTGATTTAAATCATACAGTTATGGTCTTGACAACAAGGGTACAATCTCTAACTATGATAGCTGATTTCAAACCACTTAGTTTATGCAATATTGTTCATCACGTTATTGCCAAGGTTATTGCAAACAAATTGAAGTTAGTTTTGGATTCTGTCATTTCACAAAACTACAGTGCTTTTTTTTATAGACAAGTTAATTACTGACAAGGTTATAGTTGGCTATGAATGTTTACATAAGCTCCAATCTTGTAAATCTATAAAAAAGAGGTCTAGTGGCAATAGCGACGATGAAGTTGGATGTTAGTAAGGCATATGATTGGGAGTAATGGGGTTTTAAAGAACTAATGATGCATTATTTGGATTTTTTTGAGTAGTGGATTAGGTTGATTTTGGCATGTATTACTACAGTTACATTTTCTTTCAATATAAATGGCGAAGTATGGGGTTTATGTCGGTCTCAATAGGACTTGCGTAAGGGTGTCCTCTATTGCCTTATTTATTTATTTTGTGAACTGCTGTTTTTTCCACTTTAATACATGTTGCTGAATCTGTTAAGACTATTCAGGGGGTACAGTTTGCTTCTAATTTATTCATTTCTTATCTTTTGTTTGCAGATGACAGTCTTGTATTTTGCCAAGCATCTTTGGCAAATTATTGTTGACTAAAGAGTATTTTTTATTGCTATTATGCATCGTTGGGATAAATTTTTAATTATGATAAATCTAATATGGATCAAAATGTTCTGCGCGAGTTAACAATTTTGTTTGGGCTTGCTGAGATTACTGTTTATGAAAGATATTTGGAATTACCAACTATAGTTGGCAGGAAATGCCAATATTGTTCAGGTTGCTAAGAAATTGGCGTGCTAGCAAGACAAAAGTTTTTTTTTTGTGGTGGGAAGGAAGTCTTAATTAAAGCAATTGCTTAGGCTATTCTGTCATATACTATGAGTATTTTTTCATTTAGTAGAGACTTTATTTGATGTTTTCAATAGCAATTCAATGCTTTCCATGTTTATAAGGTGGAAAAGAATGAGTTAGCCAAAGATGTTAAAGGGTCTTGGGTTTTGGGATCTTATCTGTTTTAACCAATCCATGGTGGCTAACCAAGGGTGGTGGTTACTACTTTATGATGATTTATTGGTTATGAAGGTATTGTGAGCTAGATATTTTCGTCATAGCCCATTTTTCCATCCAAAATTAAACTCAAATCCTTTTTACATATGGCAGAGTATTCATTAGGGACGAAAAGCTACCATAGCGAGGTCTTTGCGAGCATGTTGGAAATGGTCATAACATTAATATACATGAGAATAAGTGATTACTAAGATTAAGTACTTTTAGGCCTATCTTACCAGTTCCACTACCACCAGAAACGACAGTAGATTATTTGCTTAACATTGGGAATGATTGACATGTGGCACGATTACAAGAGCATTTTTTTACCTATAGATATTGAATTGATTTTAAAATTGAAGCTCCCTTATGATCCAATGAACGATGTTATGTTTTGGCATTTTGATAAATGTGAAGTGTACACTATAAAATCTGGGAATCATCTGGCAGTATAACTTAGGGATTCAACAGCTGCGGGAACATTTGTTGAAGTATCAAAGGGCGAGAATTTGATTTGGACTTTGAAGGTGCCCCTAAGGCAAAGATTTTTCTTTGGTATGTTTTGCACGATGTCCTTCCGACAAAGGTTAATCTAACAAATCAAAAGTTTGTGCAGGTTTTCTTATGAGATCCTTATTCATGCTTTATTTCATTGTGCTTTTGGACAATGAGCTTGGTAGGATACAATCTTTATTGATTTAGTTTTATGGATGCTTCAAATGATTATTGAAATCTTTTTTAATATGTTGTTTCTACATGATCTTAACTGACTTATACTCATTGGTGATGATTATGTGGTGTCTTTAGAAGGTACTAAACAATATGCTGTTTAAGGGCCAATATAATTGGTCACAATCTATTTGTGAATAGGCTGACAGGATTTTAGACTATTTTGGCAGTCATAGTATCAATAGAGTTGATTGTAATTTGAGCAATGATAGGCATGAGAGTGTGAAGTGAGAGCCACTGCCTGTGGTTTGGATGGAACTGAATGTTGACGTAGCAGTCGATGCAAATAAGGGTGTTGTGGGATATGTTGTTGTTGTGCGAAACCATGATGGTTTGGTGATGACTACAGGAATGGCTTAAGGGATTTTCTCTGACGATGTTGATTTGGCTGAGGCTAAGGTCTTATGCTTTTAGATTATGGCCCGCTAGGTAGGTTAGTTTATCTCTATTAATAGTTGAGTCAGATTCACTTGGTGTGATTTAATTCGTTTCAGATCGACATAGTACTCGTGTTGAGTTGTTTTCGCTCATTTATAATGTGAAGAACTTACTCTCTTCATAGCACTCTTTCGAGGTTCAACATATCTCAAGGATTTGTAATACCACAATAGATGCATTATCAAAATGTTCTGTCTATTGTAGGAATTCTTATATTTCGGTGGAAGATTTTCCACCACACCTATTTTGTTATCTTTGAGAATGGTTATCGTGATGTTAATGGAATTATTTCTTAAAGAAACTGTTTTACAACTATTTTTTATCCTTTCATATTAAAACTCTGACGAGCAAAATTACTTAAAAGTGCAAAATTGAATTGTTTTAACAAAATAAATTTTAGTCAAATGTTTGTGGAATATTGTTCTCAAAGTCTTTTGGGTTTGTGTATAGGCCAAACTATTAGGATAAGAGCACTAAAAATTTTACCTTTGAATTGATAAAGGATAAAATAGTCATTTAAATTTTATTTATCATGATAAAGTTTTTTTTTAATATACTGATATATTATAATCAGAGCTCTACTGATATTTACAATTAGAGATCAGCCAGGACACTCCTGAATAATCCTGTTACAGCACAGCCGGAAGGTCAACTCTCACTTAAAATTGGAGGAAGATCTATCCTCACTGTTAATACTGGAGGGAGATCGATTCTACCTCCATCCAGGGAGACAAATAAATCCCTATTATACAGAGAGAGTCAAGTCTTAATGCTAGGACTCGAACCCATGCTCCTAATAATCTCTGGGGGAACTCTGCTTCGATTGAAGATGCTCTTAATAAATCAGCAAAAAGAAGGCCCAACCACACCCCACTGAGACTGGTAAAAAATGGCATGCAAGCCATCAATCCCTGGGGCTTTTAAGGGCTTCATACTGAAAATAGTGTTCTTAATCTCAGTTTCATCTAACGGCCCTTGTAATAAAGACAAACTTTCTGCATCAATCGCTGGAAAACAGCCTCGGATATGGTATTGTTGAGACAGGATATTGTCCTCAGAGTAAAACTTCGAAAAAAATTGTACAGTATGGCATTTGATAGCTTCAACTTCATACAACCATTTCTTGTTCTCATCCATAATAGCCACGATCCTATTTCTCCTTCTACTAGTTAGCGTCTTCTGGTGAAAGAAAGCCGTGTTTATATCACCGTGTATAATCCAATCTTTTCTAGACTTTTGTTTCCAAAGCAGCTCTTCTTGAGTAAGAGCTGCTTCAAGCTCTCTTTTCAAATTTAATTCAAGCCGAATGAGGCCCTTTGTAGTATAGCTCTCAAGTGTTCTTTGAATACCACCAATGCGAGCCATAAGTAGTCTTTTCCTTTGAAAGATATTACCAAAAGAATTTATGCTCTAGTGAGAGACATTTCGAGTGAAAGAAAGGGCCGCTTGGAGGTAGGGATTCGTAGAATTCCAATTCGAAGCAACTAAAGTATCAAAATCTTTATGAGTGAGCCAAGCCGCTAAAAATCGATAAGGTCTCTGCCCTTGACCTTATTGCTCTTCTTTCTTAAAACGAACTAAGACCGGTCTATGGTTTGACTGAATTTTCGATAAATAAAGCATAGAGCTATCTTCAAAATTATGCAACCAATCTTCATTGCACATTGCCTTATCAAGCCGTTTTAATAGATTCCCACGAGACCAAGTGAATCTAGGACTCGTAGATTGAAGGTCATATAAATTGCTTGATTGGAACCAGTTCAAAAAACTCTTGCAAATCCTACTTCTATGTGATGAGCCACCTTTCTTTTCTGAAGCATAAAGGATAACGTTGAAATCACCACCGATGAACCAAGGTCCGCGAGTGCTGTTGGTAAGTCGTCCGAGATGGTCCCATAGGTTTTGTCTATTAGTATGAATAGGGCTTGCATAAACAGCAGTTACCCATAATAGAAAGCCACTATCGTTAGACATCCGGAAAAGAATGAATAGTTTGTGATTGAACGCCATTTCGACCTCCAACAAGTCTCTCCACAAAAGCCATATTCCCCTAGAGAAACCAATTGCTTCCACCTTGTGGGATTTAACAAAACCACTCTTCTTGATGAATTCATCCGCTCTTAGCCCACTAATTCTCGGTTCCAAAAAAACAACCATGGTCGGATTATACGTCTTTGTTAACAACTGGAAACATCAGGTAATTAAGGCGAAATTAATTAATAATTGAATAAAAAATACAATAAGATAGCAATTGGAATTAAACTGCAAAACAGTGAGTGAACAATAACAGAATCAAACAACAGCAAACCAGCAACTGGAAATCACGAATGAAGAAGCAGTGACACAAACAGCAGGGGAAAAGAAAACGAAACAGGAGAATTAAACTCAAGGCCTGTAACTCAGTTTCTTTAAAACAGATTTACCACATACTGCAGTACTTTAGGTTAGCTGGTAACTGTTTCTCAGAATACAACAGGCACGAATTATTTGCCAAGCACAGACAGATAATTCCGGCGAACCAATAGCGAGCAAACTCGATCAGAAACAGGACCTAAGAAGGAGGAAATGAATTTTTTTTTGTGTGTACTGTGTGCTGATTGTTCTTATGTGTGAAAACCAGATAAGGAAACTGCCTTTTTATACTAGCGTAAGGATGTAACAACAGCATAGTATTGAATTTTCGAATTCAATATATGCCATTTAATTGTTGTAACAGCCAATTCAATTCAGCCATTTTAATTCAAAATTGAATTGCATTACGGCCCAAAAAGAATAATTAAGTCATATAAACTTTGAATTCAAAACGTAATCGTTACAAAAAAATTTTAAAAAGAATAAAAACGTGCCATGCATGCTTGGATGATTTTGGGCTAACATCTGCGTATACGTGACGCTACCGGCGCACACACGAGTTCAACCAACCGCCTTGATTCGACTTCGCAAGACGCCGCATGAGAGAGAGCCTTTATCTTTAAAATTCTTGCTTATGCATGGGTAAGTGTCTATATATAAACACAAATCCCTTGGCTTATTTCCCCTATGTGGGATAAGCCTCATTTCCTTTTAAATTTCCAACGTCAAGGGTGCATTTTGAGAGACAATTTCTCATTCACCCGAACAATATTTTGAGTAAATAAATATATAATTTTGGAGTATTTACGAAATAGAATCCATATCTCTCAAGAGTTTCCACTTTCACTAAATGGAACCCACTCAAAATGTGCTCTCAAAATAGCATATTAATATGCTATTTTTTCAACAATCCCCCACATGAATGAAAATTGGCAGTAAAACAGAAAACCGCTAAATTTTTGACATCAAAACTTTTTTTGTCCGTAATGATTGAGTTTATTGCATTAATACCTTGCAAAGGATAGGTAGGTCTTATCCTTTGAACCTTCCCTTGTGATAGTATATTTAATTTACTAGCTGATCAGTAGACGCGATGTCTTTGAACTATTATGCCATTAGTGTAAACGATCATATACTACACACATGTATCTCTCCTAACACTGTTGGGTTCTCATGGTTATGTTCGTTTTGGCCTTGAACATCAACCTGGTTCTGTAAGAGTTTCTAAGAGCTGAACCTCTATCAGCTTTCTTTGAAGCGGCCCCACTTCTCTCTCACATAGGTGATATCTTAATTAAGAGTAACCCGCATTACTCTGCTTGGATTTCCGATGCATAAAAATCATTAAAAGTCTAGCTCAACCGTATTTCTTACGGGCATCACTATTTCATCATAAGAATGGTCAATGAGGTAATCCTCACAAGAGAATGACCCCCACAGTGATCCAACTTTAGTCTTTAACAATTAGGTTGTTCCATTGAACCTAGATCTTGGGATCGCCAGTCAACTAGGTTGGGTTTTCCTTTGTTATTGACTAATCATTCTAAGGGTTTAAAACCTATTCCCCTCGATGATTTTTCTACTAGCTCTCTATTTAACCCTTTGGTTAGCGGATTCGTAATGTTATCCTTTGACCTCATATAATCAATGGAAATAATTTCAGTAGAAATATGTTATCTAATAGTATTATGTCTACGACGTATATGTCTAGACTTTCCATTATACATATTGCTCTGTGCCTTACCGATAGTAGATTGACTGTTGGAATGAATACAAATTGTAGGCACAGGCTTTGGCCACTTTGGAATACCCTCTAAAAAGTTTCGTAGCCATTCTGCTTCTTCACCACATTTATCTAGTGCAATGAATTCAGATTCCATTGTAGATCTGGCAATTCCATCAGATGTTTAAAAGACCCCATGACATATGCACCTGCTAGTGTAAACACATAGCCACTAGTAGATTTTGAGTCTTTTACATCAGATATCCAATTAGCATCACTGTATCCTTCTAATACTTCTGGATACCTAGTATAGTGCAGTCCAAAGTTACGAGTGTATCGAAGATACCTTAATACTCTTACGATCGCTTTCCAGTGATCAGTTCCTGGATTACTCGTATATCTACTAAGTTTACTCACTGTATAGGCTAGATCTAGTCTAGTACAGTTTGTTAAGTACATCAGACTACCTATTATTCTGGCATATTCTACCTGAGAAATACCATCTCCTCTATTTTTTTTATAGATGTATACTCATATCTAATGGAGTTTTAGACACGGTATTATCATTTTTATTTAATATTTTAAGAATATTATCTATATAATGAGTTTGACTTAGAATAAGTCCATTAGAAGCCCTTGAGATTTTAATCTCCAAAATGATATCCGCAAGATCGATGTCTTTCATGTCAAACCTAGACTTCAACATATTCTTGGTGGATTTAATCATATCATCATCACTCCTGACAATGAGCATGTCATGAACATATAAACATAAAATGACATAGCCATTTTATGTTTCTTTGACATAAACACATTTGTCACATTCGTTGATCTAAAAGCCACTTGCGAACATTGTATGATCAAATTTTATATGCCACTGTTTTTGTGCTTGTTTCAAGCCATATAATGACTTCACTAATTTACAAACTTTCTTTTCTTGTCCTGGAGCTATAAATTTTCAGGTTGCTCTAGGTAGATTTCTTCATTTAAATCTCCATTTAGAAAAGCTGTCTTTACATCCATTTGATGTATCCCGAGATTGCGCAAAGCAGCAATTGCTATTATCATCCTGATGGAATTTATTCTCGTAACAGGAGAATAAGTATCGAAGTAATTAAGACCTTCTCATTGTCTATAACCTTTAATTACAAGTCTAGCCTTATACTTATCGATTGTTCCATCGGCTTTCAGTTTCCTTTTGAAAATCCATTTATACCTTAAAGGTTTACATCCTGGAGGAAGATCTACTAGATCCTATGTGTGATTTTGTAAAATGGATTCAACTTCACGGTTAATGGCTTCTTTCCAGAAAGCGCCTTTCGTTGAAGTTACAGCTTCCTTGAAGCTTTGGGGTTCATTTTCTAGCAAAAATTTCAGAATGTCTGGACCAAATGACTTTTTTGTTGTAGCTCTTTGGCTACGTCTAACCTGGAGGTTCATCATTTTCTTCATTTCCAATTATTGTTTCATGAAATTGTTTTAGTTCTCTTGATTCCACTCTAGAATTGCAAGCACTACAAGAAAACTGCCAATAGATGACTGCAAAAATCTATCATAAAGGGGGGTGGATGACAGTGAAATTTTCTATCGTCTATGTACCTGTCACTCTTTTATGATAGAACAAAAATATATCATTAACGTATGATAGCGTTTAAATGTCATATATCAGTCATTGAAAAAAATGAATAAATTATTATATTTTTTAAAAATGAATAAATTATTATATTTTTTGGCGGGAAATATGATATTTTTTATTTTAAAATTTTGGCCGAAAAATTGATATTCGCGCGTGAATTATGGTCTGGACAATTTTGGCGGGTAAAATATTAATTTGTGATGGAATTTGTGATTGATAATTTATGTCATTAAATTTTTTTATGACTTATTTTATGATTAATATTTTATGTCATAAATTTTAAATTTATATTAAACGTAATTATGAAATATTTTATTTTAATTTATGCATTTCATTTTAATTTATGCATTCCTGTACAATGAAATTCAGGCATAAATTCATATGAACTAAAAATTAAATTATACATTATATTAAATCGAAAAACAGATTATATTAATAATGATATCCGAAAATAGTTTTAGCCAACAATTATATCCAACACTATCAAAATCCAGTAACTAAGAACAAATGTATCAAGTTTTACAAGCAAAGCATCCAAAGGCGTAACTTAATCCATAATTTCAGCAAACATCCAAAGATATATACCATAATTCCAAAGAAACATCCAAAGACATATACCATAATTCCAAAGAAACATCCGCATATATATATACTACAATGTTGAAAAATACACCAAACTCTCAACCCAATAGCAGTATGCAACATCAAATGAATATAGCTAGCATTATTGTTATAAAGAATTAATTAACTACTACAATAAAACCATTGAGTTTTGGCGTTTTAGATACAGCAGAATCATTACAAATTCAAACTGAATTTGCATGTGCAGCACCAGTGATAATAGCCAACATATCATTATAAAGATTTATCTATTAAACTAAAACTACAGGTGTCAGCAATGGTAAAATATTCTAACCGCTTTCGCCAGTGACCGTAATCGTGTCCAAGAAGAAGGCTACAGATTGTGATATTATGATCTGATTGGTTACCTTTCAAGCGTGGAATTGATGGAATAAGAGTCAAAGGAAGGTGACACATGTTCAACAGGGACAGATACTGCCAAGTAATTTGAAATGTAAAAGATTTGTCGGAGCCCCACTTTGTTTTCTAAATTGCCTCGATGTAATTAGTTTTCATTTTCCAAGAATAGAATCGACCGCAACACTAATATAAAACTAACTCCCGTAATCATCAAGATACTTATAATAAACTACTACTTAATCGAGAAAATATATCGCTTACATTAATAAATCACCAACGAAGTTGAATACTCAAACGACATTACTCTTTTTCTTTTTCAAGAGTTAGTTCATGTACAAAACCAATAGATACCAAAATTCAATAATCAACTTACAAGCCTACCTTTATCCATGTATGGGAGCAACTCTAGAGCTTTGTGAAACATCTCGCAACCTAGCCCTTCCAAAACCCTCGTGCATACCATTGTACCCGATTCAACTATGTCCAAAATTATTTTGCACTCCTTTGCAGCCTCTGATGAAAGAGAAATTTTCAGTTGCACATCGAACTTGCAAATACATATACCAATCTATCGCAATCCCATCCCTACGGATCATCATTGCTTTATACAAAAAACTCTAAAATTACAAAAATTCATACCACCCCCTATGTCTAATCACATTATTGTCCAAATAACATTCATCAAGAAAACATTTGTACTTAGCTAGATCGTCATGCATTACAAAAGTTTCTTCGGAAACGGCTTTCACAACTGAATTCCATATAAACAATTTCCTAAGCATAATGTGAAAAGATGAGAAGGTAATACCTCTACAATGTCCGAGTTCTTCCAATGATTTTGCCTTGAGTAAGATTGCTTCCAGAAGTAAGTCGAATCGAGTGCAATGACATTAAACCAGTGAGGAGGCATGAATCAGCCTTCTCACCCTTGGAACGATGCTGCATGGATGTTCTCTCAACAAATTTGGTCATTCTAGGGTTAAACTCGCAATATCAATACCCTGGAATACCTGAAGTGCAGCATCATAATTCCCTCTCTGGTACTCGAGCCTCCCCAACAAAGCCCTTGCTTCCTAAACTCAATTCAATTCAAACCATTTACTAACCAGCTATCAAAACAAAACAAGCAATTAATTAAAAAGTTAATCATGATTAGCAATAAATCACCAAAACCCACTTCATAGTTTAAGGAGAGAGCTTCTTTGAGAGTTGATTCAGCTTCATCCACTTGAATATCATCAACTTTGGAATCCCAATCTCCAGTGGCTCTCGAAGAAAAGCCACTGGTCGAGAAATCTCTAGTGGCCAATGACTCCGGTGACTGTGGTGCATCCTCGGCCTCGAATTTGAATTGCTTACTTGAACAAGCACACAACATCTTCCCCAACAACATGATAATATCCCAAATACTTAAGAAATAGTCGTCCCTTCCTCATCTTGACAAAAATCGACAACTAAAAACAGTAAAAATTCAATCAACAAAAAAACCCAGCTCACGGCTTTTACCTTCCAACAAAATCGTTGTTCCAACCCTTTTCGATCACCAGACGTCTAAACAGCTACCATCATCTGCAAAACCAACCTAGTTCGATTTGCCACCGCCAAGTCCACCACCGGATCGAGCAATACCGGCTCACATAGACCTTGATGATTGGTTGACAAACCTCACCACTACCAAAAAGACGCTTAGAATGCCAACCCTGCATGGCACAAGCTGCAGCATCCCTTCATGCCCTGCCTAAATAAAAAGCTTGACTTCCACGATAAAGAGTCGAGGAATCTTGAGAAAAGTTGTGTTGCTTTGCTGTTCATAAACTTCCAGAATTCTTTTAGTTAGAAATCATTCCGCAACTGCCTCACTTGGTTAAATAACTCCTAATTTCACCACTAAATTTTCACTCCTAAATCCTTCTTAATATGTTGTCTCCATATAGGATATCACCAAGACCATTTCCTTGTAGTCTAAATTTCCAAGCAGAATAACACCTACTGCTCTGGGATTGCATGGTATAAATAAGTTCCACTTTCCTTTAAATGTATATCCATATCATTTCATATTTGCTTGCACTATATGCTTACCACATAACGCCTCCACGACTTCCCAAATCAAATAAGTCACACCACTTAACCAAAATTAACAATATAACATCTTCCAAGGGCTATGTGGCAAAAAAAAATTCAAACAATTTCTTTATTTTGATGACCAATTACTAACAAAAAATGGCAATATAATGAAAATCGAAGCTCACGAGGAAAACCCAATTAATTTCTAGGGCAGATCGAATCACGCTCTTCTCACAAACAAATAAATTTCTCCCAAAGCATGCACGCTAGAATTAAATACAAGAACTAAGCATTTACCTTGCAAATGCTTACATTTGAAAGGACCAAAATCTTGATAGCGAGACTAGACCACGGTGAAACAAATCTTGGTTTCTCGGTTCGATTCACAATTCAAACAATAGCTCGATAGCAATTTGAATCTTGGCGGTTTGAACAAGGGTAGGAAAGGTTAGTAAAGGTTTTGGTAGTGTACGTGGTGGCTAATTGATTGAGAGTAACGATGAGTATTTAGGCTAGGGTTGAGTGTTGTAAACGAGGGAGAGCGAGGATGTTGATGAGTAGAGAAGATCGAGAGACTTAGAAAATTTTTATTTTTGTTTACACGATTCCCTTAACGCACCGTTTTGTTTTATTTTTTATTTTTAAATCATTTCAATAATCTAAACGCCGCGTTTTAGATTATAAAAGAATAAAATATTCCTTTTAAATTTGGTCAAATACGGTCAATATTAAAATTCTATCACAATATTTGTGACCAAGTTTATTTCTATCACATGCATATCATAAACTATTGATAGATAAATATTTTATCACAAGTACATCATTAATAGTTTGATAGACGCAAATTCTATCACGACTCTGTCATAATTATATGATTAAATCATTTTTATCATAAAGTGGTTGTCATCTATTGCCAGTTTTCTTGTAGTGAAGGAAAGACATGTTCAAAAAATGATGCATTTCTTGATTCTATTTCGTATTTTTGTGGACATTTGGAACTTTAGACTCATGCACCAGAAATCGATAAGCATTACTGTTTTGTGTATAACTAATGAAAATGCAATCAACAGTTTTTGGTCCTATTTTCATTTTTTTATTTGAAGGAACCATTACTTTGGTAAGACACCCCCACACTCGTAAGAATTTATAAGAAGGTGTTCTACCTTTCCATAGCTCATATGGGGTTTATCTTCTTGCTTTCAGGGTATCTTATTTAACAAGTAATTAGCTGATAGAACAGCTTCTCCCCACATATTCTGAGGTAATCCAGAACTTATCAACATCCCATTCATCATTTTCTTTAAAGTTTGATTCTTTCGTTCTGCAATCCCATTAGATTGAGGTAAATATGGAGCCGTGACTTGATGTATGATTCCATTTTGTTCACATAGTGTCTCAAAGAGAACAAAATACTCACCACCACGGTCAAAAAATTAGAATTAGATAATAAAATGTTACATGATAGGATTGCGTCATTTACATGTAAACAAAGTACTTCATATGAGTATGAGAGATCACATGTTGATGAATTGATGAAAGAAAATGAAGTGCTTAAGAAAAAGAGTAATGAGCTCAATGAAATTGTGTTAAAATTCACAGGTGGTCAAAAGAACTTAGAAAAATTATTAAGCACTAAAAAATGTGTGTTTGATAAAGGAGGACTTGGATATAAGCCTAACTTGAAACAAAAATATTATAAGAATTATTTTGTTAAGGAACCTCCACAAGTGATCATAAAATTGTTTGTCATTATTGCAGTCAAAATTGTCATATGAGTTTTAGATGTTCCGTTAAGAAAAATGTATATTATGGAGTCAAATGTATTTGGGTTTCAAAAGGAACCATTGCTAACACTCAAGGACCCAAGAGTATTTGGGTACCAAAGGGCACAACGTGAATGATTTCTCTGTAGGTACCACAGTCAAGGAATGGTGGAGAGTTCCTTGATGAAAGTTTGTGAAGATAATCACTTGATTATGATCTAGGAGAAAAAGATGAGGCAAGATGATTTAATTGTTTTGGTAATAATTCTTGCCATATTAATTTTGTTGAATGAATCATGATAAATGAATAATAGCTTGAATTTGCGAAAGTATGCTTGTATGTTTACATGATGGAATTATCATTGTGTATAACATTAAGTGATTTATCATGATGCCTTTGTTTGATTTTGATGATTGTATGGTTTTTGATTTCATCTTCTTAATTGTATCATCATTGTCCATCTCTTATGTATGTGTGAATTCATATGTCATTTATTGTATTATATCATCATTCATTAAATTAGGCTATGTGAACATTTGTAATAATAGATTTGATCACTTGTTCTTTAGCTCATAATGATGGCTTATCTTAATAGCTAATGTTGATTTTGATGATCTATATATTACCATTATGTACTTATGCTTTGCTTAAGTTTTGGTGATAAAAAATGTGCTTTGATGATTACATTTTATTTGAAGAAGTTTGATCTTATGCAATCTATGATTGGCGAATGGATACATTTTTTGTGCTTTATTGATGTATTGTTGAATATGCATTACTTGTTTTAAATGATATCGAAAGGAGGAAAAATACATATACTTCGAGATTTTTAAGCTTATAAGATTCTTTTAAGTTATATTGAAATGCCACATTAGATCTTTGATGAGTTTAGTTGTCTTGTTTTCTAAAATGTAATTAGTAATTATGGAGCTTGGATAGTTGATAATATGTTCTTATAACTTTTGCATAACAAAAATTCAATAAGAGGCAAAAAGATTTCCAAGTTTAAGCCGGTATACGGTTTCTAATCAACTGAAAAATCATTTTTTTTATTGATTATTCTTTGGATCAAATCCGGATAACCAGATTCAGCAAATTGGTAAGCCGGATTGGCTTTGGTTGCTCTCGGGTTGAATTCCGGATAGCCGAATTGGAAAACCGGTAAGCCGTTTGAAACAATTTCATTTCTAGGAAAAAACTAGTCAACCGGCTATGAAATCCAGAATGCTGGATTTGCAAAGCCCTTTTCTACCTCAAACCGGACAACCGGTTCTTCTATCCGGAAATCTGAATTTGCATAACTAACTCACTGTCACATAACCGAATAACCGGTTAGTGCTATCCGGATAACCGGATTCGTGAGTATAAAAGCTGTTATTCTTCTTCCTTTTTTCGGCAGACCGGATACCATTCTCTCTCTAAAAGAAAAAATCGTTTATTCCTTCATTCATTTTCACTCCAAAATCCATCATTTCTGTTCTTTTCGATTCAAATCGATTCATAAAACTTATTCCCCATCCATTCTTGTGTCCAAAATCATCTTTCAAATCCATTTTCCATATCAAACTTACCCTTTTTACTCAATGTCTTGAAAATTCGAATTTGTGCATTTTGGGTATTTCAAATTACCACTTCCATAGTGTGCTCTCCTTATGGATTTTACTATAGTTCTCTATTATATTATGCACTTACATTTTCAAATGCATTGTTGCTTTCATTGTGGATTGATGATGATTATTGTTTGATATTTGGATGTTTTATATTTGGATAATTTTGAACTAATGTGCTTGTATTGAGATTTTGATGATTGATAAGGGGAGACTTTGCTGAAATTATTGCTCGCACAAAATGGGGGGAGATTCTATCGAAATTTCTACTCGGACAACATGGGTAACAAATTTGATCCTCTTATTCTTTTCTTTTAAGTTTTCTTTTTGATGATGAAGGGGGAGAAAAGTACATGTTTTTAAATTTATAAAAATTTGCTACTCTTTTTGTTTTCCACTAAGTTTTCTTTTTGATGATGAAGGGGGAGAAGAATACATGTATTTAAATTTATTAATTTAGCCAAATTGTAAGAGAAGCTTACATTTAGGAAGAGCAATTTATGGAATCATTCTTTAAATACATGAAATGTTTGTCATCATTAAAAAGGGGGAGAATGTTAACATATATGTTTCCATAATGTTGATTTTGATGATAACAAACAAGATTAAGAAAGATTAATCTTTTAAGCTCAAATTGTAAGGGGAGCTTACATTTAGAGGGAGTAATTTGTGGAATCATTATTTAAAAACATGAAAGATTTGTCATTCTAAAAAAGGGGGAGATTGTTAACATATATATTTCCATATTGTTGATTTTGATTATAACAAATAAGATTAAGAATGATTAAATTTTCAAAAGCTCAAATTATTTTTTATACATTTTAAATAAATCATTATTTTTTACGTTATAAAGGTTTTATATTTAATGGAAAAATAATTTTATGAAATTGGTTGTTTTTCAAGTTTATGGTTTAATTGAAAGAGTTTTGAAATCTTAAAATCAACAAGTATTGTTTGAAATTCTGGAGAAGGACTTATTTGAAAAGTGTCATAGTATTTTGGGCCATTTCATAATTTTAGAAAGTTTGGGATTAACGAGTATTATTTAAAAATTTTAAAATTAGACCTATTTGTAAATTTTTATAACATTTTAGGCCATAGTACAGTTATAAAATGTTTTAAGACAAAACTATAATTTTTAAAAATATTTCACTGTAGTAGTTACTATAGCAAGCGGCTAACCAGATGTGACAAGCTGCTAGCCGGATATTGGGCAGAAACTATCCAGATGGAAAGCGGCTATCCGGTTGTTGGGCAGTGAGCTTATGGAGTATAAACGACTATCCGGATATCGTAAACGGCATGCCGGATGTTGTGAAATTCAAATTTTGCCTTATGATAACATCTGTTGGTAACAGTTAGCAGTAGGCGGTTATGAACAAAAAGTGTATAACGGCTAGTTTTTGAACTCCAACTATATAAACTCAAATCCAATTCATTTTTGGTAATCTTGGCAAGCATAAACAAGTGCACACAACATATATTAAGCTTCAATTTCATAAATCATCATTTATTGAATCATCATTGTGCTATCATTTGTATAGCTACTCTAAAAGAGAGTTCTTTGTTGTATTCTTTGTTTTCTCATCAAATTTGTGAGTGTATAAGTGTGGGAAACACTAGAGTGAAGAGATTGGGGGATAATCTCTTGTTGTAAAGGTTCATTGACACCTTAGAAGTCAATTGTAAACATTTGAAGCCTTGGGAGGCTCGGATAGTGAGATCCTCAATCCCGGTGTGCTTGGAGGAGTGGACGTAGGCGGGGATTGCCGGACCACATAAAAATCCTTGTGTTTGTTTTCTCTTCCCTTACTCTCTTATTATTGTGATTTATTGAATTTATTGTTTTTTTATTCCATTAAGGCATTAGATTAAATTGTTGTGTGGCTTGCTTAGCTTAATTTTTAAAATCCCAATTCACCCCCCCTCTTGGGTTGCCTAGTTAGTATTTCACATCGTATGATCAAATTTTTTATACCACTGTTTTGGTGCTTGTTTCAAGCCATATAATGACTTCACCAATTTACAAACTTTCTTCTCTTGTCCTAGAGCTATAAAACCTTCAGGTTACTCCATGTAGATTTCTTCATCTAAATCTCCATTTAGAAAAGCTGTCTTTATATCCATTTGATGTATCTCGAGATTGAGCAAAGATGCAATTGCTATTATCATCCTGATGGAATTTATTCTCGTAACAGGAGAATAAGTATCAAAGCAATTAAGACCTTCTCGTTGTCTATAACCTTTAATTACAAGTCTAGCCTTATACTTATCGATTGTTCCATCGGCTTTCAGTTTCCTTTTGAAAATCTATTTATACCCTAAAGGTTTACATCCTGGAGGAAGATCTACTAGCTCCCAGGTGTGATTTTGTAAATGGATTCAACTTCACTGTTACTGGCTTCTTTCCAAAAAGCGCCTTCCAGTGAAGTTACAGCTCTTTGAAAGTTTGGACCAAAAGACTTTTCTATTCTAGCTCTTTTGCTACATCTAACCTCAACTTCTTGTTCTTGTCCTTCTTCTTCTGGAGCTTAATCATTTTCTTCGTTTCCAATTATTGTTTCATGAAATTGTTTTAGTTCTCTTGATTCCACTCTAGAATTGAAAGGAAAAACATGTTCAAAAAATGATGCATTTCTTAATTGTATTATCGTACTTTTGTGGACATCTAGAACTTTAGACTCATGCACCAGAAATCGATAAGCATTACTGTTTTGTGCATAACCAATGAAAATGCAATCAACAGTTTTTGGTCCTATTTTCACTTTTTTATTTGAAGGAACCACTGCTTTAGCAAGACACCCCCACACTCGTAATAATTTATAAGAAGGTGTTCTAGCTTTCTATAGCTCATATGGGGTTTTATCTTCTTGCTTTTGGGGTATCTTATTTAACAAGTAATTAGCTAATAGAACAACTTCTCCCCACATATTCTGAGGTAATCCAAAACTTATCAACATCGCATTCATCATTTCCTTTAAAGTTCGATTCTTTCGTTCTGCAATCCCATTAGATTGAGGTGAATATGGAGCTGTGACTTGATGTATGATTCCATTTTGTTCACATAGTGTCTCAAACGGAACAACATACACACCACTACGGTCACTCCGTAATTCTTTTATTTTCCTATTCAGTTGATTCTCAACTTCATTTTTGTAAAGAATAAACTTTTTTAAAGCTTCATCTTTACTTTTCATCAAATACACATAGCAATATTTTATGCAATCGTCAATAAAGGTAATAAAATATTTATTACCACCTCTTGTTTGAACGGATTTAAAATCACAAACATCACTGTGTATTAAATCAAGTGGTTCAGTATTTTTTTTTATTATTTGGAAAAATAACCTAATTAATTTTGCCTCAACACAAGTTTCACACTTATGTTTCAAATCAATTTGAAATTTGGGAATATAATTCATGTTAATTAATTTATGCAATGAATTAAAATTAACATGTCCTAATCTACCATGCCAAAGATTAGAAGACTCAAGCAAATAAGCAAAAGAACTAGCTTCATTATTAATTTTTGGTTTCACAGTCATTACATTGAGCTTAAACAACCCATTATTGACATAACCCTTTCCCACATGCATCCCACTCTTTAACAAAACTACCCTATCTGACTCAAACACCATTCAGAAACCATGTTTGTTCAACAGTGATCCAGACACCAAGTTCTTCTGAATTTCTGGCACATAAAGCACATTGTTCAAAGTCAGCTTTTTTCTAGAAGTCATCTTCAGAACTACCTTACCTTGACCCTCGATCTCAGACGTTGCAGAATTCCCCATGAATAGCTTCTCACCATTGGTAACAGCTTCAAATGAAGTGAATAACCATTCGTCTGAGCACACATGTCTGGTTGCTCCCGTATCAATCCACCATTCTCTCGGATTTGAGCTAACCAGGTTCACTTCAGAAACCACTGCTGAGAGGTTAATGTCTGAAACATGTTGAGTGATATTTTCCAACACATTTGCCTCTCGCTTCTTTTTAGGCAACCTACAATCTGAAGCCTTGTGCCCCATTATGTCACAGTTGAAGCACTTTCCTTGAAACTTCGTTTGCTTCTTGGAGATACCTTCTTTCGGACACAGTTTTTTATTTCTTTTATTTTTAGGTCCATGTTCAACAATATTTGCCTTAGCCATAGAAACAGTCCCTTTTTTTCCGCATTTCTGTTATCTTCCTCAATTCGGAGCTTAACAACCAGCCCTTCAATATTCATTTCCTTGCGTTTATGCTTCAAGTAACTCTTGAAATCTTTCCAAGCAGGAGGCAATTTTCCAATAATTGCAGCCACTTGGAAAGTTTCACTTAGCATCATCCCTTCAGCAAGGATTTCAGATAATATGATCTGAAGCTCTTGTACTTGACTTATCACAGTTTTGGAATCTACCATTTTGTAGTCTAGGAAGCGGCAAACAACAAACTTTTTTGTATCCGCATCCTCAGTTTTATATTTTCGGTCTAAGGATTCCTATAGCTCCTTGGCTAGTCTCTTTCCTTTGTACACATTATACAAGGAATCACTAAGGCCATTTATTATATAATTTTTACATAAAAAATCATAATGATGCCATGCATTAATTGCACTAGCACTTGAACATTTGTTTCACCCTCTTTGGGTTTAGGAGCATCCTCCGTCAAGAATCTCGCAAGGTTCAACGTGGTCAAGTAAAAGAACATCTTTTGCTGCCAACGTTTGAAATTTTGGCCATTGAATTTTTCTGGCCTTTCCGCATGATTCACAGGAATTGCCACAGAGGATGGTTCCTTTACAACAGATGACACAGCAGTAGAAGCTGAAACGGGGACAATCAAAATTGCATCATTGGTTTCAGTTGCCATCTCAACGTTAAATCCATTTTAAAATTGTAAGAAAACTTAGTAAGTTAACAACTAGAAACAGCAAGTAATTAACATAGGATTAATTGGTAACTGAATAAAAAATACAGTAAGACAGCAACTCGAATTAAACTGCAAAACAGTGAGTGAACAATTAGCGTGAATAACATAATCAAACAACAGCAAATCAGCAACTGGAAATCACGAACTAAGAAGCAGTGAAACAAACAGGAGGGGAAAAGAAAACGAAACAGAAGAATTAAACCCGAGGCCTGTAACTCAGTTTCCTTAAAACAGATTTATCACCTACTGCAGTGCTTTAGGTTAGTTAGTAACTGTTTCCCAGGATACAACAGACACGAATTATTTGCCAAGCATAGACAGATAATTCTGGTGAACCAACAGCGAGCAAACTCGATCAGAAACAGGACGTCAGAAGGAGGAAAGAAATTTTTTTTTTGTGTACTGTGTGCTAATTGTTCTTGTGTGTGAAAACCAGAGGAGGAAGCTGCCTTTTTATACTAGCGTGAGGATATAACAGCAGTATAGTATTGAATTTCAAAATTCAATATATGCCATTTAATTGTTGTAACAGCCAATTCAATTCAAAATTGAATTGCATAACAGCCCAAAAAGAATAATTGCGAAGCTGTTACAAATCCTTTGAATTCAAAAACTGTGAAACTGTTACAAAAAAAAAAATTTAAAAGGAATAAAATGTGCCATGCATGCTTGGATGATTTTGGCCTGACATTCGCGTACGTATGACGCGTGAGCGCACACGAGTTCAACCAAATCGGTTTTGGATTCGCATCGCCCCTGCGCACGTGCATGTGGAGAGAGTCTTTATCTTTAAAATTCTTGCTTATGCAGGGTAAGTTTCTATATATAAAGATAAATCCCTTGGCTTATTTCCCCCATGTGGGATAAGCCTCATTTCTTTTTAAATTTCTAACATCAAGGGTGCATTTTGAGAGATAATTTCTTATTTAACCAAACAACATTTTGAGTAAATAAATATACAATTTTGAAGTATTCACGGAATAAAATCCGTATCTCTCAAGAGTTTCCACTTTCGCTAAGTGGGACCCACTCAAAATGTGCTCTCAAAGTAGCATATTAATATGCTATTTTTTCAACAAAAAAAACACTATGAAATTTACCTGAGCCAGCCCCTTGGGCATTCCAAAACGTTATAGAAATTGACAAAAAATTAGATAAAGATAAAAGCAAAAGATGGGGAGCCTTACTCAACCAAGGTCTCACAACCCAACTCTATATCATTCTAATCTTCTAGAGAAATATCATCCTCTGAAGAGTCAGTATCCTCACCACTGTCTACCATATAGTCATTGTCTTCATCATCATCATCTATAGTCACTGTTCCTGTCATAATGCCATAATCAGGAGGTTCGTCTTGATCTTTGGCAAGCTGACCGTTGTCACCACATACAAAGAACCCGTGTTGAGGCTCAGTCAGGGTGGGGTTTGTGGAATTTGTGGGAGAGGCTTGTGTGGCCTTTTGATTTTTAAAAGAAATGGCAGAGTGGAACATGGGGTTTAAGCTAGTTGATACGAAGTTAGGTTCTGGGTTCATTGCATGATGTGCATGAGATTTGCTGGAGTTAGGTACACTTTGCATGGCTTTTGTTTTGGTGGGCTTAGGTGTGGGGGCAACATGTATATCACACACAGACGGTCCCTCATGTGATAATAATGCTGGGCTAGAACTAGTGTTAGGTTTTTTCTTTTTCGAAGCTGGCTTCTTTTGTTTTGTTTCAACTCCGAGGTTATACTTGGCTAGCCCCTGTTTGTTTGAGCTCGGATTATTTGGTTCTATGTTTGTGGCATTATTGGAATCTCCTTCCTCAAGGTTCGCTAACACTCCAAAACGACAATCCTTTCCGTAATTGCTTCGTTGACCTTGCTGACTTGCCTCGAATCCGGCTGAAATTCCTTTCCTTTTTCCAAACTATTCTATTCATTTTGGGAAAAATCGAGCTGAATATCCAACCTTAATTAATATCTTCATTATCCTTTCAAATTTAATTTCAATTAAATTCTATACAAAATAAAAAGAAAATAGCAAAACATTTTCCTTTTGTTTTTCAAACCAATAGGTGTTCTTTGAGATCTAATTTCTCATTGAACCAAGCTCTAATTTGAGCCTTCTATGATTCATTATGAAGTTCTTACAAAGAAGATTTGGAATTATCTATGGAAGGCTATTTCTTCAATATACATCTAGCTCAAAATTGGTCTTAAAATAGCCATGTTTGTGTTATTTTTCCAACAATCCCCTAAAAGATCAAATATTTGTGGAAAATAAGAAAACCAAACATTTTTAATATCAAATTCATTTTTTGAAGTTCAATGGATCAAATTTGCAAAGGATAGGGAGGTCCCAACCTTTGAATATTTCATTTTGAAAATATTTTTATTTTACTAGCTAAAATAAACGCAATATCTTTGAACTATTCTATCATTTTATATAAACGATGATATATTTCACATAGAAATCTTTCCTAACACATGTGAGTTCTCATTGTGATGTTCGTTTTAACTTAAACATCTACCTAGTTCTACAAAAGCTTCTATGAATTGAGCCCTATACAATTCCCCTCGAAGTAGCCCACTTATCTCTCACAAGTAATTTCTTAATAAAAAAAGCATAGAGAAAATTAAAGGATTCTCTTGGAGAACATGTTGATCTAAAGGACAACCACATGACTCCTTAGAGTAATTAAGTACTATGAATTCATGTATGCTTCGTCATATTTTATTATTGATTCTTAGTAATACAACATGAGTGTTCTTGGATTATAGGCGATGCTTTTTACCAAAGGATATCTTGTTCTAACAAGTTTGTTCTTTTGAACCTAGTTCTTTAGATGTCCAATTAGTTAGGTTCGGTTGTCCTCTATAAAATAAACCTTTTATTCTATGGGCTTTAGACCCATTCCCTTCGATGATTTTTCTATTAATCATCTATCTAAACCTTTGGAGCATTTGAAAATTGTGTTAACTATTTTAAGAAAGGAAACGTTGTACACTACTTTAAAAAAGTATACTTTTTATACAAATCAGATTGTTTTTGCTAAAGAAATTGAGATTGATAAAGAGAAGGTAAAATCTACTAGGGAAGTGTAAATAAGGTGAGAAGATTTGTAGTATACTTTAGCACATTTGCTACACCATTAATTGAAATTGTTAAGAAACATGTGGGATTTAAGTGGGGTAGTGTTGGATGGTTTTTGTTTATTGCTATATGTGTCAATGTGCAAGTGTACATGATAAGTAATATACTAATGAGTATTCAGATCGTCTCTACAGGAATTAATGTTATAGGATTTGCTATAGTAATCTTAATAGTGCAATTTATAGGCTTAAATAAAATAAGCAATAAAGTTAAAGCTAATGAACTAATGAATTAAAAAACGCAATAAGAAAAATTCTCAAGTCAAACACAAAGACAAACTAAATGGGAAGGGAATAGTTGAGTGATTAAATTCACTTAATGGTATTGATTGTTTTTCCAATTAAGATTATATTGCTATAGTATCTATTACAGCACTGGGCAGAATCCCTTATGCATCTTCAGCTGCCGCTTGTTGGATATTTTATATCTAAATGCAACCTAACAGTGACTAGTTGTTACGCTAACATTAGATATAGTGTTATGCATTCTAGGTTCTAATCATCCTATAAGGTGAATCCTTATATCTAGTTCTTCACTAATTTTAGATCAAGCATGACCTTATTCAAATCGAGATTAACTCAACTTAGGAAACCCAATTCAAAACCAAGTATTGTCTTAATTTATTCCACTCAGTCAGACATTTTTTAGGTTTCTTCTTATGTAGTATCCACTAAATGGATGGTCAGTTGAAATAGAAAATTGGAATAAGTACAATTAAAATAAAGTGTTACAGTAGATTCAGAGCAACACACATATATCAGCCAAATAGCATTTAAGCTTATTTATCACTCAACTACAACAAAGTTTAGTTCATGACTTGCTATCAAATAGTAACAATAATCATTCCAGCCATCAAATACATTCCCATAAAGAAATAAAAGCAAGAAAAAAAGATGAGGAATTAAATTCCGCTTAGTCTTTGCGATCTCTCCTTCCTTTTTTCCTTGAATCCTCTATTGCAGCCCTCAAATCTCTCTATTCTCTATTTTCTTTTTGTTTTTCTCTGTTATTTTTTCTTGAGTGACGACTCTCTCTTTTTTCTTTCACGTGTGCTCCTTTTATATTTTGGAATTAAGGCAACCAAAATCGTGTAGCCGCGTCTTTTATTTTTGGAAACCTTGGATCGTAATCTTTCAGTTAACATGTGAAAAATCTTGTCTTCAGTTGCTACAGGATTGTTGCAGTAACGGCTATAGCATCTTCTCTGTTCTAGACTTGCTTTATTTCCTCTACAGCCAAGTTCTTTTATCATCACTACAAGTCTGTTGTTCAGCTTTCCATTCATAAAGCTTAAGCTTTTTGGTCCCATACAATCATAATCAGAGCACAAAATAATCTAGAACACAATCTATTTATTAAAATTAAACTTAAACAACTACTCATGCAAAATGTAACTAAAAATGCAATAAACACACATAATTACTCTCTAAGTAATATTGATTTAAGTTTAAAAATATCATGATAACTCTTATTTCATAGAGTTATCAGGTAGTGAATAAGAAAGGGTATTTAATCCAATTAAGGAGAAATTAGATTTTAGACCGTTGCTTGCTTTACCTGATTTTGCCAAAACTTTTGAAATTGAGTGTGATGCTTCAAGTATAGGCGTTAGAACTGTTTGATGAAAAAAAAGCATCATATTGCTTACTTTAGTGAGAAATTGAATAGAGTAGTCTAAACTATCCTACCTATGATAATGAGATGTTTGCATTGGTGAGAGCATTAGAAACTTGGCAACAGCACCTTCTATTTAAAGAGTTTGTTATACACACTAATCATGAGTCTTTGAAGCATTTGAAAGGGCAATGTAAGTTGCATAAGTGACATTCTAGATATGCTGAATTTATTAAGTCATTTCCTTATGTAATCAAATACAAACAAGGAAAGGAAAATGTAATGGCTGATGCATTATCTAAAAGGTATGCACTTATCTATATGTTAAATGCAAGGTTGTAAGGATTTGAGAACATTAAAGAATTATATGTTAATGATCCTAATTTTGCTAATGTGTTTAATGCTTGTAAGAAAGCTGCATTTGGTAAGTTCTACAAGCATGCCAAGTTCTTATTTAAAGAAAATAAATTGTATGTGTCTAATAGTTCTTTACGTGAATTGCTTATATGTGAAGCTCATGAAGGAGGTTTAATGGGATATTTTGGCATTATAAAGACATTAGATTTTTTAAAAGGACACTTTTTTTGGCCACATATGAAAAGTGATGTTAAAAGAATACATGAGAAGTGTATCACTTCTAAATAGGCTAAGTATAGAGTTTCACCCTATGAATTATGTAACACTTTGCCTATACCCAGCGAACCATAGGTTGATATTTCTAAGGACCTTATTTTGGATTTATCTATGTCAAAAAGGGAAAGATTTTATTTTTCTTATTGTTGATAGGTTTTCAAAGATAGCACATTTGATTTCATGTCATAAACTTGATGACGTAACAAACATAGCTAATTCGTTTTCCAAAGAGATAGTAAGATTGTATGGAGTACTAGAGAGCATAGTTTCAGATCAAGATGCTAAGTTCTTGAGCCACTTTTGGAAAACTTTTGTGGGGTAAGGTGGGTGCTAAACTTTTGTTTTCTACTACTTGTTATCCACAAATTGATTGACAAATTGACGATGTAAATAAAACTTTGTTTACTTTACTACATGCTAATATTCAAAGAATTTGAAAACTTGGGAAGAATGTTTACTATATGTCGAATTTGCTTATAATATAACGTCTATTCAGTTATTAAATTTTCACCATCTGATATTGTATATGATTTTAATCCATTAACTCCTTTAGATTTAATACCTTTACCTATTGATGAACGTGCTAATTAGAATGATAAAAAGAAAGCTAAATTTGTTACGCAACTGCATAAGAAAGTGTGACAACACATAGAAAAAAGGATAGAACAATATAATTCTCAAGCCAACAAAGGACGTAAGCAAGTGATTTCTCAGCTTGGAGATTGGATTTGGATGCATATGAAAAAAAAAATTCCTAATGCAAAGGCATTTCTAGTTGCTTCTAATGGGAAATGGTCCTTTTTAAATGGTTTCACAGATCAATAACAATGCCTACTAATTCGATCTTCCTAGTAAGTATAATGTGAGGGCCACTTTAATGTTTCTGGTCTGTGTTCTTTCGATGTAGGTGAAGATTTGAGGATAAATCCTTTTAATGAGAGGGGGGATGACAAGAATCTTTAAGGGAATGCCATTAATTAATCCTTTGCATATTCATGGAGGCTCAATTATAAGAGAGAACTAAAAAGATTCAAGCTGTTTTAAATGGATTAATTAAGAAAATGTGGACTAAAAATACAATTCAAAATGTAAAACATGATAAATTGGGCTTAGAGAGAAGACAAGACATTGTGGACATTATTTAAGCTGTTGGATAGGCAAATACATAATTTAGATCAAACACAAGAAGGGCAAATTTAGAATAAAACTGACATTGATTAAGTTGGGATTAATGTTCAAGCTATATACCATTGGAAAGATGATTAAGTTAACTTTCCAATATAATTTACAGAGCTGGATTTGGAGTTCTGTAGAAGACATTAGTTATGGTAGGCTTAGGAATCTAACCATCCATTTGTTTATTCAACTTCATTTATTTGTAGTGTTTTAAGTTTGTCAATATGTTAGGTAAGTCTATCATTAATGATTGTGGGCTAGCATTAATTATGGCATGCTAGCATTAAGTTTGTCAATGACTAGCATTAATTATTGTAGACCAGCATTAAGTTTGTCAATAACTAGCATTAATAATGTTGGGTTGTTGAAGACTTTTAAAGCATCATTTGACAAACTTATACTTGAAGGGTTTTCCCAATGGTTCCAAATGTATTTTTAAGATCTTAGGTTTCTAATAGCCTATTTAAACTTAGCAACCTAGTTATGTAAAAGATAATTTTGAAGATTAATATTATTTGAATTTGAAATATTATTCTTTCTTTAGTTCTTTTGAGAACTAGCAAACTTATCAAGAATTTGCTTTTTTATGGTGCTCTAAACTAGATTTATCACTCATTTTCTCATCTACATCTTGAGTGTGGCATCAATATTATTCTCTATGCCTCTGGTTCATGTTGTCTTAAACATTGGGTCAAGGTTTTGGTTAGGCTTAAACTTGTTTAGAACTTTTTTAGGCAATTGGAACTTTAAATTAAGAATGGATCTCGAAGTTTACTGTAGGGTTCGTATTAACCAATCTCAAATGTTTTTTGAAAATTCATTTATCATGAAAAGCATTGATTATTGCCTTAATAATTATAAAATTCCCATGTGTATCATTCCGTAATTCCTTAAGTTCATTCAATTG
The DNA here is from genome assembly GCA_030449925.1 of Citropsis articulata. Classification (NCBI taxonomy): domain Eukaryota; kingdom Viridiplantae; phylum Streptophyta; class Magnoliopsida; order Sapindales; family Rutaceae; genus Citropsis; species Citropsis articulata. The sequence continues at coordinate 1,967,653 of JASUUH010000212.1, read as the reverse complement.
CAATTTATGCATATTACCAACATCATTAAGATTTGAATTAAAAGCGTTAATAGTCCAAAATGATTTATGCTTAAGCTCAATTGATAATGGTAAGGTTTACTATAAACTCGCCCAATGTGCATATCAGTGAGTTGAAGAGACCAATCTTAACGACTTGGATTAGCCATCTTTTCCAAAATTTGTTTTATTTTTCCAGTTGTTAATTCAACTTGACTACTCATTTTAGGGTGATAAGGGATAGCAATTTTGTATGTAATTCCATATTTCTTCATTAGAAACTCAAATGACATGTGAAAATATTTATCTCCATCATTGATAATGGCTTGAGAGATTCCAAATCTGCTCAAAAAATTTCTTTTAAAAAAATAGATCATAGTTTTATGATTATTTTGCCAACAAGAAGTTGCTTCAATCAATTTTGATACATAATCAGCAACAACTAAAATGTTACAAATCCAAATAATGATGGAAATGGCCCATATTAACAATCAAATATTTCAATAACAATGATGGGGCTTAAAGGCATCATGTTTCGCTTTAAGATGGTCTTAACATTTCACAATTCTTACACATTTTACATAATGCATGTGAATCTTTAAATAATGTTGGCTAATAAAATTCATACTTCAATATTTTTACAGCTTTCTTCTTTGAAGAAAAGTGGCCACCTAATGCTTCAAAATGACAAAATTAGATAACACTACTTACCTCATCATTCGGTTTGTATCTCTGAAAATTTTAATCAAAACAATACTTGAACAGGTATGGATTGTGCCAGTAAAAACGTTTCACCACTACTAAGAGTTTCTTCTTATCTTGGGAGCTCCAATAAGATGGCATTTTACCTATTGCAAAAAGAACTATATCTTTTGATTTTTTTATTAGATAAATTTTGTTATTTTCTAGTGGTGGTGCAATTTATTTGAGTACTATTCAAAGTTCTACTTATGTACTAAATAAATTACCACTGGATAGTTTGCCGATCTCCAAGACATGCATACTTTAATTCTTCTGATAAGGGCCTTAATTCAAGCTTAAATGCTTCATCTCCATTTGTCTGTTTGAGTTGTATTAAGTCTCCGAGGTTCAACTGGCCACTATCATATTTTGGTACATGCATAGAACCAAGTGTAGAGCATATGTTAGCCGTATTATATTCTAATTCCTTACTTGATTTAAATGAACCAGTAAAAAAAATTTTCATAGAATTTGTAAAATTGTCATCCTCAATGTATGCATCTTCAATATGTTACTCAATGATTGGTTCAATATCTTCATTCTCACTATAATCATTTTCTTTATCGCGAGGTCATCTACACATTTGAACATATTCAAATTCAACATAATATTGCCAAAAAAAACTTAATTACTCCACTCTTTCAATTAATCAAAGTGTTAGAAGTGGCTAAAAAAAGGTCGACCTAATATGACAAAAATTTACTTACATCCATTCGCAATTGGTTTAGTTCCTAAAATAATAAAATTCATAGAATATATGAATTTATCAACTTGGACTCATATATCTTTAATTATCCCTTACAGTACCTTGACTGCCCTATCGCCAAGTAAAAGAGTGGTAGAGGTTGGCTTTATCTCACCAAGATTGAATTGTTAATATACTGAGTATAGAAACAAATGAACATATTCAAATCCAAGTAAAGCATATTCAATTTTATGGTTTCCAATAATGTAAGAAACAGTTGGACAACTAAGATCTTTATATTTCAAGGCATTATCAGTTGAGAGAATAGAATTTACTTCTTTTGTCAAAAAAGCTATTTTTTGCACCATATATTTTCTTTTACAGTGCACAAGTGTTTCAAAAGTATAAGATGGTACCTATTTAATGATGTCTAGTAAAGGAATTTTGACCTTCACCTATTTGAAAACTTCATAAATCTCTGAACTATGGTTTGATTTATTTGGAATGATCAATGCTTGAGGGAATAAGGGTACAAGAGAAGAGTAAATTATTTCTTCACCAATTAAAGGTTCATTAAACTCTTCCTTACTCTTTCTTACTCTTTAAAATTGACTCCTTAATAAGTTTACAAGGATCAAGAATGTGTTTTCTCGACAATTTTACCACCATGAAAGGTTATAATCGATTTGACCAGACTCATATTTTGGTTTCCTATACTACCTGGTTTGACTCATGTTTTTGGTTTCCTATACTATTTGGTCAAGGATATTGTTGACTCTTGGGATTTAGTTCTAATTGAGAAGGAAATTTATCTTTTCTATGGAGTTTGAAGACAGTGTCTGTTAAATTGGTCAAGTGATAAGTTATAAATAGTCATATTATATTTTGTTTTATTCCCTCATATTTTGATTGATTTTGTGCTAATTTATGGAAATTGTGTTTGATTTGATTTAGGAGATGAAACATGGATGTTATGACAGAATTTGGACAAAAAGGGCTTAATTTGGACTTTGCGGTTCCCTAGCAATCAGAATTGGAGAAGGATTCGGTCAACTAGCGTTATAGGAAGAGGAAACCGCATGGAAAAAGGAAAGCCAGCAAAAGAAGCAAAAGCTAGCAGTATAAAAGGCCAGCAAAACGTGAAAGAGGCAGAGAAGTCAAGACGGAGAAAAGAAGCAAGGGGGAGCTGGACGTGAGGAAGAGAAGTCAAGGGCTGCTGCAATCTTTTTCTTTGAAAAACAATTCTTGAATTGTTTGTCCACCATGAGTGGCTAAGGTTTTAATTCCAGTCCAAGGGTAAATCAATTCCGGTTGTAATTTTGTGAGGCTTTGGACTTAACAAGAATTTCTTCAATCCAAGTAATTTTTATTTTCTTGTTCTTAGTTTCTATGAATTATTTATATTGATTAAATTGACGCCTTAATTCAATATTTATTTTTCTATCGCTAGTCAGGAGTTTGTGATCCGTAATTGTCATGAATGATTGAATTGAGTAGCAAAGAGTTGGCTCATGTGTGTGTATATTGATGGCCACAATTACATAGCTTGCATGATAGGCTCTAGGGAAATAAAAATATGAAATTGATTAAATTGGAATAATCTGAATTAATTGATCTTGTTTTAGTCATTCTCACTATTCTTAATGCTATCACTTAATTTGATATGGAATGATGATGCCCAGTTAAATTAGTGATAAGTTTGGATTTGAGCGATTGTTTGAGTCTATTATATTAGGAGAATAATTGCTTTCTACCGCTTTTCCGATTAAGTAGACTAAGTTCTTGGATTGAGTAATTTATATTTTTGCCTATGATCAAAAAATTACAATTGGATGGAATTTACACCCTTGGATTGGAAGTTTGGTAAGATTGATTTCCCTTGCTTAATTTTAAAATCTTGTTTTATTTTATTTTATTTTATTTATTTTAATTTCGTGTTAAAGAAAACAATTTGAAAATCCAGAAATTCGGATAACCGGATACCCACAACCGGCTGACCGTTTACGGACAGCAACGAGAGAACCCCACAATCGGTCTTCCGGATTTCTCTCATCCGGTTAGCCGAATCGCGTCCGGAAGGCTACAACCAGCAAACGGTCTTCCGGATTTCTCTCATCTGGTTAGCCGAATAAGCTCCAGAACCGAGAGAATCGACATTCGGCTTTCAGCCCCCAAGGTTGTCAAACGCGTAAGGCTCACAACTCAGAACGGTCTTCCAGCTTTTCCTCATCCGCTAACCAATCATTCGAATCACACTAATCACAACCGGTCTTAGGATCCCTTTATCCGTTAGGGATAACTCTAATTCTTCAAACAACAAACGGCTAACCGGTTCACCGAAACGGCTATCCGGTTTGAGGCAGCAAGCTCGAAAATCTGGTTTTCTTGGGAAATTAATTTTGAGTTTTAAACTTTGAGAAATTAAATACATAGTTCTCTTGGGATTCGACCTGGTTCCACTATTTTTACAAATTAATTTAGGTGAATCAGTATTTATTTTGAAGGGCTTCGACAACTCTGTCATCAAGGTTGCATGGTTTTACCATTAATGGACTGGTGTTTTTCAATGAATGAATTCATTGTATCTTCAAGAGTTTTTCTTGGTGGTGAAACATAATATGGGTAACTGTGAGAGTATTGAAAATTCTGACATGGAGAAGGTGGTTGTAAAGGTTGTACATGATTGTCATTTCTCTAATTGAAATTTGGGTGTTTTCTCTAACCAGAGTTGTAGAATTGTGAGTATGGATTAGGATTCGGCCTTTTGAAATTGCCAATAGCATTCACTTGTTCGTGCAAACTCTCTTTTAGAACTAGCCAAGTCAGATAATCCTACGTAGAAGATCAATGGAACTGCAAACATGACATGAAATATCTTGAATAAATTTAGAATGATCACTCTTTTTCAACTCTCTTGCTTCAACTATTCTAGCTAAAGATGAAATTTGGCTTAAAGGTCATAGTCTTTCCTAAGGTTGTACACGTATCCATTAGATGGAGATGGCTAAGGTTTATGTGATAACTCATAAGAACCAACAATGTCCTAATGCTTTGTATTTTCAGATAATCTAATGCATCTTCAGTAATTTTATCTCTAAACTCACCATTACATATCATTTCAATAGCATGTCTACTTTGGGATGTTAGTCCCTCGTATACGACACTAACCCTCATGATTCAAACCCATGGTGTGGGAAAATATTAAGTAATTCCTTATACCTATCCCAACATTGGTAAATAATCTCTCTTGTCTTTTGAATGAAAGTGGTGAATTGTCTTTTGAAGAAATTTGATATTTGGGTTTCAAAAATTACTCTGGCTTATTATTTCAAGTTCTTATTGATCCAGATCTAAGGTTTTGTGGCCAAGTTTTAGCTTTATCTTTTAATGAAAATGGAAAAACGTTTAATCGAATTATGTTTATGCTATAATTTTAGTTTGTATATGTATTACAGACTTTCGTAAAATCTCTTAAATGTAAGTGTGGATTTTTATATTCAAATGATGGTAAAAGTTGGATAATATATGGTTTAAAGTTGAATCAAGATGCTTCTAGAAGAAATACTATATACGAGGGTGCTTAAGTTCCGGTTGGATTCATGTAGTCTCTTAAAGTTCTTGGTTGATTTTGATCATGTTCTTTATGTTAAGAATGGTTGTCTCCTTGATCAATTTGAGGATTAAATTAGTCCAAAATGTTTTTTTCTTGGATCTCTTCCATGATTTGTAATGGTGATTGAGATCCACAAATTGACCTGCCACTTGAAGTTCGAAACCAATGTCTCATGCAACGTTGATGATTTGTGTGTGAAATGAGATGTTACACAAAGAAATGAGCAATCTATAAAAAAAAAATGAAAGTTACACAAATTAAAAAGATAAAAACAAACTAAAAATTAATTAATTGAAATTAAAATAAATAAATAAACAGACGGTTAAATCAACAGTATAAACAAAGTAATTAAATATAAAAAATATCATACTAACAAAATATTAACAATTTAGACAGGATTATAGACCACGCCGTATAAACAAATTAAGCTAAACATATTAACAAAATAATAATATATTAACAAAAATTAAATCATAATTTAGGTTATTAAACCGACCATATAAATTAACAAAAAAAAGGGAAATAAAATAAAAAAATGTGAAAATTAATTACAAAAATTTAAAGAAGAGAAAAAAAGGAATACTTGTCTCCAGATGCAGACTCTCTTTTTCTTTTTTCATATTTTAAAAATTACCAATCAATTAAGTGATTATTCAAATTATTGGACCTTTGTTGTAATTTTTAAAGTCCAAGTCAATGTTCATTATGTCAACAAAGTCTAAAGTGAAGATTCATTTAGCCCTCAAGTAAAAAAATCTAAAGAATAAGTCGTAATCCAAATATCCACGTTCGAATTCAGTCTAAAGACTGATTTACAAGAGCTTTCAGGTAAAGAAAAAAAGCTTTTTACTAGTTTTATAGGTAGTACTAAAATTTTAACATAAAGAAGGGCTCTAATTAAAATTTTATGAAATAAAATAAAATAAAATTATGAGATCTAAACAAAGGAATGATGAAGAGAGAAATAAAAAGTAAAAATAATAAATGAGAAAAGAAAATAACAAAATTATAAATACCTTTCCCCAACAACGGGTCTAAAAACTTAATAACCCAAAAGTGTTGATTATTCCTAAGTGTAAAATTATCTTGTTATAATATAACTCGGTGAGTATGAAGTCAATCTATAAAGAAAAGATTTAAATTGTTAATTTTTTAAGAACTAAAAATATATGATTTAAATATGTGCTATTTAATTTAAGTAAAATTATGAAAATAAATTAATTTAGGGTTATGGATCCACTCTTAGTAGTAAATATAATGTAACAAATTCTTTTTATTAAAATTTATTGCGCAAAAGATTAATTAAATAAATTAATATTATTTTTTCATTGATTTCATTACTGATTAAATACTAAATTTTCCAAAATCTAATTTGTCTAACAAAAGTCAAAATATCATTTTACCATACTTTATACTAAGATATTAAGAACTTTTTGTGTCAAACTCTCTTATTTGCATATAATAAATCAAGATTTTGAAAATATAAAATATGGATAAATTAAATAGAAAATAATTTAATTTATATAATTAAAAATAGAATTTGATTAAATTATATTTTTTTACTAAGAGTTTCACCTTACCGTAAGTATTATTATTTAGTTAAACATAACTGAAATAAAAATAATTATTAAATTAAATTTCATATAGATAAATTAAAATAGCTAAGATTGAAAATAAAAATAAATTTAACTATGAACTAAATTTTAAAATTCTGAAATAAAGTATATGTAAATTAAATACAAAATAAAAGAGAAGAAATTTTACAGATTAAGCCTTCTGATTCTCACCCCTCTTTTGCTAGTCGCCTCCAGCACGCCCCAAACGCTTCAGCTTCTCACTCTTATATAGCCAAATGGCCGCCCCCACCGTCCTTTTTTATATATAATAATCCAAGGCACTTTCAACTTCTTCCTAAAATAATGCAGCCTTGCCCCTTTATAATTGCTAAGCCAACAAAATTTAGAGACAAAATGTCCTCCTCCTGTGAATGATATGGCAAGTTATTGTCCTTTTCTTCTTTGTTCTTTTAAAATTCGTGTTCATAGTTTGACTTTCACGTGTTTTGCGAAATTGACAATTAATATTGTACTCAATTATTCTATAAGTTCCAATTGATTTCTTCTTTATTCTTAAAATATACCTACAAAAATAAAATATAATAATTAAGATAAAAATTAACATTATAAGATAGAATTACATTAGGGAAGCATTAATGTATATAAGAGTTATAAACACATTAATCAACACTATAATTAATATAACAAAAATTTTAATTTTTATTAAATGTATATTTTTTATTGTTAATGAACCTGTAAAGACATAATATCTCTAAAATAGATTCTAAAATAGATTCGCCACCTTCGGTGCTTAGAATATATTGGCATATGTTTCCTATGATATAACATATTCGAATTGTGTCAGTAACAAAATCTTAGTATTCCAGCAAGCTTCAAACTAATGTTTGAACTCTATCACACTGAAGCTACAGAGTATTTGCTTGAGAGGAAAGATTAGAAAATCACTTGGATTGAAAAAAAAAAAGTAGCAATCCGTAGCGAGAAAAATATTAGCCTTCTCTGTGGGGTGAAAAGGATCCCAGAATAAAAAAAGAGCAATGGAGAAGGACCCAACCCCTCTAATGAATGATGACCGTGCTACGAAGAAGGCCAAGTTTAGAGCCCAGGGCGACGATGGCGACAATCCTGAGCACGTTTCATTTAGAGATAAATTAATGGAATCACCGACGAGGAATGAAGAGGAGAGGATGGGTGTGGAGAACGATCTAGTCTTTGGACCAGAAGATATCACTGTAGGGGATGATGGTAGCATACCATCTATCTCTTTCTCCAAAAGAATCCATGAGCAACTCGTAAAACCTTGGCAGAATTCAGTGGTAGCTAAATTACTGGGACGTCACATTGGCTACAAGTTCTATGTAATAGATTAGAAACTCTTTGGAGGCCGGCTCTAGGTTTCTCGATCATTGATTTGGATAACGGTTACAATCTTGCTTGATTTCGCTTAGAGGGTGATACGGATTTTGCTTTAACTCAGGGACCATGGACAATCATGAGTCACTACCTAGTTGTGCAGCCATGGTCTCCTCATTTCGATAGTTCTACGGAGTCAATTGATACAGTTATTGCATGGATCAAGCTTCCTGGTATGGCCCTGCATTATTACCATAAAAGAGTCCTTCGGATGCTTGGTCAAATTATTGGAACGGTCATTCGAATAGACTACAATATGGAGTCAGCCATGAGGGGTAAGTTTGCACGTATTGCAATTGTTATAGCACTTAACAAGCCTCTGGTATCTTAATTCCTACTAGATGGCAAAGTTCAAAAAGTGGAGTATGAATGTCTCCCCCATATTTGTTTCACTTGTGGCAAATATGGGCGTACCAGTGAGCTATGTCCTGACCGTGCAAAGGAAGATTTGGATCGTGATATTGGCCGTGACAGGGCGGGTGTGATGGCAGAAAAGGGTGATGCTTCCGCTTCCGGTGATTACCCTAAATTTGGCCCTTGGATGGTGGTCACTAGAAAAGGATCTCTCAGTTCGGTTATAAGCAAAATTCTAAAGATTAGTAAAATTATAAACCAAATGTTTTGTATTCAGTTTAGCTTTAAAACTGAGTCGAATGCACAAACTGATAGGTTCGTGGAATTTTAATTTTAAAAAATTTGGGTTAAAACCAAGTTGGTAATTTAGGGTTGGCAAAAGACCGATTACACCCCAGATTCATGGGCTCGCTCTCATTTAAATCTGGGACAATTTTTGGATACGCATAAACCATGCAGTTCTCGCATAGATTCGACCTGAATAAGGCGTAGGATTTATAAATAAAAAATAAATTAAATTTAAACAAAAAAGAAAAAACTTAAAATATTAAATTAATATAAATTTTTTTATATTAATATTTGTGATTTATTATCTTGCATTGCTAATTTTTATGTATTAGACAATTATTCTATTATGTATTCAATAATTATCTTTAATTTAAATTTTTTTACTTTATTAAAAAGTTATTTCATTATTAATGAAAAAGCTCGGTGTTGTGCAAATTTTATTGAACTCGCAAGTACACAAATCTATTGTAGAATAGATTAATGATGACGAATGTCGATCCCACGAGGAGGTGGATTTTAATTATGTGTAGAATTAATTTTTTAAGTGGGTGGTTGGATTTATGGTGAAAGTGATTTAAACTATCTTAGAATTTAAATTAGAATGGCGGAATTAAATTAAAACGGAAACTATTATAATTGAAGTGCTTGGGTATCTGGATCTGCAAGGGTTAAATATTCCTTACTAATACCAATTAAATCACGCGGCAGGGGGGTTCCACTCCTCATGAACCACACTCAAATAAATATGGTATTAAGGGCTCATAGTGCCAATTAGTAATAACCTTGTACTAGAGAGCCGGTTAAACCAGTGCGGTATCTAGACAAGATTATTATTATTTATCGACGAAAAATCAAAACATCCATATTTATTAGAGCAGAAAAGAAATTAAATTTACCAAATCAAGCTCATGGAACATGTTGAGACTTCACCTTCAACCAAGCTTGAAAGAAAATTAGCTACTCATAATTGAATTAGGGATAAAATGAAAATTTATTAAATATGTAGAAAATATAAGATGGAGAAGAAATTACAGAAAATTAAGCAAGAAAATAAAATTAGGGGTATCAAATTAGGGGGGAGAGCCCCTTTTTTATAGGCATACTTAGTAAATCATGGTCATCGGATTAAAAACAATTCGAACGCTCAGGACTGCGCTACGTCATTAGTCAACAGTACGCGGTGTGACCACGCAGCTTGAATACTGACGCAGTTTGAACAGCGGCGGCTTGAATAGTGACGCGGTTTGAATAGTAACGTGGTTTGGCTACAAATAATCCTGTGTATATGCATGTACCATACGCACGATTTTAGCCTAATAAGATTATGATGCATCATCGGTCAACGCCACATAAGCAGTCAATGCCATATCATTCGTCCAATCGAATGCTGCCATGTCATAGGTTGGTGCCACATCATCAGTCAATGCCACGTCATCAGTCAATGACATGTCATTAGACCGTATATTTGAACAATATCGTAAACAGTACCATAATCAGTATCGTACGTATGAATAGTACCGTGCATGTGAATGGTGCCATTTTTTCTTTTATGCTCCTCCTCAGGTTTTTGACTGTCCTGAGTTCAAAAGTGATGTCTGTTTTGCTGGTTGATCTCTCGTTTATTATGAAACGACCATGATGCCCCTAAAATAAATAAAATACTTAATTACAATACAACACATATAATTAAATAACAAGAGACTTAAATATATAAAAGTAGGGATGTTAGCGAGATTTAAAATATAAAATGACGGTTTTCTCCTTTATGAATATATACTTTCTAACACTCAACACTCGGCCCTAGCCCAATTCCAAGATAGGTCTTTGGTTGTTTTCAATAATGTGGGCTTGGATCGGGCTTATTGCTAACCCTAATTAAAATCATAAATCCCTAACTCTAAGCGACTCATTTCTTTCAGCAGCACGCACATTTTGCTGGGTCACTAGCAGCCTTCCTCTCTCTCACGATTGCTCTCACTCTCTCTATCTCCAATCACCGTCTCACCCTTTGGTCTCAGGTGTTGCTGTTGTAGCCTTGTTTAATTTTTGCTAGTGCAACGGCTGCTGAAGACAGTGAGTTGAGACTTCGTGTGTCCTCCTTTTTATTTTCACTTTCATCACTTTCTCTGCAAACATGAAGTTTCAAAAACTTTCTCTTTCGTTTAAAATCTTAAGCTTCAATTTAATTATTGTTATTCTCTTGCAACTTGAATCATTAACGCTAGCGAACAACGACTACACTTTCTTTAACATAAACTTGTTGGGCTTATCAACAATTGCAGCAACAATGTCGGCTTTGAAACCTGATGGTGGCAATGTTAAGAATAGATTGTTGATGTCATGGGAGTTGTATTTAAGCTGTGAAGTGTGGAGTAATGCGTGCTCGAAGGAGGTGATAGAGATGTCGTAGTGGTTAGAGATAGTGGATTAGCTAAAGAGTGTGAGGAGAATGATTCATTAGAGTCCAGAGCTTACTTTTCAAGAATTTAAAACCAGCAAGCTCTTGAAAGTTGAGTTGATTAGATAGAGATTGGATATAAATACTCATTGGCCAAAACAGGTATCTGGGCATGATTAAGGATAGATGGCCCATCATTTATTGTCCTCAGACTTAACATGGATGTAGGGATGATAATATCCTCCACCGGTTGGAGCGCTATAAGGCTCCACTCCCAAATGTGGTGAATTTTGAATAATTGTTGGGGAATAAAGTAGGAAATAAGAGAAAAATAATCTTTAAATTTTTAACAGAGTAGGATTTGGTTTTGTACACTCCACCCAACCCCAACCCACCTTAATCTCCATTACGTATGAATATTTTGTTAATTTTTGTTCAATAATTCTTATTTTATTAATTACAATATTGGTTAATAATTTTTCTTTTTATTTTTATTGAATACAAATAGGTTATAACTAAAAGGGAAATTATCATTTGTATACCCTATATTTGCTCTGTTATAAAAAATACTACAACACTTTGAAGGTGTATCAATTGTCCACCCTAAGTTGACAAATGTATCAATCGACCACCAAATCGTTAGTCGTCGTTTGAAAGTTAACGGAATTACAGTGAATTGACGATTTTACCCTTAAAAATTATCACTTGTATACCCTTAAATTCTCTTATTATCACTTGTATCTATGAAAAGACCATATTACCCCTCTAACGTCATCATATTCAAACGGCAACTAACGATTTGGTGGTCGGTCGATACATTTTGTCAACTTAAGGTGGATGATTGATACACCCTCAAAGTGTTGTAGTATTTTTGATAACGGAGTAAACTAAGAGTATATGAATGATAATTTCCCTAACTAAAATAAAACTCTACATTATAATTCTCACTCAATCTTAAAATATTATTATGTTTTTTTTTTCTCTCAAGGTGTTGCTCTCTTCAAATATTTTTTAATTTTGAAATTATTTGAAGATATTGTTTTACCTTTTAGAGATTTTTTTAAATAATTTAAATACTTTATAATATGGTAATGGTTTTATTTAAGTTTTTAATTTTTAATTTATTGAAATCATTTATCCACACCTATTATAGAAAAAGTAAATGGAGAATGGGGTGGGGATGGGGTAATCATTTCTCATATTGGGACCATCCCCACCTCACTAAATTTACCAGGGGATTGGGTGGTGAATGGAGGCGAAATTTTAAATGGGATGGGGGATGGGGAATGGGGTAGGTTACTCCATTCCTACTGCACCCATTACCATCTCTACATGGATGCACTCCTGATTTAGGCCTAAAATGAAAATTTTATTCTATTTTTAGTACCCAAAGGGCATTTTAATATATTCATGGACGAGTCATATCCATGTAAGTATGAGTCTGCATCATGCATGAATGTCATTGGATATACTGGTGGGTGGAAATTGATTTGAGATTTGGATACATCTCAAATTTGGGAATGTATAAACATTTTTTCTTTCTAGGAAATAGTTGAAATCATTTCTTTTCCTCCTTTTTCTTTTTTCTTTTTTCTTTTTAAACCTTAATTCATGTTATACTATTCTTATTATTATTCTCTGTCTCCTTCTCGTTTAGAATGATTTGCTAAACTAAACTGAAAATGCAGAACCGAATCTAAACTGAACTAAAATTTAGGACCCAACCGAACCAAAATATTTTGATTTGGTTCGATTTGGTTCTAATTCCAGTTCAGCTTCAATTACTATTATTTGGAATTGACTAGTTTGTATTCGGTTCTATTCTGAGTTAGAGCTAAGCCAAGCCATTAACTGCCTACCCATAATATCAATATTGATATTGATCATTACTGTAAAACACTAAAGAATTATTAAAGAATGAATATTTTATTTTTTAAGGAAAAATTCTGGTTCGTTTTTTAAGGAAAAATTCAATTTGAAAGACTGTTACATCTATTTTTTTTATAAGGAATTAAAACCTTCATTTATTTAGAGATTGAAGAAGATACATAATGTTCTCTAGGAATGTTTCCCTCCAAATTACAGATTCGTCATATTCAAAGGCTAATTTAGCTAAAACATGGGCATGGCCATAACAGTGTCTTAGGATATACTGCATTCTAATTTTCCCAAAATCTTAGCTAGATCTTAGGCCTCTGATATCACTCAGAAAACCTCAGTTCTACTGCATATCTTATTGTTGAGTATGTTTGAAGCAATTTGAGAGTCAGTTTCTACTATAACTGAAGACACCCCCATAGTTTTCACTATCTGCAGCCCCCATTCTACACCTCAGCCTCTGCAAAGGTTACATCTCTATGGAACTTTGATGTCTTTACCACATCTATTCTAAACTTCTCGGTTGAGTCTCTAACAACAACTCCTAAACCTGCAGATTTCTTTTCAAGATTTGTGGCTGCGTCCACATTGATCTTAAGCCATCCTTGTGGAGGAGGTATCCACTGCTGCTGCTTCTTCTGGATTACGCTTCTGTGTAGGTGTGATTCACTTGGAGTTTTGATTCTTTTATAGGATTCTCGAACCACCTTAGCTTTTGCTATAGAGATCAGGGGATCTACTTTCTTCCCTTAAAAAAAAAAATTGTTTCTTACATGCCAGATTGTCCAAAAAATAGCCACTAACTGCTCGAATTCTGAGTGATTCAACAATTCTGCCATCTTTTGTAGCACATCTACCATGCTTTGTTCTGTAAGAGAGTAAACTTTATTTGCAAAAGAAACCATTCTCCATATCTTTCGAGCTGATTTACAGTCCACCAAAGCATGAGAAATGCTTTCTATCTTCTTTTTATGGAGTTGGCACAAAGGTTCTAGAATCACTTTTCTCCTCTATAGATTTTTAGCTAATGGTAACAAGTTTTGGATAGCTCTCCACATAAAAATTTTAATTTTTCAGGTAGAGTACTAGCCCAAATATTTTTCCAAGTACCAGGTTTATTTACAGAGCAACTGGGAGGTTCTTGAAACTTTGTCTTCTAAGCAATCAGATATCTACTTTTGATTGAATAATTGCCTTTCTTATAATAATGCTAAAAGATTTGATTAATTTTGGTCTTCGGGAAAGAGGAATGCTGACTATTTGATCTGCATTTTCCTTTCGAAAGTATTGGTACACTTTAGTCAAATTCCAGCTTTGATTATTGCTAATCAATTTGGAAACCACAGCATCACAGGGAAGGGTAAGGATAGAAATTGGTTTGAACGTTGCTAGTCTTGGGATCCAATTGGTATTATAAATCTGCACTTTATTTCCTGATCCGATTCCTCATCTATAACCCTTTTGGATTACAAGTCTCCCCTACAGAATACTCTTCCAGATATAAAAGGGATTGGACCCCAGTTTTGCTTGCAAGAAATTAGATTGTCTAAAATATCCTGCTTGCAAAACTCGAGCCATTAAAGAATCTGGAAACTGTAGAATCCAACCCTTGCTTGGCTATCAATGCATGATTAAAGCACGAGAATTCTTTAAAACCCATTCCTCCACTGCATTTTGCTTTGCTGAGCCTCTCCCACCTTGCCTAATGAAAGCCTTTTCGATCATTCTTGGATCCCCACTAAAATTTGGCTATAACTTTTTGGATATTATCACATAGTCCCTGAGGAATTTTGAACATGCTCACGGCATAAGTTGGAACCACTTGGGCTATGGCTTTGATGAGGACCTCCTTGCCACCTTTGGAGAAATGCTTGTGCTGCCAACTTGAAACTTTACTTATATCATTGACGAAGTTCCTTTTGTTTCTTCCAATCATGGATGGTAGCCCAAGGTACTCCTTGTGTCTGGACATAACATTCAAGTGAAAAATTTCTTTAATCGTAGCCACCTGGTTAGTCTCGATAATACCATTGAAAAACATTGAAGATTTTTCTAGGTTGAATAGTTGGCCAAAAGCAATAGTATAGCGATCGAAGATGGCTTTTAGATGTTTGCTGTCAGCAATTGTTGCCTTTGTGAATATCAAGTTGTCGCCTGCGAACAACAAGTGGGATACTGTGATATTGTTTCCAAACCTCAATCCATGTATGAGGTTTTGATTTTCAGCCTGCATCAATAATCTAAAAAACACCTCAGCGCACAAAATAGAGAGATAAGGAGACAATGGGCACCCTTGTCTAAGTCCTCGCTGAGGTTTTATCCACCCTTTAGCAACCCTATTAATAAGAACAGAGAAAGAAGTGGTGGTAATACATCCCATGATTAAATCAACCCAGCATAAAGAAAAGCCTAATCTGAGCATTGTAGCTTTTATAAAGGAAATAATCTGACCATTTTAAATCAACCCAGCTTTACTTATCTATAATTTTAGGGCCACAAATCCATTTTTCTTTCCCTTACTATGTTTAATTTTGTGAAGGCACTCATACCCAATGATCACATTGTCTGTTATAAGCTTATTGGTGATAAAAGCACTTTGGAAAGGGGATATGATTTTGTGAAGAATTTCCTTAAGTCTATTTGCAATGGTTTTTGCCACAATTCTATAAAGTACATTACATAGACTTATTGGTCTGTACTCAGCCACTTTCTTTGGTTTCTCCACCTTAGGAATAAGAGCAAGATATGTGTGATTTAGTGGAGCAATATTACCTTGCTCGTTGAGAATATGGAGGCATATGCTGATCACTCCATCACGAACCAGCTTCCAGTGCTTTTGAAAAAAGACGGTCGGCAGTCCATCAGGGCGAGGGGCTTTTGTGGGACACATATGTGATAATGTTGTTATTATCTGTTCTTCAGTGAAAGGTTGTTGAAGCTCTTCATTTATCTCTTCAGTATTCTTAGGAGCCAGACCAGTTAGGGCAGTCTCAATTTGAGCATGCGAGGGATTCGATGACTTGAAAAGCTTGATGAAAAAATCACAGAATTCCTTCTATATTGCTCTTTCATGTTCGGTCCAGCTGCCTCGTTCAGTTTCAAATCCTCTTATTTTGTTTTTCCTTCTTCTTGATGAAGCTTTTGAGTGGAAAAACTTGGTGTTCTTATCGCCCTCCTTCAGCCAATCCGCTCTCGATCTCTGCTTCTAGTATATCTCTTCTTCAGCAAAACTTTTATCAATTTCCTTGTAACACCCTAGGCAATCCCATATCGGCAAAGCACGGGAGAGATGCTGGGTTTATAAGGGGTGATCCATACCTTAATTGGCAAGACGCGTTTTGAGGTGTATGGGCGCCCCAAAATTAAAACCGTGTAGGCCTTGTTAAGGCCTAAAGCGGACAATATTTGTCAGGTCTAGGTTGGGTCATGACATTATGGTATTAGAGAGGCTCCGCGTATCCTCTTGATCGATGGTGGGGCAAACCTCAACGAGGACGCTGAGTCCCCAAAGAGGGGGTATATGTAACACCTTAGGCGAATCCCACATCAGCAAAGCACGAGAGAGATGTTGGGTTTTTAAGGGGTGATCCACACCTTAATTGGCAAGACGCATTTTTGGGTGTGTGGGCACCTCAAAAACAAAACCGTCCGGGCCTTATTAAGGCCCAAAGCGGACAATATCTTGTCAGGTCTAAGTTGGGTCATGACATTAGATCCTTTCCCCACCCGGTTGAGTGAGCCTATAAACCTTGGGGCTGTAGAAAGAAAGCATGAGACTTCATAGACTTTGTTGAGTTTAATAAAGAGAAATGATCTCTGAGGTGATGAGTAATCGATTATAATTAGTGATTCTATATTGGTCATTTCTTTTATTTATTTTCTTTCTGGTTGCTTATGACTTTGTAATGACTCTTGATATAGAATTTTTGGTATTATCGTGGAATGAAATATTTGTTTGCTTTTGTTGTCGATCAATAATTTTTTTTTTTAGTTATACTACTTAGTTAGTACTTCGTGCGTCAGCACGACCCTTAACTATGAATTATTTACCATTTTAGTTATTGATTCATTTTCATTCTTCGTATTATAGTCAAGAGATGTCACATAGGGGAGGCGCTAGGAATGCCTCTAGGCAGTTAAAGAGTCACGAATGAAATTATCTAACTCAAGATTTAGAGCTGGCTGCTATAGTGTTTGCCCTAAAGATCTGGATACACTACTTGTATGGAGAGACTTTTGAGATCTTTACTGATCATAAGAGTTTGAAGTACTTGTTTTCTCAAAAGGAATTGAATTTGAGGCAGAGAAGATGGTTAGAGTTGGTGAAGGATTTTGACTGCTCTATTAATTACCATCCAGGTAAGGCGAACGTGGTAGCAGATGCCTTGAGTAGGAAATCATCTGGGTGCATGGCTCATCTTATCACCATCCAAACTCAATTGGTAGAGGACTTGAGGAGATGTGGGATCGAGGTTGTTACCCATGGATGTCCAGAATAGCTTTGTAGAATATTATATCATTCCGAGTTTTAGATTAAGAGTTAAAATTCTAAGATCAGACCTGTACGGGAATGAATTAGAAAGGCAGATTCTTAGAGTGAGTTAGTAATAGTTATGTTTTGTATTTGTTAAGGTGTTGAAGACTCTTAAGGACTTAAAAGTGTGTAGTTCAAGATTCTTTTATCGAGGTAAGTAACTTCATTCCTAGTATACTGGATATGTATAAGTGTTTTGATATTATTATAAGTACAAGTGTCTTTATACTATTTAGAAAATTAATGGATTTTCATACCAAATTCAGTTTATGAAAATGTTTTCAAATCTGAATTCTTTTAACAAAATATTTTATAAATGCTTTTCAATATATAAATTATTTTGATGACATGACTACCTTTTATGATTTTATCTGTAAAATAGTTTGTAAGCCTAAATTATTTTTATGGACTTTTCTGAATCTGATACGAATGTTTGGTACTCATGTGTGATTTCAGTTATTGATGATTATGAGATTCTTAATGTTTTGGCTCATTGTCCATAGTTATTCTGATTCTGATTCTGATCGTAATATATAATATATCTGTCTGGACCAGTACTGGGTTTATGTTCTGAATATGCACACGATATTCTGATTCTGTCTGGGCGGGGTCACCGGGACTATAGGTGACACTATGTAACATGAGCTAACTTTTCATTTTCTGTACATGTGAATATGATTTGCCTTAATAAGTAACTCCGTTTTTTATATTCTGAATTCCTATAGATTTACGTTATCTAATTGAAATACGTTATTTCATCATGATATATAGTTTTTATGAAATTTATGGATTTATGAAATATGTTTTGCTCAAAGAAGGCTTGCAATATTTTTTGGGTATCGATAGGCCTAGAGTGGTAGGAATGGTCTTACTTACCGAGTTGACGGCTCACCCCTCGTCATTATTTTTTTACAGATTAAGTTCCTTTGAGAGGTATGCCTAGCCCTGGTATTAGGGATTTTCGTTTCTGCTCGCCATTCGAATAAGAAGAAGAATAGACTCATGTTTCTTTTTAGTTTATTTCGATCATGAACTTGTAATTTGGGTTTTCAGACTTTGTTGTTTTTATGTTTCTGGAGAGATTATTTAGCGTTGGATGTATGAACTGGTGGATTATTTTTATAAGAATTTGAGGTATATCAGTTTGGTATTTATGAGTCGAGATTATGATTCGTGAGTAACTTCCCTTTCTCACATGCTCTGCACGTGTTAGATTTGGGGTGTTACATTCCTTATCGATCTTTTTTATTTCAGCTCCAATTACATAGGACATATTACCCTGTCTATCCCTCTGTAACTCATTTGCTAATGACTTTGGCTGTTTTGTTCTCTCACCAAATTCTTCCCTACTCCAAATTTTCAGCTAAGCCATTGTCGTCTTGGTTAATTTTTTAAACAATTGTACTGGGTTAACATTAGTCTACACCCTTTTCTCATTCTACTCATGCTCAACTATTTTCTTACAAGCATCGTACACATATCCTCATAGTGAATTCTCCGCACACTCTTTCTTTTACAGTTTAAATCAGCATTTCTCTCCTTAACTTCCATTATCGCAGGGCTATGATCAGAGCTCCAAGACTCTAAATTAATAGCTACCAAATCATGGAATCGGTTACCCCACTCAGAGTTGCACAAAAATCTATCAAATCTTTTTTCTATAAAATTTGGCCCATATCTTCAGTTTGACTATGTAAAAATTCTTCCTTTGTATCCCAAGTCAGTAAAACCACATTCTTGGATTGCATTCATTTGTATAGGCCGCATTTTGGTCTTGTGTAAGAAGATAATTTGTGGCCTATGTGTTTGGAGGATATATTTGGGTGACGTCCGGGTATTCCCCAAACCCTGGACGTTCCAACCAAGGATTTTCATTGCTGTCGGCGGGACTGGCTACCAGCCTCCGCCATTAATTCATCGATAATTGTCTCTGTCACCTTCATTTCTTCCATGTCTTGTGTTTCTATACTGGAGCTAAGCTCTGTTGGGGAGCAATTTTCACTCTGCGTTGCTACCATCATCATTTGGCTGTCTATTTTTTATTTTTTGGCTTTTGGGCATAACTTTCCCGCTTCTTGCATGGGTCATTTCTTGGCACTTTGACCCATTTTACTTTCATTTTTAGTAAAATTATCCCTTGCCAAGTGCTTCCATCTCCTTGTTTTGGGCCTCTCCATACTTGTTCCTATTTCATCTTCTATTCTTTCCTTCTTTGAAGTTGTTTGGGCTTTGTTTACTTAGCCCTCTAGTTCTATCTTTTGGATGTCCTCTTCATTTCCAAATTCCCGCCATTCTACTCTTGCTTTTTTGTCCATATTTCCCAACATCTCTTTCCTATAAGCTGTTGTGATTTGATCTTTACACCCAAATGGCTGCTGCATCAATTTTTCCCCTTTTAATGTTAATTGTTTATCTAGCCCCACCGCCACGTGGCTTTTGTTTACCGGAATCAGATCCGCCGCCTAACTGGATTGTTTCACCCGCTAAGTTGAGTTGGGTTGCCCCTGGCTTTGGTTTTGGTTTTCCCCTGGCTTTGGTTTTGGTTTTCCTGGTCTTCTTGTTGCCCAGTCTCCTCCATCCTTATAGTGTTGCTTCTGTTCTACCTATCTTTGGGCTTGTTCTAGTTAAGACGTTCAAACACTGTAACCGCCTTCATCCATGGACCAAAAGCAAAATTTTCATGATTCTGATTTTTGTATTTGATACATTCTCTGAACTAATGGCCAATGATTCCACAACAAAAGCAAAAATCTGGTAATCTTACATACATAACTGGTATTGGAACTTTTTCTGCCCCTTTGATTCTAGAAAGATAATCTTCTTTAACGGCTTTGTAACATCCACTCTAATTCAAACTCTAGCAATCTCCCCATTCATTCCCCATCTTCGTTTGTCTCTAATTCCTCTACACTACCAATGATGGCTCCCAATCTTGAAATTGCATCTGTATTCATGGCCATAATTGGTATTTTAGAAACTGAACCCAAAAAGAAACGTGGGTGAATACTTGCTTTATAACATTTCCTATTCCAACTGGCTCTATAAGGACTATCAAAGCTTTATTAAAATGCCAGGGCTCGCCGGCTAGCACCCTTCTTTTATTAGCTTCTAAGGCAAATTTGAACATGAATACATCTTCTCCCAAACTCTCGATTCTCACCCCTCATACTGTTCTCCACACTTGGTAAATCACTTATCTAAGTCCTTCAATATTCATTCCCCTTATGGTTAGGATTTTTCCAACTAAACATTCTGCAGTAATTTCTTCACCTTTTGTCTTCATCTTACCCACAGAAGACACTTTGTCTTCTTCTTCCCTTTTTAAAGAAATAGCACTACACTTCTTTATGAGTTTCTCTATTTCCATAGTGGTTCCCCCAGAAGTAAATTCTCTCACCAACCTCTTTAATGTTTCCTTGCCTTCTTACATTCTCTGCCTAGCTTAAACTAATCAACAAGAAACTTTAAAGAGCACCTTCTACTACTTTCTAAGAAACCAAAAAAACACCCACTCATTTAGTTAGGGGTGACAGGATTGAGCCACTCGGACCCCGTTATCCTTTCATTCTAAGGTCTCTTTCTAGAAAGACTATTGACTGTTACTTCTGATTGAAAGTTACAAATGAATGCGATGGTTACATTTCAAATTAAATTCAAAACAATTTCAAGAGTTAATGCATAGCTTTGTATCGGCTAAGTTTACGAGTTGGAGATAAGCAGACAGCTGAGGCATCCTAACAGACCGATAGACTTGAACCTTGTTCCTAAATGACCCGATCAATTCGATCAGGCACTCGCCATCTATTTTCACAAGGTAGTACAAGTTGGCAAGGCGATCGTAGATCGGAGACGTGACGGGAGAGGGCCCTGCGGCACGTGCAATTGGCCCCGGGGAGAAAGAGATCAAGGATTGGATATTCATTCCATTCCGACTCCCCTTATGCCTTTTGCTGCTCCTATTTCCGAGCTCCTCTTGAATCGAGGAGTTAAGCTAGGACTCACCCTCGTGGACGAACCTTGCGGAGGAACCCAAACCCAAATAATTCAAATGGGTAGATAGAATCGGAATAAAAAAAAATCCGAATTTCACAATAAAGCTTCTAGTTTCGGTATCTCTCCTGTGGAGCGTTTTGGTTGAAAGAGCCCATGCGGTTATATAGTGAGAAACTTATCTTCTTATTTCTAATGCAGGGCCCGACCTTAAATTTTTTGGACCATATGTTAACTTCTAATTTATTCTTTAAGTTATAAATTCCATAAGTTAACTTCTAATTTATTCTTTAAAACACACCAAATCCAAGTGATTTTATAATCTTCTCTCTCAAGCAAATATGTTTTAACTTTAAGTTTTGTCTTATTACATATTGACACAACTTCAAATATTTGATTTACTCCCAAGTATAAGAGTGTCTAGTTATAATATAACTCGATGAGTCCGAGGTCAATCCACAGAGAAAGGGTTTAATTTATTTATTTAAATTTATCTAAAAAACATAAAAATAAAAATTTAAAAACACACAATTTAATTTGAGGAAAACTATGAAGTTGAATTAGTTAGGGTTATGGATCCACTCTTAGTAATAACTAAAATTTAACAAATTCTTTTTATTTTTGTTTTATTTCCTAAAAGATTAATTTTGTAGATTAAAATTATTTTCCCATTTATTTTATTTGGATTAAGAATTTAATGTGCCAAAACTTAATTTGTCTACACTAAATCAAAATACCATTTTACCATATTTTATACTAAGATATTAAGAATTCATTGTGCCAAATTCCCTTTTTTGTCTACAATAAATCAAAATTTCAAAATATAAAATATGGATAAAATTAAATAGAAAACAACTTAATTTATAAAATTAAAAATCGAATTTGATTAAACCATATTTTTTTACTAAGAGTTTCACCTTCCCCTAACTATGAATATTTAGCTAAACATTTTTGAAATAAAAGAAATGATTAATAATTGAAAAAAACATAATTTAAATGGAAATTGAAAATTTAAATAAACCTAATTTTATTAATTAAAAATATATTACAAAGAGAGATGAAGAGAAGAATTGGAAGGAAAGAAGAGAAGAGAAGGTGCAAAGAGATGTGTTTACCACACTTCTCTATTTATACTAATATATGGTAAATCCACACCACACAAATAAAAAAATCTAATTAAATTTTAACCTTACATTTGTCCCACTAATAATCCCACTAATCAAACATAATCCTATCTTATCCACTCAAGCATATCCAAAACATTCCACTAATAAAATATCATACCTAACAAAATAAAAACTTATAATTTACAATTACTATATTTACCGTGGTAAAAACGTAAAAATTTACAACAAAAGTCTTGGATTCTCCTCAACAATGACATAATTTCTCGGACTTCCGAAATCTAAATTTGACATCCGTACATTTGTTTGAAGCCTCCAATTGTATGAAATTAATATTTTTACCTAATAAACACACAAAAATACACAAAAATCAAATATTTAGAAAAATAATTACAAATTCATAATATGTTACACAATTACAAATATAAATTACATTAATAACGCAAAATAACATTTTTACTTCATAATAAACATACAATTTTTAATACTAATCACATATTATTGTATTTTTTTATATATCTTTACTATTTCAATTTATTATAACCTAGGATAAATGTGAAAGAGGTTTATAAGTAAACTTTAGTACACTAAAAAGGTTTTGTCACTTACTAGTAGCGTTATTTTTGTAACAATGCATCTATTGCTCCCAAGAAAAAAAAAAAAAAGCTAACCGAGAAGCTTAAAATATTTGTACTACAATGGTGCAAATATGGCTAGAAAAAAAAAAACAATTTGATAGAATTTAATAGAATTTGAGAATTATTAACAGACATATTATCGATGGTTAACACAACTCAATAATGTTAGATAAAAATATTATGGTTATGCACAAAACTGCGTACTAAATTCCAACCAAGATTGAGAAGAAGCATGGGTTCATGGATGATTCCAACCAAGCAATTGGTGAAGTTAGCAAATAGAAATTGATACAGTTAAAGTGCAGTTCTAATTTGGATTTGTGAAATTGAGATTTATCTTACAATATATGATACTTACATTACGAGTTCTTTCTATCCTTCAAAAATTTTACGACTAATCCGATTTGTTAATTATGTTTCTAATAATTATATAAATTATGCGGATAAAAACATATTTTTAATATTGTTTCCTAAATTACCCCTAATTTAATTTGTAAAGTATAAAACCTATATATTAGAACTAATGATCTTCGCATAAAATTTCATCCTAGAAAACTATTTCTTTTAAGTTTTTATTTACAAAAAATACAATTCTTAAATTCTTAAATTTTTTTCTTATTATATAGTTTCCATCTCCATAACTCTAAATTCTTAAAATTTATTTATTAAAATTTAAATATAAATTATGAAATGGAATGGATGGAAAAACTTTTGTTATGAAAGAAAAGTTATTTAAGTATTTAATTGAATTTCCTTTCAAAATAAGAAATACATTAGTTTCAATAGAAAAAGAGATTTTATGAGAAATTTTGAGGGTATGAACCATCAAAAGGTGCTTTTAAAAAAAAGAGTGAAAAAATTCAGTATCCTTTTTCCATTTCAAGAGTCGAATCCACATGACACAGGCCCTAGATGAACACATCAGTTGTTAGATTGGGTTTCGGGCCATTATTGCTGCTAATATTGTGCAAAAAAAAAAAAAATTCTATGAACTTAGTACCGATTCAATCTTAAAGTTCAACAAAATCTACATATTTAGTTTCAACTGTTACAGTAGAATTTCCATTTATGAAAAAATTATGGTTTAAATTAAATAAATGTTGTTGTAAATAACAGGAATTTTTTTTCTTATTTACAAAAATAATTCCTCCCACGTGAAAGCATCATCATGGAAAGAGCAAGAGATTCTACTAGTGATAAATAATAACTCAGCTTGGAGTGGATCCCATATGCTAGATGGCAACTAATATTTTGTCAATAATTGAATGTAATGCCTATATTAGGCGCCGTACAAAAACTTTGTTTACCATATAATGAAATTATAACATAAAGCATACAAACTATATAATTTCATAATGTAAATAAAATTAAGCATATAAGCAAACAACATAACGCAAAAGTACCAAAACGATAAATAAAAACAAGTATTGCATAATTAATAAACAAGTAGCAAAATTTATTATTAGATTGTTAATGTCATATTTGTGCAAGTTTATTATTAGAGTGTAGATTCTTATTTATTGAGAAATAATGATTTTTGTGATTAAACTTTAATTTAATTTTCTAGTATTATTTAATTTAAGGATTAAGTTATTGTAAGATTTATTATTTATAATTTTTATCCATTATTTTTTTATATTTTGATATCAATTTAATAATTAATAACAATTAATAATTATTATAATTTTGATTAATTAAATTTTATGAAAATAAAAAATATTTTAACAATAAAATTCAAACCAAACTTCAATGGGTTGGTTTGAGTTGGGTTAAAAATATTTGGGTTGGTTTGGGTTGGATCCGAACTTTTATGGTTTGGTTTGGGTTGATATAAATTTCAATCCAAACCAACCCATGCCCACCCCTAGTCGAGCGTTCTTCCTTGTGTGTTGTGGGAGTATGTTTCCTTCTATTATGAGAAAATGATTTCAAGTTGGGTTTTCTAAATTAACATTCAACTATGATACAACGCACATTCTGACAGATTTATGATGCACTTATCAGTTGATTTGTAAATGTTATTGTAATATAATATTAGAAAAAGTAAAATAAAATAATATATTCTGATATAAATGTTAAAAATAATAAGATAAATAGTTAAAATTTTCTCAATATCTTTTGTGAGTGTTATGTCAAAAAATGTGGGGAAATTATCAGCCATATACCCTTAATTGTCACTGGTATCAAACGTGCTACAACACTTTTCACTTATATCATTCGTATACCCTAAATTGACAAAAGAGTTCTGGCATTCACATTTCTGTTTACTACCGTAAAGAACTTAACAGAATTTGAGCAAAATGGCTATTTTACCCTTTAAACTCAAATTAACTTAAAAGACAAATTTGCCCTGAAAGTGAAGCAATTGAAAATGTAACCGTTGGAGCCAATAACGGTTACAATTTTGGCTATATAATGACCTAAAACACAACAACAAAAATAGCTTGCAACCTTCAATCAATTTGCAACAAGAAATCAGCCACCACACACCTGTTAATCTCTTTAAATTCAACCAATTTGCTACTCTTTTCCAACTAAAAACCAGAAGCAATTTGCTACTTTTTTCCAACTAAAAACGAGAAGGACATTAACAAATCATTTGTCCATCACACACCAAGCAATCACACACCAAGCAATTCATATGAAAATGGCCTCCAATCAAGCATCATGTTCTGCTGACAGTGGACATACCAGATATGATAAAGTAAAATGCCAACCAAAATACTACAAGTGTGGCGTGCAAGCAGTGGCTATGGTGTCAACTACATTGTAAAACCCTAATGCAATGTTTTGGTCATGCAGGTGGAAGCATTGTGGAGTGAGGCATTGTGGATTTTGGGAATGGTTCACTGTGGAATCTCTCATATATCCTAGTACTAATGGCATGATGCCAGGGCAAAACTTGAAGTTGAATGATGATTTGGTTAAGATAAAGAAAAGGCTAAAAAGCATCGAAGGAAAGCTTAAATGGATCCTAATTATGCTAGTGTGTGTCTTTGTAATTGTCTTTATGAGAAAGTAATGTAACACATAAAGTTTGTATTCAAGAAATATTCAACAGTCATAATTATCAACTAAAACAACATTAATCTAATCATAACATATCCAAAATATGCAGATAGCAACATACCTCCTTCAAATACATATTCCAAAAACCATTTCGATAGCTTAGCTCATGCAAGAGCATAATTAAGTTCAGTTGAAATGACATAACTAGCATAATAGTTAAGGAAATTGAAGTTGATAGATTGTTTCCAACAACATTGCAAAATGAGCATCAAACTCATTACAAAGCACCTGTGACAGTGGACGCTTATGATGGATTCTGTGATTGGTTGACTTGGGATAGGTTGACATTTGAAGTCTTTCCTATATTACAGAAAATAAAATAAATTAAGCTCCTTATATGCAATTATGAAATATGAACAAAAAGAAAAGAAATTCAACCTTTTTTTTTGCTTGTTCCAGCAACTCCAACAGCAGCATTTGCACCTTTTCTTTTCATCGATCCAGCACTGGAGCTTTTACTTCGATCACTTGGTACATGGTCTCTCCTCGCTGTATTTCTCGTTCTAGTTGGATTTGATGGCTGGCTTAAAGGATCTGCTGGCTAGTCTGAAGAATTTCCAATTGACAGCTGAAAAAATGTAACTTCTGTGTTAGATGACAATATAAACAATAAACATAAATGAATAAAACTGATGGACTAAATAGATACCTGAGAATTAGTGCTTGTAGCTTTGGTTCCCCTTGCAACCGATGGTCTCAATGGACAAGATCTTACATTGTGGTTCAAGCCACCACAAACCGAGCAATTGATAAAGAATCTCCTCTGCATTTTTGAGGTTCAGTGGCTGCTATCTTCCTGCATTTCTTTGGCCTTCCAATCTTTTTCCGCACTATTGGGGGATCAATTAGGGGCCTATCACCACGCTTCCATGTCCGCTCATCAGGAATTGGACTAAACATAACTAAATATGTATTAATGTAGGCCTGCTTGGTAAAGCAAAATGGAATATACTCCTCAATTTCATGCCTTGCATAGCCTATGGCAGCCATAGCATGAGAGCAAGGTAAGCCGGCAATTTCCCAATACCCACAATCGCACGTCTTGTCCTCTAATTTCACTATAAACCTCCTAGATGGATAATAAGATTTATCCATGACTTGAAAATTCAAGTCTCCCGAGGATTGCACAATCATTTTTTCCCCTTTCTTGTAAGTTTGATCCAACTCTTTGTAAATCCTAGGAGCATTAGTTTTTTGCCAAGAATTTCCGTCGTTTCTTCTCTTTGTAAATATTTTCATCAGTCTGCATCTAATTTCCTCAAGCATTGACAAAGCAGGCCTGTCTCTATAAGGCAGAATCCAACTGTTGAAGCACTCGGAGGCATTGTTGTCAGTCCTTTCTACCTTGCAGTTTCTGTCGTATGTATGCATAGACCAAGTGTATTATCCCTGCAGCTCTCTTTCCAACCAATTATATGCTGCTAACGTTTCCTCTTTGATCTGCGCCATTGCCTCCTCATAATCATGCTTGTTACTACTTTTTGCTGCCTTCTAAAAAAGAGTCCGCAAGTTGGCACCAGCATATTATTTCGCAAAATTAGCATACACATGCCTACAACATGCCCTGTGATAGACAGTAGGCCATGTGTTTAGAATTGCATTCAACAGCCCCTTTTGCCTATCACTAATAAATGTTACTAGCCTTCCATCATCTAAGTAGTTATGCAAATGATCAAGAAACCAAGTCCATGTTTCTGTGTTCTCAATCTCGCATACACACAATGCCAATGGGACAATCCCTTTATTAGCATCTGAAGCAACAACAACCAACAAAACTCCACCGTATTTTCCCTTAAGGTGACACCCATCGATTCCAATAAACGGTCTGCAGCCATTCAGAAAAGCATTTCTTTGTGCTGGAAATGCAACAAAAAATCTTTGAAATAGACATTTCTCAGGAACAGTGACTGCATCACATAACACTTTGCAAATGGCTCCTAGCTCAGCTCGATGAATAGCTGTAGCGTACTGAAACAGCTTCTCATAGCCCTTCGAATGGTCACCATATACTAAAATCCTTGCTTTTTCTCTAGCCCTATACATTGTGAGCTTCTCAATCTTCAACCTGAATTTTTCTTGCATATAATTCTTGAGAAGAGATGTCTTGACATTTGCATCAATAGTAATATGTCCCTTTATCATTTCAGCAATCCATGTTGAAGTAACTTTCACAGATTTCTTGGTAAGCTTGCACTCATGCTTCTTGTGATATCCCCGCAGCCAAAAACCATTCCTATATTCAGTCTTGCACCTTTAACAAACCATGGATAGCCAGCCTCCTTACAAGTTGCATAATATCTCCATGGTTCACTATATTTTATGCTAATGTTAAACCCTCTCCTAATTATAACCTTATGTAACACTTGTCTAAAGTGATTCACATCCCTAAATATTTTGTAAACTTCACACTGCCAACATTGATGTCATCATCAGAAGAGTTCGCAACCATTTTGACTGCCCTAGTGTCATCATCTAGTAAACTATCTCCACCTCTATCGCTATCACTCTCGCATTGGCTGTCCTCACTGCCCTTATTATCATCACTGTCCTCAACAGACACAATATCATCAACAGGCATAGTAGGTATTGGTTGCACAACAGGTTCTTCACTATCACTGTCAATGCTTTTGTCTGACCAATCTGATAATAGTTTGTCTTCATCAATTTCGTCATCATGAATAGTTGCAGTAGCCTCGTGTCCATAACCCCTTCGCATATCATCGA
The DNA here is from genome assembly GCA_030449925.1 of Citropsis articulata. Taxonomy (NCBI): domain Eukaryota; kingdom Viridiplantae; phylum Streptophyta; class Magnoliopsida; order Sapindales; family Rutaceae; genus Citropsis; species Citropsis articulata. The sequence continues at coordinate 1,938,630 of JASUUH010000212.1, read as the reverse complement.
ATTCATCTCTGTTACTCCCCCCTTCTTCAACTGTATGGCTAACTTCTGGTGTAGCTTGATCATTCAACATATCTATAACTTCTGAAGACATATGTACTCCTAAGTTATACAACAATGATTGTATTAACGAAGCATCTGGATTTTAAGGGCATAAAACAAGCACGACTTCAACTTCAAATATAGTAACACCCATTAAATTATGAAACCCAAATAAGCATTTCATTCCAAATTTAGAATCTAACACAACCTTGACTTTACTCTCTGGGTTCATAACAGTCAATAAGATTTTACCAACTGTATCTAACCCATGTACAATAGTTATCTTCAATGCCTCAGCCCTTATTCTATCAACAGTCCAATCTTCAGGGTTAATCATACCGACATGATGTTTTTCTCCTTTGAAAGAAATCACTAGCTCCATTATTGACCTGTCTACTGTAATCCCAAAAACAAATAGACCCTCAATATGCAAAAACCAGAACCGATATCATTTACCATCTAAAAGCACTTCTATAAACCTAAAACATTGATTACATAAGAATATAAATAACCCAAAAAAAACCACTGCTTATTTCTTCGTTTTCTACATTCTAGGGTTTGTAACAAAAATTAAATTGTCATAAATTCGGATAATTTCAAATTATTTCCTATATATATTGACTAAATAAGAGATAAGAGATATATTGTATGAAAAAAAAAATTGTATATGAACATACCAACAACTTGATGCTTCGCTCGCTGGCTTCGATCGAAATCAGCTTACTCTTCTGTCAAGGTCCAAATCAATCTCCATAGCTATTAATTAAACTTGTTTGATGGTCAAAAATTGAGGGTTTTTAGTAAAAAGATGGCAGGCATGCATACAGTCTTGCACTGGTTGTTCATATGTATGCAAACTTCTCTCGATCTAAATAAAGAAAGGGGAGAATAGACCACTTCTTTCTTTTTGTCTTTGAGTTACAGTGAAACGATGTCGTTTCTTTGTAACTTTTTTTTTTAAAGATTGAATTAAAAATGACGTCGGATTTTTTTTTTCAGTTACAGTGAAATGGCTGCGTTTTCGGGGTATTAAAACGACATCGTGTTGTCCAACAAAAATGACGTCGTCTTTCTTTGCAGCCTCTTCTTTAATAAAAGACTATAATACCCCTATGACGTCAGCATGTCTTAACGGTAGTAAACGGAAAGGTGGACGCCAGAACTCTTTTGTCAATTTAGGGTATACGAATGATATAAGTGAAAAGTGTTGTAACACATTTGATACCGGTGACAATTAAGCGTATATGGCTGATAATTTCCCAAAAATATATAGCTTAAATCCTTACCTTAAAATTTTATCGTTATTGAGTATAGTAGTAAGGAGGGGCCATTGCTATAGAAAGTTGTTCCCAATTAACAAGTTATTAACATAAAACACACGATATTGATCTTAAACAAAATATAAATTAAAAACCTAGCCTAAACTTAATGAAATTAGCTAATCATTTCAGAAACACTAAGGACACACTAATAAAGGCTCATAGAAAATTTAGGGGGATTTGGAGTTGATTTGCTATGCAAATTAATTAAATTAAAGAATCGAAGTTGAAAAATCTAAAAAAAAAAAAAAACATATTCTAATAGGTTATTAAATATGATGAGAATTACGGTGAAGCAATCATTCACCACAAAGTAAATATTAGATTTAGTCACTAATTAGAATTAACAAGAACTTTCTTTTGAAAATAATAACAATAAAATAATTATAAACTGAATTATTTTGATCTTTTCATACTTAGTTGTTAGGCAAAATAAACTCTTTAGATTTAACATAATGAAAAGTGATAAAATCAAGAAAGATGTAGGTTGAATCAAGAAAAACCCCAAATGTTTGGTTTGTAAATCTTGAATTATATCTTGTTAAGTATAAACTCAAACTCAATAGTCAGTGGGTTCCCGGCATGAACTGTCTGAGTAGGTTAACATAAAATTGGGGCTTTATCTTCTTATTTGGTTTGGAGTTTAGAGTGCTGGTAAGGATTATGGCGCTTCTGAGCATTATCTTTTTCCGGCTAAGTTCAGAAAGCTATACATAATTAAGGTTTTATTGGCTTACTTCATTATTTGGATTTCCTTTTTCACACCTTCGGTGGGGTAAACAATCGGCCGTTCTTGCGTTTTGGTTGCCCACTGACGTCGGAGAAATACCAATCAAGTCCCATACCATTCAAGAAATCTATTGAAGAAGATTTTACGAAGAACATATACTTGGTGTCGATTATCAATTGGTTTTGAGTGAGTGCCTAATTGCAACTTGAGTTAAGTTTTGCAAATGAACATCAAATTTGGGGCCGTTAATTATTGTGCATTTGCATAATTTTTTGGTAGTTAATGTGTTTTTTTTTTAAGGCTAAGAAGAGTTGTAAATTTCCTTGGGTGGTTTGGGATTTGAAAACTACCGTGTTTGCCTTTTAAAGGGTAAATGTTCTTTCTATTCTGATATTTGAACTTAATATTCTTTTAATCCATATATTTTAAAAAGTATCTCAAATTACCCTTAGTATTAAATACATTACACTATTATACTGACTTTTTCTTTGCTCTTACAATCATACCCTTACAACAATATTTTCTACATTAATTTTTAATCTATGAAAAGTTAATTAATAAATTAGCCAATAATTACTTTTAGCAAATTAAGAAATAAACATTAGTATGAAACAACTAGTATTTTTCATATCGTTGTAATAATCATGCTATTATTATTTACAAATAAATTAATACAAGCTAATTTAAAGTAATGTTTAATTGGTACAATCTTGTAATAATGTATTGTAAAAAATTAATTTACAAAATTAATCCTAAAAGTAAAATAATAACAATTAATTTTTATTTTACTTTAATTTGATAAAGTCACATTTTTAATACTTCTAAGAATATCGTTGCTAGGGTATTATCATAAAAGTAAAGAAGAAGTAAGGGAAAAATTATAATATAATCTAATTTTTTAGTAAAATAAATTAATAACGTGTGTATCGTCTTTTGCTTTCAAGCCATTAAAATTAAAAAGAAAAAGATTTTGAGTGTTGTGAACTTCCATTAATTTTCATGAATCCGTAAGTTTTTTTTTTTCACTCGTGCTCATCAATTAGGTGACACGGTCACATTATCCTTTTCTCATTAGTTAAAAGATTTCAAAATTACTGTGAAATTCAGACTCACCTTTGATGGAAGAAACCTCACCCAATTCTATATATGTGGGTGACTGTGCTACTTATACAAATACAAAACTTGAGCAAGGAGTATCGAAACTAGAAAAGGAAGAATCTATTCCTATACATGCTTACTATATTTACAAAGATACGACTATATATATTTACAAACAAAAAATATATGATCGTTAATACTTAAGTTGGAGCGTGACGAGCCTCAAGATCAACAATGCCCAACTTGCGCACATGATGAAGAAAAGATCACTACTAAGTGGTTTGATAAAGATGTCTGCAATCTACATACACCCTCACATAGAGGTGTTAATGAGGAAAGGCAACGGCAATTTGGATTGCACTCGTTCCTGCGCAAAGTGACAATTTTACTCAATATTTTCGGTAAAGATGTCTTCAATCTGCAATCTACATATAGAGGTGTTAATGTGCAAAGGCAGCAACAATTTGGATTGCACCGTTCCCGCGCAAAGTGACAACCTAACTTAATATGTTTTATACGCTCATAAAAGTCTGGATTCTCAGCAATGTATAACGCTGGTTGATTATCACAATTAAAATGCATAGCAGCAGCATATGAGCGACAAAACCATAAGCCATTGCAACTCACATGAAAGGTTCGTCATGGAACAATATTCGAATTTAGCTATACAGCGGAAAAACAACATTTTGCTTCTTTGTTTCCAAAAAAATAGGGCTGCTTCTAAGAAAAGCACAATATCCAGTAATTGATTGACGAGGAATAGGACAACTACCTCAGTTAGCATCACAATACCCACGGTTATGCAAATCACTAGATGAAGACAACAGGGTACTTTTTCCCTCTGATCCTTTTAAATACTGAAGCACCCATAAGGCTGCATCCATATCCATTATCTTTGGTTCATGCATAAAGTGGCTTAATACATGCCCCAAAAAATAAAATTAAAAAAAAAAATATATATATATATATATATTTTTTTTTTCTTGAACTTGTTAAACATATTTCTGATCCAAGTCTTCAAAAGGAATATCTTGATAAACTTCTAAAGACTCTTGATAAACCAGAAACTTCCAAAGTTTCTTGTTCTTTTGTTAAAACATTGGTTTTCTTTAAGTATGATTCTGAATCAGAATCACTGTTGCTTGAAACATAAGAATCAGAATCATTTAATTCATCAACTTGTAAAGGATCACTGTCTCCAGTTAAGGAGAAATCTGATTCTAAGTCTGAAGACTCAATGAGCAATGGAGAGATTTTAGAAAGGATTTCTTCATCGAGACCAAGCTCATGAAGTTTTTTGTTCATCCTGCAGTACCTTGCAGTATGACCTTTCTGATGACATTTGTAACATGTCGCATCTTTGAAATTAAAGGGAGTTTTTTGTTTGGCTTTAAAATCTTTCTTTTTAGAGAAGTTGGGCTTTTTATAAGGCCTTGAAGATTTCTTATAAAAATGTTCTCTAAAATCAGATTTGGGCTCTCTAGCTCTTCTTCCGAGAAGACTAGTGTTTCAAAGAACGTGGTGAATTCAGAAGAATTCATTATTGAAGATTTTAATAAAGCAATTGACAATTGGGATTTACCAAAGATTTCAAAAAACAAGATTTATAAAATGAACAAATTTGATTTTATAAAGACTGATTGTGTTATAAAGACAGAAGAAAGACCATTAAAGTAAAGACGCTTACCACTATTGATTTGGTAAGAAGAGCTAGAGAAAGATGATGCTCTACAGAGCAAAGATTCCATAAATGCAAAATTTTAAAAGACTTCAAAATTTTCTAAATAAGCTTTAAAGTAAAATGGTGGTCAAAATTTGATGAACAGTCAAAATTGACTGATGCCATAATCCATAAATGGCTATCCTCAAAAGGCCTCCTAACCCCCTCCATCAAAGACATTAAAGCCCAGGGAACCTTTTTGTCCCAAAAATCTAAAGCTCAATCCCTTTTGGCCAGTGCCAAAACTGAAGATGAATACTTTAAAGTCATGGAATAGCTCCTCGCCACGGATCGAGTCTTACATTCTAGTTCCATCGATCAAGTCTGGTAGTTCATCTCTGGGAGACGACAACGAAGATGACTACTTTGGAATTCTCCCGTCAATAAAGCATTAAAGTTGTAATTATGTTTGTTGTAATTATGTTTGTTGGAAAAAAAAAAAGGTAATTATTTCCGCTTGTAATTATTTGTTTCCTCTTGTATTTTTTCAATTTGGGTGGTCCCCTGGACACAAGTGAGAGCGCACATGTCTCTTCACCCAAAATATTCGCCTGTAGGTGGTCCTTTGGACACAAGTGAGAGTGCACATGTCTCTTCACCTGCATTTCTTTTTATGGGTCCCACTCTATATTTGTAATCAAGTCTTAGGTGGGCCTTTATGTCTGTTGAGTGCGGATACTGTTCTTGCACGCGTCTGTCTAAAGTCTAAAGTTCTGGGTCCCAGTTTCCTGTGATTCCAGTAAAGACAGGGGCCCCTCTCCAACAACTCCAAGGCTCCGAGCCTACAAAAGAAAGGAGCAGGCGTTTGAATAAGTCAGAAGAAGAAAGAGACATCACACTTTCAAAGCCATTTGAAACAATTCAATTATATTCACATTGGTTTAATTCAAGTTGGAATAAAACCTTTGACTAAAGAAGGATTAAATACTTCTATTCTTGCTGTCCTCAGGGATGGGAGGTTCATCTCCTTTGATGATTCCTTACTCAGTAGTATTGAATCTAGTCTCTGTAAAGGACCCATTTCATTTGATTGTTATCCTAACATAACAATTTCTTTAAAAGACAAAAATATTTTGAAAAGCATGATTTTACAGATCAAAACACATAACTATCATATGTTGGAAGGATCTGTTCCAGTTGCATTAATTTTCAAAATATCATATAAAGCCATGATCTCAGCGTTTAACACGCAACATAAGTTTCAGTCAAAAAGAGATGAAACTCTTCTCTTGCAGACTGATTTGTCCAAAGCAAACACTGTCATACCTAAACCTATCCAATGGAAAGATATCAATCTTCCAGAGGAATGGATTCTAGAAGGAGCCACTCAACCAGTAATTCCTAAACAATTTGAGCCAAATACAAAGTTGCATAACGTGACTCAGTATTCTGATGGTAAAGTCAAATTATCTTTCAAAAGATCTATGTCTTCCAGATTCTCTACATCTTTGGACAAAGATTCAAGCTCCAGTATGCCTATATTGGAAAGAAAATTCTCAAAAGTCCCTTCTATTATAAATTTGCCTTTCCAAAACCAACCTAGGTTTTCCACTTCGGATATACCTAGTTCCTCTATACGTTCTGTTGATTATACTACTAGTGTTCCTCACCCAATCTATACTAGTAGTCAACAAGAACAAAGACAGGAAGAGAAAGAACCTTCTCCTCCAACCTCTCCCACGTTTTCTGCAGTCACAGAAAATGTCATAAATACCCTTGAGAAAGATTTTGAGCTTGATAAAACTCTTTTACATAAAGATTTTTACTCTGACAATAATAAAGAAAAAAGACTTTGGTTTTTTAAACAGTTTTTAAACCAAAGAAAAGAAATTCAAGAGCTTTATTATGAATTTATAAATTTGCATAAAATTCATATTATGTTTTTTGATTGGTTTGAGATTTATGCATCGGAAAATAACATTTCCTATCCTTTTAAGGAATCAAACCCAATCACAATGCGTAAAAAAATCACTGAATGGAATCTATCAGATACTGATAGAACCATTGAATCTGAGCATCCTCCTCTCAGGAGTGTCATCATAAACCATGGTGAACCACCTGTTCAGATCAAAGCTTCTCCCTATAAAATCCAAAAACCAAATGATTCAGAAAAAAATTTAGATAGCATTATCCAACAGAATAACTTCTGTAATGCTAATCTAAATACAATAGGAAAACAGTTGACTAGAATAGAAAGTCAATTTCAGAAGTCAACTATCCAGATTCCCTCTCCAATTTCTTCTCCTGTTTCATCAAAATCTGATTCCTTGAAAAAGCTTAAAGAACCTATTTTCAAACCTTTCCAGGTTTCGAAACATAGCCAAAAGCTTGTTCAAGAATCCAAATCAGATTTTGCCAAAGCCATTAAAGAACAACTTGATCGAATAGAAGCATCTTCTTCTGCTTTTACTTCTAGAGTTCAAATTGCTCCTGATAGTACTCAATCTAGCAAGATTGGGGTACTAGAACATGATTCATCTTCTATAGCCTCTTCAAATATAGAAGCTTTTGAAGAAGAACCAATTTCTAAAGTCAATAGAGTCCATTGGGAATTAGCACTCCCAACCATCAGAAGTCCACCAGATCTAGCTATAGATAATAGACCAAGTGCGTTAAATCAATCTCGTTTTAATGCATCTTCTGTCTATGAGTAGAATATAGATGGAATGTCTGAGTATAACATTCTAGGATTGTTGCAACAGATGACCATGGCAGCTAATGCCTATAAAACCCAATCGGGAACTTCTGACAAAGCCATTGCAGAAATTCTCATTCTTTGGATTCTTGGTCAACTCAAAGGCTGGTGGGATCATCTTCTCACTAAGCAGCAACAATCAGAAATTTTAAATTCTATCCAAACAGATGAGGATGGTACACCTGTTCTTGATGAGATTAATAGCCCAATTCAAGATGCAGTTGCCACCTTAATCATTACCATATCCCTCCATTTCATTGGAGACCCTTCTCATCTTAGAGACAAAAATGCTGAGTTACTACATAATTTAAAATGTAGGAAACTTAGTGAGTTCCAAAGCTATAAAACTTCTTTCTTTACTAGACTTTTCTTAAGAGATGATGCAAACCATATAACTTGGAAAGAAAAATTCCTTGCTGGTTTACCTACTCTCTTAGGAGAAAAGGTCAGAAACTCCATTAAAGCTCTTTATGACAATCGTATTCCTTATGACGAACTCACCTATGGTGAATTAGTCAGTTTTGTCAATAAAGAAGGTTTAAAGATATGTCAAGATTTGAAATTACAGAAACGTCTAAAATGGGAGCTTAGAAATTCTAAGCAAGAATTAGGCACTTTCTGTAAACAGTTTAATTATGATCCTTTTAAAATCCCTACTTCTAAAGACTGTGATGGTAAGTGCTCTTCGAGACCTTACATAAAACATTACAAATCCAGAAGCCATAGAAAGCCCAAATCGGATTTTAGAGAACATTTTTATAAGAAACCTTCAAGGCCTTATAAAAAGCCCAACTTCTCTAAAAAGAAAGATTTTAAAGCAAACAAAAACTCCCTTTAATTTCAAAGATGCGACATATTACAAATGTCATCAGAAAGGTCATACTACAAGGTACTGCAGGATGAACAGGAAACTTCACGAGCTTGGTCTCGATGAAGAAATCCTTTCTCAAATCTCTCCATTGCTCATTAAGTCTTCAGACTCAGAATCAGATTTCTCCTTAACTGGAGACAGTGATCCTTTACAAGTTGATGAATTAAATGATTCTGATTCTTATGTTTCAAGCAACAGTGATTCTGATTCAGAATCATACTTAAAGAAAATTAATGTTTTAACAAAAGAACAAGAAACTTTTCTTGAACTTGTGTAAACAAATTTCTGATCCAAGTCTTCAAAAGGAATATCTTGAATTGGCTAAACTGGAATGGCAGGAATAACTTAAACTGGAAACTATTAAGATAAAGCACTTGGGTATCCGGATCTGCATCAACATGCTCCATGGGCTAAATATTCTATATTAATACTAATTAAATCATGAGGGGAGTTCCACATCTCATGAACCACGCTCAAATAAATATGGTGCTAAGGGCTTATTGTGCCAAATAATAATAACCTTGTACTAGGGTGCCGGTTTAACCAGGCAGATTCAGACAAGACTATTATTATTTGTCGACGAAAAGTCAAAACAACCACAAATATTAGAGGGGAAGAGAAAGTAAATTTACCAAATTAAACCCATGGAACATGTTGAGACTTCACCTTCAACCCAAGCTTAAAAGAAAATTAGCTACTCATTTTTGAACTAGGGGTAAAATGGGAATTTATTAAAATACGTAGAAAATACAAGAAGGAGAAGGAATTACAAAAATCTAAGCTCAGAAATGAATTCAGGGATATCAAATTAGGGGAGGGAGCCCCCTTTTTATAGATACATTGAGTGAATCGTGACCATCCGACGCCGCTGTGATTGCGCCACGTCATCAGTTAATAGTCAACAGTCAACATGTGAACAGTAACACGGTTTGTACAGTAACGCGGTTTGACCCAGTTTGCACAGTAACGTCCGTTTTGCTGTCTGATCACTTTTTCATTGTGAAACAATCGTGATGCCCCTAAAATACATAAAATACATAATTATAATAAAACACACATAATTGAATAACAAAGTACTTAAATAAATAAAAATAGCAATGTTAGTGAGACTTGAAGTGTAAAATAACAATTTTCTCCTTTATAAATATACACTTTCTAACACTCAACAGTAGCAACTGTAACCAACAAAGAAGAGTAATAGGCACCTATCTTTACTCAAGAGTAACAGGCACCAAATTGCATGTATATCTCTTAATTCTTCTTTTTCCTATACTTGGATAATAGACACAGGTGCTACCAATAATATATGTCGCTCTTTGGATTTCTTTAGTTCTTATAATCATGTCATATACCTCTTCTTGTTCAATTACCAGACAGCAAAATAGCACTTGTCACTCATATAAGAAAGGTTTCTTTTTCACCATATTTTTTATTAGATAATTTATTTTTTATTCCAAACTTTAGATTCAATCTATTTTCAGTTAGCCAATTAAGCAAATCCAATAAATATCTGGTCATTTTTCTTCTGATTCTTGTGAATTTCAGGACCTGTATGCGAAAAGGAAGATTGGCAAGGGTAGACTTCATGAGGGCCTTTTTGACATACGACTCCCCATTGCATCTTCCTTTGCTTCCCAAGTAGCTTCAACGCATAAGATTGATACTTGGCATTGGAGATTGGCCACCCTTCTCTTGGATGTTTATAATTATTTTAAAGAACTTATCCTTTGGTTAGTTTAATATGAATTATATTTGTGATATTTGTCCTAAAGTGGAACAAACTAGAGTGCCTTTTTTCTGTTAGTAATATTAAAAGTAAAACTCCGTTTGAATTAACCTATTGTAATGTTTAGGGTCCTTTTCCTAAAACTCCTTTTGAATTAATCTATTGTAATGTTTAGGGTCCTTTTCCTATTGCTAGTTCTTCAAGTGCTTATTATTATTTTTTAACTATTGTTGACAAATATGCTATATGCACTTGGTTATATTTATTGAAAACAAAATCTGAAACCAAAATGCACCTTCGTTCTTTTCATGCTTTAGTTAAAAATCAATTAATGCTAACATTAAAATGTGTGTTCTGGTAATGGGACAGAATTCCTTGTTAAATATTTGCAACAATTTTTTATGGATAAAGAAATTACTCATCAAAGAAGTTATGCAGGGACTTCATAGCAAATGAAGTCGTAGAGCGTAAATATCACCATCTCCTTGAAGTTGCACACACTTTATGTTTTCAAGCCAATTTGTCCATAAAACTATAGGGTGAATGTGGCCTTACAACAACATATTTGATAAGTAAATTGTCTAGTGAAGTATTACAAGGTAAATCCGGACATTAAATGCTTTTTTGTATAGCGCTTGATGTGTCTCGTTAAAGGTTTTTGGTTGTCCATATTTTGCAAAAATTTGCATATAAAGAATAAATTTGATCAATGTGCAAGTGGCTGGAATTTTTATTAGGTAACCTTTTAGGAAAAAAAGGATACTTTATATATGATATTGAATCTAAAACTATTCATGTGTCCCCTGATTTTTTTTAATAATATTTTTCCTCGTAAGGATGTTACATCCCTAAAGTATTTCAGCACTTTTTACACATATTGGAGATAATTTATTTTTGGATGACAATTCCTTTGACTCCCATGATATTTTACCTATTAATCCAAGCATTGATCCATCTATTGTTCCTAAAGAAAGTGACCCACAACAGCTTGCCGCAAGTCAGTCCAGAGAAAATACCCATTTCCGCTCTATTTCTCCTATTTCGGATCCAGCAACATATATTGTACCTAAAAAATTAGATGGTCCACCACATTAAACTCAATCAACCACAAAACTAGAATTACAGCCACCCACACGGCCTTTATGAGAACAACGACTCCAGCTTATCTGCAAGACTATTGCACCTTGGTTGCTCATGCTTCTACACTTGCCAATTTGTTTCTTCGTTACCAGGTAAGAAATATCCTCTCCAAGATTTTCTTTCTTATCACCGTTTCATGCAAGCACATAAGTCTTTTTTATCTACTATTACCTCTAGGATAGACCCAATTCCTTTTATGAGGTAGTTAAGTTTCCTGAATGGCGCACGGCAATGGAGGATGAGATTCAGGCTCTTAAGAAAAATAACACTTGCACACATACTCATTTGCTGGTAAGTACAAAGGCTATTGGAAGTCGATGAGTTTACAAGATAAAATATAAGCAAATGGCACCATTAAGCGCTACATGGCACGTTTAGTAGACAAAGGCTATACTAGGGATGGCAATTTCCAAGTCCGGGTCCGGGTTTGGCCTTCCCGGTTCCGGACCCGGACACTAAAATATCATACCGGACCCGGATTTAAACCCGCTTTTTATGAGTACGGGTCCGGTACGGGTTAAACCCGGAAAAATTTGGGTTTCCGGATTGCGGGTTTTAAACCCAGATCACATAAAAAAAACTGAAAAATCATTCCAAACCTAGATCTACAAAAATCAAATACATCCCAAATTCTTAAAAATCAAATACAAATTGTAAAATTTTCAATGTTTTAAAGCAATAACTATTCATAAATACAAATCTATAATACAACATTCACGAAATACAAAATTCATGTCTACATTTAAACTCATGATTCACGACTTTAGCTTCAAGGATCGGCGTCCGGCGAAGTAGCGAATGTCAGCTATTGATGACGACGATGGGTATGATGACGATGACGACCACAACTTCACAGCCGCGAATTTACGATTGGCAAAGTTGTTGATGAACGTCAAAATCGCAAAACGGCAGCCAAATGGACGCTGATGGTGCTGATAAACATGAACACAGTGAAGGTTTGACGAGTGATGGTGATGATTTGATGAAGAGAAGTGTTGAAGAGAAAGGAAATGGACGATTTGATGAAGAGAAGTGTTGAAGAGAAAGGAAATGGACGATTTGATGAAGAGAAGAGAAGAGGAAGAGAAGAAATTGAAGAGAAGAGGCGGCTTGGTTGTAAAATTAGGGCATCCTTTTCTTTTCTATTTATATAAAAAATAATATTAAAATAAAGATATCCGGGTCCGGGTTCTGGATATCTGGATACACCTAAACTCGGAACCGGACCCGGATACGTCCGGGTTACTAAAATTTATTTCAGATCCGGATTTTTTAATGCTCCGGTATGGGTTCAACCCGCCCCGGATTATCCGGGTTAATCCGGGTCCGGGCTGGGTACGGGTTATTTTGCCATCCTTAGGCTATACTCAAATAGAAGGTATTGATTATCATGATACACGTTCTCTTGTAGCCAAACTTGTGACAATAAGAGCTATGATTTCTCTTGCCGTTGTTAATGAGTAGATTTTATAACAATTATATGTCAATAATGCTATTTTGCAAGGTGATTTACATGAGGAAGTTTACATCCAAATTTTGCAGGGTTTTTCCAAACAAGGGTAACATTTGTTTTGCAAACTCATCAAGTCCATTTATGGTTTGAAATAGGCTTCTAGAAATTAGTTTTCTAAATTTTCTGTTATTATTCTACAAGCGAGCTTCCGTTAACCCAAGGTAGATTACTCTTTACTCATGAAAATCAATGGTGTTTCTTCCACTCTTGTATTAGTGTATATAGATGACATTATTGTTGGTGGGAATGTTTCAGTTAAGTTAGCAACATTAAAGCTTTCTTTGCACAAAAATTCTACATCAAAGCTTTAGGGCACGCTCAAGTATTTTTTGGGTATTGAAGTAACATGGCCATCTCGTGGGATATTCTTATGTCAAAAAAAGTATGCCTTGGACATTCTGAAAGATGCTGGACTACTTGATGTCCGTCCTGTCCCTTTTCTAATGGAACAACAATTGCATCTTTCGCCTACAGATAGAGATCCTTCACCCAATCCTTCGAGTTACAAATGCCTTATTAGGAGGTTGATCTCTCTAATCATTACAAGACCTGATATATATATATATATATATATATATATATTTTCCTTTTTTTGGTGCATGTATTAAGCCACTTTATGCATGAACCAAAGATAATGGATATGGATGCAGCCTTATGGGTGCTTCAGTATTTAAAAGGATCAGAGGGAAAAAGTACCATGTTGTCTTCCTATAGTGATTTGCATAACCATGGGTATTGTGATGCTAACTGAGGCAGTTGTCCTATTCCTCGTCAATCAATTACTGGATATTGTGCTTTTCTTAGAAGCAGCCCTATTTTTTTGGAAACAAAGAAGCAAAATGTTGTTTTTCCGCTATATAGCTAAATTCGAATATTGTTCCATGACGAACCTTTCATGTGAGTTACAATGGCTTACCGTTTTGTTGCTGATATGCTGCTGTTATGCATTTTAATTGTGATAATCAACCAGCGTTATACATTGCTGATAATCAACCAGCGTTATAATTGTGATAATCAACCAGCGGTATGAGCGTATAAAACATATCGAGTGCAATCCAAATTGTTGCTGCCTTTGCACATGAACACCTCTATATGTAGATTGCAGATTGAAGACATCTTTACCGAAAATATTCAGTAAAATTGTCACTTTGCGCAGGAACGAGTGCAATCCAAAGTGTCGTTGCCTTTCCTCATTAACACCTCTATGTGAGGGTGTATGAAGATTGCAGACATCTTTATCAAACCACTTAGTAGTGATCTTTTCTTCATCATGTGCGCAAGTTGGGCATTGTTGATCTTGAGGCTCGTCACGCTCCAACTTGTTGGAAAATTTTCAAAATAAATAGTGTTAACTAGTGTCTTTTGTTAAAGACATGTCCAATTAATTGTGCCTTATAGAAAAGGTACCTTTCACTAAAGACATGTCTAATGGAATGGTGTCTTGTTGTAAGGACATGTCCATTTAATTGTGTCTTATAGAAAAGGTATCGTTTTACTAAATGATATAACTTTTCATGATAACATTTCACTTAGAGATGCATCATTTCATGGTGACATTTCATTTGAAATGGTGATGGTTCAATTTGGACCATTGATTAAAATTAAATCTAGATCCAATGGCCATGAATGAAGGGGTATCATGAAAGATGACAACCCAAATGAAGGGGCACAAGTATATCTATAAATAGGGGTCATGTTTAAGCCATTTAGACATGAAATTAATCATCCTACACCACTCTTTTCTCACCCCTCTTCTCTAGAACGAATTTCAACATAAACATTCATTTCTTTTGTGCATTAAAAATCCAATATATTGTTTTCTGCAGGAACAATATATTGTTTCTTGGCAGGCTTGCAACATTCAAGAGTATTCTGGTTTGCTTTCGTCGATGCACAACGCAAGCAAACAAACAAGTGCTTCATTGTATCCTGGAGGCGTATTTGTTTAACCCATGTGCATCACTCAATTGGTGGGGGCAAATAAAGTCTTAAGGAAAGCGACATTTGTAACATGCCTTGAAGTACACATTCTTTTCTGCAGTTTATCTAATACTATTGTCTTTCCTATATACATAGTTGTAAACACATTACTTTACACAATAAAGTTCCACCATTATTATTGTATTTTTCTACATTTGCTATTCCCCACATCTCATAATTCCAACAATCTTAAGACGTTATTTCTGCAATAATGGCACCAAGTTCATCTCTTCGACAATTCGCAGTAGATTTTGTCAAATTGGAGAGGTTTGATGGTGGCAACATTATTCGTTGGCAGAAAAAGTTGCATTTTTTGTTAACAAGCCTCAATGTAGTCTATGTTCTCACAACACCAAAGCCTCAAGAACGTGAAAATGAGACATTAGCTGAAACCAGAGTGCGGCAGAAGTGGGAGCAAGATGATTACGTGTGCAAGGGACATATTTGCAATGCCATGTCTGATACTTTGTTTGATCAATACCACAATAAACCTACAGCAAAGGAGATATGAGACTCATTAGAGGCTAAGTACATGATGGAAGATGCCACAAGTAAGAAATTCTTGGCTTCTAAATTTTTTAATTATAAAATGATTGATAATAGACTTGTGGTTGAACAATATAATGAGATTTTGCATATTCTTGATCAATTCAACCAACATAACATGAAAATGGATGAGTCTATTATTGTCTCTTCAATTATTGATAAACTTCCTCCCTCTTGGAAAGACTATAAGAAAAGTCTTAAACATAGCAAAGAGGAAATTAGTCTGGATGGCTTAGGTCAAAGTCTTCGTATTGAAGAGGAACTCAAGCTTAATAGTCTTGAGGACTAGACTGCTATATCCTCTAAAATTAATGTTGTGGAGGAGAGGAAAGAGTTTAAGCATTCTAATCACCCTAAGAATAACCAAAAGAGAAAGTTTGATTCCAAAGAGAATCAAAACAACAAGAAGAAAAAGAAGGGTACATGCCACCACTGTGGAAAACCTGGCCACTACAAAAGAGATTGTCGACTTCTGAAGAAACAAAAGGAAGTTTCAAACACAAATCTTGTGGCCATGATATCTGAGATTAATATTCTTGAAGATGATAATGCGTGGTGGATAGATTTTGGTGCAACCAATCATGTTTGCAAGGATCGTAGCCTTTTCAAATCTTATAAAGCAATGGATGATGGAAGTGTTCTTTACATGGAAAATTCCTCCACTGCAATAGTTAAAGGAAAAGGCAATGTGCAACTAGAGTTTACTTCTAGAAAAACTTTAACTCTTACTGATGTTTATCATGTTCCTGAAGTTAGGAAAAACCTTGTATCTGGTAGCCTTCTTAATAAGTTTGGCTTCAAACTTGTTTTTGAGTCAAACAAATTTATATTATCTAAGGGTGGTACCTTCATTGGGAAAGGGTATATGTATGAAGGAATGTTTAAACTCAATATCAATAATATGAATGTTTCTTCTGCTTATATGGTTGACTCATTATCTTTGTGGCATAATCGTTTAGGACATGTGAATATTAGAAGGTTGCATGATATGACTAATTTAGAATTGATTCCTAAGCATAAGAATGATATGCATGAAAAATGTAAAGTATGTGCACAAACTAAAATCACAAGAGCTCCATTTTCAAAAATTGAAAAAACATCTTCTTTATTGCATTTAATTCATAGTGATGCATGTGATATGCATAGTATTCCTACCAAAGGTGGTAAAAAATATTTTGTAACATTTATTGATGATTTTTCAAAATATTGCTATGTGTATTTATTACATTCCAAAGATCAAGTGTTAGAGAAATTTAAAATTTATAAAAATGAAGTTGAGAATTTTTGTGATACTAAAATTAAATGCCTTAAAAGTGATAAAGAAGGTGAATATTCTTTTTCTGAATTTTGTGAATCTGTTGGCATTGTACACGAAACTAGCACTGCATATACTCCACAACAAAATGGTGTAGCTGAAAGGAAAAATAGAACATTAATAGAAATGGTAAATGCTATGCTTTTGAATACTGGGCTAGGTAAAGGTTTTTGGGATGAAGCTATTTTAAGTGCATGTCATATCTTAAATAGAGTGCCCAATAAGAAAACAAAGGTGACCCCATATGAATTATGGAATAAGAGAAAGCTGAATATTTCTTATCTAAGAATGTAGGGTTGTCGAGCCATTGTAAGACTACCTGAACCTAAGATTAAGAAATTAGGAGAAAGAGGCATTGAGTGCATATTCTTGGGATATGCTTATAGGTTTCTTGTAATAGAACCTAATAGCTTTGTTGAGATGAATACTATAGTGGAATCTAGAGATGCAATAGTCTATGAAAATAGATTTTCCACTATACCAAAAGTATTGACTCTCAAAAGAATGATGAACCAATAGAAATTGGTCAAAAGCGTGATGCTAATAATGAGCAAAATCATTTGAAAAGAAGTAAAAGAATAAGGACTATGAAATCCTTTAGACCAGATTTCATAGTCTATTTAGTTGAAGGGACAAGAGACTCACAATCAAGACAGACCATGGTCACACCTACTATAGAGTCTAATCCCCTCACCTATGAGGAAGTAATGAAGTCTCAAGATGCTGTTTTTTGGAAAGAGGCCATTAATGATGAAATGGACTCTATTATGGGTAATAAGACTTGGAAATTAGTTGATTTACCACCTGGCTCTAATCCTATAGGTTGTAAATGGATTTTCAAAAGGAAGAAGAAAGTTGATGGAACAATTGAAAAATTCAAAGCAAGACTAGTAGCGAAAGGTTTTACACAAAAAGAAGGCCTTGATTATTTCGATACTTATGCACCTGTTGCGCAAGAATTGCTACTATTAGAGTATTGATTGCTTTAGCTTCAATTTATCGTCTTGAAATCCATCAAATGGATGTAAAAACAGCTTTCTTAAATGGAGAATTAGATGAAGAAATTTACATGAAACAACCAGAAGGATTTGTTATGCCAGGACAAGAATATAAAGTTTGTAAACTAGTAAAGTCTTTATATGGTCTTAAACAGCAAAGCTCAAGCGATGTACGAAAAGTTTGACAAAGCGATTGTCTCAAATGGATTTAATATTCATGAATCTGATAAATGTGTCTATAGCAGATTCAATGGAAATAAAGGTGTGATTATTTGTTTATATGTAGATGACATGTTAATTTTTAATCGATAGTGAGAGCATTAAACTCACTAAATCATTATTGTCATCTAATTTTGATATGAAAGACATGGGGCTTGCTGATGTGATTTTAGGGATTAAAATTATAAAAAATGAGAATGGCCTAGTATTGTCCCAATCACATTATATTGAGAAAATTTTAAAGAAATTCAATTATTATGATTGTAAGCCTGCGTCAACACCTTTTGATTCAAACATAAGATTATACCCTAACACTGGCAGAGCAGTATCCCAATTAGAATATTCACGTGTTATTGGGTGTCTTATGTATGTGATGACTTGTACTAGGCCTGATATTGCTTTCGCTGTTGGAAAGCTGAGTAGATATACTAGTAATCCAAGCCAAGCACACTGGCAAGCAGTGTATAGAATTTTAAAATATTTAAAACATACAATGGATTATGGTATATACTACACTGGATATCCTTCAGTTTTGGAAGGATTTTCAGATGCCAGTTGGATTACTGATCGAGATGATCATAAATCCACGAGTGGTTGGATTTTTAATCTTGGTGGAGGAGCTATTTCATGGGGCTCAAAGAAGCAAACTTGTATAGCAGACTCCACTATGGCTGCAGAATTTATAGCTTTGGCTTCATGTTGCAAGGAAGCTGAATGGTTAAGGAATTTGCTTATAGAAATTCCTATTTGGCCTAAACCAATTCCTCCTGTATCCATTCACTGTGATAGTAAGGCAACTTTGTCAAGGGCATATAGTCAAATCTATAATGGAAAGTCTAGGCACATTGGTCTAAGACATAGTTATGTAAGACAACTACTTACAGATGGAGTAATCACAATTGACTTTGTGAAATCATGCCAAAATTTGGCGGACCCGTTAACTAAAGGCCTTGCAAGGGATATTGTATTAAAAACTTCTAAGGGGATGGGACTGAATCCAGCATCGTCTTATCACCAATGATGGAAACTCAACCTAACACTTGAAATATCAAGATCTTGGGTTCAATGAGCAAAAGTACATCATCTGTTGTGATAGCAAGCACTATAATATTTTTAGATGCGTCCCAAATGTCAGTGCTTGATACCTGTAACATATGGGAAAGGTTAAGCTACTTAGCTTTTAATAGACTTATAAATGTTTTAGTTACAGGGACATTCTAGATAATCTACCTATATGAGTGTAGGAGGTGGTGCCGCTTCCTATGTAACTAGGCTGGTTACTAAAACACTCATGAAAACAGGATACAGACACAGGGCCAATCCACGTGTCAGCTAAAGAATACTTGAGAATTTGAAAACTTATGTGTGAGATATATCCGGTTAGTCAAATAAGATCGCTGGTTCAAAGCTTGTCTACCATGCCTTCTTGATTAACTTTGATGTATTGTCACTAAGTGAAGGTTCAAGTCCAAAAGACACCTTCATCTATGCATAATTTTTCCAAGCTTGTGCGAGATAATTTTTCAAAAATTCATTTATTTTGAAAATGGTGGGGGATTGTTGGAAAATTTTCAAAATAAATAGTGTTAACTAGTGTCTTTTGGTAAAAACATGTCCAATTAATTGTGCCTTATAGAAAAGGTACCTTTCACTAAAGACATGTCTAATGGAATGGTGTCTTGTTGTAAGGACATGTCCATTTAATTGTGTCTTATAGAAAAGGTATCTTTTTACTAAATAATATAACTTTTCATGGTAACATTTCACTTAGAGATACATCATTTCATGGTGACATTTCATTTGAAATGGTGATGGTTCAATTTGGACCATTGATTAAAATTAAATCTAGATCCAATGGCCATGAATGAAGGGGTATCATGAAAGATGACAACCCAAATGAAGGGGCACAATTATATCTATAAATAGGGGTCATGTTTAAGCCATTTAGATATGAAATTAATCATCCTACACCACTCTTTTCTCACCCCTCTTCTCTAGAACGAATTTCAACATAAACATCCATTTCTTTTGTGCATTAAAAATCCAATATATTGTTTTCTGCAGGAACAATATATTGTTTCTTGACAGGCTTGCAACATTCAAGAGTATTCTGGTTTGCTTTCATCGATGCACAACGCAAGCAAACAAACAAGTGCTTCATTGTATCCTGGAGGTGTATTTGTTTAACACATGTGCATCACTCAATTGGTGGGGGCAAATAACGTCTTAAGGAAAGCGACATTTGTAACATGCCTTGAAGTACACATTCTTTTCTGCAGTTTATCTAATACTATTGTCTTTCCTATATACATAGTTGTAAACACATTACTTTACACAATAAAGTTCCACCATTATTATTGTATTTTTCTACATTTGCTATTCCTCACATCTCATAATTCCAACACAACTTAAGTATTAACGATCATATATTTTTTGTTTGTAAATATATATAGTCGTATCTTTGTAAATATAGTAAGCATGTATAGGAATAGATTCTTCCTTTTCTAGTTTCGATACTCCTTGCTCAAGTTTTGTATTTGTATAAGTAGCACAGTCACCCACATATATAGAATTGGGTGAGGTTTCTTCCATCAAACGTCAGTCTGAATTTCACAGTAATTTTGAAATCTTTTAACTAATGAGAAAAGGATAATGTGACCGTGTCACCTAATTGATGAGCACGAGTGAAAAAAACAAAACTTACGGATTCATGAAAATTAATGGAAGTTCGCAACACTCAAAATCTTTTTCTTTTTAATTTTAATGGCTTGAAAGCAAAAGACGATACACACGTTATTAATTTATTTTACTAAAAAATTAGATTATATTATAATTTTTCCCTTACTTCTTTACTTTTATGATAATACACTAGCAACGATATTCTTAGAAGTATTAAAAATGTGACTTTATCAAATTAACCTTAAAAAGTAAAATAAAAATTAATTGTTATTATTTTACTTTTAGAATTAATTTTGTAAATTAATTTTTTACAATAAATTATTAGTAAGATTGTACCAATTAAACATCACTTTAAATTAGCTTGTATTAATTTATTTGTAAATAATAATAGCATGATTATTACAACGATATGAAAAATACTAGTTGTTTCATACTAATGTTTATTTCTTAATTTGCTAAAATTAATTATTGGTTAATTTATTAATTAACTTTTCATAGATTAAAAAATTAATGTAGAAAATATTGTTGTAAGGGTATGATTGTAAGAGTAAAGAAAAAGTCAGTATTATAGTGTAATGTATTTAATACTAAGGGTAATTTGAGATACTTTTTAAAATATATGGATTAAAAGAATATTAAGTTAAAATATCAGAATAGAAAGAACATTTACCCTTTAAAAGGCAAACATGGTAGTTTTCAAATCCCAAACCATCCAATGAAATTTACAACTCTTCTTAGCCTTAAAAAAAAACACATTTACTACCAAAAAATTATGCAAATGCACAATAATTAACGGCCCCAAATTTGATGTTCATTTGCAAAACTTAACTCAAGTTGCAATTAGGCACTCACTCAACACCAATTAATAATCGACACCAAGTATATGTTCTTCGTAAAATCTTCTTCAATAGATTTCTTGAATGATGTGGGACTTGATTGGTATTTCACCGACGTCAGTCGGTAACCAAAACGCAAGAACGGCCGATTGTTTACCCCACCGAAGGTGTGAAAAAGGAAATCCAAATAATGAAGTAAGCCAATAAAACCTTAGTTATGTATAGCTTTCTGAACTTAGCTGGAAAAAGATAATGCTCAGAAGCGCCATAATCCTTACCCGCCCTCTAAACTCCAAACCGAATAAGAAGATAAAGCCCCAATTTTATGTTAACCTACTCAGACAGTTCATGCCAGGAACCCACTGACTATTGAGTTTGAGTTTATACTTAACAAAATATAATTCAAGATTTACAAACCAAACATTTGGGGTTTTTCTTGATTCAACCTACATCTTTCTTGATTTTATCACTTTTCATTATGTTAAATCTAAAGAGTTTATTTTGCCTAACAACTAAGTATGAAAAGATCAAAATAATTGAGTTTATAATTATTTTATTGTTATTATTTTCAAAAGAAAGTTCTTGTTAATTCTAATTAGTGACTAAATCTAATATTTACTTTGTGGTGAATGATTGCTTCACCGTAATTCTCATCATATTTTATAACCTATTAGAATATGTTTTTTTTTTTAATTTTAGATTTTTCAACTTCGATTCTTTAATTTAATTAATTTGCATAGCAAATCAACTCCAAATCCCCCTAAATTTTCTATGAGCCTTTATTAGTGTGTCCTTAGTGTTTCTGAAATGATTAGCTAATTTCATTAAGTTTAGGCTAGGTTTTTAATTTATATTTTGTTTAAGATCAATATCGTGTGTTTTATGTTAATAACTTGTTAATTGGGAATAACTTTCTATAGCAATGGCCCCTCCTTACTACTATACTCAATAACTATAAAATTTTAAGGTAAGGATTTAAGTTATACATTTTTGGGAAATTATCAGCCATATACCCTTAATTGTCACCGGTATCAAACGTGCTACAACACTTTTCACTTATATCATTCGTATACCTTAAATTGACAAAAGAGTTCTGGCGTCCACCTTTCCGTTTACTACCGTTAAGACATGCTGACGTCATAGGGGTATTATAGTCTTTTATTAAAGAAGAGGTTACAAAGAAAGACGGCGTCGTTTTTGTTGGACAACACGACGTCGGTTTAATACCCCGAAAACGCAGCCGTTTCACTGTAACTGAAAAAAAAATCCGACGTCGTTTTTAATTCAATCCGTAAAAGAAAAAAAGTTACAAAGAAACGACATCGTTTCACTGTAACTCAAAGACAAAAAGAAAGAAGTGGTCCATTCTCCCCTTTCTTTATGTCGAGAGAAGTTTGCATGCATATGAACAACCAGTGCAAGACTGTATGCATGCCTGCCATCTTTTACTAAAAACCCTCAATATTTGACCATAAAACAAGTTTAATTAATAGCTGATTTCGATCGAAGCCAGTGAGCGAAGCATTGAGTTGTTGGTATGTTCATATATAATTTGTTTTTTCATACAATATATCTCTTATCTCTTATTTAGTCAATATATATAAGAAATAATTTGAAATTATCTGAATTTATGAGAATTTAATTTTTGTTACAAACCCTAGAATGTAGAAAACGAAGAAATAAGCAGTGGTTTTTATTGGGTTATTTATATTCTTATGTAATCAATGTTTTAGGTTTATAGAAGTGCTTTTAGATGGTAAATAATATCGGTTCTAGTTTTTGCATTTTGAGGGTCTGTTTGTTTTTGAGATTACAGTAGACATGTCAATAATAGAGCAAGTGATTTCTTTCAAAGGAGAAAAACATCATGTCGGTATGATTAACCCTGAAGATTGGACTGTTGATAGAATAAGGGCTGAGGCATTAAAGATAACTACTGTACATGGGTTAGATGCAGTTGGTAAAATCTTATTGACTGTTATGAACCCAGAGAGTAAAGTCAAGGTTGTGTTAGATTCTGAATTTAGAATGAAATGCTTATTTGGGTTTCATAATTTAATAGGTGTTACTACATTTGAAGTTGAAGTCGTGCTTGTTTTATGCCCTTAAAATCTAGATGCTCCGTTAATACAATCATTGCTGTATAACTTAGGAGTACATATGTCTTCAGAAGTTATAGATATGTTGAATGATCAAGCTACACCAGAAGTTAGCCATATAGTTGAAGAAAAGGGGAGTAACAGAGATGAATTCGATGATATGCGAAGGGGTTATGGACACGAAGCTACTGCAACTATTCATGATGATGAAATTGATGAAGACAAACTATTATCAGATTGGTCAGACAAAAGCATTGACAGTGATAGTGAAGAACCTGTTGTGCAACCAATACCTACTATGCTTGTTGATGATATTGTGTCTGTTGAGGACAGTGATGATAGTAAGGGCAGTGAGGACAGCCAATGCAAGAGTGATAGCGATAGAAGTGGAGATAGTTTACTAGATGATGACACTAGGGCAGTCGAAATGGTTGTGAACTCTTCTGATGATGACATCAATGTTGGCAGTGCGAAGTTTATAAAATATTTAGAGAAACATGAGTATAAATTAGATGCTGATGGGATACATAGGCTAAGATTAGGTGACGTGTTTAGGGATGTGAATCACTTTAGACAAGTATTACATGAGGTTATAATTAGGAAAGGGTTTAACATTAGCATAAAATATAGTGAACCGCAGAGATATTATGCAAGTTGTAAGGAGGCTGGCTATCCATGGTTTGTTAAAGGTGCAAGACTGAATGATATGAATGGTTTTTGGCTGCATATCACAAGAAGCATGAGTGCAAGCTTACTAAGAAATCTGTGAAAGTTACTTCAACATGGATTGCTGAAATGATAAAGGGACATATTGCTATTGATGCAAATGTCAAGATATCTCTTTTTAAGAATTATATGCAAGAAAAATTCAGGTTGAAGATTGAGAAGCTCACAATGTATAGGGCTAGAGAAAAAGCAAGGATTCTAGTATATGGTGACCATTGAATTTGAGAAGGCATTTTGATACTCATCGAGTGAGCTGTGAGCCATTTGCAAAGTGTTATGTGATGCAGTCACTGTTCTTGAGAAATATCTATTTTAAAGATTTTTTGTTGCATTTCCAGCACAAAGAAATGCTTTTCTGAATGGCTGCAGACTGTTTATTGGAATCGATGGGTGTCATCTAAAGGGAAAATACGGTGGAGTTTTGTTGGCTGCTGTTGCTTCAGATGCTAATAAAGGGATTGTCCCATTGGCATTGTGTGTATGCGAGATTGAGAACATAGAAACATGGACTTGTTTTTTGATCATTTGCATAGCTACTTAGATGATGGAAGGCGAGTAACATTTATTAGTGATAGACAAAAGGGGCTGTTGAATGCAATTCCAAACACATGGCCTACTGTTTATCACAGGGCATGTTGTAGGCATGTGTATGCTAATTTTGCGAAAGAACATGCTGGTACCAACTTGTGGACTCTTTTTTTGAAGGCAGCAAAAGTAGTAACAAGCATGATTATGAGGAGGCAACGGCGCAGATCAAAGAGGAAAAGTTAACAGTCTATGCATACATACGACAGAAACTGCAAGGTAGAAAGGACTGACAACAATGCCTCCGAGTGCTTCAACAGTTGGATTCTGCCTTATAGAGACGGGCCTGCTTTGTCAATGCTTGAGGAAATTAGATGCAGACTGATGAAAAGATTTACAAAGAGAAGAAACGAAGGAAATACTTGGCAAAAAACTATTGCTCCTAGGATTTACAAAGAGTTGGATCAAACTTACAAGAAAGGGGAAAACATGATTGTGCAATCCTCGAGAGACTTGAATTTTCAAGTCATGGATAAATCTTATTATCCAGCTAGGAGGTTTATAGTGAAATTAGAGGACAAGGCGTGCGATTGTGGGTATTGGGAAATTGCCGGCTTACCTTGTTCTCTTGCTATGGCTACCATAGGCTATGCAAGGCATGAAATTGAGGAGTATATTCCATTTTGCTTTACCAAGCAGGCCTATATTAATACATATTTAGTTATGTTTAGTCCAATTTTCGATGAGCGGACATGGAAGCGTGGTGATAGGCCTCTAATTGATCCCCCAATAGTGCGGAAAAAGATTGGAAGGCCAAAGAAATGCAGGAAGAGAGCAGCCACTGAACCTCAAAAACACAGCAGGAGATTCTTTGTCAATTGCTCGGTTTGTGGTGGCTCGAACCACAATGCAAGATCTTGTCCATTGAGACCATCGGTTGCAAGGGGAACCAAAGCTACAAGCACTAATTCTCAGGTATCTATTTAGTCCATCAGTTTTATTCATTTATGTTTATTGTTTATATTGTCATCTAACATAGAAGTTACATTTTTTCAGCTATCAATTAGAAATTCTTCAGACCAGCCAGCAGATCCTTTAAGCCAGCCATCAAAGCCAACTAGAATGTGAAATACAGCGAGGAGAGACCATGTACCAAGTGATCGAAGTAAAAGCTCCAGTGCTGGATCGATGAAAAGAAAAGGTGCAAATGCTGCTGTTGGAGTTGCTGGAACAAGCAAAAAAAAAAGGTTGAATTTCTTTTCTTTTTGTTCAAATTTCATAATTGCATATAAGGAGCTTAATTTATTTTATTTTCTGTAATATAGGAAAGACTACAAATGTCAACCTATCCCAAGTCAGCCAATCACAGAATCCATCACAAGCGTCCACTGTTACAGGTGCTTTGTAATGAGTTTGATGCTCATTTTGCAATGTTGTTGGAAACAATCTATCAACTTCAATTTCCTTAACTATTATGCTAGTTATATCATTTCAACTGAACTTAATTATGCTCTTGCATGAGCTAAGCTATCGAAATAGTTTTTGGAATATGTATTTGAAGGAGATATGTTGCTATCTGCATATTTTGGATATGTTATGATTAGATTAATGCTGTTTTAGTTGATAATTATGACTGTTGAATATTTTTTTAATACAAACTTTATGTGTTACATTACTTTCTCATAAAGACAATTACAAAGACACACACTAGCACAATTAGGATCCATTTAAGCTTTCCTTCGATGCTTTTTAGCCTTTTCTTTATCTTAGCCAAATCATCATTCAACTTCAAATTTTGCCCTGGCATCATGCCATTAGTACTAGGATATATGAGAGATTCCACAGTGAACCATTCCCAAAATCCACAATGCCTCGCTCCACAATGCTTCCATCTGCATGACCAAACATTGCATTAGGGTTTTGCAATGTAGTTGACACCATAGCCACTGCTTGCACGCCACACTTGCAGTATTTTGGTTGGCATTTTACTTTATCATATCTGGTATGTCCACTGTCAGCAGAACTTGATGCTTGATTGGAGGCCATTTTCATATGAATTGCTTGGTGTGTGATTGCTTGGCATGTGATGGACAAATGATTTGTTAATGTCCTTCTAGTTTTTAGTTGGAAAAGAGTAGCAAATTGGTTGAATTTAAAGAGATTAAAAAGTGTGTGGTGGCTGATTTCTTGTTGCAAATTGATTGAAGGTTGCAAGCTATTTTTGTTGTTGTGTTTTAGGTCATTATATAGCCAAAATTGTAACCATTATTGGCTCCAATCGTTACATTTTCAATTGCTTCACATTCAGGGCAAATTTGTCTTTTTAAGTTAATTTGAGTTTAAAAGGTAAAATAGTCATTTTGCTCAAATTATGTTAAGTTCTTAACGGTAGTAAACAGAAAGGTGAATGCCAGAACGCTTTTGTCAATTTAGGGTATACGAATGATATAAGTGAAAAGTGTTGTAGCACATTTGATACCGGTGACAATTAGGAGTATATGGCTGATAATTTCCCCACATTTTTTGACATAACACTCACAAAAGATATTGAGAAAATTTTAACTATTTATCTTATTATTTTTAACATGTATATCAGAATATATTATTTTATTTTACTTTTTTTAATATTATATTACGATAACATTTACAAATCAACTGATAAGTGCATCAAAAATCTGTCAGAATGTGCGTTGTATCATAGTTGAATGTTAATTTAGAAAACCCAACTTGAAATCATTTTCTCATAATAGAAGGAAACATACTCCCACAACACACAAGGAAGAACGCTCGACTAAGGGTGGGCATGGGTTGGTTTGAATTGAAATTTATGTCAACCCAAACCAAACCATAAAAGTTCGGATCCAACCCAAACCAACCCAAATATTTTTAACCCAACCCAAACCAACCTATTTGGGTTTGGTTTGGGTTTGGTTTGAATTTTATTGTTAAAATATTTTTTATTTTCATAAAATTTAATTATATCAAAATTATAATAATTATTAATTGTTATTAATTATTAAATTGATATCAAATATAAAAAAATAGTGGATAAAAATTATAAATAATAAATTTTACAATAACTTAATCCTTAAATTAAATAATACTAGAAAATTAAATTAAAGTTTAATCACAAAAATTATTATTTCTCAATAAATAAAAATGTACACTCTAATAATAAACTTTCACAAAAATGACATTAACAATCTAATAATAAATTTTGCTACTTGTTTATTAATTATGCAATACTTGTTTTTATTTATCGTTTTGGTACTTTTGTGTTATGTTGTCTGCTTATAAGCATTGATCACGCCACAAAATTAAATGGTGGCCTTTCACTTATTTGTATTCTTTTATTTTTTTTTTCATTTATTTCATTTGAAAAGTTTGAGTATTGGGTTTTGTCCATAATGTGATGTGTCGGTATAAATGAAATGATTTTTTATATAAAACTCACATCCAACCCATTTCCATAATTTACCCAACCCAAACCATTTTATTTGGTTTGGGTTTGGGTAAACCTATGGGTTGTGGGTTTATGCCCACCCCTACGCTCGACTAGTGCCCACCACTTAACAGTTGAGGAGTTTGTAATTTGTGATTGTTTAAAGATTCCACCAAGTTAAAATATAGTTAATGTATTTAGGTTACAAGTTTGATATTTATTATTAAAGCTTCATTAGGCTAGAAACTTTTTTCAGTTATATATTAGTACTACTTGTTTAGGTTGCATTACTATGTTTTTTTTTTCTTCATCTTTTTTTTAACAAATTATTATTCTTGAGAAAAGAGAGGCCTGTAGATCTGGCTGTAATGGCTTCTTCAATAGACCTAATAAGAAGTTCGCGAGGTGTCGCTGCAGCTTATTCCCTCTATTTTTGCCCCCTATAAAAAGGAGAGAGTTGGCCCATCCTTCTTTATCCACATCCATGACATATTTTAAAGCAATTTTAATTAAAAAATATATACTTTAATAATAGCTAAATAAAAGCCTGCATAACTGTCGCATCACCTTTACCTCTCAATTTTTACAAATTCTAATAATATTAAGGATTCTAATATTTGATCCTTAATTTAAGTTTTAATATCACTTATCATTAACTCACTTTTTTTTTCCAACTACCATACATTATTGAGTTATTTATTAATTAGATAATAAATTTTATCACTTGTAAAATTATTTAACAACCATCTAATAAATAAATGCTATATCAATTGAAATTCAAAATAAAACTTAAATATTGGAACGTCTGGCATTGCTTTAAAGATTACCATTCCTTTACATGATACGAGTCGATTTGAAAAAAAACCATAATTTTTTCATAAATGGAAATTCTACTGTAACAGTTGAAACTATATATGTAGATTTTGTTGAACTTTAAGATTAAATCGGTTCTAAGTTCATAGAATTTTTTTTTTTT